>JARFIW010000691.1:0-1200000 GCA_036346225.1 Platerodrilus igneus | reverse complement strand
GCAGCGTAAGATGTACCATAGAAGAAAAAGCGGACAAGGAGTTTCTAATATGAGAGCGAATTGCAGCAAGAAGAGAGCAACGGAACACGCTTTGTAAAGTATTTTCAAAATTAATTGCACCATAATCAGTAGTAGACTACCAGTAATTTCGATTCTTTTAATTTTAGTAACCAAATTTCTTACACAAAGTTTTCTAAATTAGGTTGGTCTAGTTCGTTGGTCGTAACAAATACAAAGAAGGTGTAAGGGCCCATCCATGGAGAAGACAGTGGTGTTAACTACTTTAATCAAGCACAGTTGTGTCCAGACTCGTAAGTACTTTGTATTTGATTGTGACTGTTTATAATCTTTGAATTTCTTACTTCACTCGAATATTAATTAACGTATCAGCCTGTGTGATCGGCTCTGTAGCTGCATCTGTAAATATTGGAAGGTTTTCAACGAATAAAATAAGGTGCTGTTTGGTTGAGCTAGGCCTGTTTAGTTAGGTAACCCATGCTAAACAGATCTAGGTGCACGGACCTTGAGGTAAAAGTTCTTTTGATTATAGCTGTCGAAATTATGTTGTTTTGAAAGACTAAACACCTTTATTAACTCATTTGATATATTTAGGTAGTGCTCTATTATGTAGAAACAAGCATATGTGATTAGAAACGCTTTTCAATTTAGTTTAGGGTAAAATTTAAGAATTTTTCTGAAAATTTTCAGTAAAACAAAAGTTATTTTCGCGTAATTTGTGTTAATGTAAACGTCCGAGAAATATATCATTGGCAACATAGCATTTCAAAGGTCAGACTGTAAATAGGATATGCATTTAAATCGTAGTGTAGAGATAATCTGTAAAAAGCTTTAACATTATCGATTTTATAATTAACTTTAGGAGGAATCATAGCATGGAAGGATAGTGTACCATAAACAATCTATTGTAACGCGCCACTACTACCGCGTTTCTTTAATTTAAAACAAGTAATAACAAACGTCTTTATTACTTACTGTTCACAAGTCTAATTAACAGTATATGCCTTATTTATAGATGTTTTCAGTCCACTTAACAATGAAGCACTATTACACTAATGAATTTACAAGCACTAATATCTTCTTAAATTAACTCCTTTACCATAGGTTCATTAACAACACTAACACTACTATTTATTTATACACTTCTATTTATTTATGTATACTACAAGCTGTATGAACATTAGACACAGCATATCACATTTATGTATACTTCAAAAGCTCAAAACTGCTATCACTTTACAACGTTATAATTTATATTAGACATTCAAGAATAGACTAACTCTTACATTCATAAGCGGCCTTATATATACCCTGCATTAAGATATGACTCATTATCTAGTACTTTGTAGAAGGATTCTCGAATGCTGAAGAATACGCTGTGCCCCGGGCGTTTGTATGTTTGACGGGTTGCCTAATAGTGGATCGCAACACTGCCCCCTCTTTAAAACCGTTACGTCTCGTAACTGTAAATCCATCTTGACGCCAATTCGATGACTGGTGACGGTATTGGCAGTTATCTCCTCTGGTGCATCCACCGCGTCGTTGGAAGTAACAGTCAACACTCTTTCTTGGTCTTGGTAGGCAACCGGTTGATAACAACAAACAAGAACCTGGACGTTGGTTTCCTGGAAAACTACTTCTAGCATATTTCGGACTATCCTCCAATCTAAGCGATCCAGTCCACAACCTAGCTTGGGAACCGCTAGTTTCGTTACTCCATTTTCCATCATCTGAGCTTTAAGATTCAGCAAAGCCTCCCATAGATGTCCATAACTAGGTCTCTGCCATGAAGAATTTTTGGTGACCAGATAGTAAACATAACGATTCATATCTTGAAGAACCAAAGCTTTTCCTACAGTTGGCTGCTGTTGTACTAATTCATCTACACATCCAAACTTTTTCTTAAAACAACAGCTATTCCCTTGACATTGCCAAATCTTGAGCTACGCAATGTGCAAGGAATACTCTTCTGGTGCTCTAAACAGATCTTGCTGTTTTCAACAACAACGCCAAATCTCGCTTTAGCGGAACCACCATACGCCGCCATAAAGCTCTCAAAATCTACATTTGGCTCATGATTAATAACTTGCCGAACACCATTATCATTATTCGAGTCTTCCTGGTTGTTGCCAGCGTAGGATGTTAAACGGTCAAAGTGTACCACTTTCGGTTTACCACGAGGGATCTTCTGATCCGGTACACTACATCATTAATCCTTTTAACACTTCGTACGGCCCTTCCCATTGTCTTTGTAGTTTTGGCGACAATCCACGTTTTCTTTGTGGATTGTACAACCACACTAAATCTCCAGGTTGATAACCACCTTCTTGTGCTCTCGTGTCATATTGTGATTTCATTCGATCGCTTGCTGCCTGTATATTCTTTCGGACGTTTTCGTGAATACTATTTGATCTTTCACGAAGCTTACTAACGTAATCTTCACCTGCGATCTCTTCTCCAGGTTTAAATCCAAACTGAAGATCACATGGTAGCCGCAATTCACGTCCTAGCATTACGCAAGCGGAGAGTACCCTGTGCTGTCATGTACCGAAGATCGGTAGGCCAGTAGGAACAAATGTAAATATTGGTCCCAGTCTCGTTGATGTTCAGAGACAACTTTGGTCAGGTACTTCCCTAACGTCCTGTTCATTCTTTCAACCATTCCATCCGATTGGGGATGAAGTGGCGTGGTTCTAGTCTTCCTGATTCCAAGGTGCTTGCAGACGTTTTGAAACAACGCCGATTCGAAGTTTCGACCTTGATCGGAGTGTAATTCCAACGGAACTCCAAAACGACAAAACAACTCCTGACTAGTACATCTGCCACCGTCTCGGCTTCTTGGTTAGGTATAGCATATGCCTCCGGCCATTTGGTAAAATAATCCATCGCAACCAAGATGTATTTATTTCCTTTCTCTGATTCAGGAAACGGACCAGCTATATCAATGGCTACCCTCTCAAAAGGATTCCCACGTTATACTGTCTCATTGGGGCTTTCCGTTTTGTGACCGGGCCATTTGCAGAGGCACACAATTCACATTTCCGGCACCACTCCTTCACATCTTCTTTGCAGTTCACCCAATAGAATCTTTCTCTCACTCTTTCGAGAGTTCTTTTCACGCCAAAGTGCCCTCCGGAAATACCATCGTGCAAGTGCTGCAACACTTCCGGCACTCTGCTTCTCGGCACTATCACTTGAAGTCTCTCAGTGCCATCTTCAAATTCCAGGCGTCGTTTCAAGATTCTATTTTCCATCATCAAGGAGTCCCACTGTGCCCAGTATGCCTTCAGGCTCCTACTTGAAATACTAATTTCTTCCCAAGCTGGTCGTTGTCCTCTATTTTTCCACTCAATAATACGTCCCAATTCGGCGTCATTCTCCTGGTCTTCTCGTATTCTTTCGAGTTGCCAAGTATCATCGGTTACCGTCATTCTATGGATGACACTTATTTTCTCTTCCATCTTGGAGCAATGATTG
The DNA here is from genome assembly GCA_036346225.1 of Platerodrilus igneus. NCBI lineage: Eukaryota > Metazoa > Arthropoda > Insecta > Coleoptera > Lycidae > Platerodrilus > Platerodrilus igneus. The sequence goes on along the minus strand of JARFIW010000691.1, from coordinate 1,196,505 downwards.
CAGTCCATCGGACAAGGTCTCCTTGATAGAGCGTCTGCATTCCGATGGCTAGTTCCTACACGATGTTCTGTATTTTCACTTAACTTTTCCTCTATTTTCTCAGCATTTTCACTAAGTGTCATTTCCATGCCGTATTTAAATTCTTTAAGGGTCGATTCCAGTTCAACTGACTTCACTAAGTTTTCGTTTAGTGTCACTTCCAGTTTAGCCGACCTCTCCTCCATTTTCTCAGCATTTTCACTAAGTGTCACTTGCATTTCGGATTTAAAATCCTTAAGGAAATTCATTAAACTTTCTGCCTCCATCTTATTTTGACTCCTTGTAACTGGCATATATAAACTACTTAAATGTCTTTAGACTTGTGTTTTAAATTAATCACTATATACCCCACAAATGCCTGACACCAGTGTAACGCGCCACTACTACCGCGTTTCTTTAATTTAAAACAAGTAATAACAAACGTCTTTATTACTTACTGTTTACAAGTCTAATTAACAGTATATGCCTTATTTATAGATGTTTTCAGTCCACTTAACAATGAAGCACTATTACACTAATGAATTTACAAGCACTAATATCTTCTTAAATTAACTCCTTTACCATAGGTTCATTAACAACACTAACACTACTATTTATTTATACACTTCTATTTATTTATGTATACTACAAGCTGTATGAACATTAGACACAGCATATCACATTTATGTATACTTCAAAAGCTCAAAACTGCTATCACTTTACAACGTTATAATTTATATTAGACATTCAAGAATAGACTAACTCTTACATTCATAAGCGGCCTTATATATACCCTGCATTAAGATATGACTCATTATCTAGAACTTTGTAGAAGGATTCTCGAATGCTGAAGAATACGCTGTGCCCCGGGCGTTTGTATGTTTGACGGGTTGCCTAATAGTGGATCGCAACACTATTATTGGTTAAATAGTAGCATTTAAATGTAAATAATCAAAAGCTTTTAGCTTCAATATAAATGGCAAGTATATTGTTTGTTAAAAATGTTGTGGAAAGACATAGTTTGCTAGTAAAATGAATGGGACCCTTGAAAGTTTTCTAACAATTTTTAATGAGGAGTGTTGAGAATAAAACACAAATAACAAAGCAATTCTGTGAAGAGTGGCAATTAACAGGGGTCGATTGTCTGAGTGGAATGGGTAATAATGTAAACGGCCACAATACAGGTGTCAACACAGAACGAAGAGGGATTATTACGTTTATTGTATAGATGGAAAGAAGATAGCGATATCGTGTATTAAGTGTTTGTTTAGCACGAGGGAAAGCAAGAATAAGATAGAACACGGAAAGTGAAGGCTAGAAATACCACGTATTAATATACATATAGTTATAGTGGGGCAATTTTGTTCGGTTAGAAATACAAGTGTTAAAGAAAGATAAGGAGGGATTATTTTAGGTTATATGAGTGAAAGAAAGAGAGACTGATCGTGGGGTTCGTGAAGATTGAGGTTCAAGCAAGGTAGTGGAAGGAAACTAATTGGTGGTTAGACGAAGTGAGAGATAGGAGTTTGAGTGCTTATGTTAGAGGCAGATAGAGAGAACAGTTGAGGCGCGTTTAACGATAACTTGTGACAGTAGGACTTAGTTTTCAAGAATAACGAGACAGTTGGAAGATAAACGTAGAATTTCTTACATTTCGATAGCATTTGATGTTTGTGTACAAAATTTCAAAGAATCTGAAGATGCCTGAGAGTGTTTGTGTTTGTATTGAACGAAATTTTAGGAATTGGCATGTTTTAGGGGGGTTGAAAAGTGTATATAAGCACCAGGAATTGATAGTGAGGCTCTCTTACATTTTACGTTCTTCGGGGTGAATTAAGTCAACTTTATAATAAACTACCAATACAAGTTGGTATTGTGTAGCAACAAGCTAACAGTAAAGCAATTTATAAATGTTAATAGTGAAAAAGTAAGTACAGACTGCTTGAGATTATGTAGTTGCATGGAGTGAGAAGCTTGTTCTTAAAATGAAGTTGAAGTCTGTGGCGGAGTGATTTTGGTTATGTATCAAAGATAAACGGAATCAGTTGCAGAATTGGGGGAGTTTGGATGTACCGTCATACTGGTTGATGGGAAAAAACAAAAGCGGTGTGCAGTTACAGCTGGTCCAATCCAGATTTGGGACGTTCTTGAAGGCACAGTCATTGATGGAAGGCAGCAGTTGTTGATGGAGATAGCAGATAAATGACTGATGATGAATTCCAGGTAACTTGGGTTGTTTTAAATTGTTTTGTGCATGCTGATGTAATGACTTGTGATGACTTTTTGGCGTTTCACTATGAACTAATGGACAATATTTTTTATGAATTATTAATTGAACTTTCTCTTGATAAATTAATTTATTATTTTATTTATGTGGAAAATTATGTGTATAAAATTTTGATATTTATGTATAAGGTAAGAGAGACTTTTTTGCAATTTATTGTGCAGAAATTTGCACAAGTGGTTATAGGTTACTATGAGCTCGTATTAATCCAGGGGTAATGTAAGGTTGATGGTAAAGCCCTATTACTTTATTTGGGTAATAATTAATCTGGAGAATCTGTGAGTTAGAAATGTTTTAATTTGAGAAGAGAGATCTTTGTAAATTAATTAACAAGTGAATAAGGAGTTGTTGAAGATGTTTGATGCTTTATAAAACTGTAAATAAATCTAGGTGTGTTACCATAGCAGCGTTTATTTATTTTTGGTAGAATAGTTAGTTTTATTTTTCAGAGCGCAGAAAAGCAGTCGTGGCATAATTTTAGCAGTAGAGATCTCAAGATTTAGGTTGAACCCCAGCGAGGAGCTTTAGTACCAGGTAAAATTCGCGAGAGGTCATTGAACACCGAATTCTGTGAAAAAAACCAACCCAAAAGAGGAAAGTAAAGTTTCCCGATATTTAATCACTTTAAGGACACATACCATTTAAGAAGAAGCCCAACTTCAAAATTCGTGTGTAGATATTCTGCAGAAAAATACCTTAAAACAAGTTTCATTACATTCTCTGTAAAATGCATTTTAAAATAGTAAATGACTTCAAAATTTTAAAAACAAGGTTCCATTATACATTGATTCATTGTATTAATATAAAAATCCATTTATATAAAAAAATAAAAGTTTTAGTTTTCATAGATGCAGGCTGAAGTGATCGTAAAACCAGTGTAAAATGTAAGTTCAATCTTCTTAGAATACCACAATAAACGTCATAGAAATTTGTACATAATTATTTTAAGGAGTACAACGATGATTTATCGTTTCAATATAAATAATATTAGTGCAAGGTCACAGGCTAATTTTAATCTATTAAAAATAAATGAATTTTCAATGACGTATTCTTCGACGGATGGAGAATTAATTAATGGAGCTCTAACAATTTGGAACCAAGAATTTTTCAATGCAGCTAATTCTAATGGAAAGGATGTTTTTATAAACAAAGAAAGGTAAAAATAAAGAAGAATTTAACGATTCAAACTGCAAGTATAACTTTGTCTTGTAACCTAGAAGGATATGTAAGTATTATTAAGCTGAGATAAGTTTCTATTTCGCGTATAAAAATTACTTGTTGATAGATAATTTATTCCAGCAATTTTGAGGTCAGAGCTCGAATCGTTTTGACCATTTCAAAATTTTTTGACCAGGGCCATTGATCAACTACACTGACAGACCGGGTAATACAAGGATATGTAAATTATCCAGAGAATTTTGTGACTTGCATATAAAATATTTTGGGGTTCTCTAGTTATTAACAAGGATTAGGTAAAGATATTTTTAAATACGTAAGGAGTAATAAGATAATTATTCTTCTTAAAAATGCTTAACCATATTTAAGCGTTATTTATATCTGTGTATGTAAGAGATTATTTAGATAATGTGTGTAAAAGAAAGATGTTTTTGAATGTATTGAAGATTGTTCATAAATGTTTTTTGAAATTTCTTTATTCATTTTATTTTCGTCAAAACCAACAGTAACTTTTGTTGCTGAGCTATCCACAGAGGAAAAAGGGCATAAATTCACATTCTATATTAAGCAAGCATCCATTACATCCTAATATTGGTGAGGAAAGATGTACCCTACATTTATCGCATCTTTTGTGGCTCCCAATGTTTGGGCAGATGAAACACATCAATTGAAACTTAGGTTGCTGTATGGTCGTGAACACGATTCAGATTTGAAAATTTTCCAATTGTCGTCACCGGTCTCGGTGGCGTAATTGGAAAACCCATGGTTCGCAAAAGACCAAGATACAGGTTTGAGTCCTGCCCAAGACCTTATATTTTCCACCTTTCAGTTACTAGCTAAATTCGAAATGATCATTTGGGCTTTGCATAAAAGTCTAACGTAATTATTTCATCTTATTCACTATAATACATTAGTATTTATCAACTTACCTTGTGTAATTAACTATAATATATATATATATATATATATATATATATATATATATATATATATATACACCATTTCGAATGGACCTGCACCTTGCCGAAGTTCTAAATTACTAGAACAGGTGAAATGGCTAAAGAGCCAAACTACAGGTCCAACCAAAGTAGTAGGGTCGTTAGTGAGGAACCAGACTAAGACAGGTCCCCGAAAGAGGGCAGCGGCTCTTTCGGTACTTAGATTGGCAGAGACCATGGGGTCGGTATGGCAGTCTAAGACACACTACCGCGATGTGGAAGGCAACGGAAACCACCACATTATCTCCCAAGTACACAGCGTACTTAAATTGTTACAAACATGATGGCATTCTCTGGGGTAAAAGATTCCGGAGTTAAAATAGTCCCCATTCGGATCTCCGGGAGGGACTACTTCGGAGGATGCGATCGGAAAGTTAAAATAAGAGTAGGGAACATTCTGCGAGTCGGAGCGTGGAATGTTAGAAGTATGAAGCAAGTAGGTAAGCTAGAGGACCTAAAAATCGAAATGAATAGGTTATCACTAGACATAGTAGGGATCAGCGAAGTTCGGTGGCCAGAGGCGGGGATTTTGGAGTGGAGACTTCAGGGTAATTCATACAGGAGCAGAGGAAGGAAATTTGGGTGTGGGGATAGTTATGCGGAAAAGATAGGATACTGTGTAGAAAATTACTTACAAAAGAACGAAAGAGTACTCATGGTTAGATTAGAATCTAAACCCGTAAACACAGTAATAATACAAGTATACATGCCCACCTCTAGCTACAGTGACGAAGAGGTAGAAGCCATCTACAAAGATATCGAAGACATATTAACATACGTAAAAGGACATGAAAATTTAATAATTACGGGGGATTTTAATGCCGTGGTAGGTGAGGGTAGGGAAGGAGCGGTAGTAGGTTTATTTGGTTTAGGCACGAGAAACGACAGGGAAATAGGCTGTTAGAATTTTGCGACAAGAACAATTTAATCATCACAAACACATTATTTCAACATCATGCTAGAAGACGATATACGTGGAAGATGCCAGGAGATATAGGAAGATATCAAATAGATTACATTCTTGTTAGACAACGGTTTAGGAATCAAGTAAAAGACTGTAGAAGCTACCCAGAAGCAGATATAGATACTGACCACAACATCGTAATTATGAAGGCCGCACTTAAATTTAAAAATCTGAAAAAAAGGAACGGAAAAAGGCACTTGGACTTAGAGAAACTAAAAGATAAAGATATTCAAGTAAGATTCGAAAAAAAGTCAAATGAATTGCTGAATGATATCGGGAAAATATCTGAAACTAAGGAAGTAGAAACAGAATGGAATAACATTAAATCCAGCCTAGACATGGCGGCCAGAGATATTCTGGGGTATACACAAAAAGAAAATAAGAAACCATGGATAACAAAGGATATCGTGAATTTAATAGAAGAAAGACGAAAGTACAAAAATAAATCTGACGAAACAGGAAAACAGAGATACAAAGCCATAAAATGGGAAATTATTCGAAAATGCAGGAAAGCTAAAGAACAATGGATTGATGAAAAGTGCAAAGAGGTACAAACTAAGATGGAAATAGGAAAGACAGACGAAGCATACAAATTAATTAGAATGAATTTTAGGGATATAAAACCGTATAGTAAAAATATAAGGGACGCACAAGGAAACGTCATTATAGAAAACGCAGAGAAAGTGAGTAGATGGCAAGAATATATAGGGAATTTATATGCAGGAGAGGAACTAACTGCATTAGAACAGGAATCAGACATTGAAAATGATGACTTGGGATACCCTATACTTCGAGACGAGTTTGAATTAGCATTAAAGGGTCTGAAAAATGGTAAGGCGCCGGGTACAGATAAGGTGCAAGCAGAAACTCTAAAAGCCGCCGGACAAGCAGTAACAGAACGTCTCTTCCAACTTGTAAGCTATATGTATGAGACAGGCGAGATACCCAAAGATTTCAAACGTAGCATCATAGTAACTATACCAAAAAAGAAAGGCGCGGATAGATGTGAAAATTTTCGAACAATAAGTTTGACAGCACACGTGTCAAAAATATTAACTAGAATTGTGCAAAGACGAATGGAAAAAGAGCTGAAGAAATACTAGGAGAAGACCAATTTGGGTTTAGGCGAAACAGGGGAACACGGGAGGCTATTTTAGCTCTGAGAGTGATAATGGAGAAAACAATAGAAAAGGGAAAGCATGTATATAGGGTTTGTAGATCTGGAAAAAGCATTCGACAATGTAAATTGGAAAAAATGTTTGAAATACTCAAAAGATTGGAATGAGTTATAGGGATAGACGAATAGTACATAGCTTATACAAAGAGCAAACAGCAGTAATAGAATTAGAGCAGGAACGTAGAAAGTAAACATTAGGAAAGGGGTGAGACAGGGATGTGCTCTATCCCCATTGATATTTAACTTGTACATAGAAGAGGCAATGAATACTGTCAAATGCAGGAAGACATTTGGAATTACTATGCAGGGACAAAAATTGATATGCTTAGATTTGCAGATGATATAGCGGTATTAGCGTCTAGCAAAGAAGAGTTAGAAGCTGCTCTTAATGAAATGGAAACGGTTCTGACAGAGAGATACGGTATGAAAATTAACAAAACTAAAACTAAAGTTCTAGTTTGCAAAGGCGGGGAAAATAAATCAAAACAAGAATACAAGTATCTAACACGAACTTACAAGAGGTTAAGGATTTCTGCTATCTAGGAAGCCAAATAACGCAAGATGGGAAAAGCACAAAAGATATAAAACAAAGATTAGCACAAGGTCGTGCTACATTTAACAAGAAAAAGCAGCTACTGTGCTCAAAGACCACAAACATAGAAACAAGGAAAAGATTGCTTAAAACATATGTGTGGAGCACAGCACTGTACGGCTGTGAAGCCTGGACAGTAGGAGAAGCGGACAAGAAAAAGGTAGAAGCCTTTGAAATGTGGTGCTACAGGCGTATGATGAAGATATCATGGACAGACAAAGTTAAGAACGAAGAGGTACTAAAAATGGTAGGGGAAGAAAGAAATATGTGGAAAACGGTAAAAAATAGGAGAGATAGGATGATAGGCCACATACTACGGCATGAGGGAATAGTGCGGAATATATTAGAAGCAGAGATAGGAAAAAAGAGAAGAAGAGGCAGACCTAGATTAGACTACTGCACACAGATAGTAAAAGATGTAGGCTGTAGGGGTTTCAGGGAGATGTGTAGGCTAGCCCAGAATAGAAATCAATGGAGGTACGCATCCAACCAATCCCAAGATGGATAAACTAATGACGAAAAGATAACTGTGCTTAAACATGATGATTATTATAAGTAACTACAAGAATTGGTTGGGCAATATTCTCGAATAATGTTAAGTGTGTGAAAGGAAAACCATTATTTCGGCAAATGTCTAAGTGTTGGGGGATCTTGGTAGCCACAGGTTGCTTAACCTCCTTCACTGAATCTCGGTAAAATAGGTATAAAATTAGAAAACAATAGAAAGGAACGAGCTGAATACACATGCCGTGTGAGAATTTCAGGAACTATGTAGGCTAGCTCAGAATATAAATAAGTGCAGGTACGTGTCCAACCAGTTTTGAGACGGAAAGCCTAATGACGAAAAAATAAACGCAGATAAATCTGATGATTAGTATAAACAACTAGTTGGTTGCGAAATACCTGCAACTAATGTTGACTGTGCGAAAAGATAAATTGCAAAATATATTAAATCGCCAAATGGTTAAGTGTTGGGGGAACTTGGCAGCCACAGGCTGCTTACCTCCCTTCACAACCATTGAAGGTCTGAGAAATAGGGCATATAACTGTAAAACAATAGAAAGTGATCGAACTGCATCTAACAAGAAAGAACAGCGCCTATGAGGAAAGACAACAAACATAGAATAGGAAGAAAATTGTTGAAAGCATATGTGTGGAGCACAGCACAGTATGCCTATGAAATACGGGCAGTCTGAAACGCAGACAGAAAAATGGTAGCAGCCTTTTGAAATGCTGTGCTTCAGATGTATGAGGACGATAGCATGGACAGACAAAGATAATAACAAATAAGTTACAGAAATAGTAGGGGAACAAGGATATCGGGGGAAAAAGAGAAATAGTAGGGCGGAATACGTTCTAAGGCATTTTTGGGAAATAGTATGTGATATATTACAAGCAGAGATAGGAAAAAAGAGGTAGATGTAGACTAGATCAGACAGCTATAGATGCAAACTGTGCATATTTCAGGGAAATCTGTAGGTTAGTTCAGAATAGGGAACAATGATGGTACGCGTCTAACCAGTTCTAGGACTGAAGACCTAATGATGATGATATATATACACACATATTACAAACCTATTACATAGCAAAAATTTATCTATGAAACGTAAAACTTAAACAAGAATTTTCCGCTCTGCTGAAAACAAATAATAATTAATGGAAATTTTATAAAAGTTTTGAGCTAACTTTATTATTCAAAAATGATGTTACAAATATTTTAATAAAAATCACAACTCTCAAGTTCAAAGACACCTGAAAGAGCTGCTATTGTCATTAAACAGCCTCTTGATTAACATTTACATTTTATCGCTGCTTAATGTACTTATACAATACTAATACCTGTTCATCAGTTACAATTAAAAATACGTGTTACAATGTATTTACAGATATTTATTTCATATGTAAATTGAGCTATGGATTTTGTTTAGAAGTTGATGGCATTTCGTCATTTAATACACTGCAATTGTTACCCATATTTTCGTCCTCTTCATCTGCTAAAGGAATCTGTATACAAACAGTACAAAATGTTATAAGAAACAACAATAACTAAAACTTGCATGTTTATCTTCTAACAGAGGAGGTAGTAAGTCATCTGTTGATTTAGGGCTTGGTGTTGGAGGTTGACGTTCAGTTTCTGAGGTCATTCTTGCAAATCTCCTCTGCAGTTCACGTTCCTCTTTAAGTTCTCGATCTCGTTCAAACTTTTTGGCACTAAAACTATGTACTGATGATACACTGTGAATTGAAGTTAAACTTGGTCTTCTGGAACCTAACAGATTATGTATAAATATTTGAGTTTTGAAAGAAAGAATTTGTGAAGTGCGGAAGCGTGTTGGAACTACCTTTTACTATTAAGTGTTAAGTGTACTGTGAATCTAGCTCTAAAGTATAATGAGTATAAAAGGCCATTATATAGATTTATACATTTATTAAGACATTAAATATAGTAAAATACCCTAACTAAATTTAGTTTGTATTATCTTTATAATCGTAGGTACTTACAATATCTCTGGAATTTCTTAATGCGTAGTAAAGGACAAATAGCAAGAAAAAGATAAAAACTGATATAGAATGAAAAGAAAGTCTAGAAATACTTAACAAGTATACCAAGCTGTAATTTTAGAGGCGAAATACAACCAGAGCAAGATACTTGCATGGCGCTGAATGTGGCGCATATAAATACAATGTAAAAATTAACTGCGATAGGTCTTTATTGATTTAGTCATTATTTACGAGCAATCACAAATTGTTACGTTAAAAAATTATAATCTATACTTATTATGTTGATAGAAGGTCTATGTCTCTGGCCCATACATCCTCAAATTCAAAGTTGAAAAGCAAAACATAATTTCGTTCTTACTTTGTGCAATTTTGTATATAAAACCTTAAATTTTGTCATGCCCACTTGTGGGAGCTGAAGAAATACTGCCTCCCTCTCAATTTGAGGTTCCGACTTAAAATTAATGCCATAATATTGTGTTTATTGTGTGTAGATAACCCCTATTTTTGACGAGCGTCTCGCGCCACATCTGATCTCGACTGCCGTCAAGGCCATAGCTTCCTTGTTTTCATTACGTTGTCATGTGCCTGGATAGTTATGTTATGTTTTTTGTTGTTTTTAATTTAAAAATTCTAATTCTGTAAATGAACAAGTGGAACTTCATTACATTATAGAAAAAATTAAACCACTTATTGTATAAGATTGGATCTCACAGAAAGGAGAATATTTCTTGGGCCATATAAACAAGGATTTATTAGTAACTGAAGGCTAATAAGTCATTTATACATAATATATTTGGTAAAGTCCTCACAAGTGTAATTTTAATTGCTGAGAGTGCCATCAAAGTTTTGATGTTTAATCTTCACCATGTAAACAAGTTTCACAATTGTCAACTGAAAACTATGATGACCTTAGCGGCAGCCAAGATCAGATGTGGCGCGAGACGCTCGTCTATTTTTGTGCACGAGGTAGGTTTTGGGCCACTTGGAGCGACTATTTGAAAAAGCTTCTTCAAAAAACTCTTCTAGCAAATTTATTTTTTACAGAAATTACAATTAATTTTAATTTACAAGTATGTTGTATGCAATAACGTGTCGAGATCAAAATAATTCTAAGTTGAAATTCACTCTAATTAAATAAACTAAAATTACGGTGAATAGCTGAACTACCAACAATGTTAAAGTTGTAAAGCTCTAGACTGACTCTAAACTAATAACTACAAATGAGTAGCTTTGAACAACTAACAATGCAAAAGTTTGGAGTTTGCAGACTGACTGGCCATCTTGGGCTCTCGAGGATATTAATGCTATCCCTGCCCCTCACATTGCTTGTGAGAACTGCAGAGCTCATGTCTGCTTATTTCTTTATTTAATACAAAGTATTTCTTCTTAGTAATCTTAATTTTAATAATTGCTGCCTTATAACCTACTGTGACCTGCACTTGCAGTATCATGTTGCATCTGGAATACAATATCTGTTTCCGTTCGCATTGTCTGGCTTGTGAACTTTCATTAAAGTTTTATTATATGTCCTGCAATTATACAATGTTACAATATTTCTTAAGAGTTAATAATTCTATTTGATTTTATATATATCCTTATTTGGGGGTATGTAACTCACGCTCTGCTTTAGAAGTATTGGCTACAAGAAATTTGGGGCTAAGCTCCCCCACCCATTCTGTATTTTGTGCATGCTCCCCAGATTGTTAAGACGAATTCTGTTCGAAATACAAGTGTCCTAAATTTAAAGCTCAGCCTCCACTCCGACGCCCACCTTAGAATTTCACGTTGAGATTGGTGTCAAAATGTTTCTTACAGTTTGTGCAAATTTGTGTAAGATACCCCAAATTTTGTTGTTACATTTATGTTGAAATGTTGTTACATGCCAAAAATTGGCAATGTACATTGCTAAATATGTAAATAAATTCCCGCGAATATTTTTGAATAAACTGGTCAATTTCCGTCGTCCCCGAGTTGCGCCTGCGCGTAATAAATGGCGCAAGTGCGCGCGGTGTGATACGACATCATTAAGCTACGAGACCTGAAGCCAAGAACATCTACCGGTGTTGCGTGTGTCTTTTCTCATTTTAGGATGTAGGTTCACTTCTACCTCTTCTTCTCGTCCCACCTACAAACGAGCATAGAAGGTGGACGGATTTGGAATCTGAAACAACAATGGCGTAGCTTACCCACACCAAAAACAACAAGGATCCTGAGATGTTAAGAAATACACGTGAGTACCCGTTTTATTCCTATTGTGCTTAAACTTTGATCATTGTATCACTTTTAACCGTGTTTGGTATTTGATACAAATGGCGCATAATTTGCCGCGTAATTATGTTATATTAAACAATTGTGCAATAGCAAGAAGCGCGGGAAAACGTAACAATGTATGTAATTCAAACGTAATCATTTCAAAATATATTATATTTCAGAACTGGTGTTATAATTTTTAGATAATGTTAACACTTTTATGTAATTAATTTCGACTACAAACTACGAAGTACATGTAAAAATAGTATAAAAGCGAGGAAGTTTCTGTGTAAAATGAATTATTTCCAACATTATAAAAAATCAACAACCAATAATTTACATGATGATTATTAATTAAATGTTAGTGATAAAGCTTCTGGTTAATATAGACCATAAATGTAGTAGACCTTACTGTTGAGTCGACGTTATGCCCACTTTTGACGGGTGTTGTATCAGGAGCAGAAGAACAGCACAGTAACTTACATTTGTCAACGAAACAAGAAGAGTAATTGTTTTGATAGGATGATTACTACAAACAGTTTTGGCCCCAAGAAATCTAGCCAGTAATCCACAAAAAAACTGTATGAAGTACCCTGCTAAAAATTCTGTTTTGAGAAAGTACCGAAAACCTTGACTGTATTAACAAGAATGGTTGATGACTAACTCAGAGGAACAGGTGGTGTAAGTGTTTGAAGAAAGTCCCATAATGCTGTTGTGGGTGAACTAGTTCTAGACGGGAATTAATTTGGACGCCACCTAATCTCGAACTATGGAGATTTTTAGGGAAAAACCGTAGAAGGAATAACAAGAGAATGCCATAATCTGAAACCAGGAAAGTGATTCTTGTCTAAAATGCTGGGAACAATTAAGTACAAAATTGCTAAAATAAATCTAAAATAAGCGTTAACAATAAGGGCACTAATATACCTAGTTGAAAACTGCTAGCTGAAAGAAAGGTTTCCAAATTTAAATGTTAAATTACCTGAATGTTAATCACGCCTGCAGGTAATTGCAATATGATTTACTACAACAAAACTGGAACATTATTTTCAGATTAGTTGTGAAAAACACCAATATTTGATTACCGTACAAGCATTCTTAAACAAAAATTAAAAACCAAATATATCACAAATTACTTAACTTAGTGGAAAAAGTTTCTGGCAACAAAATTATTTTTTCGCCTAGCGTATATGAAAATGAATCATATTTGCCCTAAAAATGTGACTGAAAGTAAATCTTTGCGGCTCTAGGGCTGCTAAACTCATAACAGCATGATTTTGTAGGTTTTTCACAATCTAGACACCTATGACTATCATTGAGATTCATTTATTGCGACTTGGACGTTTCAAATAATTTTTCATTTAACCTCGGTGTCAGTGTAGTGTTAATGAGAGTTTCCAATAAAAATATAAAACAATCATACGTTTCAAATGTTATTAACCTTCTTTATTTTGTGTTATTTTTCCTATTTTTTTTCTTTAATGCTAGGCGAAAAACAGTTGTGTGTCACACAGGCAAAAATGCATTAACAGCCCTTAGCTATCAGCTGCCCTCGCTCGCTCAGGCATCTAATAGCTGCGGGCTGCTAATGCTCACATTCTGCCCTCGTGAAACAATATACTATTTCTGTCTAACCCCACATCTGTTTGTGTTGGTAACGTCTAAGGAATTGAATTCTTTTGTTCAAGTGACTGTGTAGCGATGTCATTATTACCACTTTTATGCCTTGTAAGGGTATGCTATTAATATATACCTACCAGGTGTTAAGATGCCTGACCGTCATGGTTTTTTTTAACCCCATGTAACTGATATAAATAAATACACTCTCCTATACAATGATATTTGGTTAGTAATTTAATCTCTGTGGGTTTTAATAACTCTTGATTTTTTCTGTTGTATTTAACAATCGTAAAAACTCAATTTTGTTGCCTCTTGCATACATTGCAGCTGATACCTCTAATGATGTTGGTGTATTATTAAATGGAATATTTTTAATAAACGATATAAAAGAGGTTTCTTAATATTTTATGAGAAATGCTTTGGAATCTGTTTTCTTTTGTGGTGGCTTTTAAAATAATGCATGAATCGGAGTCTCATTTCTAATGTATTGTACAAAATAAAATGACGTTTTGCCGATTTCTAAATTTATGATTTTTATAGCATTCCTATTTCTTGCAATAGCTTATTAAATATTGTTATACTAAAATCAAAATTATACAGAGTTGTCCCCGTTAAATTATCTTTTCACCCTTTCTCATCTGCTGTTTGTTTCCCGTAATGCCCAAACACTACCATCATTGTCTTTGGCAACAATCATGTGAGAGGCTTCTCACACTTACTTGCTTTAATGTTAAACTCCAAGAAATTTCAATATATGTTGATTGTAAGGCAAACACTCTATTACAAGATGTCATTATTCATATCGCAGCACAACATCAACACCTAACTCAGAATGACTACGTTTTAATTTTGGATGGACCGAACAATGCTTTCCAGGGCAAAAGCATTTCAATTCCAATAAATATTCTTATGGACTGGTAGGAAGGTCTTGAATAATATCATACATTCTAGCAATATGGGTATATCCTCCTCACTATTTTTACCCAGATTAAATTTTTTCAATGTTGATACAAATAGCGTTGTCAAACTGTTATTTTTACGGCATGGGCTTCACATGACCTCTAATGGGAAACAACAATGATTACGTCACGTTCTCCATATTACAAAAATGATCATTCAACCTATTAGCACTCATAATTAGTACTCAAAATACAGTATTCAAACTAAACCCATACTCCCATTACCAACCTCTGAGATTATTAAGACTTCGCCTATTATGTCCGCACCAACAAAAAACACTGACTCGGTTCACAAAAAAACTTCGACAGGTGTCATTCAGGACCCACGTTCCTTTCATCCCCAGTAAAATAAATAGCAAACATCTTTGTAACATATACTATCAAAATGTTCGTAGTCTTGGTACTAAGTTGGATACTCTTTACCTTACTGCCAATCTACTCGATGCCGATATTTTAATTCTGACTGAAACGTGGCTTAACGAGAATATATGCTCTGCTGAGATTTTCAATGAATACTTCAGTTCCTATAGGAAAGACCGTGATTTTCATAGTTGTAACCGCATCAGAGGTGACGGTGTGCTAATCTCCTGTAATAGTAAACTTACATCCTCACTCTTCTTACATTTTAAAACGATACTTACATAACCGTCGGCGCGGTATATGCGACGCAAAAAGAAGTTGGTAACGCTAATCTAATAAGTCGAAATTAACGCGCATATCTGTCAATGACGTCACACAATTTGCAAATTTAAACGCGCAATTGACGGAATATATATCAAATTCGCAAACAGTTCGTAAAGATTGAATACTCACATGAATAAGTCCAGCTTCCTACGGAATACGTTTAAGATGGCGTCTGCAACGTCCATCGGGGCTGGTAGGACCCCCTTCTGGATTATTTAAAGATGGTGGCTGCTCCGGCTAACTGCTAGCGGGGCTCCCTGGACTCGTTCGTGGTAGGGTCGTGGACTGCGGTTCGGGCAGGCTGCTTGCAAATTACCTTCTACCTATGTAGGGAACGAATAAGGAACAGGTATAGGGACGACAATCAGATAAGGCAAGGAAATCTACATAAATAAAGATAACGATACGATACGATACCTAAACCAAACCACTCTTCTGGAAGTTCAAAGGCAAAAAGCCTCGTTACAGCGTCTCCCGGAAACTTTCCCACTTTTCTCCCCTACTCGCGTCAGCGCGATCTGGCGCAAACGCACTCTGACGTGACGGAAATACGCGCACCGAGTCTTTGAAATTTATGGCGCGAAAACTCCCGCATTTTAAAATTAAACTAAAAAGTCTAGTGCCAAATTTGGCACGTAACAGTCTTTGATCTTGAAATTGCTTTTTTTGGACATCCGGCTGTAGATATCTTAACTGTTAAAATCACCCTATTCAATCGTTGCTATGTAATTATTGGTCGTTACCTACTGCCATTTATTTCTTCCCTCCTCGGTACTGTGCTTGAATGCCTTGATGCCCTTATTAGTAAAATACCTTACAATATTATTCTTAAAGGTGATTTCTACGTGCCTGATTACATCAATAGTGGTAATTCGACTGCATCAAAAAATGCAAAACTATTGCATGACTTTCAATCTTTTCATAACTTTGATCAAATAAATTCTATTCCTAACCATAGAGGCGTCTTGCTTGATCTTTCATTTGTGCGCCTTCGCTCAACCAACCTATCTGCCAACACTGTCAGGTCTAATATGCCCTTAGTCCCTGAAGCCCCTCACAATTCAGCGTTGATCTTATCTTTATGTACCAGTCACTCTACTCCTTGTCATATACTCAATAAACCACGCTCTTCCAAATTTAATTTTAAAAAAGCTAACTTTTGCCTTATGTATGATCTTATTGGGAAATCTTCTTGGCAAAACATTCTCTCTAGTAATGATCCCCAATTAGCTACAGACTTGCTTGTAAATAATTTATCTCGTATTTTTTCGACTACCGTCCCTAAGACAAAAAGTTACAAATCATCTTATCCAATGTGGTACACTAAAGAAATTATTATTGGCCTTAAAAGGAAAAGTTTATATCATTCTCTGGCTCGTAATTATAAGTATAGCGTCTATTCTCAAATTTTCGACCACAAATTCAAGGTACTTCGTGCTAACCTGAAGTTCTCGATTCCAAGCACTTCTGGAATTTTTTTAAAAACAAACAAAACTTTTCATACCCTAATGTATTTAAATATAATGGACGTGAAAAATCTGATTCAAAAAGCATTGCTATGGCCTTTGCATCGTTCTTCGCGTCATGTTGCATCTCCTCACCATGCACTCCTCAAGACGTTACACTCTTTCAAAATGTCAGCTACTCTGTAGACATTCCTACAATTACTGAATCAGCTGTAATACAAGCCATCAAAAAATTACCAACATCATTTTGTTATGGGCCCGATGGCAAAGCTGCAGTAGTCCTCAAAGATACGTCTCGTCTAATTAGTTCTGCCTTGACTCATATTTTTAATTTGTGCTTAACTAAATCCATTTTTCTTGATATCTGGAAATCATCTCGTGTGCAACCAATTTTCAAAAATGGCGATAAATCCATTATTCAAAACTATCGTCCAATTTCTATTTCTAACGTCGGCAAAGTCGTTGAGATAATTATTTTTGAATCACTATTTCCTCAAGTTTCACAACTTTTGTCCGAATACCAACATGGTTTTACAAAGCGGCGATCTACAGTAACTAACCTTTGTTTTGTTACACAGTTCATATCGGAATGTTTGAATGCTCGATCCCAGTGTGATGTTATCTATTTCGACTTCACTAAAGCTTTTGATATCCTTAACCACAACATCTTATTACACAAACTACATACGTTTAATTTCTCTGATAACTTGCTAAATTCTTTGTCTTATTTGACAAACCACTCATTATTCGTTGAGTTTAATGGCATACAGTCCAAACATCTTCCCCTAACCAGTGGAGTACCCCAGGGATCTGTACTAGGCCCTCTTTTATTTCTCCTATATATAAATGACATCACTCAAATATTTTCTAATAATAAACTTCTTTTTGCTGATGATTTAAAAATCTTTACTAAAATTAACTCTACTGCCGACTGTGAATCACTACAAACTGATATTACCCAATTACTCCGATGGTGTGATTCAAAAAAATTGTCTTAATTTTGATAAATGCGTTGTTTTGTCCTATAGTAATAATGCTACCCCAATACTCTTTGATTATTACCTAGGCACCAGTTTGGTCTCTTGTGTATCTACTATTAATGACTTGGGTATTACATTTGATGAAACTCTCTCCTTTAATTGTCATATAAATAACATTGTCAAACACTCTCTGCGGACTCTAGGTTTCCTAATGCATAGTACATTACAATTTACTGATCTGGATTGTCTCAAAACCCTATACTTCTCTTTAATTCACAGCACTCTCGAATATGGTTCTCAGATCTGGACACCTTTTTATCACAATAGCAGCACGAGAATCGAGAAAATTCAACATAAATTCCTAAAATTCTTATAGTGTAAAAAACATAATTTGTACCCACTAAATGGTTATCGTTATTTAGACCTATCCACTGAATTTAATGTTCCTCCTTTACATCAACAGAGGATATTATTGAATATTATTCACTTTTACAAACTTTTAAATTATTTAATTGATGACCCTGTTTATCTCTTATTAACCTACATGCACCATCGAGGCCCAGTAGACACTGCTCCATTTTTTACCCCAATTTTGCATGCATTAACTCTTATAAAAACTCTCCTATTTATAGAATGTCCAGCTCCTTCAATAAGTATTCTGCCGACTTAGATTTTTCACTTCCTCCCTCATATTTCCGACTAGCCATCTTAGATGCTCTCTACTAACATCATCACTGCTTTCTCATTTTTTTCTTCTGCTGTGCTAATAATACTATTATCCATTTCTCCTTGTTTTTATTTATTTTTTTAAAATTTATATTGTATTTATATTTCTGTGATTCCATAATTGGATCTTATTATCTGTGTGAGTCGTTATAATAAATAAATAAATAACAATAAACATATATACATTAACAATCTTATATACAAAGGCCATTTTTTTTCAATCTCCGATAGGCTATAAATAAAAGACAAGTTCGTATAAAACAATAATTTTATTACCAAAAGATTGGTACGCTTACGGTTACTATTCGACATAATCACCGAAGAGATTAAGACATTTGTCATATCTGTGGACAAGCTTTTCAATACCCTGTTTAAAGGAAGTTGCCGCCAATGAATTCAAGTAGTCTTTGACCTTGGTTTGAAGGTCCTCATTGATTTGAAAGCGCTTCCCACCAAGCCACGTCTTCAGGTCAGGAAAAGGACGAAAATCGCTTGGTGCTAAGTCAGGACTGTATGGTGGATGATCGAAAATGTTCCATCCAAATTGTTCGAGAAGCCGTTGAGTTGCTCCAGCAGTGTGTGGACGGGCATTGTCATGGATCAGAACAACTCCAGCGGTCAGCTTTCCTCTTCGTATGTTCTGAATGGCTCTACGCATTCTTCGATGGATTTCTGCAGCACTATGGCCTTCAGCCTGTAGAAAACGAATTACACTTTGCACTTCACACTTGGCGGGAGCATCAATAATAGCGGACATGTTTACGTGGCTGTAGCACAACGCCGACTGACGCATGAATATTAACAATGGCGGGGTGTGTAGTGCAAGAGCTGAGCAGTCGCCTACAGCGCATGCCCGCTTTCTGCTACCCGCGTGGCGTCTGCACGGAGTGATCGGAGGTTGAAAAAAATGGCCCTTGTACATAATGAGGGAAACCTGCTTCATCCAACAGTCTTAGTTTCCCCAATGCATACAGTGCACTTGCGCACATACTCCAATGAGGGATAATGAAGATGTTATTAATAATAATAATTTCTTTCCCAATAACACCATCAGTTCTACACCAAGTAACGCTTCCACGGTAGGTGAAGCAGTATCTAATAACTCCATTTCTACTTTTTTATAACTGATCACCTAGGCTGACCCTCCCTACTACTATGTAATATGCAAAGCCTGAGCAAAAAAGGTAGTTATTTTGTAATATTGTTCAACGATCTTAAATTACCAATTCTGGTATGTATGTCCGAACATTGGCTACATAAAACTAAACATATACATCTAGAAAATTACAGTGTATTAGCAACCTCATTGAGTGAATGGTTGTGCCTTCCATGTTAATAAATTTATACACTGCCCCGATCTAAATTTTCTATTAAAGAAACTTCAGTTTGAATGTTCTCATGTTTTTAGTATTTTGCATTTACCGCTCTCCATGTGGCAATGTGGATATTTTCTTTGCTTTGCTGTACACAGTTTTGCGTCATATCTTGAACAAGAGTAACATAATAGTTACTGATTATCTTAACCTAGACTTTAATATAAAACTCGCAAAGTAACTCAGCTATTGCACTATTTTATACTTATAACCTTGTGATGCAGGTTAAGGACGACACAAGAATTTCTCCTACTTTATGTAAAAGGATTGATAGTATCATAACTAGACTTCACTCAAATATCAGTGAAAGTACATTTCTTATTTCGAATGATTTGTTGGACCATGAATTTGTGCACCTTAAAACATTATTATTAAGCAAAGTAGGCTACACCTACATTAGCAAGAAGACTTTTAATAGCACTAACAAAAACACTTTTGCAACTATACATCCCTAGAGTCCTTGATAGATCACGTCTGTTGTTTACCTTTTTTGCATTTGTGTAAATTTACCTTGTAAATAGAGAACATTAACATAACACAACCATCGGTAGGACCATATATTAATTCAATACAAAACACAGTTACATATGATACACGTTTAACTTAAACCTTCTTACAAAAACATTAATCTTATAGTTTAAAAACCACTGTTAATTCCTCGTGCACGCAAACAAATTAATCGATATCGAAAGTCTTGTCGTTAAGCAAGCAAGTAATGTTCGTTCTCGACTAGACTGAAATCAAAACTCCCCCAGTACAGGCAGCAGGGAACAGGAGACCTCAGGCAACTCTAATTTTTATGAGAAAAGATAAGAATTACGAGTGCGACGACATCCCACTAACGCTTTAACATTTACTGGACTAAATAGATTTAAAACATGAATACATCGTCGTTGCAAAGTCAACAGCAATCTTATGTTTTCAATCGCAAATCTCCCTTTTGTCTTCAATAATTCATTTCACATATCTAAGCTCAAAATCAACCACGTGTGGAAGTCTTGGTTTACAAAAGTTATAAAAACTTCTGCTAAGAACAATAAAATACCTCGACACCTTATGTAAATATTTTAAGGACTATATTTTTAAAAAATACTACCTTCAATACAAAAATGTTTAATAAAGTTCTCAAAGTGGCTAAGATGAATTGTTAATGCCCATAAAATTAGAAAATCATTAATAAAATCACAGGTAGACAAGCTACTCCTAACCTCACTATTCATCTGCTTAACTGTGACGAGACGTTTATAGCAAGTTAAGCATACACTTTGGCACTTTTGCACCATCTCTAACAGATAATAATCACTTGCCATCGATCACTTGAAAAATTATAAAAATATCGACTCTCATACCTTCATGATCTTTCCAACAAACTTGGTTGAAATCATGTGTCCTAAAATCGTTTCACAATAAAATGAGTACAGGCAATAATAATCTTCCAGTTAGTGTCTTACTCGATACCAACAATTGTCATGCAGTATTTTACAGAGCTAACCAACGAATCTTTTACTAGTGTATCATTCCATCTTGCCTCGATCAAGCATACGATTGTTATACCAGTTTATAAAGGAGGATCATTCACTGAAAATAACTACCGATATTTCCTTACTGTCAACTCGCTCTAAAGCAACCAAAACTCTTATCAAAATCGTGTATTTTCTTCGCTCTAAATTATAACATTTTTGTCTCTGTTCAATTTGGTTTCATGTCTAACAAATGCACCATCGATGCAATACATAATTTTCTTTCCAAGTTGTATGCAACATTAAATAGGATTCATAAATCTTCTACGGTAGTTTTCTTTAATTTAAGTAAGGTATTCGTGTGTTAATCACATTATACGTCTGCAGAAGTTAGGGTTCTATGGAGACCGAGGCATTACTAATTCATGGTTCAAATCATACCTCAGCGATAGCTCACAATCTGTTAGATTAGTAACTAATACCATCCCTACTTTTCAAGCAGGGTATTTTCACACATGGGAGTTTCGCAAGCATCAGTTCTTGGTCCGATACGATTTTTATTTTATATAAATGATATCGTCGTAGCTATCTGAAATGCACAATGTACCCTGATGTTGATGATATTAGTCTGCTGCGGAAAGTTTTTTCTGTCACTTCACTCCCACCATGTGTTTGAAATAAATAAACTGTGAATGAAAGTAAAATCTGATGTATCTTGTTTAGACCTACATACTTTGATAATATTACTGACACTAATATATCTCTTAATCAAGTTTTAGCTTCTAAATTTTTAGGTATAACTATTGATTAAGGCTTAACATGGGCATCCACATTAATTTATTAATCAAGAAGCTCGACTATGCTTGTTTTGCAATTAGAACGGTGTCAAACAAATTACCTCCTACTCGTATTTGCAAAGTATATCATGCCCTATTCGAATCTAAAATGAGATACAGTATAGCTTTCTGAACAAATGCAGATGAAGTACTCACATTCTCCATATTTAAAATTCAAAGAAATGCTGTGTGTATTATGTGTTGTGCAGACAAGGATGCACATTGTAAACCCTTATTTAAGAAACTTGCTTTTCTTACGTTCACTGTTATGTTTATATATGAGATACTCATTTTATTATACAAAATATGGATAACGTTTTGACCACAAATACTATTCATCATCATAATACTAGACATGCCAAGACTTCTACAATTAATTATCACACTTCAATAGAGTGCAACGTTTGGGCATCATGGGAAATAAAAATCAGATGTAAAAGGGGGAAAAGTAATTTAAATGGACAACTTATTATTGAAGCACTCTTTGATTTCAGTATAAAGGTGTTTAATAATAATCATAAATATAGAAATGACAGGAGCAGCGTTTTATTTCTGTACAATACTTTGAAATAAAACTCCAATTAATTAATTATTTTAAAAGCCACTAAAAGGGAAAACAAACTTCAATACATTTCTCATAACATACTAGAAAAGTTTTGGTACATTAAAAAAGATTCCATTTAATAATTCATTTACATAATTTCAGACAGATAAAATGTATGCAAGACGCAATAGAAATCGTGCTTTACAAAATAACACAAAGGAAAAAAACCATAAGTTCATTAAACCCACAGAGATTAGACTACACACCAGACATCATTATAAAGTACATTATATTTATTTATGTATTGATTTATATCACAATTACGTGGGGTTTGCAAAAGAAATCATGATGCAGACATCTTACACATGATAGGTATATATTAATAGCATACCCTTCTGGAGCAGAGAATGAGGGGTAATGATATCGATAGACAGCCATTTTGAACAAAAGAATTTCAATTCCTTAGAAGTCATCAACATGAACAGGTTGGTGGTTACACAAAGAGTAAAGGTTTGGTTCGTCATAAACATCCAGTTAATCATGAAATAATAAATGAAGGTCAACATGATTGATTACGAATTTTCAACATAATCTGCAAGCTAAAGGAAATTTTGACAGTTTGTTCCCCAGCAGATTATTTTAGAATTCAAGGCCCCGAAGGATGAAAGGATATCTTGGTTCAATGAATTCGGCAACTCGAAGGTAAAATTGTTATAGACTTAGATGTGTAATTTGACTGTACTTGTGGTTATCATTTATAAATACTCATTGAATAGGTTATGCATTATTAGGAGTATAAGGTTTGGACATTGTGAATTTAATAAAAATTAATTAAGGTATTTAACCATAAAGGTTAGATGAATTAAGAATGAACTGATAATGAATTTTACCAATTTTGATTTAATGTATATATGTTGTTATAGGAACATTTGTAGGCCACTAACCCGACTATTAATGTAAGTACATTTAAAAATTGTTTTATGCTCATTTCTTCACAGACATGCTTAAAAAATGTTATTTTAGAATAGATTTAAGACAGGTAAGTGGAGAGTAGTTTTATTTGTTCAAACAGACAAGTGGCCTTCTGTCAGGAAATCCATTTCATCAACAGAATACCCCGTAAATAACAATCCCTTGGTTTGCTCGTCGGCTAGTGATATCCTATTAACCCAGTTGTAGTTGCGCCTTTTAAATTTGACGGATTGTAAACCTAACACAATATGTGCTAGTAATAACATAGCTTGCAATTGTGTCTAGGTAAAAGTTTGATCATTATGCAAGTTTGTTCAATTTTTTGCCATTTATTGCTTTAGGGACCCACTCCCGCACCACAGTATTTAGCCGGTATATCTTGATTTTGTTATGGGGATCATTGTCAATTTCATATTTAAAACTTAATGCTTCAAACACCCGTAACATAGCACATTTCTTAACAGCGTCCAAGGTATTTCCGATCAAGACCACATTTAATACCCAATAGTCTTCTGTAATCTTCTTCAAACAAATACCTCCCCCGTTCCACTGAGTTAGTAGGCAACCATCTTTTTATTAGTACAGTCGAGGTATCTGGTATTTTACCAAAACGGGTTTTTTAACGGAATACTTCACCGAGTCTTCTGTGAATTACCTGTTACATATTGGGGGCGGGGAGGAGGAAGGAGCAGTAACAATGGGTTGAAACTAAATCACATAATTATCTATCTAGAAACTGCAAAATGTGGGAGGGGGGCTGTGTATCTCCAGCTCCCCAAAATTCACTTGCCTATATCTGATAGAGTACCAGGACACAAAACTTAAGGTTTTATGTATACAGTAAGAATGGAGTTATGTTTTGCTTTTAACTCTGAATTTGAAGGAGGGGGGTGGGTGGGTGGAAGCAGAGACATGGATCTGTTGAGAGAGTTTTCCGTTGTGCAAATTTTATATTAAAAGGTATTAAATTAGAAGCATGATGCCTAACGTGTAGATAAAAAAGCAAACACGCAAAAACAATTTTCTTTTACGAAACAATTATGTGTACGCTTTAGTTATATTTAATTACTAATTGAAAGTGTTTTTTAAACAAATATACCTAAAAAACATAAGTAATGAAAGCGATAATAAATCAGAAAAAACAAAATTATACGTACATGCTTTTCATGCACCAATACTATCTGCCTTTTTTCAGCATAACCATATTTGCATTTAAGTCACCGGTGCCATCTTGCATTGATTATCTAGCATAGTAATAATCAACTTCATGCAGCAATTAAGCATTTATTTGGAAGAATATGGCGTAAGCTTGACTAAAAGATTTCTGCTAAGATGGCTTTGGTACGGGCCGCACCTGTACGAGAAAATCCACGATACCCGTGGATACTGCTGGCCCGTCGCGACGTAACAGACGTTAATGAGCGCTGACTTGTAGCACGTGATGTAGAACTTTGATCTAGCATCATGGATAATGGAAGTCCCATTCCTAACCAAAAATAGTCTTAATAGCGCTCATATGGGTAGTGGGTCATTATTTGTTTCCAACTTCTGACTTTACACTGTACGCTTGCAATAACGTTAGCATTACGAGTGCTTTCAGAAATAGGAAGGCACATCAAGCTACATACTTTATTCCAACCTATTAAGAAATTAGAGAAATAAAAGCACGCACCATAGCAAACATAGATCTAAAATAGAAACATCAACACAATTTAACATCAATAATTCTTGCAACCTTTATGATTTCAATAGTATTACCTGGATCGTTCGTGAAGAATATGGGTGGTGGCATTCCAGCGTTAGCATAACGATGAGGCCTTTGGAATTTATTTTGGTTGAACAGACGTAAAACGAAACATATGAGTCCTGATAAAACTGCTATGCCCGATAGGACTCCAGCTAGGGTTGAGAAGTCGGTTTTCATGACATCAACATCTGAAACAGAAAATTATAAAACAATGAATATAATTTTTATGTGGAAAACTGTTTTATAATATATGCTAAAAGAAAAGTTTATAATCAAAATATTGTAAAAGTTTATAAATAAGTACTAAGAAACTTACTAGAAATAGGGAAGTAAAACTGAACATTGTAACAGAAATTAAAACATGGTTGTTCATTGTTTGTAACATCATCATTTTGTTTTTGACCTTACTTAAGGATGGTTTGATGCAGCTCTAACTTCTTCTATTCCGTGCTAATCTAAAAAGTTCTATATACCCTTCACAACCTAAATTTCTAATAATTTGACTAATATAGCTTGGTCTAGGTTTTCCTATACCCTTCGATCCTTTTCTTATCTACCTGACTAGATGTTAGTACCCTGATAGTTGTTAAATAACTCCAACATGTTTACATGATTCCCATTTATAAAGAAATGAAATATTACCTGGTTATCTACTCGAAAAAAGGAAAAGTGTTAAACTAAATGTTATGGTAAGGCTTAAGTAACGAATTGCTACTAACATGCCAGACCGCTAACTAATTGTGAGTTATGTCATGGTGACGTTTATTAAATTCAATGTCATGGTAAGACTTAAGCAACGAATCGCTACCAACAAGCCAGACTGCTAACTAATTGTGAGTTATGTCATGGTGACATTTAGTTAACTGATTTTTATTTATTTATTTGTTTTTTTTTGTTTCGAACTTACTTAAGGTCGGTTTGACGCAGCCCTAAATTCTTTTCTATTCTGAACTAGTCTAAGGTCTACATACCCTTCACAACCTAAATCGCTAATAATTTGACTAATATAGCTTTGTCTAGGCCTTCCTACTCTATTTTTATTTGGTAGTCTATAATCTAAGACCTTACTAAATAGTCCCTCATGTCTTAACTAGTGCCCTATCATTCTAATCTCTCCTGACCTTTAATTGTTTCCACATACAGGGTTCCTCACCTATCCTTCTATAAACTTCCTCATTTGTTACTCTCTCTGTCCAATTAATCTTTAACATTCTTCTATAACACCAAGTTTCAAAAGCTTCTATCTTTTTCTTATCTACCTCTTTAATTGTCCAAGTCTCACTACCGTGTAATAGAACGCTCCACACGTACGACTTTAAGAAACTTTTCTATTATCTAAACTAATAGTATTAGCTATTAGTCTTTCTTTTTTAAAAACGTTGAGCTATTCTGGCTACTATATCTCTTCTGCTACGCCCGTACTTTGTAATTATACTACCTAAATAGCAAAATTCATCCACCTCCTCTAACTCGGTATTACCTATTTTTAATTTTGGTCTAGAACCAAGCTGTAACTCACTTGTCATTATCTTTGTCTTTCCTGAGTTAATTCTCATATTATAGTTTCTCTGTAGTATCTCATCTAAAATATTTAAAAATTCTCCTAACTCTTTTCTAGACTCTGCTATAATGGCTATATCATCTGCAAAACGTAACATAATGTCTATTTTCTGTCCCTGTACACTAATGCCTATCTGCCTTCTCTCTCTAGCTAAGTTTAAAGCTTCCTCAATATAAAAATTAAAAATTAAGGGAGATAGTATACAGCCCTGTCTAACACTATTTCTAATCTTAGTTTCCTTTTCTATTTCATCAAACCTAATTACTACGCTTTGGTTTATATATAGACTGTAAATAATTTTTCAATCCCTATGAGAGATTCCTATTTTTCGCAAAACCCTGAACATAATAATCCAATTAATTCTATCAAATGCTTGTTCTAAATTTACAAACGCTAAATGAGTCTTTTTATTTTTTTGTAACTTTTTTTCGATATTACCCTAATTATTAGTATCGGTTCTCTAGACCCTCAGTTTTGACGAAAACCATATTGGCCTTTGCCTAAATAATTCTCAGTCAAAGCTTTTGCTCTATTTTTAATTATATTGTTAGTATTTTGGAAGTATGGGAAGTTAAACTAACCGTTCTAAAATTTTCACACCTATCAGCTCCTGACTTTTTTTGGGATTGGGATAATATTTTTTTCGAAATCTATTGGGATCTCACCTGTGTCATATATTACTTTTACTAGTTCATATAATCTGTCTAAAGTTTTCTGATTTGCATATTTTATTAATTCTGTGGGTATATCGTCTATCCCCGGCGCTTCATTTAGTTTAAGATCCCTAACAGCTCTATCCAATTCCTCTCTTAATATTGAGAACCATTTCTTGGCCGTTCTCTAACTCACTCATATCGTCTCCCTTATATCTTCTAAATATCTTTTTCATCTATCTGTTACCTCAACTTTATTTATTAGAAGCTCATTATTCTCATCTTTATTACCATTACATTTTTTCCTATCTTCCCCGAAAAACTTTTTAACTGCCCTGTAAGCGTTGTCTGTCTAACCTATTCTCAAATCATCTTGTATTCCATTATAATTCTCCTCCATCCATTTATTTCTAACTTTTCTACACACATGTACTATCTTATTTCTAACTTTATTATATTTTTGCTTACCTTCACTATCCAATTCTCTGAAAGGTTTAAGCTTTCTTCTATTCTCTATTAAATCTAATATATCTTTTGTTACTAAGGGTTTTCTTGCTTGTACTTTTTTTTACCTATAGTCTGTGTTGCTGTATCATGTACATCCCTTTTTATTTCTTTCCATCTATTTTCTACGTTTCCTCCTATAGCTATCTCTTTGATCTTGTTATCTAATACTTGTTTATATTCCTCTTTTACCTCACTATCATTAAGCTTATCTAGATCCCATCCTTCTCTTTTAGCCTTTGTAACACTTCTTTGAAAATTCTCTAAGTAAAGTTGAGTTTCATTTAATAATTTCGGTATTAGGGGAAGTACAAACATTAGTTTATTAAAGGCATAATCTAACATAGAACACTTTTGTTAGATCATGAGTTTGTCATTTTCAATCCAGTTCTAAATGTATTAAATAAAACAGATTTATGATATAATTCTGTTAGATTTCAGTGTAAATTATTAAATGACAAGTCTTAGTGGTACGTCTCCAGGCAGTCCTTTCGCTACCAATGCTGTAGCTCGACTGTGTGCATAATAAACCATTGAGAACATACATTAAGAGAGTCACCAATTACATGTAAAAGAGTTTAGACAACAATGGCGGCTAAAACCAGTGGCGCTGGTCAAAACAAGACCTTATAGTGCAAATTCCAAATATTAATGCTATAAGATTTACCTAAATACTTATTTTCAATACTCAACAATATGTATGCAACAGGTTGAATAAATTCATTTAAGCATATATGGTAAATAAACGAATTTTAATTCAACCTATTTTATACACATTGTTGAGTTTTGAAAATAAGTTTTTAGATAAATTTATTGATGGGAGGGAGCTAAACAGAAAAAATTAATCATAATGGTTTATTAATGTAAATTTCTTTATTAAACATCACACTTAGCAACAGTACATAATAACGAATCAATAAATAACTTTAATGTATCATAAATATAATACAACTACAATCAAATAAATAATCAAACACAAATAATTACAATATAAAGAAATTCTGTTCGTTCATTAATTAAAGGCCAGGCCATGGTTAAAGTTATACACACTGTGTATCTTTATATTTTTCCCTATTCTTACACATGTGAGTTGTCACTATTCTTACACACATGTATTCATTTTCATAACAATACATAACCTAACCTATAACAACAATTGGTTGTGTCCTTTTTTGTACTTCTTTTTAACACAGGCATTGTGCTTACAAAAGGTAATCAAAATAGTTTCAGATATAATTGAACTTATTAAATACATCTACAGTTTGTAGATGACTGTGTAGTGATCCGTAGTATTTCCTAAGTCGATTCTCATTGGTTGATAATTATTGAGAATATTACAGTGTACATTTCGATATTTGGAGGTATTTTTAAACAGCGCTGTAACCACTTCCAGGTTTCCGAACGTACTCCGTGACGTCAGAATTTACCGTTGTAAGGGCGATCGATCTTGTTTACAAGCTTTAACTAGACTTTGTTTCGGAATTTCAAAATAGAAGGTCGAAAAGCTTCACTTGGCGGTTTTATTAAAGGTAATGTTTTTAATTGTATGCTATTTTTGTTATCTGATTGCATCGAAGCTTTAGTATTTATTTGATGTTACTTGTTTAAGTTTTAAGATAGTAATTGAATTAATGATCCATTGTTATGCATATTTTTGTTAGTGATTTTTAATCCACTTGTGTTTAATTTTTAAAGCACGTTTTAGCCGATGCAATCATAATGAATAATTCTTTAACGTTTGTCTACTAGATTGAATATATTTTGTTAACATGCATTTATGTTAATTTAGAGCCTGAATCTGGGCTTTATTTCTGTAGAATTTGGTATGTATTTGCTACCAATATATTTTATAATTTGTTTTCAATGTTTTAATAACTTGTGATGATTATGTAATTGTTTATTTCAGTTTTAGTTGTGCGTCTATAACTGCATAATTCATGTCTCGATTTTATAACCTAACCATAAGTTTGTTTGATGTGACCTGACGTATTCTAACCTTATGATGCTATCAGTAACCAATATTTAAATTTAATGATGCTTGTTACAATGTGATTATAGCGAACCTCTGCTATGACCCCGTCATTAACGTGTTTGCATTATGACTATGTAAGAGATAGTCGATTCAATTTATGTGACCTTTGGCACTATCATAGCATACGTTCATGTTTATTTATAAATGTTTTTTTCAATGTATTTGTGGTTGTGTTTATGCAACGATAGAATGAAGGTTAGGCATTGTGAACCTTATTAACAAACTTCTTATTTTAAATTGACGTCAAATCAGCTTACAAGATTTTCCATATTTAAAACAGCAATTACCAAAGTACATTTCTGGTTAAATCTTCCTTTCGATTATTTGATAAAAATCTTTAAAATAGCATTATATTGAAGAATTTTTCTTATTCATTGTAATTAACAATTCCATTTTTGTATGTAATTTGCGTTTACACCATCACTTCTATATTCATTGAATCAAAATAATTTTTAAATTACAGCATGCCTACTGCATACTTCAAACATCATCTTCATAACGCAACAGCTTGCGCTTTAATTAAAATAACATTTCGTGATCTAATTTAAGAACCGAATGAATCAACGCTTATTTATATACCCCAAATTATCTATATCCAGAAGTTACTAGAAAAATGTGCAACTTTATGATGCAAGATTCTCAGAAAAACCAATTAGCGTCTAAAATAGCGGCATTTATCACCTTGTTATCTGGTTCCAATTATTCGTGACGTGCTCTATATGTCCCGCTCTCACATATACTATTATTGTGGAGTCGCATACTAATGCAAATCGGTTATTCTAGGGATTTTACGGTTTAATTTCAATGTTTCAGCTACTTCTTGGAACAAATGTTTATTCATTAATTGGATATTAACGTAGTTCTAAATTCCGTTGACTCATCCTTTTATATTCTAGAAAATTCTTTATTTATAATAAATGTAGTAATCCATGGGGTATTTAATTTACTTTAATTGCTTTTTAATGCAAAAGGGGGTGCATTTTATAGAAAATATTTGCTTTCGTGTTTCAGTACACAAAGTTAATATGAAAATTGAAGTTTAAAATACACGTTGCGTATAGTTTCTTAAACTAAATGCGTAAAGCTAGTATTATTCTTTGCTATTTACAGCAAATGAAAATATTTTTATATGCATCGATTTACGTTCGCCTTGAAATGCGTTTTACGGTATCTTACAATTAATAATTTTTACATATACAACTTACGTTACTTGCTATATATTTACAATATGCTTATATTATGCAAAGTGATTATTTATACACGCGCAATTTGCGCTTTTGCCTGGCACTTTAATGAATATAGATACTCTTGTATTATACAAGGCGTAACCATGAATTTACGAAAAATGCCATTTTTTTCAAATTCTATTATATTTTGGTGGGATTTATTTTTAGAATTTGGGTTTCAATGACCTCTCGTGATCCCTTATCACGTCAATATATATAAATAAATATTTTAGATAGTTATTTACACAAGGTTTTTCATCTTATTAACTGTAATAACCTACCTACCTTAAGTAAATAACCTTATGTAGGTAACTACCTAAATATTTATATATTCAATATTTAGCTTTAACCGTAATTTTGAGCGTTGCTTCCTGTCTATAACTGACATAAGTCAAAAATTTGACAATATCAGATATGATTGACAAAAATACCACACGTAATTGAAAGCTAGATTGTCGTGTACATGATTTAGATTTGTAAATTTTCCAATTGTCGTCATCGGTCTCGGTGGCCTAATTGGTAAACGCATGGCCCTAGAAAACTAAGATACAGGTTGAAGCCCTTCCAAAACCTTATATTTTTCATCTTTCAATTACTAGCTCGATTTAAAATGATCATTTATTTGGACTTTGCATAAAAGTCTAAGTTATTATTTCATCTTATTAACTATATATATATATATATATATATATATATATATATATATATATATATTGCTATGATATCGCCGCACTCCGATGTATTTAACGTTCAGTTGCCTGCTGCTCGCCACCGGTCTATGTCTCTAAATAACCTAGGATAAGTTTTAGATTTCACACAATTCGTTTTATATGCCTCGACTAGCTCAGTTGAATCCCACACAAAGTGCACGACGATACGATAACAGAGAAGTTTTTGTCTCCCTTGTTCTCTAACACTTCCCACCTGAATGAGGTAAACAAAATTAATCATAAATTCATATAATAACCAAAATATGTACAATTTGTATTTCCACAACCTTTATAATATCATTCGCTATTGAAGAAAACCCCCGAATCAAAATAACAATATAAATCAGTTTGACCCCAAATTATGACTCTCTTAAATCAGTTTAAAGCCAGCAAAAATAACTCTGTATACTACTGGAAGTCCGTTGAACGTTCAATAACCTTCTTTCCCTTTTTGGTAATTTCTACGTATCAAATAAAGATCTTTGATCGCCCTTTACATAAATATCTCAGTACATGCAAAATTTAAATGTTCGAAAAGAAATTAATGCCTTATGCTATTAATGAATTTTTATCTCTGATTTGTCGTTTTTCCCTGTTGAACTCCTGGTTGTGAATGTGCGTCTCTGTATGCACCCCAATTCTTAGAACTGCCGCTGCGCGCGGTTGACCAGTATCCTTGGATTGTTTTCAGTTAGATTTTCTTGTTGATTTTGTTTGGTAGTTGTTTATTGAATCGCGTAGTGCAGCTTGGTTAAACGCCCAGTTTAACACTTAATAGTTTACTTAGTTGAATTTAGTTTAATCCTTAATTCAATCCTCAGTTTAATACCGTAGTTTACTACTTAGTTCAATATTTAGTGTAATACTTAGTGCCCTAAGTAATAAAATCTTAAAAATTATGCTTAATTAGAATTGTGGACTTACGTTTTAAATGTCAACGGCGAATTTCTGTTGTACATTTGCACTTGTACTAGTATTTGAAATTTTCAATCACCAACTTTCACTTAAATATTATTAATTAATTTGATAGTTTAACTTCGCGTGTTATCTTGGTTCAGACAAGTACAAAGCATGCCTTGGTTGTAGAAAGACTGACCCTTTATCAGCTCGTGCTCTATTTAAAGGTACGCTTGCCCACCTGTTATAATTGGTTTACCAAGTTTATTTTGTTGTTTGAGGCGTTACACTTGTCTTATCGTGTAAGCCTTCGGGTTTTTATGGAATTACCATCCTAAATTTTGTTGCAATGCTTTTGTAAATCACGTAGACATTAAATTTTGTATTGTGGATTTCGTTGACCATAATACCTCGTACCTTCTCAAGTCACGTCCTCTTATTTGTATAGGAATTTATTACTTGAAATCGCACGTAGTGAAACGTATGGTTCCTTATTTTTGTTTTCGTAATCCGTTGGGTTCATGCGTTGATTTTATATTGAAGATCACGTAGCAAATTTTATAATAATATTGTTGGAGGCTTTAACGGCCGAAGTCATTATAATTATTTGAATGGGCCAGTGAGTTTGCTAGTTCAGGAGTAACTCTTCTTTTTACACTTTAACTTGTCTACGTAATATTATCATTCTTATCTTTATTATTTTTATATTTTTATTTTATTATTTATTTTCTTGTCCTGATGAAGCCCCTTACAAAAATGAGCGAAACGTCAACTTAATTAAAATGACACGGTCCCAACCCGGACCATAAATAATTATAAATTTTATAATGACGTAAATTAAATGCGTTTATTTCTTCCTGCGTTTATAAAACATGTTTGTTTTAAAAGATCTGTTTATAGTGAGCATTCTTGGTTATTAACGCGTCAAGTTTAAAAAATCGTTTCATGTTTGTTTGACTTTCGATGTTCCTGATGCGTATTTATTTAAAGTTTATGAATGCATTGCTATTCTTAAAATGAATTGGATTGCGTACAAAGTTACTTATCTTACTAAATGTGATTGAATTCTTGAAAAATGAGCTTCCTTTCATTGATTAAAGTTGGTTGTGAGTTTTATACAGTGTGTTTGATATTTGCCTTTTGTATAATTGGTGAATTGCGTACCCTTTAAGATAAAAATGTTTAATTTTCTAGACTTTGGTGTCGTTTACATGGAGTGTACAACCCTTGTGACCTTATATACCCCTGAATAACCCTATTATCACAGCAATATATATATATATATTATATATATATATATATTTGTGAATTCAAAGAGGTATGTATATAGGTATATACAATAAAATTTCAGCAACCATATAGATAGAAAAGAGCAAATGATTTACGCGCAAAATTAATTTAATTCATTTAGTGAAAACGGAGGAGTATTAGGGTATTTTTATATTTAATAATTGGAATGTTAGAATTACATGAAGGAAGAGAGCTTGAAAGCAAATAGAAGTTCAAGAACACGCATAATTAATCATAATTTATTTTAATCAAACGCATATAAGCATAAGGGAGCGTGCTTGCGTAAGAAAATCAATAATTTCCAAGGCAAATGTATTCGTTTTAAAAGCCAACGTCAGTTTTATCAGATCCGAAGAAGCAGAAAATCGAGGAATTGTTATTTTCAAACGGTCGATAATTAACAGGAACACCTGCTTGTTAAAGGTTATGTTCACAGAATTTTTATGTACGTTAAGGTAAGATTTCATAGAAATTGTTTTCAACCGTCAATTTGTACAAACAGCTAGGGTAACAAACATCTTAAGGAGAGAGTGAAATGAACAATTGGTAATATACAACAGATAGAGATAAATATAAAGCAGCGTTGAATTGAAAATCACGTAAGACATATACGTGGAGCGGATGTAAGACGTCGACAATATCGATTTTCTGTAACTCAAGCGGGGTTTTGAAGGAGACAGTGAACATGTATAGAATAAAGATGAATAGCGCTTAGGAGGAGTTTGGTGATGACAGAAAACTTTGTCATTGGTCGAAAGCCAACAGTTTTAAAAACGAACGCACACGCGAAGGTAGAAAACGAATTCGATATAAGCAGCACGTAGGACGAGAGAACTTTTCCGAATTTAGTGGCGGTTCCGCTCAAAATTTTTAGAAATCGTTTCGAAAATAAGCTTTTCACGCGAAACAGGTTCTACTAAGGGGGTTTGGAAAAATATAAATACCCAAGCGGAGTTACTAAGCTCTCTCTCTTTTACTTCGATCAAGTGTTGAATATTGATTCAGACCACGATAATAATAAAGCTTTTGGTTAGTATTTTGTGTGTGTGTAGTAATGTTACCTTTAAAATAGTAGTTGAAAGTATAAAACGGTAGTAGCGGACTTCTAATTATTAACGTGAAGTACGAGTTAGTGCGTATTAAATAAAAAGTTCCGGCTACTACGATAAAAATTATTAGATGGATGCATGATAAATGGAGGTAAGCAGAACTGATAATCAAGTTTGTATGCATGATATATGGGTATGGAATGGTACTGTGAGACGAGGCGAATAGCTTGCAGAGGTATTAGATGGTAGAGGCCTGGGGATTCTCCAAGCAGCCTAGTAAATGGAAACAACGCCGAGGGGTTTTCTGGTAACCATCTCCGACGGGATTGAAGAATGAAGAATTCTCCAGGTAATTTATTTGAAATTTCTGTTGTTTTATAAACAATTGTGGAATTTTTGTGTCGTGTGGTTGACTTTTGTTGGCATATTCATTGTTTTAGAAACTTGTTTAAAAAAAATACATGTACAGGACAATTTCCGAAATTTGAGTATTGAAAAAGGGTGTATTTAGAATATATCAAAATTTTATTCAGGATATAAATTGAGTTTTAAAGGGTAAACGGGTCTGTAAATTTATTTTAATTAATGCAAGGTTTTAAAAAGCATATACAAACAAAACTGGGTTATAATCAGCTCACAATACTCCAGTGTGAAGTCAATTTAGGGTTACATGTGGGGCCTATCTACTCATATTTAATCAAATTTGTTTAAAATGTTTATAAATAATCAATTGACTTTGAAGGCATACAATGTCTGAGCTTATAATTATTGTATCTGACTGTTTGCTAGCATGTGTAAATATCTTTTATATGTTAATAGGTGTAAATAAAAGTTTGTATGATTGTCGTATTATTTTTGGTAATTTTATTTGATGGTGTGTGAGTGTGAAAGAGGTATGACTGAAAATTTTGGTATTCAAGAAGAAGCGAATTGCTGAGTTAGCCAGGAGCAGGCCCAACCCGAAGGCGTCTCTAAAAAATAATTTGAATATAAATTTAAATTTTTTTAAGAAAATTTTATATTGGGAAAGTTCGTTTGTTTTGAAGATTTTAGTTTAAGCTTAGTAGCAAGTTCTTGGTTAATTTTATGACGCCCAATTATCGGTTTGAATAATTTTTGATGCTGACGTATTTAATTTAAAGGCTGTCCGACTTGCATTGCTATTATATATATATATATGGATTGCTATAATATATACTTATCTTACTCATATTTAATTCAGGGTAGAAAATGAATTAATTACATTAATTAATTTTAATGAGCTTGTATAAGCTTTGTAAAAGATTTGCCGTTATTAATAAATCCGTGAATCGTAACCCTTTCAATTCGTTTCATTAAATTAAGATTTGAATCATGTACAAGGAGCTTTATATCCATAGAAGCCTTATTAATAACTCTAACGTAAAGAAACATAAGAAATTACGTCAAAATTTATATTAATTAACTCTATTTTAATTAAGCGGTATTAAATAAAACGTACAGATAATAATTAATATTAGTTAGGATTCATTAAGATTTAAAAGGGTATTAATTTTAATTTGAAGTTAATTGAACCGTTAGTAACATATAAATATCGAGAATTTTTTAAATTTAATAAAATGCAAATCGTAGAGGATTAGTTAGAAGTAGGATGTTTAAACAACCTGCGTAGTTTAAGAAAGCTCATTCTGCGTAAATGTTGCAGATAATTAATGGTTACGAATAATCTTGGAGGGAGCGGTTGCTTAAATAATTCACTGGAATGTCGATAGGAAATTATTTAACCCAGATAGTCCACATGGACTGAAATAATCGATAATAAGGAATATCAATTTGCACTAATAAGAACAGGGTAGATAGAGACAGATAATATGCAAGACCGAGGCACATATAGTAAAAGGCGTGAGTAGAGCAACGTCATAGGGTTGCGATTGGTTGAAAGTAAAAGGCAAAATTTGAGAGGTAAAAATAACATTTCTGTATAAAATTCAATTAGTTATTTCCAGAAGTTGCGAGCCGTGTCGAAATTTCTGAGATTTAACTGGGGCGAGTGCAAAATTCGTAAAAATCGCATGCCGGGCTGCGGAATGGGAACCTAGCATGCGA
The DNA here is from genome assembly GCA_036346225.1 of Platerodrilus igneus. Lineage (NCBI taxonomy): Eukaryota > Metazoa > Arthropoda > Insecta > Coleoptera > Lycidae > Platerodrilus > Platerodrilus igneus. The sequence continues at coordinate 1,159,170 of JARFIW010000691.1, read as the reverse complement.
AATTCTTTAGAATTGTCCGTTTTGGGGAACAGACCGACAGACAGGCTAACAGCTATATATACCGAGGTTAATATGAACAAGCTCTCTTAGATCTTCGACTTGATTCAACGCGTTAAACAGTGCTTTTTAGTTTTCCGGTTTTGATTAAATAATTTTAAACAGTTTGCTCGTATATTTTTGTGATGTAAAACAGCTTGTTCTTTACGTGCTACAATAAATGTACTTTAGTGCACTTAGAAAAGAAGATACAAGGTAATAAAGTTAGTATCACTGTACCAATTAGTAAAATTTACAACGACAAATGAATACACAAAAGTAGGCAGTTTTGGCGTATATTGGTGAAAGAAGTATGAATTTCTTTGCTATTTTTCGGGGGTATTAATAATTAAATAGTGCATAAACGTGTCTGGATCCACAAAACTAGGTTCAGATATACACAGATGAGTTCCGGAAAAGCCCTGAAACAACTTTAAATAAATGGTGATGGAGAAAATTTTAAAAGCGTTGAGAATCAGAAGCCGTAAATATAACCCAGTTGGAATGGTGTAATTAACAAAGGGACGATGTACATTGAAGCTACGAGTGCAGTAACCTTCAGGTAAATTATACTATTTTGTTCGAACTTTGATATTTTGGTGTGTGTTGAATAACTTTATAATTTGTTTATTTAAAATGGACAGTAGTGAAATTGTACTAACAATAATATTTTAATTTTAAGGTGAAATTTGCTTGTTTAAGTAGAAAGGGTATTTAGTATTGATGTTCTGGATTATGATGAAAATATGGGTATGTCTTTGAGCTCAATTAGACGAACCTGGTTAATTAACGTAAAGGGGTGGTAGATGCTCCTTTGTACTCAGACTCCGGTCTGCATATATTGTTATAGTAATTAGTAGGCATCCTACAAGGACTTTAATTCTGGATGCACATTAAAATGATAATAAATTTAATTTTGAAATTTTCTGATATTAAAATTTATGCTGAATATTAATTTTGAAATTTTAATGTATTGTGAATATTGATGTAAATAGAGTTGACGTTGATGTTTGTGGTAGGAATGTGTTTGTTTTTTTATGTATGAGGATGAAAGCTATCTAGAGGAGCAGCCGAGGCGATTAACGGAAGAAAGTCAATGGACCAACACAGTTAAGGTAACGAATAGCTTTTTGTAGGTTTCACAGCATTATTGACGCCCAAAAGTGAGGCTCGATTATAAAGCGTAGTTCACGGATTTTGTAGGTTTCACAGCAATATATATAAAACTGTCTGATGCTGTTTGGACAGATGTCTTTGTTGTATTAGTTTCTGATGTAAAAATCATACAGCAGTTTTAAACTTATCAGCTTTGCTAAATTTGACAATCGTTTTAAATATTGCCAGGCCTCTTTCGAGTTAAAATCAATATTGTTCCTGGATACAGAGTTTAACGTCATCGTACAAAATTTATATAACCCGTGCCTGTCTAGTCTGTTAATCTTTAAAATGCATTCAGCTGTTGATCAATAAACTTGTGCTAGAAACCTTAAAATACGTGCATCGTATACGACACCTACTAATTTTTTCCTCTCTTACTTTAGATTAAAACAAAAAGTGGCTTAAACATTCTGTACAAAATCTTACCTTCGGCGCAAAAAACTTTTTTCGTTGGTTTCTTCATGGACACCAAATGATACCCATGTTTACACTGACAAATTGCGTTATGGTGCACTTGAACACATAACGCATGTTGGTCTGTGAATTTACAAGCTTCGCCGTAATAACACTGTTCTCCAAGACGTTTAGCTAGTGAAAAGCAATAATCAACCCTTCGATATATAGACATGTGACTTCTACTTACGCTTTCCGCATCCAGTCGAAGGGTTGAGCTTTACAGGATAATTCTTATCGCACTCGCAAACCCCAGTGACATAATTACAATGTACGTGTAAAAGTTTGAGATCACAATGGGAATCACAAGGAGCCCCTACGTACTTTCCTTTATCTGTAAGAAGACATTTTGGGAGTTAGAAATAAAAGCCTAGTTACGTACCAGATCCGTTGATGAGTTCGCTTCCCTCGTCGATTTCTAGGTGGTGATCATATTCTTCGTTGTAATCGGCGTCATAAATGTATTCATCATGTGGTGGGGTCGGTTGTTGATCCGATGGAATTAGAGGAAAGCACATCAACATCATTATATTGCAAGCAAGAAGCAGAGGTTTCATGTCCGCTGTTTTGGATGTTTGTCCTGGAGATGGAACACAATCTCATCACTTACCATTGTTTAGTATCTCGCAAATAGAAATGTTGCATAAAAGAGATAGAAATGTCTGCGTCGGCGATCGATAACGAGTTGCGTGTGTAATGGAAAGTTTTCTCGTATTTTTTAAGACCGGATTTGTAAAATATAAATTGGAGTTTTACATCTATTTACGACATTTAATCTTGGAAGTAAAACACGAACACACTCTTAAAACAAATTTTTATTGAGCTTTTCAAATTAGCAAAGTGACATGGAATTTACCCAGTGACATCAGGTCAAAGCGCTTGCGTTGCTGGAAGTTTTCACGTCGGCGTTAATTAAAGCTAAATGAAATACGGGGTTGAAGCCTGTATTTAATAAACTTTTTAATGGAAACGCAAATTTTTTAATTAACTCACCTATTATTTGTACAAAGAAATATTTCTCGTACTTATACATTTTTCCAACGTAAAATGACAGCTATTTAAAAATCATCCTGATGATAAAAAGTTTTTAGTATTCCAGATTTATTTAAATATTCTGGGTGATTTTGCGAACAACTTAAAACTTTCTGTGATAAGTAAAATATTAAAGGCAGGCATTAAAAATCCTAGTTTTTTCTAACAACAGTTACGTGTGAATTTGACATTAAACGTTACCGCTGAGACGCAACAGAAAAAATGCACTAGCTAGCTTTCGGTGGTGTAGAGTGCGTTCTTTGAAAACAAAAGCAATTTTTTTAGGAGTATACAAATTCTAGCTTTTGCACCTCTTTGGAAAGGTCTCCGAACTTTCAGTCCATTAAGGAGAAGTGGGGAAATGGTGCGCACCTAAGCGAGAATCGTTGTGCTGGTCAACTTTTAAATTCTAGAAAATAAAAAAAAAGTCATCCCCTTGGGGTGACTGCGCGCACAGGATGGGGAATAGTGCGCGGTAGTTTGGAAACCCCAAGTTAGGTAGATCAAGTAGTATAAAAGTAATTTTAAATGCAAGAACAAATGTTTATTAAAACGAGTGATTATATATAATGTAATGTACCAGTTTAAGCTCGACAAAAGTCGCAAATGTATTGCTCGTGAGCATTTTCACCGGTACAAGCCGCGTGATTCCACATGCCGCATGCAACACACCTGTACCATAGTTCGTTTTTTCCCTGTTCCCCACATATGCCACATAAGGAAGTCTTCTCATCATGTTCTGTACCACATGGAGCATAGTTGGGGTTAATGTCGTCTACCTTATCATCGTCACAAATGTCACGATCGTGTCAGATACGTCGGATGATTCTGGCGTCGCTAGTCTTTTTTTCTTTCCTTCTTTAATTTCTGGAGACTGATATATGCGTCTTACTACTTGTTTTGCAACATTCTCTTTGGCTGTTCTCTTTCCTTTAGCATTTCCATAGAAGGTGGGTGGTGGAATTGAGAAATAAGCATTATCTGCTTCGTCATCATCGTCACATTCCTGTACATCAAGTTCGGCTTTTGAGTACCTTTTTATTTTATTTTTATTGTTCTTAATATTGTTCTCTCTAATGTTCGACTCTTTTTAATATGTTTTTTCCTTCTTATTTATCCCTTTTTTTCTTAGTGCTTCTTCTAATTTTTCCTTCATGGGTGTACTAGTTAGTATTTCTGAATGTTGTTTCTGACAAGATACTCTTTTAGCTCTTCCTATTTCTTCTTTCCTTGGAATAGGAGCAAATAGGAAAAGAGTTATTTAATTTAGATGCAAATGGTAGATGGTTTTGTTCAGAGATCAGACGTAGATGGTAGATGGTTTTGTCCAGAGGTAGATGTAAGAATCGATGGTGTTTTCAAAGGTAACGTAATGGTATGGCTTTTCGGATTGATTAGTACTTATTTTAAATGTAGATGTGCACTTCAGGAAAATTTCACTTTCCATTTCGTTGGAGGAGAAATGTTTGTTAAATAATGCAGTCAGGATTAAACTGATATATTCGCAGAAGAAGCGAAATGAGAATGCTTTTCAATCATGCCACTTTCAAAGCTTTATTTAACAGCTCAGCACGCATACTCAGTGAGTTTCATGCCTATTGTATGTCTGATTTATGGAAAGTTATTTATATTTATTAAAATAAAGGTAATTATTGGCAAGTGACTCAATTTCACCATGAGGGCATCCTTCGACGCTTTCGCCTTAATTGGGGTCATCAGGACAGGAGTACAAAGTTGTAAATTTAACACAGACACCTTATGGTAAGTCAGCATCACCTAGCTCACAATTGTGTCTTCGTGTCACTTATCACCTGACATCGCAAGTTTTAACAACAGTCGACACGGAGTGATCCCTGGCTCAACTGCCTTTTCCAGCCAAAGTTTATTTGGCGGAAAAACTTTTGCGTATCTCGGTCAATGTTGTAAAACTGCGAAATGCTAGGTGCTAAATGCTGTGTGATAAGTTCGCATAATGTCTGTAACTTTCTGTAAACAAATACCTTCATATAGCTTGTATAACGCTTCGACAGTCCGTGGGGAATTGAGTCACGTAATATTCCTTTACTTGTTTAATTAAGACTCATTAAACCTACTTTTCTCTTATATATTCTTCTACCTACAACTTTTACTTTTGCTTGTTTACTCCACACAAAATTTGCTACACGACTTTTGTCGTCGTCCCTATTTTAGTATTCAATAAATGACTGATATTCGAGGTGCTTTAGCAACGTTTGGTTGGTTATTTTATTTACTGTTTACTATATATTATGCCTCGACTATATGAAACCTTAATCTCAGGGTGTTCACCTTACTCACCGTGAGTTCAATCGTGAGTAGATGTGCACTACCCAACCAAACTGCACACTCGATTGTTTTGCCACTTTTTTAATGCACTGATTTACTATATATGCCAAATTTTAACAGATCAAAGTTGCTTGGTGCCAAATTAATTGATGTATACTATTTATGACTTTAATTTTGACGTTTTAAGATATTCACGGTACTTACCAGAATTATACCGCGCTGAAGGCCTTCTCTTACTGCTGGCTCAAGATCGTAATCACCGTACGCACCTTCACAAAGGATTCTCAATCGTTGTCCACTTGCGTATTGCCTCCAGGTGTTCTTAACCAATTTCGTTGACCCCAAATCTGAAATAATTTTACCCCAATTTAGAATTTAAAAAAAACCGTTATGTCTACTTCCCCTGCGTTAATTCTTCCTCGTAGTATACTGCTCTCCTGTTTCCCTGCTCCGTATTCCAATTAATCCTCTCCTTGCTCAATCCAAATCAATCCAGCCGTCCTATTTTAAATCAATCCTTGTCCTGCTATTCCTATAATATCCACACGATGTCCTTACTGCCGTTAATCTGCTCAAATCACTCCAAAAATTAATCAATATCGTCGTTGCCTTCTGTATCCACTCAAATCTCCTACTGCCGTTTAACCAAATCCACTCAAAACCAACACCAATCTTTCTCAAACCTAAATAAATCGTCGCTTTTCCCGTCGCACTATTAACCACTCCAAATCTTCTTTAATAATCGTTGCCTTATACTTTCGATGCTTCTAATTACTTTCACTTTACTAAATTCTTTGAAAACAAAAGCAATTTTTTAGGAGTATACAAATTCTAGCTTTTGCACCTCTTGAAAGGTCTCCGAACTTTCAGTCCATTAAGGAGAAGTGGAAATGGTGCGCACCTAAGCGAGAATCGTTGTGCTGGTCAACTTTTAAATTCTTCCTTAGCTTACTTGAATTACAATTCTCAAACATACACTATCCAATAACAATTCGTCTTTCCTTTCGTGTCCAAAATACCTTCACTACAGTCTTTATAATATTCTTAATTTCTACTATTGGTCCAAAAACACTTCACAATTCTCCAATAACCTTTTATATTTCTATGCACTTTTAATTTTGATTTACAATTCGTCCAAAAGTTGATTCTATTAAAAGAAAAACCAAAATAATTTACACACGACCTGGGCGCTTTGTTGGTTGCAGATATCCATAAATGCGTTCGGCTTTCCGACGGCAAATGTACTTTCACTGGCTCATAAAATATCAACTCAGTATAAGACCTTAAGTACCGTGCATTATATCAACGTCATAAAGTCATGTTGGCTACCTTTTGGCACATATGTTTCAAACTAAAATGGTACATACTTTAGCATATGTAAAGTACAGCAAAATATAGTTTTTTTTTTAATTTATTAGATCTGATATATTAATCCTGTTGTTTGGCATACACCCCTATTAACACAAATCTACCCTTAGAAGCCTTGTACCCCCCCCCTTACATAATAATATATATATATATATATATATATAAATATTGCTATGTTCTCCCTCAATTATTCGCGCCCTATCGTTTGGTTCGACATATCAATATTGCTATGTATTAACTGGATTTATCGAGCCCCGACGTTGGGCTGTCATATAAATATTGCTATGAACTCTCTCCAGGAACTTAACTAGATTTTATCTTGAACCGACCTTGTGTCAACCAATAACAAAATTTGATGTGATACCGCCTTACTCGTTATCAATGGCGTATTCAACTTATAGCTCCTCCTTTATTGTTTAAATTATCAAATCACATTCCCATTAACTTTATCTTTTGACCTCGACTAGCGTTTATTTAGAATTATAAAATGAAGTTAATTCAATTCCATATAATGAAAACAAATATTATGTACAGGTTTTTGAAAATTATTAAAATACACTTTTCAGTTAATTAATGTTGTGAATCTCATTTATCAAAAATCATATACTATTCAATCAATCTAAAGTCACCAAAAAAACTATTGTTTTTATAAAAAGAAGCTTGGAACGTTCAAAACCCTTTTATTATATAACGCACTTTATACGTATGCAAGTCCTTTGTTTTGTTGACTTCGTCACATTAATTTATATTAAGCAAATTCAATATTCAATATTTAAATTCAAATAGAAAAATAATGTCTTATAACTAAAAATCTAACCTGTCTATTTTCTTCACTATTTCCTTTCTGCAATCGACGCATCCATTATCAGCTAATATTTTCCATGCATTATGCCATCCATTTGGATCAAAATTATTTTCCCCCAATTCAGAATTATTATATACCCATTCGAAATATGAACCATTGCATTTAAATTATTGTCATCACTCTCTGGACTACCATTATTAAACTTAGACTTATGCACCCCAAATTATTGTCGTCTTATTTAGACTTATTCTCACCAGACTCAGAATTTATTCTCATCAATTTCCCCAAACTTAGAATTGGATTATCATCCTCTCCAGACTTGAAATTCTTATTATCACACTTAGACTATTATTCTCCACGGACTCAGACTTGGAATTCTTATAATTTATTCTCCCCTGACTTGAAATCGTAGTTTATACTCCCCGGACTCGAAGCCCTATTATTATTATGTTTTAGTTTAAATAAATTCCCCAAAATCTACTTACGTTTAATCGGCAATCGTAATTTTCATTTTCGTCGCACTTAAACAATGATTTCACTTTAAAATTATTTTTACGTGTTGCACTAATGTTCAAAGTGGGGCACCTCGGCCTTTATTGAGTTGAAAACTGAGTTCGTTATCACTGTCCCTATTAATATATGATTGATCTCCTACTACGTCAGTGGGTATGGCCTACAAGCTCGTCGCTAATTTCAACCAATCAAGTCTTTGCATTTAAAGTAGTTTCTGATGTAACTTTCTCTGCCTTCAAGTAATTGTGACTTTCTCGTAGCTGCCTTGTTATTAGATATGCGGTGTTTTGAAGAAATATAATCGCTTTTCCATGTTGTACACAAACAACTGATGCAATTAGACTTTCAATTTTCATATATGCTTGTTATTTACGCAATTTTTAATCACCTTTCTTTATCAAAATTGTTAACTATTTGTACGCATTTACACTATGCTTCTCGAAGTTCTATTTCTTATCTCCGTATTATCATAACTGATTGGAATTCCTTTGAATGCTTATTTAATTACTTTTATTATGTTTACTTATAAATACGCGTACTTCCACTGAAAAATATCGTTATTTGCATTACCTAAATTAACTAAAACTCTATCTACAGGGTGTTAAATATTTACTATTTACCTAATGCATGTATTCCTTATTTCTACGCTAACTATGCGTCTTATTGTCCTAAGATGTGTCTATTTGCGTCGCTTAAAACTACTTATACTTTATATACAGGGTGTTGACTGCTTACTATTTACAAACTATTTCCATCTTTCAATTTTCTATTAAATAAATGCAGTTTTCTGCTTCCTATTATGATTTCTAATTCCTGCACGACCTTTACTATAAAATACACCCTTAAACAACCCCTTATCACAGCGTTATATATATATATATATATATATATATATATATATATATTATACTCTCTGTACAGTGAATTTTTTAGAGGGCCGAAGAAGGTTAAGTCGAGTGGCTGAAGGTGATGGGAAGTGTGTGGTGGAAGGGACACCATATGAATATGGTTTGACTTACAGAAATTGTACGCCTCTATAGAAATATGACTGCAATAATTGTCAAGGACAAGAAGAATTGGGTCATCTGAAGTAGGCTTTGCCTGTTTTTGTAGGTTCAATAGTTAATTAAGAAAAAGTTGAAAATTTATCCATCCGTTTGCCGAACATTTGTAGCTGGCACCAATTGGTCCATTTTTTTGCAACGCCGGAGCCATTCTCTTTCTGGGATAAATCAACATTGGCGCAATGTAGTTTGCTGCAGCATTCATGCAAAATACGACTGTAATGGTTCTTCCTCGTTCACCCGAAATAGCAGCCCCTACTTTTTTAGCACCTTTAGGTCCGTAAACTTTAGGACACTTCTTATGCACAGTGGTTATACCAGTCTCGTCCATGTTAAATAATCTGTTCGTTTCAAATTTAAACTTTCGTAAAACTTGTTCTAGATTCGAGTAGAAAAGTTCTAACTCGTTCTTGTTAAATGCTCCAATTCGATTAAGGCTAGTCCCCTCAGGCTGTCTCAATGATATTTTGGGATTTCGCTTTAGAAATCCATACAGCCAATCTTTTCCTGCCAACTGAGTTTCTCTATTGAAATTGTGAAGAATTTTTTTCTCTTCAGCATAATTAAACGCTAACTGCCTTAGTTTTTTGGGCGTTACGCCGTAAAACAATTTTGCGAGAATAAGTATATAGTCGCTTAATTCAGCTTCTATTTCTGCTGTGAAAATCGACCTTCGACCTAGATAGGGGATTTTTAGTTGATTTAGAGAAAGTTTCTTTCTAAGTGTTCATTTTGGAATACTAAACGATCTCCCAACTTCCTGTATTTTCCTCCCATCGTTTCTAATTGCATTCAGTGCAGCCTCCAACGATTCTTTACTATATTGATGAACTTCAGTCTTACGAACATAATTTCGCGGCATCTGAAAATAAAAGATAGATTTTGGTACGGAAAAATGGGATGGTATAATATACCAATAGTAATTAGTAATATTGCTTGACATTTAATTGAATGAGGGGGAATCGTGCGCATTTTTGCGCATGGCTATCCCACTATGATTTTACAACGAAATTATAAGTCCTACCTCAACAATTATTTATCTAAATGCAACAAAACTACATGCATGTACGCAGAATATTATGAGCTTTAAGAATATCATTAATTCAAAACAATTGGTTAAGATTTACGGACTCACCGTCTTAATTTGTACACACGGATAATAGTAACAAAAACCTAAGATGCACAACTCTACCTCTTACTAAGTACACAACTCAACTGGCTTTGCAATTAATGGCTTCAGAGACTCGGCGCATGCTCCCATTTAGACTGCACGGGGGTTGATCTCGCAGTATGCCGCATAATTTAAATTATAACGATGCGCATGGTTACCCACCGCGCATCGTTCCCCCACTTTCCCTTAAAAAATGCTATGCGCCAACTCGCCTGGAATTTATCGTATCTCGCTAGACAGTGGGTAGCATAGAGGGAATGCTAAAATAGTTATTAAATTCTTGCAATACAAGTTGGCAGAACCTCGTGTAAACTTGTCTTTTCCTGCACTTGCTAACTTAAAATCTACAAATAAAAGCCCCAAGCTGTTCACTTAACTTAATTTAAAACACGAATATCATTGTAACAAAACAAATTAAACATCCCTATTTGGCCAAATCTACGTGTAAAACTACAATTGTGGTGTTTTCCTGGTTATAAATCACTCTCAATCTAGCGCGAGTTACGTATCCCCCAAATTAGAATATGTATGTAATTAAATTAAACTATTAAAAAATTTAAGTTAGAAGCAACAATTTAATTCAAAAATATATAAAGAAAAGGTTAATGAAAGTTCACAAGCAGGTTGTGTGAATGGATGTGAATACAATGTATTCCAGACGCAACGTGATACTGCAGGTACAAGTCACAGTAGGTTATAAATCCGCAATTATTAGAATTAAGATTGTTACTTTGTATTGTATAAATAAATAAATAAGCAGACGTGAGCTCTGCAGTTCACACGAGAAATGTGAGGGGCAGGTACAACATAAATACCTTAGAGAGCCCAAGAGGGTTAGTCGGTCTTCAGCTTCTCAACTTTAACATTGTTGTTAGTTCAGCTACTCGCTGTAATTTAGTTTGACTAAAATAGTAACTTCAACTTAAAATACTTTTGATCCACAAACTTGTAATTAAAAATTAATATTGTAATTCAGTTTAAATAAATATCGTTAGAAAAGTTTTGGAAGAAGACTTTTTAAAAAAGCAACTCCAAGGCCCAAAACCTATCTGGCGCAGCAGTAGGGTACCAAAAGGGCATTAGCAGAATTCAAAATCGAAGAAGCTGGTGGTCTTGAATTTTGATTCTTAATCTGGGACGGGAACCAACTGGGCAGAGTAAAAAAATAGACGAAGTCTAGAAACAGAGGAAAAAAACCAATGGAACTGGCAAACAAATTATTGTAAGTACCAAGTTCATTTTCCTAACCATCAACTGAATATTGATGCTAGCTAGTAAGAAACAAATTTTATGTACAATTTTTTTTATTATTATTGCAATTATTATTTAAAAATTTACGAAAAGAATTATTCAGGAAACCTATATTTAACAAGAGTACCATAAAGACGCATTTATATGCACAAATTATTACAAATTATTACGATAAACAAAACAATTTACTCAGCAAAGTCTGAAACTATATCATTTTTATTATAGCAATTAATTACAGAAACGATTCAATACTCATCACACATTTTATAATTAAATACTTCAGCACAATTAACGAAAGTATATACACTTTATTGAAGCATACAAAAAAAGGTAGAAGCCTTTGAAATGTGGTGCTACATACATCTGATGAAGATATCATGGACAGACAAAGTTAAGAACGAAGATGTACTGAAAATGGTAGAGGAAGAAAGAAATATGTGGAAAACGGTAAAAAGTAGGAAAGATACGATGATAGGCCACATACTACGGCATGAAGGAATATTGCGGAATATATTAGAAGCAGAGATAGGAAAAAAGAGAAGTAGAGGTAGACTTAAGTTAGACTACTGCACACAGATAGTGAAAAATGTAGGCTGTAGGAATTTCAGGAAAATGTGTAGGCTAGCTCAGAATAAAAATCAATGGAGGTACGCATCCAACCAGTCCCAAGATGAATAAACTAATGACGAAAAAAATAACTGTACTTAAACATGATGATTATTATAAGCAACTACAAGTATAGGTTGGGCAATATTCTCGAATAATGATAATTGTGTGTAAGGATTTACTGGAAAACTTAATTTGGAAAATCTCTGAGTGCTGGGGGATCTTGGCAGCCACAGGCTGTTTAACCCCCTTTACTGAATCTCGGTGATATATGGCATATAATTAGAAAACAATAGAAGGGGAACCAAGCTGTATACAGGCCGTGTGGGAATTTCAGGGAACTGTGTAAGTTAGGCTCAAACTATAAATAAGTGGAGGTACGTGTCCAATCAGTTTTGAGACGGAAAAATTAATGACAAAAAAATAAGCGCAGATAAATCTGATGATTATTATAAACACCTTGGTGTTGGTTGTGAAATATCTGCAACTAATGTTGAATGTGAGAAAGATATCTTGGAAAATTTATTAAATCGGCAATAGTTTAAGTGCTGGGGAAACTTGGCAGCCACTGACTGCTTACCTCCCCTTCACAACCACTGAATGTCGGAGAAATAGGGTATATAATTGTAAAGCAATAGAAGGGGACCGAACTGCGCCTAACAAGAAAGAACAGCGTCTATGATAAAAGACAGCAAACATAGAAGCAAGAAGAAAATTGATGAAAGCATGTGTGTGAAGCACAGCACAGTATGCCTATGAAATACGGGCAGTAGGAAAAGCAGACAGAAAAACGGTAGCAGCCCTTTGGAATGCTGTGCTTCAGATGTATGAGAATAATAGCATAGACAGACAAAGTTAATAACAAATAAGTTGTAGAAATAGTAGGGGAACAAGATATCTGTGGAAAAAAAATAGAAGCATTTTTGGGAAATAGTATGGGATATTACAAGCAGAGATAGGAAAAAAGAGGTAGATGTAGAGCTAAATCAGATAGTGATAGATGCAGACTGTGAAAATTTCAGCGAAATATGTAGGTTAGTTCAGAATAGGAAACAATGAGGGTACGCGTCTAACCAGTTCCAGGACTGAAGACCTAATGATGATGATACACTTTATTGCAACAAAACGATTTACTTATCACAAAGACTGAAATAACATCATTTAGGAAACTTAAACTTTATAATTAGACAATTTTATTATATAATGATAAAGGAGCATTTTATGCACTCATTAATGCAACATCTACCGAGATGGATATAGTAACTTATTACTGCAAACCTTGAATTACTCAGCTAACCTGAAATAAAGACGTACAATTATAGCGCAGTTATTACAAAAAACCATTCAGTAAACAAATCAATTCGCAACAATTGTAACATCTGCAAAGTATAAATATACATTCAACGCGACAGTAATTGATGGAACAATTATCAAACAGAAATTCTTTAATGTAATTAAAGCAATTAATAATTACATACAAAATATACGTTAAGCGATTCTTTAAATAACTGTATATATAATAAACTGGGAAGTAATTCTTAATTAATACAAAAACCTGATACAAATTAGAACTGAAGACGACCATTAATTATTAGAACAACCATGAATTCGGACATGAAACTCTATATTGAGAGTATTCCGCAATATAACGGAGATCAAGCACTGCTAGATAACTTTATTACCGCGTGCGAGATATTTTTAAAAACCTTATAAACCAGGAGGCAACGAATGCAATGTTTTACTTTTACGCCTAATAATAAGTAAACTGACCGGAAGGACATTAACGTTAATTGCCAATCGCGACGACATTGAACAATGGGACGACTTCAAACGTATCCTAATTGCATATTTCGGAGACCGAAGGAACATCAAATGTCTAGTCCGCGATTTAATAAACCTACGGATAGAAAATAATTAGTCACCCTATCAATTCGGTATGAAATGTCAAGATGTACGAAGTTTAATTTTGACAAAGCTAAAAATTGAGGAACCTGACCAAAACATAAGACTATTGAAGACAAAAATGTAAGACGAAATGGCACTTGACATCTACATAAACGCACTACCTGAACGGTTATCAGACAAAATAAGATTCCAACATCCTCAAAATCTAGAGGAGGCAATGAACATGATTATAGAAGAAGAAAACGTTATGTATTACTAAAACAAACTATATAACCCTAACGCAAATAAAAATCACTCACCGATGAAAACCATACAAGCCGCGAGACATGTCCACACAACAAAAATTTACACTATTTAACGCACAAACGAATCAGCCGCAAGTAACAACCCGAACTTTAATAACACAAATTTCAATAATCAATTTAGACAATTCCCAAGACCAACATTAAACTCAAATTTTACAAAACCCACATTCACACCAAGGTTTAGTCAAAACATAATCAACCAAGGCAAACATTTGGCGCAAACCCCAACAGAAATACACCGAGCAATTTTCGAGTTTTGAAAATTAAAAAAAAATTTTCGAATATATTTTTGTTGGTGAGGCTTTTACCCAAGTTCCACGGCAAATTATGACGGCCCAACGTTGGGGCTCGAATGTTTTTTGAGAAAGTACTAAATTAGAGTGGAGTACTACGGCAATATATTTATATATATGTATAAATATATATATATCATATTATATATATATATATATATATATATATATATATATCATAAAATGTTGTGTACTCTAGAATAAACATACTCTAATTTACTTAAGTTGTTTATATCTTCGTTTTCTAAATGAGCAAGCATCCCAAATATAAAGAACAGTTCTAACTCATTCCAACTCTGAACGGTAAAATACTATACAAAATTACATACGAGAGCGTTTTTTCTTTGTCAACGAAAGTCTAGTCTATTTACTTCTTCATCATTTGCATTTCCATATTTACGTACTGAAGGCAACTCTGCAATTTTAGATCACATGCATTTCTAATTTCAATCGCAAAAAAATGAAAGCATTTATTCGAAATATGCACTCAGATTAAAAGACAAAAATTGTTTTTACATCCGTTCTGTAAACTGAGATTAAATCCATCTAATCCAAGATTAAATTAAACTGACAATTTTGTTTAATAATTTATACTCATGCTATGTTGGAATAAAGCGTTAACAGAAGCGATCTTGTACCTATCATAAATAATATGATTTTAATATCTTGCTTTAAAACAAAAATAGAATGCCGTTTTCTGGTTGTGATTAGGTACACAAAATTTTTTAAAACCAGTATTAAAAAGCATTCTGCAGTTTTATCCTAGAATTAACGTCGTGTAATTTAAATTACTGTAAGCTATATTGCAGCACCTTGACAATGAAAGAATTCCTGACGTAGCATGGCTCGTGTAATGAACTTTGTTATCAAAATAAAATACAACCTGCTTTCAATGTAAACGCAATTACATACCTTGTAACATACTGTTTTAATACGCTCTAATTAGTTCTATGATTTCTAAAAATAGTTATTTTCTAGTTTAAATTTAGCATTCTAATTATTAGAATGAAGGTCTGGTAACATAAATATGTCTGTAATTGGAACGGTTGCAAGACTACCCAAGTAGCGTCCTAGCGAAGTTTCCAGGAAGGTCTAATCCAAGAGTTAATCAATTTAACTAAAGGCACTTTACTTCAAAGGCACTACACATGTCAGATTAGTTGCTATCTATGATTAGATGTCAATCATGTTTTAGGATCCTATTTATGTCAGGGTGGTCGGAAGCAATTTTTCAATTAGCGGAGTACTCAACTAAAATTAGTTACGTGATCTACTTGTGTGGCTATCTTAGGGCAATTGGCAGTTTAATTATTCTTAAAGATTTACGACCGGCGTATCCTAAGCCGAGTATGAGAGCCAAGAAAGGGGTTATTTTTCAATTAACTTAAATGTATATAAGGATGCCAGCCGGTGGTAATCGAGGTTGTTTATTTCCAGACGCGTTGTAGTCTAAAGCTCGCGGACTTGCAGATTGAGTAAGTGTTTTATTTCTCTGAATTCAAGTGCGTGCCGTTATGTTCAAAGTTAGTTTATTTCTCTGAGTAAGTAATTATTATATATGGTATTACTATAAACTCAAGGCTGTGTTATGCATCATAAGTCATTTATTTGTTTAAATACAATATCTGTCGACTTTCATAGCATACAACTTCGGGTTAAAGCTCCGTTCCCGTAATTTAATCCCGTTAGGTTATTGTTAAAGACCGCATCTTTTGAAGGGTTTCTTATTTTATTGTGTTTCGACGTTGTCCGAGGCTTGTAATAACTAAGCCACGAATTCCGTTACTGTACTATTTGACCCGTGTGAAGGTCATGTTTTTCCTGTCATTGATGACCCCGTGATTAAAGGAAGGTCGTTTCAGTATGCAAGTTAAGTAGACTGCGGTAGCGTTAATTAATTATATGTATTGGGGTGTTTGCACCCAGAACTGTTGTTAATATTAATAAAATAAGGACTTTAGAATTGTTTAGTTAAGTTGTGTTTGTGCTAGCCGGAGACTTTATAAGATTTGCCCCTGTGAAGTGAAGTATTTTCCGTCCTGCAATCTTGGTTCATCGCCACGAACAAAGTGCGACGAGAGCTATTACCGCGATCGGTCCATGGGCCGTTTAATTCCCATGGTGGCGCCCTATTGTAAATAATGTTAATTACTGTATAATTTTGTATGCATATGTAATTAGGTTAAGTTAGTTAGTAGCCCGTTTAATAAAACAATTGGAATTTTGTCTTAGTGTGTTGTTGTTTAATGAACCTCCCCTTCTCACCGACTGCAGCAGCTTGCGAGGCAATGTCCCGAAACGTGAGGGTACTATAGTGTTAGAGGTCCTTCCCATTTATTATTTATTGTTAATTGGATACCCTCACGCGGTAGGTAAATATTCTAATCACAACCTATATATATATATATATATATATATATATATATATATATATATATATATATATATGTTATTTTGAATCTAATTAAATGTATAAAAGTCAATTTTTTTCAGTTTTACTGAAAAGTAAATTATGTCGCCAATAATCTAAAACTTATTCAATATTACTCTATTAGTTAAGGACCATTTGCATCGCATTATTTTAAACGACATTTAACTAATTTAGGTTTTTTATTCTACTCTATACCTTCGTTGAATTTTAAAAAAATTATTTTAAACCTTCGTCATAAGTTAGTTTTACTACGTGCTATAATTAATCCTACACCTGATGAAGAAATAAGAGTTGTTTCAAACAAAGTTTTATGGAAAATGCTATGCGTTGCACAAAATCACTGGTGCTCTCAGCAAAATAACGAATTTGGTTCGTTGTCTGAAAAAAATGTGCAAATAAGCATTTTTTTTTATAGTAATCATGCAAGATTTCGAATTTGCTTTATTTTCTGAAAAAAATTGCAAATGTCTAATTTTATAGCTATTTACCTTAGATCATGAATCAAAACGTAAATAAAGACGATTTTAACAACTGCTTCCAAAAGCAATTCGCTATGCAATTATTTTGCATTATTCTGAAACTTGTTTATTAAGCTTTTACCGTTGTTGTTTTTGCTTACATCAGAACCTATTTATGTATAAATAGTCAATAAATCTCTACAGATATTAATTATAAAATAATTTAGCTAGTGACCGAAGTTAGTAGTGATATTTTAAAGTTAACAGTGAAGTGTTACACTCGAAGGTAAATATAAACAATCATGATCTGTTTAAAAAAGGGTGTTCAACGTTTGTTCCCGTTTCGGACTTTATAGCTATCCACATTTTGATTCAGTATTACGCTACAATTCCAATTGCATTAAAAGACAGAATATTAATTCTAAACTTTAATGTATTTTGATGTTAATAATTTATATGGGGCTGCAATGTCTGAATATCTTCCATATCGAGGAATTGAATTTTTTTTAGATGGCACCAGTCCAGAAATAGTACGTTTAGACGTACTTAATATTTCCGATGATTCTGATGTAGAATATATTTTTTTTGAATGCGATTTACACTACCCAGTATCTTTACATGAAATTCACAGTGACTTACCTTTGGCGCCTGAACATGTAAAATAATAATAAATAAACTGTGATTGCTAAATGATTTATTGTTTTTTTTCTTTTTCATAATTTGTAAAGGTACAGTAATAAGGTAATTATAATATTCTTATGCTGTTTGAGAGTGGATTGTATTTGACTATCTTATCATGAAGTATAAGGCAATGACAAGATGTATTTGGCAAAACTTTTCTGCTAGTTTCAAATTCTAATCTAATATCGACAGTACCAGATTTTAACGCTTCGTTTTGTCTAGAACAATCTATGACTACTAATGGTGCAATACTTCGTAAATCTTCAGGATTAAAAAGTGGCTCATTTTCCTTTTCGTAGTATGATTGCTGAAACTGATCATACATCTCATATAACAACGCAGTCTGTTTATTCTCCAACTTCAAATTTAAGTTATCGTACAGGAAAATTTCTGAATTTAAATAGAGTTTCATGTTGGTTAAATAGCAATGATCAAAACGACTGTAGTTGCTCATGTATCTATTTTTTCGGTTGGTTTGGAAACCAACAATCACAAATCTTGGTTTTTCTAATTGTGTTGTTGTTTTAATGTTCCATGTATGACGTTTCGTTTCTTGTAGAGATTGATATTCATCATTTAATAAATTTTTTTTTCATGTTGCTGGTGTTTTAAACTTCGTTTAGTTAACTGGAGATAAATCTAGTACTTTAAAAATTAATCACGCCTTAATCGTAGGGTAAAATAAAACCTAATTTTTAAAACCAGTATTAAAACATTTATGCAGTCAGTTATCCTAGAATTAACGTCGTGTAATTTAATGTACTGTAACTTATATTGCAGCACCTTGACAATGAAAAAATTCTTGACGATGCATGGCTCGTGTAATGAACTCTGTTATCAAAATAAAATACAAACTACGCAATTACCTACATATATATTGCTATGCTCCCTAAATTATTTGCACCCCATCGTTTGGGCGACCATATTTATATTGCTATGTATAAACAAGAATTGGAATTCTCAATCTCCGACGTTGGGCTGTCTTATTTCTATTGCTATAAACTCCCTCCTGGAACTGAACTGGATTTTATCTTGAACCTACCTTGTCGACCAACAACAAAATTTGATATGTTACCGCCTTACTCGTTATCAATTTCGTATTCAACTTATAGCTCCTCCTTGATTGTTTAAATTATCAAATCACTCCCATTAACTTTATCTTATGACCTCGACTAGCATTTATTTGGAATTATAAAATTCAGTTAATTCGATTCTATATAATGAAACAAATATTATGTACAGTTTTTGTAAATTATTTAAAATACACTTTTCAATTAATTAATGTAGTAAATTTCATTTATCAAAATCATATACTTTTTACTCAAACCCAAAGTCACCAAAAAACCTATTATCTTTATAAAAAAAGAAGCGTGGAACGTTCGAAACCTCTTATCAGATCACGCACTTTATACGTATTCAAATCCTTTGTTTTGGTGGACTTCGTCACATTAATCTATATTAAGCAAATTCAATATTCAAATAAAAAATATAATAAAATAATGTCTTATAACTAAAATCTAACCTGGTTTATTTTCTTTGCATTGACGCATCCATAATCAGCTAATATTTATTTCCCATGCATTAAGCCAACCATTTGAATAAAAATTATCTTCCCCCAATTCAGGATTATTACATGACCATTCGAAATATTGTCTATCCACACGCTTGAACCATTGCATTTAAATTATTGCCATCGCCCTCTGGACTACCATTATTAACTTATACTTATGCACCCCAATTTATTGTCATCTCGTTCAGACTTATTACTTCTTATCAATTTCCCCAAACTTAGAATACCATCTATTCTCAGAATATCGCTTATTTTTTCCAAACTTGAAATCGTAGTATATCCTCCACGGACTCAGAAATTGTATTTTTCTCCCCGGCTTCAGAAGCCCTATTATTATTGTGTTTTAGTTTAAATAAATTCCCTAAAATCTACTTACGTTTAATCGGCAATCGTAATTTTCATCTTTGCACTTTTACAATTTTCACTTTGAATTATTATTATTACGTATCACTTTATTTCATAGTGGCGCACCTCGGTCTTTGTTGAGTTGAAAACTGAGTTCGTTATCACTGTACTTGCTAATATATCATTGCTCTCCTACTCCGTCAGTGGGTGTCGTCTACAATCTCGTCGCTCATTTTAACCAATCAAATCTTTGCATTTAAAGTAGTTTCTAATGTAATTTTCTATGTTTTCAAATAATTGTGGCCTGCTCGCAGGTGCTTGTTATCAAACATGCGGTGTTTTGACGAATCTAATCGCTTTTCCATAAACAACTGATGCAATTCGACTTTTTATTTTCATATATGCTTGTTATTTACGCAATTTTTAATCACATTTATTATCATAAATGGCTAACTATTTGTATGCACTTACATTATGCTTCCTGAAGCTCTATTTCTTATCTCCGTATTAACCTAATTGTTTGGAACTCTTTTGAATGCGTGTTTAATTACACTTTATTATGTTTACTTACAAAATACGCGTGCTTCCACTAAAAATATCATTACTCGCCTTACCTAAATTAACTAAAACTTTATCTACGACCTTTACTATAAAGTACACTCTTAAACAACCCCTTATCAGAGCAATATATATTGCTGTGAAATCTACAAAAAGCCTCACCAGAGTAAAAAGAGATATTCGAACCTCTCGAATTTGGCACCAAGATTTGCTGTGATTCTCGCCCTGTTGAATCTCTTCTGATAATCGCCTCTTTACTCTTTCCGCCTCGGCTGATCACCTAGTTAAAACTTTCATCCTCATTCATAAAAAAAAACAAACACATTTCTATCACAAACATCAACGTTAACTCTATTTACATCAATAATCATAATTCATTAAAATTTCAAAATTAAATTGTAGCATAAATTTCAGTATCATAAAATTTCAAGATTAAATTTGTCATCATTTTAATTTGCATCCAGAATTAAAGTCCTTGTAGGATGCCTACTAATTAATTTAACAATATGTGCAGACCTAAATCTGAGTACAAAGGGAGCATCTCCAACCCCTTTACGTTAATTAAACAGGTTAGTCTAATTGAGCTCAAAGACATACCCAAATTTTCATCATAATCAAGAACATAAACTGCTAAATACTCCTTTCTACTTGAACAAGAAAATTTCACCTTAAAATTAAAAATTTGTTGTTTGTACAAATTCACTACTGTCCATTTTTTAGCAAACAAATTATAAAGTTATTCAACACACACCAAAACATCAAAAATCGAACAACAAAGCATAAGTTACCTGAAGGTTAATGCACTCGTGGCTCCAATGTACATCGTCCTTTGTTAATCACACCATTCCAACTGGGTTATGTTTACGGCTTCTGATTCTGAACGCTTTTAAAATTTTCTACACCACCATTCATCTAAAGTTGTTTCAGGGCTTCTCAGGAACTCATCTAAGTATATCAAAATCTTGTTTTGTGGATCCAATCACGATTACGAATAACATTTGATTATTAACACCCCCGAAAAATAGCAAAGAAATTCACAATTCTTTCACGCTATACCCAAAACAGCCTACTTTTGTTTATTCATTTATCGTTACTAATTTCGATAATTGATACCGTAATACTCGCAAATATAACTAGACTTTATTACCTTGTATCTTCTCTAAATGCACTTAATAACTTTTATCGTAGCACGTATTCTGCTTGCAGTATCGTATAACATCAAAAAATAAAGAGCAAACTGTTTTAAAGTATTGAATAAAAATCGAAAATCTAAGAGAGCGAAACTCCTATAAACACGGGTTTATATAATCGCTCGCCTGCACGTCGGTTTTGTCCCGCGACGGCCAGTTTTTAGAATTTCGCATTCTCTGTTCCCTTCTCGACAGTCCGGCACGCGATTCTACAAAATTTTTGCACTCATGCCAGTTAAATCTAAGAAATTTTCACACGGATCGCAAACACGTCCGAGAACAACTAATTAATTTTGTATAGAAATCATTACTTTTACACCTCTCATATCTGAATCTTATATTAACCAATCGTTTCCTCGTGACGTTGCTCAAATCACGCCTTTTATTACCTGTGTCTCTGCCTTGCGCATTTTATCTGTCTTTTTCTAACTTGGCCTTAGTGGTGCAAATCGATACTCTTTACTATCGGTTATTTCAGTCCACGTGAATTCATATGTTAATATAAGCTACGGTTTATCCGACCGTTTGCAATATACGCAGAATCTGCATGTTTATCAGCTCGAATTTATTAGAATTTGACATTTAAAAATACGCAGGTGTTCAATCGTAATACTTTAAATAACACTTCTACGATTTGAATATTATTGGGTTTTTAAAAGCTTTTATGCATATTATATCTTAGTAATCGTTTAATTAACTCCAATTAAAATAATAATGAATGGCATTGACTTCTACCCTTTAATTTTTAGCGAATCCTAATTAAATATTAATTATTATTTGTACATTTTGTTTAATACTCGTTACTTAAAACTTGAATTAATTAATATAAATTTTGCACGTAATTTCTATTTGTTTCTTTACTTGGAATAATTAAGTTACATACGAGTTGAGCATTTTAATTCTGCTTTTTTTTTATAGAAAGCGTCTAGTGAATAATTTAAATCCCTTATTTTTAATGAAACGAATAAATTTGTATGCTCCACGTTTTAATAACGCGTATTATCTAATAAAATTCTATACAAACCCTACCTTCTAATTGAATGATTTAAATCTTCACAGTAGGCCTTTAATTACGCGTACTTTTTCCCAAAGCTTCCTTATACACGGTGATTAAAATTAATTATTTGATGTCGTTAATTAATTTTCTACCCTGGTCTAAATATGAGTAATATATATGTATATATATATATATTGCTGTGATATTTTAAAATCGAGCCTCACGAATTGGGCGCCATGAACTGCTGTGATATACTCCTTTGAATGCGGGAACTGGGTCCTTTCAACAAAAAAATTCTAGTCCCACCGATTGGGCGTCATAAACTGCTGTGATCCTGGTTTCGCCTCAGCTGCTCACCTAATTTTATAAACCTCCTCATTCATAAAATTAAACAACACATTCCTACCACAAACATCAACGTTAACTCTATTTACATCAATATTCAGAATACATTAAATTTTCAAATTAAATTTCAGCATAAAATTCAGTTTTAAAAAGAATTTCAAGATTAATTTTATTATCACTTTAACGTGCATCCAGAATTAAAGTCCTTGTTGGATGCCTACTAATTAATATAACAATATAAGCAGACCGGAGTCTGAGTATAAAGGAGCATCTACCACCCTTTACGTTAATTAACCAGGTTCGTCTAATTGAGCTCAAAGACATACCCAAAGTTTCATCATAATTCAGAACATCAATACTAAATACCCTTTCTACTTAAACAAGCAAATTTCATCTTAACATTAAAATTACAATTTCACTAATGTCCATTTAAAGTAAATCAATTATAAAGTAATTCAACACACACAAAAATTTCAAACAAAATAGTATAATTTACCTGAAGGTTACTGTCCTCGAAGCTTCATTGTACATCGTCCCTTTAGTTAATCACACCATTCCAACAGGATTATATTTACGGCTTCTAATTCTCAACGCTTTTAAAATTTTCTCCATCACCATTTATTTAAAGTTGTTTCTGGGCTTTTCCGGAACTCATCTGTGTATATCTGACCCTGGTTTTGTGGATCCAGACACGTATTTGAACCATTTAATTATTAACACCCCGAAAATAGCAGAGAAATTCATGCGTCTTTCACCAATATACGCCAAAACTGCCTACTTTTGTGTATACATTTGTCGTTGTAAATTTTGCTAATTGGTAGAGTGATACTAAATTTTATTACCTTGTATCTAAGTGCACTGAAGTACATTCATGTTAGCACGTAAATAACAAACTATTTTGAATCACTAAAATATACGAGCAAAATTTTAAATTATTTTATCAAACTAAAATGCACTGTTTAACATCTTGAATCAAGTCGCGGATGTAAGAGCTTTTAACGCATCGAATAGTCAAAAGTCTAAGAGGCCTAAATTCATATTACCACCTCTATATATAGCGAATAGCCGGCACGTCGCTTTTGTCCTCAAAACAGACAATTCTTAAGAATTTCTCATTCTATGTTCCCAGTCCGTCGCTCGCGCGTCGGTTTTACAATTTTCACTCGCCCCATTTAAATCTCAGAAATTCTCACGGCACGCAAACATGTCCGAGAAAAACTAATTAATTTTGTACAGAAATTGTTGTTTCTACCTCTGATATTTGCATCCTATTTTCAACCAATTGTGACCCTCGTGACGTTGCTTAAATCACGCCTTTTACTATATGTGTCTTTGCTTGACACATTTTCTCTTTCCTTTTCTAACCTGTTCGTATTGGTGCAAATTGATATTCTTTATTATCGATTATATTTTAGTCCATGTGGACTATCTGGGTTAAATAACCCCGTATCGCACATTCTCGTGAATATTAAGCCCCGGTTTCTCCAAGATTCTTTGAAACCATTTGTTATCTACACAATTTTCGCCGTACGTGATATTTAAACTACGCAGGTGTTCAAAATAATATTAATTCTCAGAGCTTTTTAAATAAACCCTGTTTTGTATTTCGTGCTAAAGCATCTGACCGTTTCCAATATCCTTAGAATCGACATGTTTATCTAAACAAATTAAACTGAAATTGCCTTTTAAAATACGCAGGTGTGTTCAAACATCCTACTTCTAACTAACACTTCTAGGATTTGCTTTTTATTGGGTTTTTACAAGTTTCTATAGATATTATCTGTTACTTAAAATAGGGTTAATTAATATAAATTTTTCACGTAATTTCCATTTGTTTTTTTCCTCGGAATAATTAAATTACACGCAGAGTTTTTTAATACTGTTTCTTTTGATATAAAGCGTCTTATAAATGATTTAAATCTCTTATGTTTAATGAAACTAATAAATTTTTATGCTTCACGGTTTTAATAACGCGTATTATCTAATAATATTCATTATACACGGTGATTAAAATTATTTGATGTGATTATTTAATTTTCTACCCTGGTCTAAATATGAGTAATATATATATATATATATATATATATATATATATATATATATATAAAGACAAGTTATTTGCAGTCCACAATAAGAAATAGTATATAAAGTAAGATGTATCTGTAAACAAACTCTTATGAAAATAATAAGAGATATTGACAAATACAAATCGGGCTGGTAGTTATATAGCCATTAACAAAACATTAGCTTTATTACTTCACAGGGGAGGAAACATCCACTGACCGACGGTTTCGGTTTGTTAAGCCTCATCAGAGTGAAATAGTTCCCAAGAACCCTATGAAGTAATCGAAGCTATTATAATGATATAATTTCGAAACAATCACTGTACTATGGCACAAGTAAATAAAACCGCCATCAGGTGATAAAACACCAACACTACTAAGTGTGGAAGTACAGAATTGAACCGAAACTACATAATAAATATTATAGATGACTATAAAATTTTATTTTATTTTTACACGTCTACATGTAATACCGATCGTGTGCGTGATTCAACCGCTCCGTTTACAACACCTAAATCTTATGGCGGTTTTTGTATGAATCTGTGGTTTTTGGGATGTATCAGTCTGGTCTCGTGCTTAGTCTTTTCTTCAACGCGTTTAAATTTATACACATAACTATATTGAGTCGTTTATTTTTCCGATATCTATCTGTAATTCTTTTGAACTTATATGAAGGGGTGAAAAGTTCCGATAATTATAACTGTTTGTATTTAATGTACTGAATGCTTTACTATTTTATTGCATTCATCTTAATTAAATATTACATTGCAAGCAATGTTATTAAATGCAAACTGACAAAGTTTTTAAATTTTACAGGCTCATTTAATTAACTGAAATTAATAAACTAATTTGTACTGGATAATGTTTACTTAGGTGACGCGCTAGCGTTACACAATCAAAGTTTGTTACGTGCCAATTGGCACTTAAACATGTATTAGGTTAAGTTTGATGTACGGAGGTTTCGCGCCATAATTTCAAAAGACGCGGTGCGCGGAATTTTAAAAGACTAGGCGCGTACTTTCGTTACGTCATAGTGAGTTTGCACAGAGTGCGCGACGCGGGAGGGTTGGACGAATAACTTCGCGCCGATGTGTAAAAGACAAAAGAGTGGGGACAAGTTTCCTGTTCTCTTTATAACGTGGCTGTTTTGCCAGAATCTTTGAGTGGAATGGACGCTTTGAGGTATCGTATCGTATCTTATCTATGTAGATTTCCTTTGCCTAATTGTCTTTGTTTGTTGCCTTATATCTTGTTTCCTAATCCGATCCCTGCATAGGTAGGAGAATTTTGCAGCCACCTAGGGCAAACCGAACCGTACGACCCATGAATAAGCCGGAAGCCCATGTTCCGCCAACAGCACCGGAGCAAGTACCATCCTTAATCACCTCGGAGCGGAGCCCTGATTGCTGGTCCGAACGCGTTGGAAGAGCGTCGGGCATACCATCTTTATCTATCCGGAAGGACGATAGGCGTACTTCGTAGAAATCTGGACCTATCATGTGAGTAAATTATGTAATACCTGTCGATTTAACTTTTTATAAATTTTCCGATTATTACGCAATATAAATTGTGCATTGGTGACGTCATTGGAAGTTGGCAACGCGGAATCTGTAATAAGGTTGTCGTTGCCATCCGCCAGGGGCGTCGCCCGCTTTACTCATTGCGCTTGCGCGATGTATTTATGAACTCTTAAACTGTATTACCGACTTTGTAACTGTATTTATCGACGTACTTTTAACTGTATTATCGCTTTTAAATTGTAAGAACTATCACTTTTTAAATGTAAGAAGTTGTTTCTCAATAAGCTTCAGTGAGCTCTTTTAACTCAAAGATGACAAATGCTAATAATTTTCTACAATTTATCAAATTCTTTCAAAACTTCTAACAGTGTAATAACTTATTTATAAAACCAAAATGTTATATATTATATATATATATATATATATATATATATAATATAGTTGGAACAAACCAAATAAATATTTAATAAATTAATATAATTTACAGGGGTAGATATAGAATATTTACAGTTGTTTTCAAATTTAACTCTCAGCAGAAGGAGCAGCAGGTGAATGCAGTATCGGTTTTAACTCCACCATATTCTCAAAAATCCAACTCTGCCGGTCATACTGTGCACCATTTAAGGGTTGCACAACTAGAATGGCACTCGAAAAAATACCTCCTAGAACAATTATTTCAGGATCTTAAATAAATTGGAACTAACTCACCATTATTTGACGGTTCAACAGCACGCCTGCTTCGATGTCTACAATAAATGGCACATACCGAAAAAATTACTAATACAATTCCACCACCAGCACAGGCAATTATTAACCATGGAATTTCGAGGATCCTATTAAAATAACGTCAAGGCAAATCATTTAAAAAAGTTGAGTAACCTACACTTTGCCGTTGCTGCTAGGCAGTTTTTCTGGATTGGAATATGTCATGTTGCAAAAGACTCCTCGCCAACCATCTTCACACATGCAAAGCTGATTTACACAAAAGCCGTGTAAGCATTGAGACGCACAACTGTCCTTTGCCGCTTTGCAAGTGATATTATCGTTGTCTAAAAGTAGACCATCTTCGCACTCGCACTTATTAGGTTTGGTGCAATACCCATTGCTGCAACTTGGGTTACAGACTGGCAAACACTCAAAACCACTTTCTTTGTACTTTTCGTAACCTTCATGGCATTCACAATTTCCAGGAGTTGAGCAGAAACCGTTTTTGCAGTATGGAATACAAATTGGTACACAAGAGCCGTTGAACGTTTCGTAGCCAGAACTGCACGTGCACGTACTAGACTGGGTACAACTTCCGTTTGTACACGTAAGAGAACAGTTTGTACCAGGCACACAAGTGAATTGATCTATAGAATGTTTTACAAAACCGGCGTTGCACACGCAGGTGTCAGGTGCAAAACATTTGCCGTTGTTACACGTTTTGGTACATATGGGATTACAGTTGTATTTATCAATAGAATCCAAGGCGAATCCCAAATTGCACTTACATGTTTCAGGACCTACACATTCACCATTTAGACACATTTTAGAACAAACTGGGTTACAAACGAATTTATTTAAGGTATCTATGGCATAACCAGAATTACAAGTACATTCTTCTGATGCTGAACATTGCCCGTTAATGCAAGGTTTGGTACAACTAGGATTGCACGTATACTTGTCTTGAGAATCAGCTACAAAACCAGAATTGCAAGAACATTTTTCAGGCGCCAAACATTCACCGTTAATACATGCTTTTAAACAAGTTGGATTACACTGATACCGGTTTTCTGGGTCTATTTGAAATCCAGAGATACATGAACATACTTCGGGAGATGTACATTTGCCATTAACGCATAGTTTGCTACAACTTGGGTTGCACTGGTATTTGTTGTTAAGATCAACCATGAATCCTGGATTACACGAACAGACTTCGGGAGCCTCGCATTTTCCGTTAATGCAAGGTCTGCTACAACTTGGATTGCACTGAAACTTGTTATCTGGATCAAGAGTAAACCCAGAATTACAGGAACATTCTTCAGGTGCCGTACATTTTCCGTTAACGCAAAGTTTCTTACAACTTGGGTTACACTGAAACTTATTTTTGGGATCAATTACAAATCCAGGGTTACAAGAACACACTTCAGGTGCCGTACATTTGCTGTTTACGCATAGTTTGCTACAACTTGGGTTGCACTGGTATTTGTTACTAGGATCTGTCACATATCCAGCGTTACAGGAACATGCTTCGGGAGTCGCACACTTACCGTTAATACATAGTTTGCTACAGCTTGGGTTGCATTGAAATTTGTTATTGGGATCCATTATAAATCCTGGATTGCATGAACATACTTCGGGTTGTGTACACTTACCATTAACGCAGAGCTTGCTACAGCTTGGATTGCATTGAAACTTGTTAACCGGGTCGATTATGAATCCAAGATTACAGGTACACGCATGATCAGCCGTGCACTTTCCATTAACGCAAGCTTGAGCACAATTTGGAATACATTGAAACCTATTACTACGATCGATCACAAACCCAGGGTTACAGCTACAAATATCGGGTGCCGTACATTTGCCGTTGATGCAAAGCTTGCTACAATTTGCATTGCATTGATATTTATTATTCGGATCCATTTTGAACCCAGGATTACAGGAACAAAGTTCAGGCGCCATGCACATTCCATTAACGCAAAGCTGGCTACACACTGGGTTGCATTGGTACTTGTTGTTGGGATCGATGATAAACCCAACGCCACAAGAACAAACTTCTGGTGCAGAGCATTTTCCGTTAATGCAAGATTTAATGCAATTTGGGTTGCAGAGGTACTTGTTGTTGGGATCAACTATAAACCCTGTATTGCATGAACATATCTCAGGTGCTGTACATTTTCCGTCAACACAAGGTTTGGAACAGGTAGGGTTACACTGATGTTTGATACCAGGGTCTGCCTTATATCCAGGGTTGCACGAACATACCTCAGGTGCAGTACATTTGCCATTGATGCACGATCTCGAGCAGCTGGGATTGCACTGATGTTTGTTACTGGGATCAACTACAAATCCAGAGTTGCAGGAGCACATTTCAGGTGCTGTACACTTCCCGTTAAAGCACGGTTTAGAACAAGTTGGATTACACTGATATTTGTTGCTAGGGTCCAATATGAACCCAGAATTACACGAGCACATCTCAGGTGCAGAACATGTGCCGTTAATGCAAGGCTTAAGGCAGCTTGGGTTGCACAAGTACCTGTTATTGGGATCAATTAGAAACCCAGTATTGCAAGAACATATCTCAGGTGCAGTACATTTTCCGTTAATACAAGACTTGGAACAGGTAGGGTTACACAGATATTTGTTACCGGGGTCTGCCTTGTGCCCAGAGTTGCACGAACATACCTCAGGTGCAGTACATTTGCCATTGATGCACGATCTCGAGCAGCTGGGATTGCACTGATATTTGTTACTGTGATCAACTATAAATCCAGGGTTGCAGGAGCACATTTCGGGTGCTGTACACTTCCCGTTAATGCACTGTTTAGAACAAGTTGGGTTGCACTGATATTTGTTGCTAGGGTCCAATATGAACCCAGAGTTACACGAGCACACCTCAGGTGCAGAACATGTGCCGTTAATGCAAGACTTAAAGCAGCTTGGGTTGCAGAAGTACCTGTTATTGGCATCAATTACAAACCCAGTATTGCAAGAACATATCTCAGGTGCCGTACATTTTCCGCTAATACAGGTCTTGGAACAGGTAGGGTTACACTGATATTTGTTACCAGGGTCTGCCTTATACCCAGAGTTGCACGAACATACCTCAGGTGCAGTACATTTGCCATTGATGCAAGATCTCGAGCAGCTGGGATTGCACTGATATTTGTTACTGGGATCAACTACAAATCCAGAGTTGCAGGAGCACATTTCAGGTGCTGTACACTTCCCGTTAATGCACGGTTTAGAACAAGTTGGATTGCACTGATATTTGTTGCTAAGGTCCAATATGAACCCAGAGTTACACGAGCACACCTCAGGGGCAGAACATGTGCCGTTAATGCAAGTTTTAAGACAACTTGGGTTGCACAGGTACCTGTTATTGGGATCAATTACATACCCAGTATTGCATGAACATATCTCAGGTGCCGTACATTTTCCGTTAATACAAGTCTTGGAACAGGTAGGGTTACACTGATATTTGTTACCGGGGTCTGCCTTATACCCAGAGTTGCACGAACATACCTCAGGTGCAGTACATTTGCCATTGATGCACGATCTCGAGCAGCTGGGATTGCACTGATGTTTGTTACTGGGATCAACTACAAATCCAGAGTTGCAGGAGCACATTTCAGGTGCTGTACACTTCCCGTTAAAGCACGGTTTAGAACAAGTTGGATTACACTGATATTTGTTGCTAGGGTCCAATATGAACCCAGAATTACACGAGCACATCTCAGGTGCAGAACATGTGCCGTTAATGCAAGGCTTAAGGCAGCTTGGGTTGCACAAGTACCTGTTATTGGGATCAATTAGAAACCCAGTATTGCAAGAACATATCTCAGGTGCAGTACATTTTCCGTTAATACAAGACTTGGAACAGGTAGGGTTACACAGATATTTGTTACCGGGTCTGCCTTGTGCCCAGAGTTGCACGAACATACCTCAGGTGCAGTACATTTGCCATTGATGCACGATCTCGAGCAGCTGGGATTGCAGTGATATTTGTTACTGTGATCAACTATAAATCCAGGGTTGCAGGAGCACATTTCGGGTGCTGTACACTTCCCGTTAATGCACTGTTTAGAACAAGTTGGGTTGCACTGATATTTGTTGCTAGGGTCCAATATGAACCCAGAGTTACACGAGCACACCTCAGGTGCAGAACATGTGCCGTTAATGCAAGACTTAAAGCAGCTTGGGTTGCAGAAGTACCTGTTATTGGCATCAATTACAAACCCAGTATTGCAAGAACATATCTCAGGTGCCGTACATTTTCCGCTAATACAGGTCTTGGAACAGGTAGGGTTACACTGATATTTGTTACCGGGGTCTGCCTTATACCCAGAGTTGCACGAACATACCTCAGGTGCAGTACATTTGCCATTGATGCAAGATCTCGAGCAGCTGGGATTGCACTGATATTTGTTACTGGGATCAACTACAAATCCAGAGTTGCAGGAGCACATTTCAGGTGCTGTACACTTCCCGTTAATGCACGGTTTAGAACAAGTTGGATTGCACTGATATTTGTTGCTAAGGTCCAATATGAACCCAGAGTTACACGAGCACACCTCAGGGCAGAACATGTGCCGTTAATGCAAGTTTTAAGACAACTTGGGTTGCACAGGTACCTGTTATTGGGATCAATTACATACCCAGTATTGCATGAACATATCTCAGGTGCCGTACATTTTCCGTTAATACAAGTCTTGGAACAGGTAGGGTTACACTGATATTTGTTACCGGGGTCTGCCTTATACCCAGAGTTGCACGAACATACCTCAGGTGCAGTACATTTGCCATTGATGCACGATCTCGAGCAGCTGGGATTGCACTGATGTTTGTTACTGGGATCAACTACAAATCCAGAGTTGCAGGAGCACATTTCAGGTGATGTACACTTCCCGTTAATGCACGGTTTAGAACAAGTTGGATTGCACTGATATTTGTTGCTAGGCTCCAATATGAACTCAGAGTTACACGAGCACACCTCAGGAGCAGAACATGTGCCGTTAATGCAAGGTTTAAGGCAGCTTGGGTTGCATTGGTACTTGTTACTGGGATCGATTATAAATCCAGCGTTACAAGAGCATGTCTCAGGTTTCATACATTTTCCGTTAATACAAGACCTGGAACAACTAGGATTGCACTGATACTTGTTACCCGGGTCTGTTATATACCCAGAGTTACACGAACATATTTCAGGTGCAGTACATTTTCCGTTAATACAAGGTTTGGTGCAAATCGGATTACACAAATACTTTTTATTGGAATCGATTATAAACCCAGTGTTGCAGGAGCATGTTTCGGGTGCTGTACATTTTCCGCTAATGCAAGCTTTGGAACAACTTGGATTGCATAGATATTTATTATTGGGATCAATTACGAATCCATTATTGCATGTGCATATCTCAGGTGCAGTACAATTCGCATTGGTACAGGTTTTTGAGCATTTTGGGTTGCATGTGTACTTGTTGATGCCATCAATAAAATATCCAGAATGACATGAACATACTTCAGGCGCTGTGCATTTTCCATTAATACAACCTTTCGAACAACTTGGATTACACTGATTTTTATTGTTGGGATCGATTGAATATCCTAAATTACAGGTGCAAACTTCAGGTGCTGTGCACTTAGCGTTAACACAAAATTTAGAACAACTCGGATTGCATTGGTAGTTGTTACTGGTATCGGCAATAAAGCCATGGTTGCACAAGCATGTTTCGGGCGCCGTACATTTACCGTTAATACAAGTCTTTGAGCATCTTGGGTTACACAAGTACTTGTTGCTGGTGTCGAGCAAATATCCAGGATGACAGGAACATACTTCAGGAGCTGTGCATTTTCCGTTAGTGCATAATTTACTACAGCTCGGGTTGCATTGGTATTTATTACTGAGGTCACGTACAAATCCAGGGTTGCACACGCAAACTTCAGGAGCTGTGCATTTTCCATTACCACAAGATTGTGAGCATTTTGGTATGCATAGATACTTGTTATTTAAATCTGTTAAAAATCCAGGGTTGCAAGTACAAATTTCAGGTGCAGAGCACATGCCATTGATGCAGATATTGCTACACTTTGGGTTGCATTGATTCT
The DNA here is from genome assembly GCA_036346225.1 of Platerodrilus igneus. NCBI lineage: Eukaryota > Metazoa > Arthropoda > Insecta > Coleoptera > Lycidae > Platerodrilus > Platerodrilus igneus. Next base: position 1,125,941 of record JARFIW010000691.1, on the reverse strand, counting down.
TTATAGTGGGGTCATTTATAAAACCTGGGTTACAAGTACATATCTCAGGCGCGGTACATTTACCATTGGTGCAAGGCTTTGAACATTTTGGGTTGCACAGATTCTTGTTGCTAGGGTCGAGTAAAAATCCAGGGTTACAGAAACATACTTCAGGTGCAGTGCACTTACCATTAGTGCACGGTTTAACACAGTATGGGTTACACTGATATTTATTGCTGAGATCAATCATAAACCCTGGGTTACAGCTACAAACTTCAGGTGCCGAACACCTACCGTTAACACAAGCTTTTGAACATTTTGGAACGCAAAGGTATTTGTTGTTGGGGTCTAGTAGAAATCCAGGATTACAGGAGCATGTTTCTGGTGCGCTACATCTGCCGTTTGTGCAAGGTTTAGTACAAGTTGGGTTACATTGGTACTTCTTGTTGACATTTATTTGATATCCGGCGTTGCAGGTGCACAATTCGGGTGCAGTACACTTTCCGTTAATGCAGAGCCCAGAACATCTTGGGTTGCACTGGTACTTGTTGTTCGGATCCAATAAAAATCCGGTGTTACAAGAACAAACTTCGGGTGCAGTACACTTGGCGTTAATGCAAGGTTTGCTACAACTTGGGTCACATTGATACTTATTATTGACGTCAAGCGCGTATCCAATGTTACAAATGCATGTTTCAGGCAATGAACATTTTCCATTAACACAAGGTTTTCTGCATATCGGATTGCATAGATGTTTGTTGTTAGGGTCAATCGAAAACCCTGAGTTACAGGAGCATATCTCTGGAGCTGTACATCTTCCATTGATGCACCGTTTGCTACAAATTGGATTGCAGAGAAACTGGTTGACGGTATGTTTGGAAAAGCCGATGTCACACGTGCATATTTCTGGTGCAGTGCATTTGCCATTTATGCATTGTTTTGAACAGTATGGGTTGCATTGGTACTTATTGGATGGATCGATTAAAAATCCAGGGTTGCACGTACACATTTCAGGAGCTGTACATTTACCACCAATACAAGGTTTAGAACAAGTTGGGTGACACTGAAACTTATTACTGACATCTTTCACAAATCCTTGTTGGCAAGTGCACATTTCCGGGCTTGAACATTTCGAGTTGATGCAAGGTCTAGAGCAAATCGGGTTGCACACATATTTATTTTTGGCATCAATACTAAAACCAGTATTGCAAGTACAAACATCTGGAAAAGAACACCTGCTGTTGATGCAGGTTTTGAGCACATTGGATTGCAGTTATATTTGTTGTTAATATCCAAAGAGTGGCCAACTTTACAGGTGCATTGTTCTGGCTTTGTGCACAAACCATTAACGCAAGGTTTGGAGCAAATTGGATTACAACCGTTGCCTGATTTTATATATCCTGGGCAGCAAAACTGCTCTACTTCGGTAACAGTATAAGTCTAAAAATATTCTAATCATTTGGAAAAAATAACGCTAAAACTTACCTCTGTTTTAAGTTTCGATTTTATTTTATTGTCATTGTATGGAACGTTTCTTGTCTTTGTTACCCTTGAAACAAAAAAATTTAGGTTCGTATTCATTGTATATATTTTGAAATGATACCACTTTAAATGATGTTCGGTAGCAAACCAGTTGTTTCATTTTTATGTGCACCGAAAAGATTGATAAATTTACTATCGGTAGCAATCTTACAACATCATTTTGATACATAAAAATCCATTAATCTCAAGTATTTTGGTTACAAGTACACTTTTAACGCCTTGTTTAAAGTAAAATTTGGAAAAACGCATAAATATTAGAGTTTTAACTACTTTGACAATAGCTTGTTACATGCCAACCGGCATGTATCACGTTAGATTTATTTTGTAAATAAATTGCCGCGTATTTTTAAATGAATACGTCAACTTCCGTCGTTTCTGACAGTCGCGTCTGCGCAAAAGGATGTGGAGTGCGCGCGGGTTAAGGTTCGGGCCTTTGGAGGTGTTTTTTTAAAAAACAATTCCGAAAACTCTTAACAATTTTTATTGATTCGTAAACAGAAATTACAATGAAATTTAGAATAACTGTCAAAAATAATAACTTTAATCAAAAATAATATTAATTGTACTAAGGCGAGTAGTCTAGGTAGACAACAATGCAAAAGCTGTAATACTCAGACTGACTCAATTGAGTAGCTTGAACAACGAAGTATGGAGTTCGAAGACTGACTGCCGGGCCTTGAGCTCCCGGGCTTTTTATAATAACCTGACCCTCACACGGCTGTGGGAACTTGCAGATCTCAAGTCTGCTTTTCTCTTAATTGTACACTTTATTACATTGTAAAAATCTTATTTCTAAGTAATTGCGGTATGTTAACCGCCTGTGACCTCCCATCTGCAGGATGCAAAGTTGCAGGCCCGTTCTCATGAACTGTCGATAACCTCTCTGGGCTATGCTTGTATTACATTGTTGCAATGAACTTATACTTTATTTAACAATTTCTAATAATTCCTATTAGATTCGATATATTCAATACATATAGATAATTGGGGGATACATAACTCTTCCCACCGTAAATGAAAAATTAAGGTTTTACTTAATTTTTAAATACATAAAATTTATTATTCAATTTCATTTAAAATCCATTGTTTCTAAGGGTATACTTATCGTTTCTTTATTTCTCTTTGTTTCCTTAAATCTAGAACTGTTTCCTTCATTCTTATATCTAAGGTACATTTTGAAAAATACATATATAATTACAAAAATTATTAAAATGATTAACACAATTGACCAAACGCTTATATTATCATAATGCAACTTTGGCGTTTTGAGTTCACTTAAATGTTCCTTGTAACTTTCCACTAATTTCATGGCGTGGTTGAGGTCGTCTAAGTCTAGATGCTTTAGCTTCATGGGTTTCTTGACTATTTCTTCGTCTTCTTGTTGTTCTATCTTGAACTGTAGTTCCGGTAGGTTTGCAAGTTTCTTTGTTGCTATGGGATCTTGATAAAGTCTGATTACTTCGTCTTTCAATTTCACATAACAGTCTTCTTTGAGGGTAATTAATTTGCTTCCGATTAATGCTTGGTTATTTTCATCTTGATTGCAGTGGATGGTTGCTACTACTTCTGTTGGAAAAATGGCTATCCATTTGTTTTCTGTAACTTTTTGAATTTTCATTTTGTTTATTTGCACTTGTTTGGCTTCACAGTTTTCGTAATGATTTGAGAATTTTAATAGTTGTACTTCACAAGGGCTGTCTTCTTGAATGGTTGTTGTCATCGATTGGCATAAGTATTGGTTTGGTGTTACTTCGGTACATTTTTCGTTTGTATAACCATATCTCAGTTCATTTAAGGATAGGAATTTGGTTTTGGGTATGATAACTTGGTATGTGCTAGTAACTTCCGTTGGAAAAGCAAATAAAAGATAATAATTATAATTGTTACTTTCTACTATCGGGATTTTTATTAAAAATATTATTTCGATATTATTAATGTAGCCTTTTACTATAGCTATTTTTTCAAATATTAGAATGTTTGATTCTGTTACGTCAAAAAGTAATTTACTGTTAGTTATAAGTGATCTAATTCTTATTAATTCTTTTAATAAATCGGTTGGTTTAATAATACTAGAGTGTAGGGTATTTAATTTTGCAAATGTTAATTGGGTTTTTGCATACTGCCTAATTTAATTGGTAGTATAACGGGGTTGTTTTTTATATCTTTTATTATTACTTGGTTGTCCGTTCTACCTGGGCGGAGGTTGACGGTAAGGGTGATGATTGTCCATCTGAAATGACAAGGTGTCTTAGGTTTTTCAAATGAATGTACTTTGTTATTTTACCGTTGTCTACTACTGCTATATTTTTATCTGATATTTTCTTAATTTTGAATGGTCCTAAATTTCCGGGTGCCGTTTTATGTCGCTTGCTTTGAAAGTTTTTCTCATACACGGTGTCCTATTGAAAATTTATTTGCGTCGGTTTTTTTGTTTCGGGTTGTGGTGATACGTTCCTTATCGTTCTCTAATTTATCTTTTACTTTGTCGTAAGTTATTTTTAGTTTCTCTTTGTGATCTTTCGCATATTGTTGATATACTTCTTTGTTGTAGTGTATGTCATAGGGATTTCGTGAATATGAATGTCCTAAGGTTAATTCTAAGGGTGTAGAATTTGTTGATGAGTAAATTGTATTATTATAGGCGATTAGTGCGTATGACATTAAATTGGTTATATGTTCCTTTTTATAATTTATTCTTAATAATCGAATTTGTTCTAACAGGGTTAAATGTAGTCGTTCAATTAGTCCGTTTGATTCAGGGTGGTTTTCCGTTATAAAATGAATTTTTATTTTGTGAAGTTCTAAAGTGTTTTGTATTGTTTCATTTTTAAATTCGCTACCGTTGTCTAGAGTTATTGATTCGGGCGTTCCATAAAATGTGAAATATTGTAAAAATCCTTGGGTCACGTCGATGCTATTTTTGGATGTGATTGGTATTGCTTGGCCTATTTTTGTGAATGCGTCTACAATTGTTAAATAGTTTTGCGCTTCTACTATTAGAGTATCGGCATGTAGTTTTTGAAATGGTTTGTCGGGTGTTTTGGTTAACATTAAGGGTATTTTTGGGGGTTTCCTATCGTATTTCGCTTTGTCACATAATTCACATTAGTTAATGAAATCTGTGGTCAATTCCTTCATGCCTTTAAAATAATAACGTCTTACAAGTTGCTTTATTGTTTCGTTAATTCCACGATGGTTGGTTTTTCCTTCGTGTTGATTCCTAATTACATCGTTTATTTCGTCAGGGTCGTCTAATGTTATTAATTTTCTCGTACATCTGATGAGTTCAGGGCCAAAGTTATTGAATAATTTAACGTATAATTCTGAAAATCTTTGGTATAAATGTTCGGTGTTGAAATAGAAGTAAAATCGTTTTTTCTCGGGGGTGCATTCTTTTAGAATTTTAATTATTTGTTCCTCGTTGTCATCTTTGGTTATTTAAATTTGGTATATCTTTTTGTTATTTACTTTTGTATATTTTACGGGATTGGGGTATTTAAAACTTCGGTTATTATAAATTGGTTGGGTTTCATATCGATTGCTTCGTTAAAAATTTTAATCGCGTTTCTAGGTTCTTCGTTTTGTGTCGAATGTATCGTGTCGATCTCGTCTGGATCTTCCCTTATTTCTGCTTCTTCTACGTTTCCTACAATGGATTCCGTTTCTAATGCATTGAGTTGGATTCTACTTAAAGCGTCTGCGTTGTTGTTATAAATTCCTTTTTTATATATAATTTCGTAATCGTACTCTTCGAGTCTGATTCGCCATCGTTGTAATTTTGAATTCGGTTCTTTAAGTTTGCATAGCCATACTAATGGTCTATGATCGGTGTATATGTAAAATTTTCTTCCGTATAAGTAAGGTCTAAAATATTTTGTTGCCCAAATTATGGCTAATAATTCATTTTTCTATGGTGCTATATTTCTGTTCGGTTTCATTTAGGGTTCTGGATGCGTAGCTGATGGGTCTATTGCTACCTACTTTTCCTTGGCTCAATACTGCGCCCAATGCTACATTCGATGCGTCTGTCGTTAGTATAAATGGTTTTGAAAAGTCTGGGTATTCTAATACAGGGTGATTCGTTAATATGTTTTTAATTTTGTCTACGGCTTTAATGAGTTCCGGGGTGTGTTCAATTTTGTTTACCTTTTTTAAACAATTTGTCAGGAGTTTGGTTATCTGAGCGTAACCTTTAATGAATTTGCGGTAGTAACCACTAAGTCCTAGAAATCCTTTAATTTCTTTGGTTGTTTTTGGTAGAGGGTAATTTAGAACTGCATTTGTTTTGTCGGGATTTGGCATTACTCCTTTTGGGTGTGATTACATGTCCTAAAAATGATACTTCCTTTTGTAAAAATTCACTTTTGTCTAATTGTACTTTGAAATGTGCTTGTCTTAGTCTTTCAAATACCTCTCTCAATCTTTCTATGTGTTCTACCAATGATGTGGAATAAACTATGATGTCATCTAGGTACACAAGGCATTTTTCATTGTGTATTCCTCGTAATATATTGTCCATGACCCTCTGAAAAGTAGCGGGTGCGTTCTTTAATCCAAATGGCATTCGTTTGTACTCGTAATGTCCTCTAGGTGTGCTGAAGGCTGTTTTTGATATATCTTTTTCTTCCATCTCTACCTGATGGTATCCTGATGCTAGGTCTAATGTTGAAAAATATTGACATTTGCCTAATTTGTCTAAAATTTCGGTTATATTTGGTAGTGGATATTTGTCATCTACCGTTTTTTCATTTAACTTTCTATAGTCTATTACCATTCTGTACTTTCTCTTTCCGGTTGCGTCTAATTTCTTAGGTACTGTTAACACGGAGCTGCTCCATGGTGAGTTGGAGTGCTGGATTATGTCTTGTTCTAATAAGTCTGCTACTTGTCTGTCAGCTTCTTCTTGGCTTGCATGAGGTAGTCTATATGCTTTTGTAAAGATTGGCTTATTGTCTGTTAGCTCGATATTATGTTTTACTGTGTTGGTGAATGTTAATGGTATTCCTTCACAGTGGAATATGTCGCGGTATTCAAAAATAAGTCTTTAATTGCTCTTTGCTCTTCTTGATTGATGTCAGTATTAAAGCGGATGTTAGTTAAATTTTCTCTTAACATTTTGTCATTTTCTATTGGGTTGTAATCGTTTTCTAAATTTTCGTCTATTTCCATTTTGTTAAAATTTAATTCTTTTACGTTAATTGGGTCTGTCAATGATAATTCTACGGGATAGTCGTTTGAATTTAATATCGTTGTAGTGGCATAATTATCTTTTATTTGTACTAAGGCAGTTGGGGTTTCTACTTCTTGTTGAAATGTCATATGATTTATTATTCCTACTTTTTTTGTTAGATTTTACTGGGATTTTTATTTTTTTTTCCGTTCGGGGTTCTATTGTGTATTTTTGTTCGATTTGTGTGTTTTGAAATTTAATGGGATTTTTCCGTATTTCGTCCTTAATAAACGATTTTTGATGTCAATGTTGGCTCCTAATTTTCTTAGAAGGTCCATTCCGATTAAGCCGTCATATTTGTCGTTAAATTCGAAAATACAAAATTTATGTTTCATTTTAACATTAAATGTTCTCGGTAAGGGTATATTAGCTACGAATTGGTGTAGTGTTGTTTGATGGGCTGTTTTAATTTTAAATGGTTCTCTTTCTACATAATCTAAATAATGTTTCTTCACGGTTCTGGGGCTAATTAATGTTTTTGAGGATCCGGTAACGATTAATAGTTTAAATTCGGCGTGGGGTATTTCTATGTATGGTAATACTAAGTGATTTATGTTATTTAAGTTTATTAAGTTTGGTCGTTTATGAATTGGTCCACTTGAAAATTTGAGTTCGAGTTTTCTTCGTCGTCCTCCTCGTAAGTTTCGTATTGTTCGTCGTGTTCATAAGTTTCTGCATGGTTTGATTCATCGTTCGTACCTGTCTGAATGTAATTATTCTGGTCAGTGTCAAATTTTTCTACTTCTTGGTGAAATAGTTCTTCCGATGTAAAATTGCGTTTCTGATGAGGGGTTTTGTCGGATATGTGTTATCTTGGCATTTTGTCTGGTGTTACCAGTTGAGGTATCCATTGGTGTTGGTTTATAATAATTATTAGGGTTGTTATGATTATTATTTATTGGTGTATTTCTATTGGGGTTTGCGTTGAATACTGGTCTTTGTTGGTTTAGGTTTCGATTAAATCTTAGTTGGAATGCGGGTTTCGTAAAAGTTGGGTTAAACGTTGGTTTTGGAAAATGTTTATATTGATTATTAAAATTGGTATTGTTAAAACTTGGGTTATTAATTCGCGGTTGATTTGTTTGTGCGTTGAAGGGTGTGAATTTTTGTCGAGGGATTGTTTGTCTTGTGGCATGTATAGTTTTTATTAGTGAATAACTTTTATTCGCGTTGGGGTTGTATAGTCTGTTGCGGTAATACATTACATTTTCTTTTTCTATTACTAGGTTCATGGCTTCTTCTAGATTTTGGGGTCGTTGGAATCTGATCTTATCCGATAGTCGTTCTGGTAAAGCGTTTATATATGTGTCCAGTGCCATTTTGTCATACATTTTTGTTTTTAAATGTCGAACGTTTTGATCGGGTTCTTCGATTTTTAATTTTGTTAGGATTAAACTTCTCACGTCTTGGCATTTCATTCCGAACTGATAGGGGATTGGTTGTGTTCCATTCTGAGGTTTATTAGGTCTCGTACCAGGCATTTTATGTTACGTTGGTCTCCAAAATATGCAATTAGTATCTGTTTGAATTCTTGCCATTCCTGTAGATCGTCCCTACTGGCAATTAAGGTTAGTGCCTTTCCGGTTAGTTTACTTATTATCAAGCGTATAAGCAATGAATTCCTTTCGTTATCTCCGGGCTTGTAGAAGGTTTTCAGGAACATTTCTGATGCTCCAATAAAATTCACAAGATGTGCTTGGATGCCATCAAAGATCCGGATTGTCTCCAAATAAAGCCTTATTCCAGCGCTACTCATGTTAGTTAAGGGTTACTTTGCTTTTGGGTAATTTCAAAATTTTTTTTTTTGAATTTAGGTTTCTTTCGCTATGTGTATCGTTATTTTCGCTTAATTTTCCGTTTAGGTAATGTAATTTTAAATTTTGTAAAAATTGGGGTTGGTTTTGCTATTTGTAACGTTAATTATGCTTTGGATGTATTAATTTTCCGTTTAGATTGGGTAGTTTTGAATTTTATAAAAATTGAGGTTGGTTTTGCTATTTGTATCGTTAATTTTGGTTTGGGTTTATTAATTTTTCGTTTAGGTTGGGTAAATTCAAATTTTATAAAAATTGAGATTAATTTTTCTATTGTAGCGTTAATTTTGGTTTGGATTTGTTAATTTTCAGTTTAGACTGCGTCGGGTTATTTTTAGAATCGTAATTGTTGTTATTTGTACTTAGTTATACAGTGCGGTAATGAACTTGTGAGACTTATACTTGATAATGTTGATTTAATTACTGTAGCCTTGAATTTGTCTGTTTCTATCTCGCGGTTTTAATTTGTTTTGAGTTTGCTTGAGTTTCTGCTTTCTGAAGAATCTGAGTGGATAGATTTGTTCTCGCGATATTTACTTCGCTTTGTGTTAGTTCAGTTCTGTTAATTTGTAATTATATCCTTTTCCGTCGGTTTCAATTGAGTTGCATAAACGTATAGTTCGTCTGTCTTGTTTCCTTGTATTCTAAATTTAACTTGCAGGTTAATTACTTGCTTGGTAATTTTAATCACTAGAAGATGTAGTTTAGTTTCTTGGTAATTGCGTACGTGCTGAATGGCATACACTTATACTTGAAAGGTAATTAACACTTACTCACAGGTGTTAATTTCAGTTTATGGGAATTAAATAATTCGTTTTTTTTACTCGCTAATTGCTTTGCATAAATGTTACGTCTGTTTATTCTTAGATATTTCCGTATTCAATTATAATGCACGTTTGTAATTGAATCTCCCGTAATGTAGGTTTTAAGCGTATTAATTATAACTTTTTACGATGACCGTTTAGCTTTACTCAGTATTTGTACTGGGATAATGCAATTTATAAATGATGAGTAGTTTTAATTAAAAACGTTTAGCTTTTATTCCGTGTTTGTACTAAGATAATTACCTTTTCGTAATGCAATTTTATTTATAGATAAAGTGGTGAATAGTTTTCAGTAAATGCTGGGTGTAATTTATGCGTTTTTCTACTCCGTTATGGATTTAATTACAAATTGCGCTGCTTTAGTTCTGAAAGTTATTGTTTTAAATAGCGATTTCTCTGAGGAAATAATGATGTTACGTTCGCGATTTGCTTATCTTAGGTGAGGATTGCACGCTGGTTTTAAGTTACACTGGTTTCAGTTACTGATATGTTTGCAGAGTACTTTGCTGTAATTTATAAAGGTCAATGTTTGAAATAATCGTTCCGTAATTGCTTGTTTGAAGAATTACCTTTAGCTTTGGAATTAATTTGAGTCTTTTTAGTTTACCGGATTAAACGTGCGTTTTGTATCGCGCTAGTTAATTTTTCGTATTTCGGTATTAATGGATGTGCGTCCGTTATTTTTGGTTAATTTTTGGGTTTGTTCTAATAATTGTGATAAGAATCTCTTAAACATCAAGTCTTATTTGATTTTAAAGAAAATCGTTTTAAACATACAATTTTCTCAATATAAAGTCTCGTTTTGAAATTAATTTCTCTTTGTAACTATTTTAAAAAAAAATATTGGCATAAAATAACATTCATAAAATAATAATAAATAGTAATCAAATAATAAAATAATAAAACTAGCATATATCAATTGTAGTTTGTGATATCAAGTGGTTTTAAAGGAAATGAACTTACATTAATTTTTTCATCTGTTTCTTTTGTGGGCTCGATCGATGCTGCATCGTGTCCACGTTGGTTTGTTGTTGGATTCGGGCGATTTATGTTCTTCCTCCAACTTGGTTTGGGTTCTGTCAAAATTGCGAATCGAAATTCTTGGTCACCAATCCTCCGATTTTTGGATTTTCAGTGCCCTTTTGACATCCGTTACGACTGTGCCAGTTAAGGTTCGGGCCTTTGGAGCGGTGTTTTTAAAAACAATTCCGAAAACTCTTAACAATTTTTATTGATTCGTAAACAGAAATTATAATGGAATTTAGAATAACTGTCAAAAATAATAACTTTAATCAAAAATAATATTAATTGTACTAAGGCGAGTAGTTTAGGTAGACAACAATGCAAAAGCTGTAATACTCTGACTGACTCAATTGAGTAGCTTGAACAACGAAGTATGGAGTTTGAAGACTGACTGCCGGGCCTTGAGCTCCCGGGCTTTTTATAATAACCTGCCCCTTACACGGCTGTGGAAACTTGCAGATCTTATGTCTGCTTTTCTCTTAATTCTACACTTTATTACATTGTAACAATCTTATTTCTAAGTAATTGCGGTATGTTCACCGCCTGTGACCTGCCACCTGCAGTAACACTGCCCTCTCGGATGCAAAGTTGCATGTCCGTTCTCATGAACTGTCGATAACCTCTCTGGGTTATCCTTGTATTACAATGTTGCAATGTACTTATACTTTATTTAACAATTTCTAATAATTCCTGTTAGATTCAATATATTCAATACATATAGATAATTGGGGGATACATAACTCGCGTGGTGTAAAAAGACGCCATTAAGTTATGAGCCCTCGACGAAACAACATCTATCTGTGTGGTGTGTCTTTTCTTTTTAGGTATGTAGGTTTCTTGTACCTTTATCTTCTATTGTACCTGGTACCTTAATTCCTGTCATTTCTCTATGAGTACAGAAGTTACAGGAAAGACGGATGGTAATTTAATTCAACATGACGTAACTGAACCCAACCTGCAAAACATCGTGGGGCCCTTAGATGAATTTCCGAGATGCCACCATGTCAGTAATTTGTTTTGATTTAAATTGTGCATGCAAAATTGACTTATATAGCGACTGCATCACTCGAAAGCGTGGTCGGTATAAGTTACAATACGGCGGGTAAAATTGCCGCGTAATTATGCATTAAATTATGACAATGACGTGTAGTTATCGCGAGTATAACAATTGCGCAGTATAACAAAAAGTCGGTTAACAAGCTGTATGCCCAATATTGCACTTTTAGGCGTTACCTTGTTTTTAAAGGATAGCGAACGTTACGTTTACCACTAAAACCAACTTGCGATTGGTTGAAACAAACGACGAAAGCTGTGAGCTAGCAATCTTTAACTGCGGTTCTCACGCTTAAATATTAAGTTATTATATTTTAATGAAAACGAATTAACTGAACCTCATATCGCTCAAGACAACGTACTTGCATTGAAGTGAATAATTTAGTTATGCAAATAAATTCATCTAAACCTTGGAAATAGATTCGTGACTGTAACAGTAATTTAAAGATGTCAATGAAATAAGTTACTAGTGATTAACTGTGCAATAAAAAGATATTTTGTTGTTTTTTTTGTTAAACCGTTGCAATTGTTTTTATTTAAACTTCAACATTATGTGTCAATAACTTTCACTTTTAAACATCTTTATTGAGTTTGAATGTTGAGCTGTAAAAACTGTTTGTTGGTCTTAAGAAAATTGCCAAAGAGAAAAGGAACTAATGTTTAAATAAGAGTATAAGTCGTGCATAGCGACTATGAGTAGAAGCAAATTCTGTAAAATTCACAGTGAATTTAATTTTGTCAACTTGTTACGCAATTCTTGGGCAGCACGTTGGGCGCCAATTTTATGCTACGTTGTTCTTGTAGCCGGGCGTAACACACAAAGAAAATCAAGGAATGACCGGGCTCAATCGGAGATTAGGGGGGGTTGTAGGAAGCAAACTGACATATAATGTATACGGCGGTAAGGAGTTAGTGACAGTACCTGTAAGAAAAATAATTAAGCAAACCTGAAAAACAAAAGATTAAGCATAAATTATTCAGTACTTTGTAGATGTAAGAAAACTGTTGTGGAAAAAAAAAACTATATATTATAATCACGATAAAGGCATTACAAAAAAAAATTTGATTACAAAGTGAGGTAATATTGGGGAGTAGCAGAAACGTTTCCTCACACACCAATTAAACATAAATCAGACAAACTGTTAATACAAGATAAAAAGATAAGACACAATTGATATGAGTAATCTAGTAGTATTATTTTTTTTCTTTCTTTCTTTTTTTTTTTAAAAGCATGCAGTTCTATTGCAAAAAGGTCTCAGAACGACAAAGATATGGCAAAACAACGGTTAGATATTTAAAGTAATACTAAGTAGGAAATAGTTCAACTTACAGAAAGTCCTTCAGTAACGCTTCCTTGTAATTGGAGTGGGGGATTCACGATGTCCTACACTAACGAAGCACTGCACCCTTGACTGTGAGGGTGAGGATGGAATTGCTTACACTTTACACTAACTCACACCTACGCGTTTCACTGGTGTTAGCAGCAGACATCATCATACTGATGGAACCATGTAGCATTGATAAATTTCTTGTTAATTCTATTTCCTGAGACAATAATTTCGAAATATTTTGTAACACAAATCGCAAAAATTGTAGTAAAATTTAGAATTTAGAATCACGGGCTTTCAAGGCACGATGTAATGCCTGTCATCTGATAAGTTCTTGCATTAAACTAACAGTAACGCGAGGTGTTTTATTTGCTACATATGGTAACAAAGAAAAATCTAATGCTTTTGCATAACGAAATTTGCACAAGTAGTGATCTATTTTAGATTCTTTGGTAGTAAAAAATTCAGAACTACAGTATCAACTGTATTTACATGTGAATGAGATACATATTTATAAGAAGCAACCTTTTTTCCATCGACTAAACCTGCTACAACTGTATCATCATTTTAGAACCAAAACCCAATCTTAAAACTGCATTTGGATAATCCAAAGTATGCACTGCACTGATAAAACAGGTAACGAAACGAGATCGCACACATTAATCCTAAAGAAAGAATCGGTCAAGTTTCAGTTCTACAACGTTTTTCCCACAAGAAAAACAACTAAAACCACAATTAGTAAAAACGTGTAAACATTAATTAAGTCCGTCAAATGTTCCGTAACGCACGTTATTTCAAAAGAAAAACTCAACTAAGAAACACAATCGGTAACCGCACGTGTGGTCGTGTAAAACACGTTCGCATATAAAGCATCCTTCATTCAATGCAATCAGAACTACACTCTGCAGTTAATCTACAACTCAAATTGTCAAAGCAAAAAAAGCCGTATTTTCAACGTAATTAACATCTATGAACAAAGAACAACTGCAAACTACGCTAATCTGTAGATATAAAATAGTTGTTACCATAACATCTGAGCGCCTCTTATCTCGGCTTCGATAAATAACATAAAGAACCAAAATTTATAAGACGAATAATTCAATTTATTTATTAATGTAAATCAAACGTTATACAACCAGCTATACAAAACTATGTATTTTAAGTACGCTATACAGAAAGGGAGCGTAACAAATTATTTAGGGTTATTGGACACAGTGTTCGTAGTGTAATAGAGTGGTGAAATAAAAATATCAATTAGTCATAACAAAATAATATGATTAAAGTTATTGGGGTGAAAGATAGAAATGTGTAAGTTAAACACACGCATTTAAAATGACAAACCTGAGATTAGGAAAATGGAAATTTGTTTCTATATGGTTTAATGACCTGCAGAAGATACTCCACATTCCCTAATAAATAATAAATGTACTTGAATTGTTAATAATTATTGCGATATATTATTCAAGCTTAGTATTCTGTAATATTAAGATAACAGAAAACTTGTTTAGTTGGCTGTGTTGGGGCATACAAAGTAGACAGATTGCATCGAACCCGGCATCTAGTAATTTCGTACACATCCGCTTTGTGAAGTGAAGATTGCTGTTGGTGTGATAAATTATAAAGTAAGTTTCGAGTACTCGTTTATATTTAAAATTGTGTTGCTTGTCCACTTTTCTCAACCACCGATTGTTACCGAAATATCGTCGCATTATTTTTTGTTAATGGACCTTCAAGCCGGATCTTAACATTTTAGTACATCCTTGTTATTGTTTGAATGTTGAATATTATACATGCAGGATTTAAAATTAATTTATTAGATTGAACATTAATTAGATATCGCTTATTAATTTCATTATGGTAGAAAAACGTCAACATTTTTACTTTTTACGCAGTATCTCGATCAATTCACTTCAAAAAATTTTTGAAATTTTTGACACGCGTTACGTCTTTTGGCTGTACAAGGTTTTCGTTCTAATATTAGGATTAGGGCATTTTATAACTGGGTTCATGATGTTACACTTTAATTCCCGCATTTAGAGCTGGATATTATAGTATTTTATCTACATATAACCTCAAATTTACTCGGGGTGTAACGTATTTTTTTCTAGTTACACTTCGTTCTTTAAAATAAAAATAAAACAGCTATAATTTAAAATATTTAATTTGTAAATTTCCGTCCAATAGAAATTAATGCATAGTATTGATAATAACATATAGATTCCTTTGCCTTTATGCTCTAAGGTCCGTTACTAAGCTCTGTCGAGTTGTCAATTTGTTCACTTCATTATCAGCGTTCGAACGGGCAAGCTGCTCTTCAAGATAGTGGAGTCAAGATGGTCGGGTTTAAACACGTGGCCTCTAACAGAGTAAGAAAAAGAACTTATAATTGATTGATTGTTGGTGTCTGGAGGTCGAGCCTAATAGCTGTAGAGTGAGCATGTCTTTCCAGAAGTCCCACCTAGAGCGGTTTAGTTGATCCCTGCAGGCCTAAGAAGATGGAAGCCCCTTTACATTATTAATACAGTTGGTATAATTAAATAAATAGATTATACTAATATTTTTTCTCATAGTGCAATATCTTAATGCGACATCTTAATACAATATCTTATATCACGTTCTAATCCAATTTCTTATATAACATCTTGAAGCAATATCATAAATGGCTACATCTTATATCTTCATGCAGTATCATGGAAGGCAATTTCATATAGGTTCTAAATTTTGTTGGAGTACTAAATTCAATCAAGCAGAAGTTAGTTTCATTAAATAATATTTGTGTTCAGAAGAACTTTGATAATCGATGGTTATGGAAATTTTCGTACAGCTGAGGTCAAGGTCCTAATTCTTCCGTTCAGAACAATATCATAACACGTGAGTGTACTTTAGAATTTAATCTTTTTGAATATTAATTGAGTTGCAATAAGAAAGTAGAACATTAAAAATTTCGTAACGTAAAAAGCTTTTAATGAAACAGCAAATTAAATAACGAATCTGTTGTTTGTCACAAAGTTTACACGTGCACACAAAGTGTACATTTATTTAAGTTGCGAATGACATCTTATGTCAGATAAATAGAAACATAGATTCAGCTGTCCTATTTAGACCTCACATGTCGTCTTACGTTAATTTAAAGTATGTTTGAATATTTTGAGGTTATAAACTTTTATTTTTCATCGACATGTGGAATTCGAATATTAACTGTTAAATAAATGTAACTTAGAGTAACTATATAATATTTCAACAACGCTTTGATAATTAAATTTTACTGTGAAGGTCGCGGAAGTACTTCATTGGCTTAAAGTAAATTATGTATTATGAATAACTTAGATAATTTCAACTCAGCATATTTGAATTTTGTAGAAAGAACAATTCAGAGATCTTTAGAATATTAAATACAATTTTTTACTAATATATTTCTGTTCCATAAAAAATTATTAAGAGAAAATTTTATAAAGATACAAATTTAAATATTATAATTACATGAATCCAGAAATTTATCCAAATAGAATTTATTTTGTTTTTCCCCATCAGAAATAGTGTGTAATGAAAACAAATTCCCTGGGTGTATATTTTAGAAACCTAAATTATATTATTTTATTTTTGGTAAATATTTTTTGAGGACACAAATGGTGTCCATGTTGTACCTTTGTTTGTTCACAGGTCAAGCCGAGACATCTGTATGACATCTGGTGTTTGAGGTCTTGGTAAGTGTGTTTAAAAGAGTGAAATCCAGGTTTTATGGCTATGTTAGTGGTGTTGACATAAGGTTTCCGCATTCCCTTAATACAAGCACAGTTAAATTTTGTCGGTTATTGTATTGAAAAATACGGTGGCGCTCATTAAATATATTTTTGGTCCTTTAACAACCCATGGCCCAAGCTCATGATCTACCCAGAGCTAACACTCGACTAGCCGTTTATGTCTTAAGAGCTTTTCTTTATCTCAAGCCATTCTCCATCCAACTTTACCTTGGGCTTAAATTAATAAGAAGAAATTCTCGACTTTGTGATATCAGGTTACGGTTTAGAAAGTTTAAGGGTGTAATTTATTAGCTGATAGTCACGAGAATAAAGTTAATAATAAAAAACAAATAAGAAAAAATTTTTTATTACAGGGGGATTAAATTTCCCGAGGCGACAAAATGTGTTGCTAAGTTATTAAGACTACACTTACCCGCGACATCTTGCCCCTGATGCAGAGGTGAAACGGCTCTCTAGGGATTTCGTAGTGGCTTCCTGTTGTCCCGATGTTTGTCTGGTTGTAACTTTTGTTGACAAAGTGCCGATACGATATGGGAGAGGAACGGAAGAGTAAATTACTTGTCAATAAGTCGTAGCACTAATCGCACGTCAGCACATAAAGGAGGTCGGTAATCGAATTCTTGTTTTGATACAGTAGCTCCCACAAAAATATCTATCCCTCCAAGAGAGGTTTAATTTCTCTGACGCACATTGGCGGATACAATACCGTACAAGGCGTGAGAAATGCAATCGTTGCATGATCACAGACCACAAAGATAAGTCAATGTCAGAACTTGCCGTGCGAGTCAAAACTTTGTGTGGTTTTCATGTACGTCTGCATTAAAACGTTAATCTCGGAGAATTTTCTCACAAGGGTTTTTAAAAGTCCTCTAAATCTAACAAATACAATAAATGTTGAACTATGTGACCTAAGGTCAAGAACCCGTATTTAATCAATGTATTTGTTTAAGTATGCATTTTCAAGGTTAAAGGAAAGTGTGATTATCGCGTTTTTATGATGGAGACAACAACGAGTTAAGGAGAAGGCGTGTTTGAAACGGAAGTTTACCTTCAACTACCGGACTATACCGATGCATTAAACACGAGTGTCCGTTAAGTGCAGCGAAGTGTACCTTTGCATTACTTTTCCGATTACCTTAATAATGCATGCTTTTCCTAAAGTTTTAATATTTCGCGGCAACAATCTGACAAAACATAGGAAACGGACCTCCCAAAACCCTGATCTATCTAAAGACGTCAGCGGTAATTTTTGGTTGGAAGCGACGAGCGGAGGATGACTTGATTACAGTTGTTAATCAGGATAAGCCTTTTGCATATTTTTCAATTTCTTTCTTGGATGTAAATCTATAATAGCTTGACGGCAATAATTTGCAACAACATTTGGGACGTAACAAATTACGCCCGGGGTTAACATAACGACATTTTAAAAAATAAAATTACTTCCAACTGAAACTGCTCCATCTGCGCCTAGTGTATGTTTTTTCACAGCTACTGTTAGATCCTAAGTGCCTCTTTCGTCCCTGCATATGACTCTCTAATGCTCCACCCGAAGGTACGACATTCTTCAACAAGCCGGTCTTCTTACCTGATGATTTTTTAAATTTTACTGGACCCTTGCAGTTCGAACCTAGGGAGGGATTTTTAACCTGCGTGACAACAGCTCACACGGAACCTACATTTTGCCCCTTATCCGAACAAAGACGCATTTTTCTGAATAATGCTCGCCTAGCATTTTCCAAGCGGTCATGTTGGGAATCGAACCCGGGTTTTGGGACCAGCAGTCATACGCAAACCTGTTTAATCCACGGAGCCGCCCTATCTTTTGTAACATACTGTTTTAATAAGCTCTAATAGTTCTAGTATTCCTAAAAATAGTTAGTTTCTAGTTTAATTTTAGCATGCTAATTATTAGAATTGTAGCGGCTGCAGGATCACCCAAGTAGCTTCTCAGCGAAGTTCCCAGAAAGATCTAATCCAAGAGTTAATCAATTTTTCTAAAGGCACTTACTTTAAGGGCACTAAACATGTCAAATTAGTCCATATCTATGATTAGATGTCAATCATGCTTTAGGATCCTATTTATATCAGGGTGGTCTGAAGCAATTTTTCAATTAGCTGAGCACTCAACTAAAATCAATTCTGAGAGCTACGGTTGTGGTTATCTTAGGCATTGACAGTTTTAATTAAAATTAAAGATTTACGACCGGCGCATCCTAAGCCGAGTAAGAGCGTCAAGAAAGGGTTATTTTTCAATTAACCAAAATGTATATAAGGAGGCCAGCCGGTGGGAATCGGGGTTGTTTATTTCCAGACGCGTTAGAGGTTAAAGCTAACGGTTACTAGTGATGTGTTTATTTCTCTGCAGTCAAGTGCGGGCCGTTATGTTTTAAGTTATTTATTTCTCTGAGTAAGTAATTAGTATATGTGATATTACTATGAACTCAAGGCTGTGTTATGCAGCATAAGTCAGTTATTTGTTTAAAAACAGTATTTGTCGACTTCCATAAAATACAATTCCGGGTGAATGCCCAGTTCAAGTAAATTGATCCGTTTTATTATTGCTTTGGAGACCGCATCGTTTTAGAAGGGTCTTCTATTATATTGTGTTTCGACGGTGTCAGAGGTCGTTAATCACTAATCCACGAGACTACCTGAGAATGCAAAGCTCAGGCCCGAAGTCAAGTTACGGTACTATTTGACCCTTGAGAAGGTCGTATTTTCATGGTGTAGATGACCCCGTGGTTAAAAGGGTCGTCGCACTATGCAAGTTAATTAGACTAGGGTAGCATTAATAAATTTTTGTTATTGGGGTGTTTACACCTAGAACTGTATCTATTCAAAATATGTTTGTTAGTTAAGTTTAGTTAAGTTGTGTTTGTGCTAGCCGGAGACTATAAGTGACTTATTTTCTGTTCTGCCATTTTGGTTCATCGCCCACGAACAAAGTGCGACGAGAGCTATTACCGCGATTGGTCCATGGGCCGTTTAATTCCCATGGTGGCGCCCTTTTGTACATAAGGTTATTTACTTTATATTTTGTTATGCATATGTAATTAGTTGAAGTTTTAGTTAGTAGCTCGTTCAATAAAACAATCGAATTTTCGTCTCAGTGTGTTTGTTTAATGAACCACCCCTTCACCGACTGCTGCAGCTTGCGAGGCAACGTCCCGAAACGTGAGGGTACGATGGTGTTAGAGGTCCTGTTATTTATTATTTATTGTTAATTGGATACCCTCATGCGGTAGGTTAATATCCTAAATTACACTGGCGCATTAACGTGGTTAAAATTGTAATTATGGTAAACAACACACGGACGAATTTTTAGATTGTTTTGTTTTTATTTAGTGTTAAGCAGAATTACAGTTTAATATTAGTGATTTAGGAACAAGTTTCGTTATTGTTGGCTTTTACCTTTTAGTTAGTCATGTATGTGGTAGAAGCTTTAAGAAGCGATGAGCTTAGTTATGAACTTTTAATTAGGAACGTTGAACCAACAAAGTTAAGTGTGTTAGAAAAGCGAAAATTATTGCGTAGAAAACTCATTGTCGAGAAAGTCGACAGTAATGTTTTTCTAAGTATGAGAAAATTGAAATCGTTCAAAAGGACGAAATTGAATTATTAAAACTTAAGATTTTGAATTAGAAAACTGTTTAAATTCTTTTACCATTCTTCCTAAAAGGACAGAATATATTAAACTTAACACGAGATTAATGCATGTAACACAGAGACTAAATTATGTCAATTTCGATATTGAATTTTAGAAGTACACAAAGAACTGCATTCCAAATGCATTAGAGCTTTTGAGATTTTAGAACAGGTAAACGGGGAAAATGAGATTAACGATAACCCTCTTTATTGTTCGGCTAGCGGTAATAAAAATCCTACAATAACACCAACAGCAGAGGTTCATGCCCTGGAGCATCAGCGGTTTCTTCCATTAATACCCCATCGGTCTCGATTTCTAGTAATGATTTAGGTACGCTAATTAAGTTCTTGAATAAAACAACGACATCAGTCCCGATCCACAAGTGGGGATTACAATTTTCGGGTGAATCTGATTCTATATCGGTTTTAGATTTTATTCAACGCGTCAAAGAACTGCAAGTTGCAAGAAAAGTTTCGTCAGATGACCTTTTCGAAGGGGCTATTGATCTTTTCACCAGTTCAGCACTGGATTGGTATAGAGCAACGCGGTGTACAGTAAATTCATGGGAACAATTAATTTTAAATTGAAACAAGATTTTCTTTCAGCCGATTATGCAGAGAATCTTTTAATGTTAATTAAATCCAGACGGCAAGGCGCCGATGAATCACCTACCATTTATATTTCAAAGATGGTAAATTTATTTTCTCAATTAGAAGAGTCCATTTCAATCAGGGAACAAATAAAAATTATTAAAAGAAATTTACAGACTTTTTATGCCACGCAACTGGCGTTAATTGAAGTGACTGACATTTCCCATTTGATTTCTCGTTGTAAGCTTTTAGAAGACATTAAGCCTACACATTTTATTAAACAGGAACATTCTGTTAGAATATTCGGCGGTTTCCTACACAATGGAATCGCATGATACACAGAATTAGATTTATTAGTGAACGTAATATGAGTAGCACAAAACTAACGGTTCCTACGAGCATTATACAGATATGTGAATAACATAATATAAGTAATCAGATTAGTGTCTGCATTTAATACACAAAACATAGGAGCATCGTAACAACACGTCTATCGCTAAGCGCGCACTATCGAACACTGGTCAAGGGCAGGTAGAACGTGTGTCGCATGCCACACTTCATTGTCGTCTCGTAAAACGGGGTTCACTTCAACACTTCCCTTGAGGCACACGCTACCGACACTAAACAATTGGATAAACCCAACAACTTGACGCATTCTTCAAACTTTCGACGTGGTAGTGCCTTCGTGAGCAAATCAGCAAGCATTTCGTTGGTTGAAATATGTCGCAAATCGAATTGACCATTATACAAAGCTTCGCGTACAAAGTGGTAACGCACGTCAATGTGCCTTCGAGCATGGAATACGGGGTTTTCCGCTAATTTTATAGCACTCATGCTATCACAATGTACAGTTAGTCGCGAAAGACACTCGAATCCAACTCGCACAAAAATCTACGAAGGTAAATAGCCTCTTTCGATACTTCCGATAGCCCCATATATTCCGCCTCAGTGGACGAAAGAGCCACCGTTCGCTGCTTTTACATTCCCAAGTAACGGGACAACCAGACAATATGAACGAAAATCCGGTAAAGGATCTTCTGTCTACAGGACATCCAGCCCAATCAGCGTCAACAAAACCCTTAAGTGTTTCTTTATTCGACGTGATATTAACCCAAGGTTCATAGTTCCCTTAAGGTATCTCAGGACTCGTTTCCCCGCTTCCCAATGACATTTTCGAAAACAGTTATTGAACTGACTAAGATAGCTGACGGCAAAACTTATATCGGGTCGAGTCGCTGCGGATAAGTAAGTCAAAGAGCCTATTAGTTCCCTGTATGGTAGCTTTTTCTCTTCTTCGGATGGCGGTTCGGTCGGCTGTGACAATTTCACGTTCGGATCAATCGGGGTGCTGACAGGATTACAATCAGTCATACCGAATCTGTCCAGACATTCAATTATATGATTTCTTTGATTTAACGAAACTTTACCGTCGGAACAAGAGAATTCAATTCCTAAACAGTAATTTATGCCTCCCATATCCTTTATTTCAAACTTTTTAGCTAACTTACGTTTCAGTTTTTCTACAGATTCAGAATTTTTCGAAGCAATAATTATGTCGTCTACATAAAATGCAACAAGTAATAAGTCTTCCCCTTCACCACTGCGGTATAAACAAGGGTCGGAATTAGTGGGTTTTATTCCGCATTCCACTAAGACTTTCGATAATTTTGAGTACCAGGTTCTGCCAGCCTGTTTCAAGCCGTATAAGGCCTTATTGAGTAGACATACTTTGTCACCTTTCCGTAATTCATTTAGCATGTCAGCTGCAGCTTCCCTCAAGTGAGGTTTTCCTTTGGAACATATGATTTCCAGTACCTTATTTAACTGTTTTGGTGGTTCCATGTAAATGGTTTCCTCAAGTTCACCGTTTAAATAGGCACAGGCAACATCTAATTGATGTAATTGCATGCCTCGATGTGCGGCAATTGCTGAAAGCAATCTTACCGAACCTAATCTCGCAACTGGTGCAAACGTATGGTTAAAGTGTATTCCGGGTTGCTGATCAAAGCCTTGGGCGACCAATCTAGCCTTTCTACGATCAAGCGCACCGTCACTTTTAAATTTATTTCGCAGAACAATTCTACTTCCAATTACACGTTCGTTGCTAGGTCTATCAACTAAATTCCAAGTTTTACTTTTAATTATTGATGATATCTCGTCCGCCATTGCTCTGTACCAATCCTCAGAATCGGCTGAATTCAGAGCTTGTTTTATGCATATTTCGGAGTTTAACGACTGTTCGAATAACACTGAGTTTGAATTCGCCTCGGGAACCATGTGGTACAACTTTGCAGGTCGTCCTCTGAGTCCCGTTCGTTCTAGTCTGGGTCTTCCCGGACCTCTTACTAAAATCTGATTTTCAACTTCCGCAATAGGAGTGTCGTTTTCCTCAATAGGGTCATCCCAATGATAAAACAAAGGGGCTCGTCTCTGAGTTGTGTTTCAGAGTCGTTGTCCTCAATTTCAGGAAAACATTAGTTGGCTCACGCCTACCTTCCTCACTATTCGATTCGACGAACTTTATATCACGAGTCAGTTCAGTCTTTTGTTCAACTGGTAGCCATACTCTATATGCTTTTGATTCTTCGGAATAACCTAAGAAAATACCTTCTTTGCCCTTTATCAAATTTTCCACGATTCGGGTTTCTATTCAGACAAAAACTTTACGTCCGAACTCTCTAAAGTAACTGACATCTGGGGTTTTCCGGTGTATAATTCGTATGGAGTTTTCCCATTCAGACTACTGGTTGGTACACGGTTGCGTATATAATTAGCGGTATTAATCGCTTCAGCCCAAAAGTATCGGGTAGGCCTGACTCCGTGAGCAGACAACGTGCGGTATCTAGTAGAGTGCGGTTTTCCTCTCCGCTGTTCCGTTTTGCTCCGGATTGTAGGGTATCGTCAAGCGCCTAACAATTCCGCGTTTATTCAACATAGAGTCGAATTCGTTATTATTAAATTCGGTACCATTGTCAGATTGAAAACATTTCACTCGTTTGTCTTTTGGTTTTCTACTGTATTAATATATTGTTCACTTATTTTCACTATTTCTGACTTTGAACTAGCAAATCGGACTTCACACCATCGTGAATAATCGTCCGTGTAGGTTACAAAATACTTTGCTTTTCCATTAGATAAAACACGCATTGGTCCACAAACGTCTGTGTGAACTATTTGTAATAATTCCGTTTCTCTGTTCGATCGTTTGGGAAAAGGCGTTCTAGTCATTTTAGATACGGTACATGTGTCACAATTTGGGTAAACATTCCCGTCATCAAGTTTTAAGTTTACACCTGTTAAGATTCCTTTGTTTACAGAATCGATTAAGCTTTTAAAATGTAAGTGTCCTAAGCGGCGGTGCCACATTAAAGACTTCGCGCGGATGCCGTCGTAAGTTCATTTGTCGCTATATTAGAAATATTGTTAACTTCGCGAGCATAATATAAATCACCAATACGATCGGCTATCAGAGCGACAGTTCCGTCTTTATGCGTAACTATTGCACAATCGCGTTCAAAAGTACGTTAAATCCAGCGTCTGTGATTTTGCTAACAGACATAAGGTTTGTACGTAAGTCCGGTACATGCAATGCATTATTTAAAACAATATCTTTGGACTCACCTTTCACGTTCGTAGTAAACGTTGCAATACCTTTGCAGCGATGCTTGTGGAGGTGTCGTTAGCCAGACTCAGGGAGCCATGTGAGTATTCCATGAGTTCTTTGAAGCTCTCAACATCCTTACATAGGTGCGACGTAGCGCCACTGTCCAAGCACCATTTCATGTCGTGGTTCGTAGCATTATTCGAAGCACTAGATTTACATTTCAGACGATAGCAAACTCACTATTTTCTTAGCACTTTCACAATTATTTACTTTTGACTCACTGGCACTTCTGTTTTTATAGCATTCTGACGCCTTATGACCAACTTTTCTGCACTTGTGGCAACGAAATTTAAACGAATCTCTTGCAGTTAAATTTTCACTCTGAGAAACATTGCCGTTTTGCTTGTCATTTCCGTAAATTCTACTTTGATTACGTTGGTGATTAAATTTCTTGTTAACATACAGAGCGTTCTGCGAAGTACTATTATTTCTAGCATCGCTTTCCTCGATAATTTTAACTCGAAGTGTATCAGGGGTTGGCAACTCATCCCTTGATTCGATAGCACATCTAAAATTTTCGAAGCTCGGCGGTAAGCTGTATAACAACATTATAGCAAGCAGATCAGCATTTATTTCAACGTTCATTTCCATTAATTTGTCGACAGCATCAAAAAATTTGTTTGTGTGTTGACGTATGTCGGAGCCTTCATTCATGCGCTGTAGTGTAAGTTGTTTAAGTAACGTAGCTTTTCTGGCAGGACCTTTCGATTGATATATATTCTCAAGTTTAATCCATACATCTCTAGAAGTATTACACCCTTTGATTTGTTTCAGTTCAGAAGGACATATTGATAATATTATTTCTGACTTAGCCTTAGCGTCACCTTTAATCCAAGTTTCAATTTCACTTTTAGAGTTCACGACATCTTGTTCGTTTAGAACCGGTTTGGGGTTATCGCCGTTCACGTATAGCCAGGCATCATGTTTTGTTAACAACGCTTCCATCTGTATCTTCCATGTGTCGTAATTGCCTTTGTTCAACATTTCAAGACGTGATGCGTTTGCGAGATTCATCTTGTTTATTGTCAATAACGAAAAGGAATTTCAATACTGCACACGTGCTTTATTACTTATCGGTTCGCGATGTAACTTAGCTGCCCGTAATTCAATTTAATTCTGGTTACCTGGACACATAACCTGTTAGAATATTCGGCGGTTTCCTACACAATGGAATCGCATGATACACAGAATTAGATTTATTAGTGAACGTAATATGAGTAGCACAAAACTAACGGTTCCTACGAGCATTATACAGATATGTGAATAACATAATATAAGTAATCAGATTAGTGTCTGCATTTAATACACAAAACATAGGAGCATCGTAACAACACGTCTATCGCTAAGCGCGCACTATCGAACACTGGTCAAGGGCAGGTAGAACGTGTGTCGCATGCCACACTTCATTGTCGTCTCGTAAAACGGGGTTCACTTCAACACATTCGGATTCTGCCAACGTACCAGTTATCTTAGAACGTCAAGTTCGACAGAGTTCATTTTCTAATAATAATTTACCACGGTCCGGCGTTTCGAATTATTTTAAAAACACAGCAAAATTTTCGACTATTTGTTTCAACTGTAAAAGACGAGGTCACTCGTTTCATACTTGTCCGGAGAAACGCGGAATATTTTGTTATTCTTGTGGGCAGTTGGAAGTTACGTCCACAAATTGTCCAAACTGCTCAAATAATTCAAAAAACTAAGGACAGGAAAGCGCGTAGTCAGCCGTTGCTTTTCTTCGTTTAATAATATTGCTGCTGACAAAAGACGTGGTCGGATTGGTTAGTAAAAGTTAAGAATTTTGTAAATCATCTAAGGTTTTCAAATTTTTATAAAGTAAAAGATGATACAAGACCTTATATTAATATCGAGATATTTAAGGAAACTTATACTGCACTGTTGGATTCCGGCGCGAATACCTCTATTTTAGGCAGACATGGTTTGTGTTTATTGGATAAATATAAGTTAGAATTAATTAAAATGTAAAACGTCTATATTAACAACCGCGGATGGCACTGCACAATCAATTTTAGGTTCAATTAATTTGCCCTTGACTATAAACGGGGTTACTCGGTCTTTAAATGTTTTAGTTTCCGACTCAATAGAGTGTACCCTAACGTTAGGGATTGATTTTGTCAATTATTTGAATTGAAAGTAGATTTTCAAAAATGAATTTTATGCTCATTCTGCGGAAACGAATAAATTAAATTTCATTAAAGTCATGGCCGATTTAAATGAAGACCAGAAATTTGAATTAAACAAGGTTATTTCTTTATTTCAATCCCTGGATCGTCCTACCTTAGGCCGAACCACTAAAATTTCACATCATATTACAACGGAAGACGTTGAACCAATTAAACAAAGGTATTACCCATTATCACCGGCGATGCTGGAACATGCTAATAAAGAAATTGATGCAATGCTTGAACAAGGCATTATTAGCCCAAGCAATAGCCCGTGGAACTCCCCATGCTATTAGTAAAGAAAAAGCAAAAGGTGAATTTCGTGTATGTTTTGACGCTAAACGATTAAATTCAATTACAAAAAAAGACCCGTATCCCATTCCGTTTGTAAATGACATTCTTGATAGATTACGCAATGCGAAATATCTCAGTTCAATCGATTTAAAAAGCTTTCTGGCAATTGCCCTTGAGTGACGAAAGCAAGGAAAAACAGCCTTTACTGTCCCAAGGCGCGGATTATTTCAATATAATGTAATGCCGATGGGTTTGGCCAATGCTCCAGGCACATTACAGAGGCTCATGGACTCTATTTTTGATTTTCATTATCCCAATCAGTATTTGTTTATTTAGATGATATAATTATTATTTCAAGCACATTTAAGGAGCATATTAGAATTTTGAACGAAGTGTATGAGAAGTTGAAAGGCGCTAATTTAACAATTAACAGTTCAAAATGTGAGTTTTGTAAACCAGAGTTACAATATCTGGGATATATTGTGAATAAAGATGGTCTCCGAACTGACCCAGCAAAATTGACGCAATTGTAAATTTTCCTCAACCCAAGACAGCCACTGAAATAAAACGTTTCACCGGTATGTGTTCTTGGTATAGGCGTTTTGTTTTGGATTTTGCCACAATTATAGCACCTATTAATGATTTACTAAAGGAAAGAGAAAATCGCAAGCGATTAAATGGACGGACGAGGCTCTTATTTCGTTTGAAAAAATTAAAGATGTTCTTACAAAGGCTCCTATTTTAAGGAGTCCTGACTTTTCGAAAGTTTTTCTTTACAATGTGACGCCTCAAATTACGGCGTAGGTTGTGTTTTAACTCAGGGAGAAGGAGACGAAGAACATGTAATTGCTTATGCTTCTCGCAGTTTAAATTCAGCAGAGAAAATTATTCAGTCACAGAACGGGAACTTTTGGCGGTGTGTTTTGCTATTCAAAATTCCGACCATATATTGAAGGAACTCATTTTAAGGTCATTACGGACCATCATTCTTTAATTTGGCTCCACAACTTAAAAGATCCTGCGGGACGTTTAGCTAGATGGAGTGTGAAACTCCAACAATTTGATTTCGAAGTTATCCACAGGAAGGGTAAATTTAATGTGGTACCAGATACATTATCCCGAGCTCCTAGTGGAGCCTATGCTATTAATTCTTTAAATTTTTCTTTAGACGAGGTCGAGGATTGGTACAAAACATGTTAAATAATATTAAGGAAAAGCCAGATCTATATCCCGATTGGAGAGTAGAAGATGATAAAATGTATAAGTTTATTCCGAATAATTTGAATATCAAAGCCAATTTAATTGAGTGGAAGTTAGTAGTGCCGAAATCATGCCGTGCACAAATTTTAAAAGAATGCCATGATGATCCAGTTTCGGCCCATTTGGGTGTATTTAAAACATATACAAAAATCAAAGAGCTCTATTACTGGCCTAAAATGCGGTCATATATTTCTAAATACATTAGTAAATGTGTTACGTGCTGCCAAAGCAAATCCAGCACGTTCAACCATTATGGTTTTATGGGCAAAGAGAAAAAAGTTTCATTTCCGTTTCAATGTTTGTCGATTGATTTAATGGGGCCCTTTCCGCGCTCGAAATTGGGTAATACTTACCTTTTAGTTGTTACTGACTGGTTTACAAAATTCACTTTATTGCATCCCATGCGCAGCGCTTCAACAAATCAAATTTGTAATTACCTGGAAAATTTTGTATTTTTGGTATATGGGTACCTCAAATTTGTATGATAGATAATGGCCCCAATTTAAAAGTAATTTATTTTCCAATCTCATGACAAATTATAAAATACCTTCGGTTTGGTTTAACGCCAGCTACCATCCTCAAGTTAATTATGTAGAACGCGTTAACAAGGTAATTGGAGCTGCCATTCGCAGTTACATTCAAGATTCTCATAAGAATTGGGACGATAATATTCACAAAATTGCCCATGCGCTTCGTAATGCTGTTCATGAATCCACAAAATATTCCCCAACATTTTTAGCTTTTGGACGCACGGTTCCTCTGTCCGGGGAATTCTATAATAAATTAAAGGATTTAAATCCAGAGGATCTAGCAATTGATACTCGAGAACAATTGGTTCAAGACCTTAATGAATTATCGCCCATCTTTAAAGAAGTTCAGAAGAACATACATTTGGCGTATGAACGTAATACGCACTCGTACAATTTAAGGCGCAGACCATTAAATTTCAAAGTAGGGGATTTAGTGTGGAAGCGCAATTTTATATTATCAGATGCTTCTAAACATTTCAATAAAAATTAGCCCCGAAGTTCCTAGAAGCAAAGGTGATGGAAGTTTTAGGTTCTACCACTTATAGACTATCTTCCATGGACGGAAAACCGCTAGGGGTGTTCCACGTCCAAGACCTAAAACCTCACTAATATTTTATTTTTCCAATTTTTATTTTTCCTTCCGCCAATTTTCTGAAAAGACTCAGTTGTCTTAAACATAATTGCGGTTGGATGTGTTAATTTCTACATTTTTTTTTTTTTTTTTTCAATTTTCTTGAAATTCCTAAGAGCAATTTCAATTTTTCGAGGGGGGCTGTGTAACATACTGTTTTAATAAGCTCTAATAGTTCTAGTATTCCTAAAAATAGTTAGTTTCTAGTTTAATTTTAGCATGCTAATTATTAGAATTGTAGCGGCTGCAGGATCACCCAAGTAGCTTCTCAGCGAAGTTCCCAGAAAGATCTAATCCAAGAGTTAATCAATTTTTCTAAAGGCACTTACTTTAAGGGCACTAAACATGTCAAATTAGTCCATATCTATGATTAGATGTCAATCATGCTTTAGGATCCTATTTATATCAGGGTGGTCTGAAGCAATTTTTCAATTAGCTGAGCACTCAACTAAAATCAATTCTGAGAGCTACGGTTGTGGTTATCTTAGGCATTGACAGTTTTAATTAAAATTAAAGATTTACGACCGGCGCATCCTAAGCCGAGTAAGAGCGTCAAGAAAGGGTTATTTTTCAATTAACCAAAATGTATATAAGGAGGCCAGCCGGTGGGAATCGGGGTTGTTTATTTCCAGACGCGTTAGAGGTTAAAGCTAACGGTTACTAGTGATGTGTTTATTTCTCTGCAGTCAAGTGCGGGCCGTTATGTTTTAAGTTATTTATTTCTCTGAGTAAGTAATTAGTATATGTGATATTACTATGAACTCAAGGCTGTGTTATGCAGCATAAGTCAGTTATTTGTTTAAAACAGTATTTGTCGACTTCCATAAAATACAATTCCGGGTGAATGCCCAGTTCAAGTAAATTGATCCGTTTTATTATTGCTTTGGAGACCGCATCGTTTTAGAAGGGTCTTCTATTATATTGTGTTTCGACGGTGTCAGAGGTCGTTAATCACTAATCCACGAGACTACCTGAGAATGCAAAGCTCAGGCCCGAAGTCAAGTTACGGTACTATTTGACCCTTGAGAAGGTCGTATTTTCATGGTGTAGATGACCCCGTGGTTAAAAGGGTCGTCGCACTATGCAAGTTAATTAGACTAGGTAGCATTAACTAAATTTTTGTTATTGGGGTGTGTACACCTAGAACTGTATCTATTCAAAATATGTTTGTTAGTTAAGTTTAGTTAAGTTGTGTTTGTGCTAGCCGGAGACTATAAGTGACTTATTTTCTGTTCTGCCATTTTGGTTCATCGCCC
Source organism: Platerodrilus igneus (assembly GCA_036346225.1). Lineage (NCBI taxonomy): Eukaryota > Metazoa > Arthropoda > Insecta > Coleoptera > Lycidae > Platerodrilus > Platerodrilus igneus. Next base: position 1,095,333 of record JARFIW010000691.1, on the reverse strand, counting down.
ACGAACAAAGTGCGACGAGAGCTATTACCGCGATTGGTCCATGGGCCGTTTAATTCCCATGGTGGCGCCCTTTTGTACATAAGGTTATTTACTTTATATTTTGTTATACATATGTAATTAGTTGAAGTTTTAGTTAGTAGCTCGTTCAATAAAACAATCGAATTTTCGTCTCAGTGTGTTTGTTTAATGAACCCCCCCTTCACCGACTGCTGCAGCTTGCGAGGCAACGTCCCGAAACGTGAGGGTACGATGGTGTTAGAGGTCCTGTTATTTATTATTTATTGTTAATTGGATACCCTCATGCGGTAGGTAAATATTAAAATTACACTTTTCCTACATTTGATTTTCCAATGGTCTACCCGTAGGCACTACCCTTGCTGCGATGGAGCCGCCTGCCCCGTCCCTTCCGCTGTTAACCCTCCATTCCTTTGAATGGAATGGTTGTCAGTTCGAAAATTTCATCGATCGTTTCAAGAGTTTAATTCATTTGAATGACGAGGTTTCAAACGTAGACAAATTTTTCTATTTGCACTCAGCTATGAAAGACACCGCATTACTTTCCATCAACAAGTTTGATTTGACAGATGCCAATTATATTCCCGCATATAATAAAACTAGATGCAGAAGTCGGCTTTGCCGACAACTTTTCTTTGTGTTTTGTTTTTGTTCTAATTCTTTTTGTATAGTATTCCAAGGTGTGTGAGTGTGTGGATGAGAATGAACAGGCTGAATGTTTGAAAATGCCCCCTTGGCAGCTAAAACACTGTTCCGCACAGAAGAAAGCTTATTAAAAAATAATAAAATGACAAAATTTTGACTGCCAAGGGTATTTTTAAAAAAATCAACCTGTTCATTATCATCTATCCACGCACAGAAACACGATACAAAAAGAATAATAACAATAAACAGTACATAAAAAAATTCCAGTTCCCGCACGGAAGAAAATGTTTTTCAAAACTACTCCTTGACATTGTGAAAAATATCAATATAGAACTACTACACAATTATGTTTTCATTATAAGTAATAAATATTATTAAACAAAAAGAGAACTAAATATATTACAAAATTACCATCTACATTCTTAATCTAATCACAAGAACGTGCTGTGGGCGAGTTTATCTAAAGTTTATTCATTTACAATTAATCTAAATTATAGTTTGCGAGATTTTTTATAAATACTTGATTAGTGATTTTTGCCTGTAGCTAACTCGAACACTACTAAAAATCTATTTCTTGTTGGACTTCAAAAAAAACAAGCTGTTGTCAACATGCCTGTGTTCTAAGGTAGGGTATTATTCGAACATAATTGGCTGCTTCTAGTCAGTTCGATACCTATTCGTCAAGATTAACTAACCTACCCAAGTTACATGTTGTTTCTTTGTATGTTAGTTATAAAGTACCTTTAAAAAATGCGAGCTTTCCTTTAGTAACAATTTGAGATACCTTTGGCAGAATTCGGACAGATGAATTAAGATTACAAATTGAAATTACTTACGTTGTTTTCTTCTATCTAAATATATGTAAAATTAACTTACGAAAAAGTTAACTAGAGTCAGTGAAAGGGAGTTTTTATTTTTGTATGTGCACGTCTTCGTGCCTAGACGATGCGATCATAAGCGTAAGTGTTACACACTATTAATCAAAACAAATTAATCATAATGTAGTAATTCGGAATATAATGTTACGTTGGCTAATGTTATTTCTAACTTTTAAACCGCCATAACGAATTTAGCAACTTTTGAGGCTAAACAATACATATAAGAAATTAACCTTTCTTTAGATCAAAAAGCACGTAACCTAAAAATTCTATTTCTAAAAGGAAATAACCTAACAGTATTGGTGGGATTTATGAAATATGATTATAAACATTCCAAAGGAACGTCACACGTGGCCATTGTGAACATCTTTACAGCGATAGTGGCACAAATTTTGATGGTGCCCGCAAACAATTAAGTGCTCTCGCAAAGTTCTGTGCTTCAAAAACCATACCTTATGCTATTTTATATCGCCCTATACGCCTCATTTTAGTAGTTTGTAGGAGGCGGGTGTGAACTTTGTTAATACCGTGTTTCTTCGTACTATGGGAGAGGAATTAGCATCTGTCCGTTCAAATTGACTTCATCTTAAGCACACGCCCCCCCATTTCTGTGAACAGTGATTCCACTGATCTGAGCTGTCTTACGCCAGCTACTTTTTTGGCTTTTTCGCCTCTTACTGCTTTTCCAGAGCTCGCTCTTTATGAGCTTCTGTGCAACCGCCCCTTTTGTTGGAAATTGCTCCAGTAAATTCACCAACATTTATGGTCCCGTCGTTCCAAGGAGAAATTTACCGCGGTACAGCAACACTTCAAGCAGCATAAAAATTTCCTCGTGTTGATTTGGGCACCTTAACGTGTTACGCTTCTTAGCCAACAAGGTTTCGCTTTATTATTAGGTATAGATTTGTTCCATAATCAAAAGAGGAAAACTTTCTTGACATCATACGATTTAATTAGATTACTAAGTGTAAAGTTTATGGTTTTTGGGTTCCATGAACCAGAGGTCAAACCTACAATTTATCAAGGTGTTCTTTCAATCACGCATTTATTCAAGCCAAAGAAATTTGTGTTCATCGCGCTAACCAATGAGAAACGTTGAATAGTGGGTGGTAACAACGACGAGTTCATGAGAAAGGCGTGTTTTAAACACTTTACCGCCGACTACCGTATGATATCGACGTATTAAACGCGAGTGTGTGTTAGTGCAGCAAGGTGTATCTATGAATCCTTACCTTTTCTTTAATTACTTTTTAATTATCTTACTATGGCCTGTTTGCTAAAGTTGTAGGTTCAACAGTCCACTTCACTGCAAGAATTTGAATAAAATATAAGAAACAGACTCCACACAAACCTCTCCATATTTGGACATCAGCGCAAGAGTAACTTAACTATACTGTTAATCAAGGTAAATCTTCGGCTTATTTCTTAATCGATTTGTATGTATGCAAATCTGTAACCATTTGACAACAATAATTTGCGACCACGTTTGGGGCGTAATAAAATACACCTGACTGTAAACGTAAAAAGTGTTAATTAAGGCCGAGAATGTTCCGCCTCTTCAATGGACCATTGGACGTTTTGTGGGTTTTGTGGCTGTACATCAGGGAACTGAAGGTGTCGTTCGGGTTGTGACTCAAAATCGTTCATGGTGAGTTGAAGCGTTTTATCGCAAAGCTCTGTCCTTAGTATCTTTATAATTATTTTTCCGTTTCCTTTGTCAATACTTTCGTTTGCAAATATTTTTTGTTATAATAATGTTATGTGCTGTTTTCCGTAAATATTGCTTTCGTCTCTTCCTTTCACCCTTTGTGTCTAAAATGCGTTGCATTTTAGTGGTCGGTATGTTTCGTTTACATTTTATAAAGTACACTTTATATTTTTGGTTGGTATATGGTTTTATGGTCTGCAGGAGATTGTAAATCACTAGCTCTTACACAGAATCTATGCTGAGGTTTGAACTTTTCGTTAAAAATATTTTATAAAAAAACATATGGCGGGAAAGAAACAAATAACCGATTACCCATTTTAACACAGCGGATTTTTAAGAAAGTACTACACCTTATGTTAATCGGGAAGTTTGTCAACAGAAATGGGTAATTAGATCGATCATGTGTTTCATTTCCATCTTAGTTGTCTTAAACTAGTTATAAAATTTTGTCTGGCAATGCCATCTTTACTATCTTACCGGGGACTTGGACAACTCACCGATAGTTAGTTGTTTATATACAAGTATACAGGGCGGAAGAAAACCTTTTGTACTTATCAATACACCATTAATTCGTGTATAATTTAAGAACTTTGTTGGCTTGTTTTGCAAAAAGAAATGTACCAATCTGATGAGCTGCAACCACAGTAACAGGTAATTGGATTTTCTCTTTGTAAAACAACCAACAATTTAATTTTTATTCACAATGCTTGAATTACTTTTCTAAACAAGACAAAATTATTTGTTAAGAAACATATATTTTAAAGATTTGTTTTATTAAAAGATGCCGTCCGTGTTCAATGACCATCCTACGCTTACACATTTTTCGTTGAAGCATTTTCTCACAACAGACTTTGACATAATTTTGAACAAGTTTGCTCAATTATTTAATTTTGGACACATACATTTGTGCTGAAGTTGTGTACCGGTATTTGCGACGCTAGCGCTTTACTTAAGCCAACAGTAAGTAGTAGAAAAGCATTTATTAAAATCAGTTAGCTAAATAAGCTTTTAGCACGAATGCAGCCTGTAAAATTTAAAAGTTTTGATAGTTTACATTTAATAACGGTGCTACTATTATGATACTAAACTAGGATGGAAGAATTAAAATTGTAAAACACCTAGTACATTTTTATACAGACTGTAATAAAGATCGAGACTTTACACCTCTTTATATTAAATTAACAAAATTACAGATAGACACCCAGAAAATAACCGACAAAATAAATTCACACGGGTTTAAGAAAGTATTAACCATGGGATCAGACCGATACACCCCAAAAAATTACGTTCAAAAAATTAATACGTTACACACGAATGAATAACGCACCCGATAGGTATTATACGTAAAAGTGCGAGACCAAAATTTAAAAGGAAAACGGTCAGACATAGAACAATTAAATTATTTAATAGAAGAGTGATGAGTTGATTTTACTCTTCAACAAAAGTTGGAATTCAAATAGATGGAATAAGGATAGAATATGGATATTACAACTCAAACTATAATCCAAAGAATCAGTTCGTTAATAAGTGACCTCACCGAGTTTGTCTTCAAAGACAATAGCAAAATAAACTGCACATGCGCAACCGCTATGCGCAGCTTACCTATCACAAAATTTGACGAACTAGCGTTAATTGCCAGTGAATCAGAAGTGAACAGTGAAGTCTCCAATACCAAATTCAAATCAACAAAAAAAAACACTAGACACAATGCTGAAGTACACATCGAAGGTATCTTACACTCACAACCTACATATCAACCGCACATAACATAAGCTGCAGCCACAGAAAAACCCTGTTTCTCAACATGCCCTCCAATACAACCACCCACCAAGATAATATCTTTGAAACCCACCTGCACGAAAATCATTTCTACTCAATCGTTGCAAGTCATTAAAATAAATCCCCACCCATCTTTACCTAACCTGAATCTACACAGCATTCGTCCTATCAAATACGAATTCGAATCAAATGCGCACAGATAAGTCGAATTGACATCAATCGCACATCGTCCCTCACCCAAAATTCCTGCAGTATTTACTTCCCGGCGGTTCCGTGGCGTAATTGATACTACGTCAAAGGTCTCGGGTTCGAATCCCGACACGAACGCTTGAAAAATTCTAGGTGAGCATTTTTCACAAAAATACGCCCTCATTTGGAAGAGAGGGGAAATGGAGGTCCCGTGTGTGAGTGTCGTCACGCACGTTAAAGATCCCTACCTTGCTTCGAACAGCAAGGGTTCAGCAAAATTCAAAATTTTTCAGGTAAAAAAAACTCGCTTTCTAGTCAATGTAGTACCTTCGGGTGGAGCATTTGAAAAATCAAATGTACTATTTACTTCCCAAAACTCAGTTCACCGCAACTTATAATATTCGACTTCGTAGGAGTTACCCGTTGCTATAATTACCAGAAATTCGGCTATTCAGCAAAATCTTTCCGCTCTTCTAATACCAGCAGACGGTGGACTGTCCCCTATCTACCCAAAAAATACCCCAAGCCTACCAGATCCGCTCCCGTTTGCGCAAATTGTTCCCGCATCAACCACCTACACGATCATTCTGTTACTAATTCCGACTGCCCTGTATACAAACAAGCATTGACCATAACTAACTCACGGATCAACTATGGACCTATTGACATTAATCACTAAATACTAAGACAGTCGTTAGTCCCATCCCACCCCTTCCCTAAAATCCTCTCCATTCAAATAAACTTACAATATTCCCGTACCGCCTCTTTACAACTCGGGCATATTCTACAGGAACACTACTCATCCGGAACAAAGTCCCAAATTCTCTCAATACGTGCACCTACCTACACCCCAACCCTACAGACCCAAAATTAGCCGCAGCCATCATAATTACAGACTCCTACATCGGCGCGACCTACCTAGCTTTCCTTTTACTTCTCCAATTAGTTGTAATCGAGTCACATTGGAAATCTGGCACCACCCTCCTAATTTCATCATACTTTCAGTTCTACATGACCTACATACACCAACTAGAGCGCATACTCACAGTAATAGGCGACGAACCTGTTATTATCTACGCCGACGTTAACGCCAAATCAACATTGTGGTACAACGACCACACAAACCAAAACGGTACTGCCCTTGAAAACTTTATCTAAAGCCACCGCCCCCTTTCAATACACCCACCTTGGAATTATTCAATCTTAGCTCCAATATTGACCCTACAATAGTATACTTCAACGACATGCAACATCATCAACTCCTGGTCTGTTTTCCTAATTCTCCAATCAAGTGATCATAATCCAATCACCTTGATATTCTTCCAATCTCCCTCACATAACTCATCACAGAAAACAAGCCTCTAACACTGGCAGATGTAACTGGGATTTATTCCTTGCCTCCCTGACCACACCGCCATATTCCCAACATCCACACACTCGGACGTTGACCCTGTTACGCATTTTTTAATAAAGCTTCACCTTTACATTGTATTATTTGATTTCAGTGGATTTTTAACCCTGCACGGGAATGCCCTCTATTATTATTATTATGTTTAATTTAAGCTTTACTTGTAAGTCACACAAAGATTTGGTTCTCACGTACTTTAGGACATTGAATTATGATTTGTGATGTAAAAAACCGCAAACACATCGTTTACCAGGTCTTAAAAGTGCAGTTGTGTTTAACAATTTAACGCGAGAACATTATATGTCGGAGAGGACGATGGTACGTAGGAGCCGAGCATCGAAACAAGCAGCACTTTATTACCGGCCTTTCTTGAGTGTGGACGTGCGAGGTAGAGTTACAAGAAACAACGAAGTTTTCCTTTCGTTACCTAACCCGTTAACGTTATGCAAAATACCGGCGCATCGTCGATAAAAGACCACTGATAACCAAACAACGAACACCTGGACACACGCCCTGAGAGGGTAAGTTTAAGCATTATAATTTGAGAGGCTTTGACGCCACGGGAGAAAATTTAATTTCTTTTTAATATGTTGTATGATTATATATAAGAACTAGCGTTACAATCCCAACACATAAGCTAAAACGATAACCAAAAACATGTCGCAGTCAATAAAACAATTCCCCGTAAATACTGCACCTCACGTGCTACGCTGTTGTAGACCAAGGACCTTAGAATAGCTAGACAAACACTAAACTTGACATGACGCCAACTCAAAAAGAGCTAAAAGAACAGCTACGGATTTAAATCTTATGAACAATATCTCCGGTACTTACATTACAAAATGAAGACGATACAAAGACCTGATTAACATCACAAGGAAATAACACTACCACTCAACAATTAAACAACATCTCCTGATTCACGGCTCACCTATATAAACTTGCAAAACCCACTCAATTCCATCCTCCTCTTAACCATACCCACAGGCTCCCCGCTGTACTTTTTTGAAAACACCATATCTATCCTACTTAATACAACGATACCATCAACCTACCCAAATGTCCCTACCAAATCCCTACAAATTATCATAGATAACTCCCTCCTGATTCCAAACAACAACCTTGATTCAGACTCAAAATCGATCTTAGACTCACTAGTTTATATACTAAACTCTCATAAACCTCTAGGCTCCGACCATATAACAAACCTCATTCTCCAATAAACATGGCCGCTCGTTAAAGAATCCACCCACATCATTTTTCAAAAATGCCTGTCTCCGGGGACATTCTCCGACACACTTAAATCTGTCCCCATTATTCTCATTCTCAAATCCAACAAACCCCCAAACGACCCTACATCCTACAGATCCATCGCTTTACTATCTGCGCTCGGCAAACTCTTGGAACAAAACATCGTCCTTACGCTACACTCGCATATTGAACAACACTTCCTCTTATTTCCAAATCAACATGACTATAGAAAAGAACAGAAAGTCGAACAAACCATACACTCTCTGATCTCAAAGTACATCCTCTCCCCACAAATACGCAATCGACCTTCTTCTTATTGACTTCCGCTCCACCTTCGACCTCTTCTGGTGGCCAAACCTCTACCAACTGAAACAAGTCAACTTTTCGTCGAATCTTTTCCTAATTATATAATCCTTCTTATTTGACCGCTTTGCCATCCTTATCACAAACTACTACTCTATCACACTACCCCTATCCCATGGGTACCAACAGGACCACCGCCTATTCTTACGCTCTGGAACCTTGCCATTAATACCCTATTTGACTTAGATATCCCCAACGTCTCCACCTTTGCATATGCAGATGAACTCGCCTTACATATCCATGGCAACTCTGGCGCATTCCTAGAAAACACCGTCGCAGTCTTAATAAACGTCTTAGAATCCGGGCCCTGTTACGTGCCATTGCACTTAAACATGTTTTTAGGTTAAGTTTTTATGTATGGAAGTTTCGCGGCATAAATTCAAATACGCGGTGCGCGGGAATTTTAAATGGACCAAGCGGTACTTCCGTACGTCAGAGTAGTGCATTTGCGCAGTGTGCTTATCCCTAGAGGGGTAGAGCAATACTAGACAAAGAGTGGGGAGAAGTGTTTCCGTGACGCTCTAAATCGTGGCTTTTTTGCCTGGCTTCTTGAGTGAAGTGGTCACCTCGAGGTATCGTATCGTAGCTTTACCTATGTAGATTTCCTTTGCTAATTATCTTTTGTTTGTCGACCTTTACCTTGTATCCTAATCCGATCCCTGCGTAGGTAAATTTACAGCAACCTTCGGCAACTGGACCCGAGACGATCCTGAGGTACATGCTCCGCTGGCAGATCCGGAGGAATCAACATCTTTAATCCCTCCGACATGGAGCCCTGATAGAGGCCAACTTTGGTTCAACCTCGCCGAGTTCGGATTTCCGGGGTGAGTAATACCGTCTTTAAATTGTTCACGAATATGAACTTTTGTTAATTGTTTATTTAACTTTTTATATTTCCGGTTATGGCGCAATGTAATTTGTATTGGTGACGTCATGGTGGATGGCCGCGCCCCAAATCTGTAAAAGGTTTGCGCTTCACTAGAGGCGTCACTCGCCTTATTCATTGCGCGATGTATCTTATGAACTTTGGTAACTGTATTACCGGCTTTTAGGAACTATCTATCACCATATAAATGTTTCACCATCTAAAGTGTAATACTTTGTTAACTGTTTTACCGACCATATAAACTTTCACCATGGTAGTGTAATAGCCCTCGTATCAACGTACAACCCATTTCCCTACGAAAACCACAATGATCCTGCTCAAGGGTTATCCTGAGCAACACCGAAGCCTAAAAATCCATATCCTGCTTTACCTTTCTCGTCCTGAACTTCCTACTTAGAATTACATCTCGAAGCAAGACCGAAGAAATACACACACTCACATCACACATTTCTTTCTCACTCTCTCTCTCACACACACACACGCGCACACATACGCACACGCACACGCACACGCACACGCACACGCACACGCACACGCACACGCACACGCACACGCACACGCACACGCACACGCACACGCACACGCACACGCACACGCACACGCACACGCACACGCACACGCACACGCACACGCACACGCACACGCACACGCACACGCACACGCACACGCACAAGCACGCACACGCACACGTGCACGCACACGCGCACGCACAAGCACACGCACACGCACACGCACACGCACACGCACACGCACACGCACACGCACACGCACACGCACACGCACACGCACACGCACACGCACACGCACACGCACAAGCACACGCACACGTACACGTGCACGCACACGCACACGCGCACGCTCACGCGCGCACACACACAGCAAAGTTCCGCACTAAAACAAACACAATCCTTAACACTTACATCATGCGCTTCCTAGATCCGTACAACTCTTCAAACCTACTAGCAGATTAATTCTCACTCAAACCATCATTCCAATCGTCCAATATGCAATACAGTTCTGGTTCGTACAAACAACCCCCATCTAGCCATTTACTAAACCTCATCATTCGACCATTCCTACTTTATACTTCCAGAGCATACAGAACGACCTCCACAATCTTTTTATACACCGTGCTACAGATTCCACCTACAGATATCATTTTCCAATACGCAGTCCAACGTCGCAATCTAAATTCAAACGCCCTATAACCTTACACAACTCCACATTATTGTACAAGAACTATCGCACGCTACCCATCTCCGAAATTAAATTCCGTATTTAGAATTTCGTCCTCCACCCCTGACAGCAACAATAGATCCTCGGCTTGCAGATACACATTCGAAAACTTTCGTAACATCAGCGGCATCCCAGCTCACGTTCACTTCTTCAATAGAGCCACAATGCAATTTTCAACCAACGACAGTACTTGCGTGCCAAGTTTCACTCCGTCAACCTCATACCCTGTCCAACTTGCCCGTGCTCTGATCAATCCATCTTAGAGACTTCCATTTACCTCATTTACTCGTGCCCCCTATCTACCCCATTACAAGCAAATCTTAAAGCCTTAATCAATCTTGACGCTTACATCAATTTTCTAGTTACAAACTTCCTCCAAAAACTCAACCTATTCCTAAAAGAAATACTCACCGCTAACCACCCATCACCACCAACTTGTTACCTTAACACAGAAGCACACACTCTCATGCATACGCACACACTCACGCACACGCGCACGCACTTGCTAACGCAAATGCACACGTGCACGCACACGCACACACAAATAACAAACTAACAGCTAGGGGTACCTTACAAACCACCATACCAGCTCAACTTCTGCCTTCTTAAATATTACCTAGAAGAATACAGTTACGACGGCGACCAAGGAGGAGACGTACAATTCCAAGCACTTCATTTATGTATTTATTTTTTGTCAATCATTACCTAGACTGTATAACTAGAAGGGCCGATGACCTAGTATAGTTAACAATAAATTAAATTGAATGTAAGAAAAGATGGAATAGGGTAACCTATGTGTCGATTAAGAAAAAAAGGCAAATCATTGGCGTTCCTGGACGTCCGTAATTCTAAAATAAATGAAGTGGAATTTAACTATGAGTACCGTTTGAGTCTTTTTGTTTATGATTTATAAATATGTACAAGTGAGATTGTACATATAAGTTGTAATTGGTTTGTAGTTATTTGATAGGAAATTAATATTCCTATAAATAATTATTCTGTTGGACTATAACAAAGCAACGGAGCATATTTTTTTTTAACTTTAAGCATAATATTATCTGAAAGGGGTTTCGAAATTTGAAACGTTGAAAAAGATGTGCATACTAATTTTAAACGCAAGCTTTATTTTTGTCGTGTTGTTAGTTAAAGAATGAAAATTTTGTATTTTTAATGGACTAATGTTTTATTAAGGATTTCTTTTAGTAATACCTTGCTATTTCGATGTTATACTAGGTTTGTTTTTTAAGGTCAATGTACGTGTATTTATATTTCCGGAATTTGCTATTTAGGTTTAGGCAGATTTTTAGGCGGAGTTTATTATAATATAGGTAAAGATAATTTTTCCTACAGGAATTCACTCCCGCGCTAATGTAGTTAGCCAGTGTACCCTTAAAATTGTTATGGGGTTCCTGTCCCTTCAGACAAATCGAAATTTGCAACGTAACGTCATTTTTACCAGGAACATATTCCAGAAAGTATGTCAGGGTAAAGCATAGTTTACCGAACTCACCAGCTCACGCGACACAGCTTCACCTGATTTAAAGTCGTTGATATCATTTCAAATCAAACATCTTGCAGGTAAAATTTTACTTACAGTTTATTCCTAGTGCAGAATCCTGTACTATTTTGCGCATAAATTACATTGAAGTCTACTAGTATAAACACCACGACCACGTTCACCTCAAAAAACATTTTCACACTTTTTGACTGTTAAATGTAGAACTTGGTTTACTTTACTGATTAAATTAGCAATTATATTATTCAGCGGAAGTTTTGTAGATACTCTCTATATTTGTACGTTCTTATCTTAGCAGTGATGATTGCATTTTCGATTCATCTTCCGTAAACTTTCCAGAAAATGAAGGACTAAAAGAATTATCACCAATGGAAATTACTATCTGCTTACTGTTTTGTTTGTGGATCTTACAATTTACAATTGCAACTGCATTCTTGTACAGCGTGAATTACCGTGTTCGTAGTTGTCATGTTCAATAAACTTTTTATTGAGTAGTCTGTGGTTAGTGCGAGGGTAAATACATTTAGTGGGAATCTGCGCGTACAGGAGTCTTGATTCAGAATGTGAAAAACTACAAAATTCTAAGGTTCAATGCTGCTTTCTCACAAGTTCAATTTTTTTGACATTGTTTCTTTCAGTGATTTTGAACAGATTTTTTCGCTATTCAAGGTGATACACCAAAGGCACAAGCCCTCCACCATCAAAATTCGAACATATCCCACAGCCAATTCAACGATTATACGCGAGCAAGCGTCAGTGGCACCAGCAACACTTTTTACTGATAAGACAAATGATTGTTTTAAATTTAGTGTTCCAAACAGGCTTAAGAGAAGCGCATTTACAATACTACTGTTTAGTGCACGTTAAAAAAAAGCTTTAGTGGACGGAGTTATCGTTAACTAATACCACAAATTTACTTTTTAATTCTTATATTCCCTCGATTTACACATTTTTTTAAAAACGAGTACAACACATTTTTGGCTGTATTTTTTTAGCGAAAGTTAGAAAAACGTGCTCGCCGTGCAGGGCTGTAACAGGTTTTAATTGAACATACAGTAGATTTACATATAGACCACATTTGGTTGTTATTTTCCTCGGTTCATTTACAGAGTGTTTCTGAAGTAATGTATATTCATAGATTTACAACACATAAAATCTGCAATTATGGCGATCGTGTGTGCGAATCGAACCAGGGTTAAAACATACCTCTTACTAGTAGTTATAAAACCATACTAGTACGAATTCTTTACACGTAATTCTAGGGGTTTACCCCTAGCACGCCTTGTAAGAAATTCGTACTAACATGGCAATGTAGCTACTAGCAAAAGGTATTTTTAAGCGTACTTTGAATTAATACCAGGATACTTTCCCCCTTGGGTTCTACGGTTTATATATCGAATATACATATTCTATATTAATCTAGAGGTCAATAGATCTTCTGTCAATCCATTGTTCATTTAGTGAATTTATCCTTTTTATTACTAGGCCATTTCGAATGGACCTGCACCTTGCTGAAGTTCTAAATTACTAGAACAGGTGAAATGGCTTGCGTGTTCTAATGAGCTAAAGAGCCAAACTACAAGTCCAACCAAAGTAGTAGCGTCGTTAGTGAGGAACCAGACTAAGACAGGTCCCCGAAAGAGGGCAGCGGCTCTTACGGTACTTAGATTGGCAGAGACCATAGGGGTCGGCATTGCAGTCTAAGACACACTACCGCGATGTGGAAGGCAACGGGAAACCACCACATTATCTCCCAAGTACACAGCGTACTTAATTTGTAACAAACATGATGGCATTCTCTGGGGTAAAATATTCCGGAATTAAAATAGTCCCCCATTCGGATCTCCGGGAGGGGACTACTTCGGAGGATGCGATCGGAAAGTTAAAAATAAGAGTTGGGAACATTCTGCGAGTCGGAGCGTGGAATGTTAGAAGTATGAAGCAAGTAGGTAAACTAGAGAACCTAAAAATCGAAATGAATAGGCTATCACTAGACATAGTAGGGATCAGCGAAGTTCGGTGGCCACAGGCGGGGGATTTTTGGAGTGGAGACTTCAGGGTAATTCATACAGGAGCAGAGGAAGGAAATTTGGGCGTGGGGATAGTTATGCGGAAAAAGATAGGATACTGTGTAGAAAATTACTTACAAAAGAACGAAAGAGTACTCATGGTTAGATTAGAATCTAAACCGGTAAACATGCCCACCTCTAGCTACAGTGACGAAGAGGTAGAAGCCATCTACAAAGATATCGAAGACATATTAAGATACGTAAAAGGACATGAAAATTTAATAATTACGGGGGATTTTAATGCAGTGGTAGGTGAGGGTAGGGAAGGAGCGGTAGTAGGTTTATTTGGTTTAGGCACGAGAAACGACAGGGGAAATAGGCTGCTAGAATTTTGCGACAAGAACAATTTAATCATCACAAACACATTATTTCAACATCATGCTAGAAGACGATATACGTGGAAGATGTCAGGAGATATAGGAAGATATCAAATAGATTACATTCTTGTTAGACAACGATTTAGGAATCAAGTAAAAGACTGTAGAAGCTACCCAGATGCAGATATAGACACTGATCACAACATCGTAATTATGAAGGCCGCACTTAAATTTAAAAGTTTGAAAAAAAGAAACGGAAAAAGGTACTTGGACTTAGAGAAACTAAAAGATAAAGATGTTCAAGAAAGATTCGAAAAAAAAATCAAATGAATTGCTCAAAGATATCGGGAAAATATCTGATACTAATGAAGTAGAAACAGAATGGCATAACATTAAATCCAGCCTAGACATGGCGGCCAGAGATATTCTGGGGTATACACAAAAGATAATAAGAAACCATGGATAACAAAGGTTATCCTGAATTTAATAGAAGAAAGACGAAAATACAAAAATAAATCAGACGAAACAGGAAAACAGAGATACAAAGCCATAAAATGGGAAATTATTCTCAAATGCAGGAAAGCTAAAGAACAATGGATTGACGAAAAGTGCAAAGAGATACAAACGAAGATGGAAATAGGAAAGACAGACGAAGCATACAAATTAATTAGAATGAATTTTAGGGATATAAAACCGTATAGCAAAAATATAAGGGACGCACAAGAAAACGTCATCATAGAAAACGTACAGAAAGTGGGTAGATGGCAAGAATATATAGGGAATTTATATGCAGGAGAGGAACTAACTGCATTAGAACAGGAATCAGATATTGAAAATGATGACTTGGGATATCCTATACTTAGAGATGAGTTTGAATTAGCATTAAAGAGTCTGAAAAATGGTAAGGCGCCGGGTACAGATAAGGTGCAAGCAGAAACTCTAAAAGCCGCTGGACAAGCAGTAACAGAACGTCTCTTCCAACTTGTAAGCTATATGTATGAGACAGGCGAGATACCCAAAGATTTTAAACGTAGCATCATAGTAACTATACCAAAAAAGAAAGGCGTGGATAGATGTGAAAATTTTCGAACAATAAGTTTGACAGCACACGTGTCAAAAATATTAACTAGAATTGTGCAAAGACGAATGGAAAAACGGGCGGAAGAAATACTAGGAGAAGACCAATTTGGGTTTAGGCGAAACAGGGGAACACGGGAGGCTATTTTAGCTCTGAGAGTGATAATAGAGAAAACAATAGAAAAGGGGGAAGGCGTGTATATAGGGTTTGTAGATCTGGAAAAAGCATTCGACAATGTAAAATGGAAAAATGTTTGAAATACTCAAAAGATTGGAATGAGTTATAGGGATAGACGAATAGTACATAGCTTATACAAACAGCAAACAGCAGTAATAGAATTACAGCAGGAACGTAGAGAAGTAAACATTAGGAAAGGGGGGAGACAGGGATGTGCCCTATCCCCATTGATTTTTAACTTGTACATAGAAGATGCAATGAATACTGTCAAATGCAGGAAGACATTTGGAATTACTATGCAAGGACAAAAAATTGATATGCTTAGATTTGCAGATGATATAGCGGTATTAGCGTCTAGCAAAAAAGAGTTAGAAGCTGCTCTTAATGAAATGGAAACGGTTCTAACAGAGAGATACGGTATGAAAATTAACAAAACTAAAACTAAAGTTCTAGTATGCAAAGGTGGCGAAAATAAGTCAAAAACAAGAATACAAGTATGTAACACGAACTTACAAGAGGTTAAGGATTTGAAGCCAAATAACGCAAGATGGGAAAAGCACAAAAGATATAAAACAAAGATTAGCACAAGGTCGTGCTGCATTTAACAAGAAAAAGCAACTACTGTGCTCAAAGACCACAAACATAGAAACAAGGAAAAGATTGCTTAAAACATATGTGTGGAGCACAGCACTGTATGGCTGTGAAGCCTGGACAGTAGGAGAAGCAGACAAGAAAAAGGTAGAAGCCTTTGAAATGTGGTGCTACAGACGTATGCTGAAGATATCATGGACAGACAAAGTTAAGAACGAAGAGGTACTAAAAATGGTAGGGGAAGAAAGAAATATGTAGAAAACTTAAAAAAATAGGAGAGATAGGATGATAGGCCACATACTAAAAGGCATGAGAGAATAGTGCGGAATATATTAGAAGCAGAGATAGGAAAAAAGAGAAGAAGAGGCAGACCTAGGTTAGACTACTGCACACAGATAGTAAAAGATGTAGGCTGTAGGAGTTTCAGGGAGATGTGTAGGCTAGCCCACAATAGAAATCAATGGAGGTACGCATCCAACCAATCCCAAGATGGATAAACTAATGATGAAAAAATAACTGTACTTAAACATGATCATTAGTATAAGTAACTACAAGAATTGGTTGGGCAATATTCTCGAATAATGTTAAGTGTGTGGAAGGATTTACTGGAAAACCATTACCTCAGCAAATGTCTAAGTGTTGGGGGATCTTGGTAGCCACAGGTTGCTTAACCCCCTTCACTGAATCTCGGTAAAATAGGGCATAAAATTAGAAAACAATAGAAGGGGAGCGAGCTGTATACACATGCTGTGTGAGAATTTCAGGGAACTATGTAGGCTAGCTCAGAATATAAATAAGTGCAGGTACGTGTCCAACCAGTTTTGAGACGGAAAAACCTAATGATGAAAAAATAAGCGCAGATAAATGTGATGATTATTATAAACAACTAATTGTTGGTTGCGAAATATCTACAACTAATGATGACTGTGCGAAAAGATATATTGGAAAATATATTAAATCGGTAAACGGTTAAGTGTTGGGGGAACTTGGCAGCCACAGGCTGCATACCTCCCTTCACAACCGTTCATTTACATTTCCAATGCTCCACCCGTAGGTACTACATTGGCCAGGAGGCGAGTTTTTGTTGCCTGGAAATTTAGAATTTTGCCAACCCTTGCCGTTCCAGGCAAGGTAGGGATCTTTAACGTGCGTGACAACACTCACACACGGGACCTCCATTTAACCTCTCATCCGAACGAGGGCGTAATTTTTGTGAAAAATGCTCACCTGTCATTTTTCAAGCAGTCGGCCGTGTCGGGATCTTCCCTTCACAACCACTGAAGGTCGGAGAAATAGGGTATATAATTGTAAAACAATAGAAGGTGACCGAACTGCATCTAGCAAGAAAGAACAGCGCCTATGAGGAAAGACAACAAACATAGAACAAGAAGAAAATTGTTGAAAGCATATGTGTGGAGCACAGCACAGTATACCTATGAAATACAGGCAGTCTGAAACGCAGACAGAAAAACGGTAGCAGCCTTTTGAAATGCTGTGCTTCAGATGTATGAGGACGATAGCATGGACAGACAAATATAATAACAAATAGGTTATACAAATAGTAGGGGAACAAGGATATCTGGGGAAAAAGATAAGAGAAATACAAGGGCAGAATACTTTTTAAGGAATTTTTGGGGAATAGTATGGGATATATTACAAGCAGAGATAGGAAAAAAGAGGTAGATGTAGACCTAGATCAGATAATAATAGATGCAGACTTTGCAAATTTCAGGGAAATGTGTAGGTTAGTTCAGAATAGGAAACAATGATGGTACGCGTCTAACCAGTTCTAGGACTGAAGACCTAATGATGATGATTACTAGACCATTGACCGTCAATGTTACAAAATGAGGAAGGTATTTTGGAGCAGTGTCTTATCGGTTCCATGATGTCTGTTGATGATTTGTATCGATGTTATTGTTTCGGGAACTTCTTCCATTGAAATGCTTGTGAAAAAGGCTACCGCGTCGAAGATCACCGCCAAATGGTCTCTTGCGAACTTTCTCAATCACAATTTTTTCCTACACTTTACTGGGTACACTCAACAGATCTATCTCACGATAATTTTTGCAACCATACTTGCTGACTTTACCCTTTTCCAAAGGAATAATGATCGCACTCTTCTAATCTTTGGGCACCTTTGCCTGTTCTATACAATCAGCACCCCGGAGGTGCTGATTGAATGTTTATACAAGCTGATTGAGTTGTGTATAGAACAGGCAAAGGTGCCCGAAGATTAGAAGAGTGCGATCATTATTCCTTTACAAAAAAGTAAAGTCAGCAAGTATGAATGCAAAAATTATCGTGGAATAGGTCTGTTGAGTGTACCCAGTAAAGTGTAGGAAAAAATTGTGATTGAGAAAGTTCGCAAGAGAACATTTCTCATCCGAACGAGGACGTATTTTTGTAAAAAATGCTCACCTAACATTTTTTAAGAGGTCCGTGTTGGGAACCAAACTCGATATCTTGGACCTAGTAGTCACTTCTTACGTATGAAATTGACAATAATGACTTTTTAAGTAGCTTGATCGTAGAAACGTAACAGATCAATTATGCCAGCTATTTTAGTGGCGAGGAGTGGGTTCAATGACAACAAAAAGACTTCTTTTATGGGTATACAACTTTAGCACGTGCACTTACCTGGAAAAGTCGCTGAACTCTCAATCCAATAAAATGTTGGGCACCAGCCCACCTGACACTAACCTTATAGCATTGAACAGACGGCGAGTTATCTACTGAAAGTTTATTTCTGAATTTGATCGGCTGATGAAACCCTGTTTCCAATGACTATCTTTTACTGCTTTTAACCTAAGCACAAATAATAAAAATACTCTTTGCTAGTTATTTTAACCTATATTAAAACATGAACATCGTACAGCCAACACAAATACACTAACCTCTACTCTGAGTAGTCAACGTATATCTTAAAGGAAAGAACATCTTAAATTTATTTCAGTTCAAGTATTCAACAAATTAGACGTATACGTAAATGTTTTGAATACAATTTTGGTGCTGGTTTTTGGTTGCATTACGCTTTTAATAGGCGGGCCCCTACGTAAATGTCTGAATATCAACAATTCTTTATGCCAACAATAAAATACATAGTAACAAAATATGCAGTGACAGACAGTTAGAATTTTAATCACTTACAGCTTTCGTTTAAGTGCAGGGTTCAACCACTTTGTTTAAAGCAAGACAAACTTTAGTCCCGTAATTCAGGATCCAACTAATGTTGACAAAGAATTTACAACATAAATATTCACCAGGAAACTGTAAATTATATGAATCCGCAAACTACCTGCGTGTTTGTAAGCTTTTATTCTCTGGCAAATCTGAATTTAAAACACCACCGTTATGCGGATTACTCTGATCGGTTTATCTGCTTTTTGACGAAAGCGGTAAGCCTGTATTCAACGATCTGACTGTAAATGCTGTCTTACTTTTGGAAAATTCCCAATTTAAACTACTCATGCGATTCGTGTGGGTTGCATTGAACTTGCAGTAGTGTCAAGGGTTTCTTGGTGAATTGCTATTTTCATACAGTCTGTTTACTAATACATCAGCGTCATTGGGTTTGATCTCCACGTATTTAAATTATTTCATCTTATGGGATTTTGGCTGATCAAGTAATTTATAATGATTTCGGTAACCTTGCAATGCACGAGATTATTTTTAATTTTACGCTGGATAAATGAAATGTGTTGACGTTTGTCGAATTTGGTACGTTTATAGCAACGTCGCAGTTTTTAATTGCAGGTTGTGAAAGAATGTACTACATACTTTCTTATTTATTTTGGTATTACATTTTAATAGCATGATGCGATAGCCTATTAGTGAATAGTAAATTGTTCGTATATTTTCTTACTATGGTTCATAATCTAGCTAAAATTGATAAATATTCTTGTATAAACCAGTGTATCCACAATTATTGCACTAACGTTACACACTAACACGTACAAATCAATAAAACCGAAACAAAGAAAAAATCTATATACAAACAGCTGCGCTAAAAGACACTACAGACGAAAGTGAAACCTACTTGCTTAGGACGATAACAAATGAATCACTTATTTTGTAAGGAACAACAGCATTGCCACTGCCTTACATTAGAAATAGAAATAAGTTAATTACGTAATTTCAGTTAGTTAATGCAGCTTTTAGCACGAAACCACCCTGAAAAATGTATAAAGGTTTTGGTAGTTACATTTAATAACATAGCTATTTCAGAATACAGAAATAAACAGAAAGGCGTAGCCAATAAATTAAATACAAACGTTAATAACGATCGGAACTTTACCGTCTTCATATTAAACTTAGAAAAATACAGACAGATACTCGGGAAATAACTGGAATATTAAAGTTATGTGTACACATTCACATGGATTTAAAAAACCGCAACCGTAGTAGATTACCTCCATTAATGATATACTCATAAATTACAACCAGAAAAGTGTTGCAAACGTGAACAAGTGACGCAGCTTTCGGTATCCAGTGTAAAAGAGTAGTAATAAGATAATCGTTTATATAATTGACCTCGAAAATCAAGCAGTTAGACGCAACCCCGTAAAAACAAGGACTTCCAGTAATAACCCTAGGGTGTTATAACTTAACCAATAAAGAAAGGGATCGTTATCTTTAGTTGTTTGAGAACACACATCAGAGCAGAGGTTTGAAATTGATTGACACGCAATCATCGCCGTGCGTGATAAGGTTGGTAATCGGGTAACTCAAGTGACAGTATTAAATTCCAAGATTGTTGATAAATAGATACCCAAACGCGAGTAAAAGCGCTGATATAAAAATCCAAGTTGAAGTATTTGATTATCTGCAACTGCTTCCTGCACTAGAAGGTCGTCGAAGCGTGGTAAATAAAAGTTTAATGAATGTTTGCTTTCCATCTGCTAAACATTACATGCTGTTTAATAATTAATTATTGTGAGTGGTGGTAAATCTTATTATTAAGGACTTTTAGGTTAGTGCACGCTTTTTAAAGCGTATTGTAAACAAGAAACTCGCATTTGGAAAAATTTATATTTGTATCCACTTAATTCATATGTAAAAATTAAACTGGCTATTATATATAATTGATAAATTTAAGTTGTTCCTTTTTTAGCTAGACGCTTATTCGGTCAATTAAACGGTAGATCTTAGTGTTTCTGTTGTTATTGATTACGACAATCATAGTGAACAAGAATATAGACAATCTTACTGCTATTTAATTAGTAATTATTTTAAAATTTTCTTAAAAATAACATAATTGCGTTATAAAGCTTTACCATTGCAATTTGCTGTTTACCCAAACTATCAACGATAGTTACGCATACTTGGGTCTTTGTATTCGGGTTCGTAATGAGTAACATTAACTCTCTTTTCCTTTTGCAGTTTTTAAATAAGTCATTGACATGAGTTACGTATAACAAATAAACATGGTTTTGTGGTTTAAGTTTATTGTCTGAATTCTTTTTACAGAAACAAAAAGAATTAAACCGCCATGTTCAACTAACGTTACTTATTCGCTAAAGCTAAATGCACAAGGCACATCCGCGTTTATTTTGCCCGTTAAAAATTTTTTTTTTCTTTCTGTTGGGTTTTTATTTAAAATAACGCGAAGGCGTTACACACTATTAAGATAACCTCTAAATCCGTTAGAAGTAAAAGGCGTGAATTGGTATCAACATTACCACGATGTCATAATCATACGAATCGTCAGAGCAAGTTGTCAAATTTGAATACCTTTAATAGGTTACCGAAAGTACTAATACAAGGGAACTACGCCAAACTTGGTGCAAAGACCAATACGATAACAGGAAAGAAAATTTCTACTAACCAGAACATATGTGACTCAAGACTCTTGCTACGCGTAAAAGTGACGTTACGTTTCGAATTTATATTTGCTCAAAATAGTTCGGAATCCTGTAACAATTATAAGGGTGCACCGGCTAACTATAGTGGTGCGGGTATAGGCTCTTATGGAAAAAGTAAACATAATAAAATAAACATGTGAAATGGTCGAAATACAAAAACTACTCTACAAATACCACTTACCTTAGTTGTCAAAAGTTAGGTGCACCAAACCGTCTTGTCCCAGCAATCTCTTTAATATTTTCGCTACCCAGAAGACGGTTATTTCAGGTAGGTCTTCTTACTTTCGGTGTTCTAAAATTTACCACCTTGTACTATATCTTTTTTTACAATACCTAAAAAATACTCATTAACTTTTTGCCAATTAAAAAAAATTTTAAAATAAAGGGCCTCTCCCAAACTCATCTTCACCACTGACGTGGCTGGACTCTTTTCGCAATTATATGCCTTTAGCTATATTATATATAACTCAAAGTAAAATTTCACTTAAACTTAACTCTATAATAGAAAATTCCGGAAATATAAATACACATGCAGTGTCCTTAAAAACAAACCTAATACAAAATCCAACTGGCCCGCTATTACTAACAAAAATCCTTATAAAAACAATCCATAATTAGTGCTACTGTTCCAGTTTCTAATACTGATCTATACGATATTCGAATTTCCATTTCTGGAAATGCTTTTAGAATACACAGAACACAATACAATTCCAACTCTTTCTTTCACCGTTCCAGTATCCATTACAAATACTAAATTTTCACTATATAACTAGCAATAATCTTAAAATAAGCTTATGTATACATGTTTCTTAAACTTTTAATGTTCAAACTTCTTTTTCCGATATTATTATGCTTAACTTTAAACAAAACTAGTTTCGTCGCTATTTCATAATCCAACAAATAATTATTTAACGGAATCTCAATTTCCTACCAAATAACTACGAACATTTACAACTTACGCTTAGAGTTCCACATGCATATATTTATAAATCATAAACAAGAAAAAGTTTAAACTATACTCACAATTAATTTCCACTTTCTTTAAAATTAAAGACATCCAGGAACGCTAACGATTTATTTTTTTATTAATCAACACGTTAGGCCACCTCTCTGAATTACAACTTTTGTTGAAGGGTACAATCAGTTTATCACCCTTTTATTAAATAATTTCATTGTCAGATGCCCGACCGACAAATATAAATTTAACGATACACACTTCGTCGTCGGTCACGCACACACCGAGAGGCCAACAATTTATCATCTACTCATCTTCGCTATCACTTAACCAACATTTCCTTCTTCACTTCTTAACTTTACCGAATTTAGTCGTTTTATAACATCCTACCCTTTTTCAAATTTCACTCTCACAGTTAGGTGACTAAACTACCTTAATTTCGAGTAGATGTTGTTCAGCTAGCTTTATGTATTAAGTTAGTTTGAAATGTGTTTTCGTGGTTACGGTTTCATAAACTAGTATGAATTTGTACAAATAACTTTAACATGCCGGTTACTTCCCGAGTGTCTATTTGTTATTTTCTGAATTTAGTACAAAAGGTTGTAGTACCAATATGTATTACCGTTTGTGTTTAAGAAACAAGGTGCGTTACTATTTTACCTTTTCATCCTTTGTAATATTATATTGAAATAACAACGTTATTAAATGGAAACTACTAAAGTTTCTAAATTTTACAGGTTGTTTTCGTGTAAAGATTCATTTAACTAACGGAAAGTATAAACCCTTTTTTTTCTGCTTAATGTTCCCTGACGTAACGCGCTTGCGCTACACTTTTACAAAATTAGAGCTACTAATAAACAAAAATAAAACCAGCTCGTTCTGTCACTTTAGTCATATTATTATTTGAACTAGAATCAAATTGAAGATTTTTCATTCGTTTTTTTTCCAGATTTTTACATCTGCGAAGGCGATTTTAATTCTAATATATTTTGATATATTCACGTGGTGTATTTGTTAAGTACGTTTTCAGACCAGTTGAAAGGGGAGCTAGAACTGAATGAACGGAAGACGATTATTCCACATTGGTCTCCTGTACTAAAATTTATCAGATCATACGTAAACCTTCCCTTCAATACTTTAAAAACACTAGTTAACTTTTTGTCAAATTAAACAAATTTTTAAATCAAAATACGACTTCATTACTGGGGTGAATATCCTATTATATTTATCTACCTTTAGCTGCATTATATATAATTCAAAGTAAAATTCCACTTAAAATTAAAATATAATAGTAAATTCCAGAAATATAAATACAAATACTTTAAAAAACAAACTTAACGTAAAATCCAACTGCCTAGGTATTACTAACAGAAATCCCTAAAGAAACATTAACCATAATCAATACTACCACACCGTTGTTCCAGTTTCCAATATTGATCTATACGATATTTGAAACTCCGTTCCTGGAAATGCCCTAATAAGAATACATAGAAAACATAGTACAATACCAGCTTTCTCTTTCACCGATCCAGTATCTATTACACATACTAAATTTTTACTCCATAACTAGCAATAATTCCACAAATAAGCGTATACCTTTGTAAAATGTTCAAATTTACATTCCCGATAATAATATTATGCTTAATTTTAAATAAAACTAGTTCCGTCGCTATTTCATAGTCCAAATAATAATTATTTAACGAAATCTCAATTTTCTACTAAATAACTACGAACGATTTACAACTTATGCTTACAATTCCACATGAATATCTTTTTAAATCATAAACAAAAAAAACCTCAAACAGTTCTCACAGTTAATTCCCACTTCTTCTTTTTTATTAAGATGTCCAGAAACGCCAATTATTTACCTTTTTATTAATCGACATATTAGTTCACCCCATTTCATTTCTCTGAATTTCAATTTTTGTTGAAAAGTTAAATCAGTTAATTGCCCATTCGTTGAATAATTTCATTGTCCGATGCCCGACTGACGCGAAAATAAATTCCACGATACACATGTGGTTAAGTTTTCCGGCCTACTTATCCTGCAAAGTTAAAAAACAATTACTCGCCGGCTACCCATACACTTAAGGTCATACGCTCTACCGTCTACATAACTCCATTATCACGTAACCAGCTTTTTTTGTAACTTTGTAATTTTTCAGAACTTAAGTTATTTTATAACATTCTCCCCTTCTTCAAATTTCGTTCTCACAGTTTATGCGTCTAAACTGTCCTAATTTCGAGTCAATGTCGTCCTGTCCGTTTTGTGTTATAGGTTAATTTGGAGTGTATGTTTCGTGGTTACGATTTCCTGAACTCGTATGAACTTATACAAATAACTTTAAGATGCCGGTTTTATTCAAGTGTTTATCTGTTGTTTTCTAAATTTAATACGAAGAGTTGTAAGTACCAATATGTATTACCGTTATATTTAATGAACTAAGTGCTTTACTATTTTTACTTTTCATTGTATTTTAATATTATATTGAAATAGCAACGTTATTAAATGTAAACTAACTAAAAATTCGAAATTTTACAGGGTGCTAAAATCTCATGTAACTAATTGAAATTAATAAACTCTTTTTTACTGCTCAATGTTCCCTAAAGTAACGCGCTCGCGTTACCTTTTACAAATTAGAGCTGCTAATAAAAAATAAAACCAAAAAGACACAACAGCTCATTCTCGTCACTATAATTAAATTACAATTTGCAATAGAATCGCATACAAGATTTTTCATTCGTCTCTTTTCCAATTTCTACATTTGCTAAGGCGATTTTAATTCTAATATATTCTGATATATCCACGTGTTGCGTTTGTCAAGTGTATTTTCGGGCGACTCTAACACTAAAGTTGGAGATCTTATAGTTGCCACTACAACACACAAAATTAGTCATAACTAATACTACCTGATAATCTACCATTTCCAGTTCGGTGCCGTTTCCGCCGGTAATAAATGATCAGTGCCAGAACCAGTATCAGGAATGCAACACATCCAGCACAACTAATTTCTACCCACCGCCTTCCAAAAACCCTACTCAAACTTAATTAATTACAAACATTTCATACATGAGTGTACTTACATCTTACTGTTATCAGAAAGAGTTGAAGGTGGTAAATACGTTCTGTTGCAACTTACTTCTGTCCAAAGTGCTTCACATACATCATTTATACAATGTGAAACGCACAGATCTTCAAACAGTACCCCATCTTCACAACCACATTGAAAGGGTCTGCTGCAATAGCCGCTAATGCAGTTTGGAGAGCAAACTGGGAAGCATTCGTCAGTACTGTTTCTAAATCGTTTGTAACCTTCAAGGCATTCACAGATTCCTGGCCTTACACAAATTCCATTTTTGCAATTTGAAGCGCACTCTGGGGCACAAATGTCGTTAACCAATTCGTATCCAAGGTCACAGAGGCACTTATCAGGTTCCACACATTTCCCATTTGTACATGGAGGCGAACAAGTAGGAACACAGCCAAATTTATTTTCTTGGTCTTGAGTGAACCCGTAATCGCAGAGGCATGTATTGCGCACGCATGTGCCGTTGCTGCAGAGTTTATCACATCCCGAAATGCAGCTGTATTTATCAAAAATATCCATTTCATAATCTGGATTGCACTCACATACTTCCGGGTTAATACATCTTCCGTTTGTACACGGTTTGGAACATA
The DNA here is from genome assembly GCA_036346225.1 of Platerodrilus igneus. Taxonomy (NCBI): domain Eukaryota; kingdom Metazoa; phylum Arthropoda; class Insecta; order Coleoptera; family Lycidae; genus Platerodrilus; species Platerodrilus igneus. Next base: position 1,068,729 of record JARFIW010000691.1, on the reverse strand, counting down.
TGGGATGGCAGTTGAACATGTCTGAAGTATTCTGGATATAACCCGAATTGCAAGTGCATGTTTCAGGAGCCGTACAAATTCCATTGACGCATGGCCTTGAACATTGCGGAATGCACTGGTACTTATTAGTTGTGTTTAAAAGAAAACCGTGATTGCACGTGCACTGTTCCGGTTTGCTACAGTTGCCGTTATTGCACACTTCAGAGCATTTGGGAATGCATTGGTACTTATTTGAAAGATCGATTTCGTACCCTGAGTTACAAGTGCACGTCTCGGGAGCGGTACATATTCCATTGATACAATTTTGAGAACAACCAGGATTACATTTGTTGTAAATAAGGATATCTTTAAAATATCCAGTTTTACAGGTGCAGGTATTCGGTGCACTGCAGATACCGTTAATGCACGTTATCGAACAAAATGGATTACACTGGTACTTATTTGTATCGTCTGGAATAAACCCATGATTGCAAGTACAAACTTCAGGACTTGTGCAGTTTCCATTTGTGCAGCTTTGGGAACAACCGGGATTACACAGAAAGTTATTGAGTGGATCCTGCAAAAATCCAGTGTTACACGTACAAGTATTTGGCGCGGTACATTTTGAATTTATACATTTTTCAGAGCAATTTGGGTTACATAGATATTTATTTTGAGAGTCAAGAATGTATCCAAGGTTGCAACTACATTTTTCAGAACCCGTACAAATACCGTTTGTGCACGTATGCGAACAACCCGGATGGCATTTATACTTATTGACAGCATCTCGATAAAATCCTGTGTTACAAGTGCATTCGTCAGGAGATGTGCACTTACCGTTCTGGCACGACTCAGAGCAAACTGCGTTACACTGAAAGCCATCGGAGCTATCTTTTAGAAACCCGGGGTTACAAGTACAAGTCTCAGGTGCAGTACACTTACTATTTATGCACGGTTTTGAACACCTTGGGACACACGTGTTAATACTTAAAACGTCTGGAATAAATCCAATATTGCATTGGCATGATTCAGGAGCAATGCACGTAGCATTAATGCAAGGATTTGTACAAATTGGATTGCACAAGTTTTTGTTTGCACGATCGGTGGAATATCCAGGATTGCAAGAGCATGATTCAGGTGAAGAACATCGGCCATTAATGCATGGTTGGGTACAGATAGGAACACAAGTGTATCGATTACCGTTTTCATACGTGTAACCTGGCATGCACGTGCAGGTTTCAGGATTCGTGCAGATACTATTAGTGCATGTTTTTGAACATACAGGTGAACAGCTGCTCCCTGATCCAGCATATCCTGGACAACAGTATGTTTCTTCTTCATTCTCTGTATAAGCCTAAAATATAACATTGCTCAGTGGGTACCACTGAAAAATGATTACCTACCTCTTCTTTTATTTTCCAGACTTTCTCAATTTTGTGCTTCGTGCAACGCCTGAAGTTACAGTAACCTGCGTATTCAACTCGCTCATCAACCTGGTGTGGGACTGATTTAATCTTCGTTACGCTTTTACAAAATACTAGGTTAAAATAATTATAGATAACAGACTTAAAGGTTCAAGTTTATAAAGTATTTGCAAAGGAAGTGTAAAAAAAGATGCTGTTTTGGTTTGTGGAACCGTTGCTTAATAATTTTATCAATAGTAATGGATATTTAAGGATTACGAATCACTCGGAGAAGGAAAATACTCAAAATCTACTAGTTTTTAACGTCACATAGTACAAGGTAATTCAATGGAGTATCAACACCTGATCAGGTTATTGACTCCTTCTGTTTATGGCATTTTCCTTTGATTGATTTTGTAATGTCACAAAATTCAAGGCGAGTTATATATCCCCCAATCCAAATATGTACAATTAAATAGAAATTATTAGGAAATTACTAAAAAACTTAAGTGAGATGCAGCATTGTAAATTCAAGGATAAATAAAGAAAAGGTTAATAAAAATCACAAGCAAGTTGTGAGAACGGATGTGAATACATTGTATTTCAGACGTAAGTGTTACTGCAGGTGCAGGTCACAGACGGTTAAAAAACCGCAATTATTAAAAATTAAGATTGTTACATTGTATAATGAATAGAATAAAGAAATAAGCAGACATGAGCTTTGCAAGTTCCCACAGACATGTGAGAGATAGGCACAACATATATACCAGGGAGCCCCAGATCAGTCAGTCAGTTTTGAGTGCTTCAGCTTATACATTGTTGTTTGCTTAAGATACTCGCCCTCATTTAAATTCAAATACTATTTAATTTCGACTTAGTATAATTTTATCAAGTTTGTCAAAATTCAAATTGTAATATTTGTTTAATAAATAAATTTGTTACAAGAAGTTTTAGAAAATGACTTTTTAAAAAGTCAGCTCCCAAGGCCCGAAACGCAACTGGCGCAGCCGGTAGGATCCAGAAAGGCACTGCGAATCCAAAAATCGGAGAACTCGTGACCAAGAATTTCAGTTCCCAATCTAGAAGAACCAAAAAAATTTGGACAAGGTACAAGAATCGATCGAGCCCAAAGAAACAAATTTGGACAAGGTACAAGAATCGACATAGCCCAAAGAAACAAATTTGGACAAGGTACAAGAATCGACCGAGCCCAAAGAAATAAACATGGACAAGGTATAAAAATCGACCGAGCCCAAACAAATGAAATTGAATATGAAGATTATGTAAGTTCATTTATCCTAAACCAATTTATTCTTTTACATATTATTAATGCTAGCTAGTAAGGAATTTTTTTTATGTTGTACAGATTTTTTTAAGTATGATTATTGCAAATTACCATTTATGAATAGAGTTTACTTATTTACTAGGAGAACTTATTTTTAAACACGAGAAGTTATATTGTAACAAGAGAACAGAGAAGACACATTTATATGCACAGGTTATTACGAAACGAAACGATTTAATTCAGCAAAACTGAAATTAAAGTATAAAAATAGAATGCAATTAATTTTATCATTTTATGTACAGCAAATATTATTACTAAATGCTTAGTATATAAAACGTAATTTCAATTATAGCAATTAAAATGCGGAAACTGTTTATTCAAAACTTAACCTTTATCGAATTCTATAAATTATACACTTCAGCACAACAAATTAACAAAAGTGCGTAAATATAGAAGCATCTTTTTAACTCGTTATTAAAATTAACTCATTACAAGTTGAAACGAAGCGAGCAAATTTAAAACGCAATTCTCGTACAAATTACTACCGGAAACCATTACTGAATAAAACCTCATTCAGAAAATCCAACTTTGTAAAATATAATTAAATATTTTTCAGCACGAAAGTATCTAGTTATACAAAAGCATTTACGCAATTTATTTACTTATTACCGAAATTAAATAAAACCATTCAGGAGACTTAAAACGTTATCATTAGACAATTTTATTGTATAATTATAAAGAAAACATTGATGCAATTATTGTAACAAAACGATTGACTAAGATAACAAAAAACTTGAAACTCTATTTAAGGTAACGAGATTGTACAATTGTAAAGAAAGCATTTTATGCACTTATCAATACAACACCTACTGAGACAAATATAGCAACTGATTATTACAAACACTCAATTACTTAGCAAGACTAAAATAAAAACGTAACCGGCGCAAAAACGTACAAAGCATAATGCAATTATTGCAAAAAACTATTAATCACATAAAACCTTTCAGAAAATTAAATCTCGCAACAACTATAACATCCGAGAAGTATAAAAATATACAAATTCAAGGCTACAGCAATTGATTAGACATTACCAAGCACAAATTCCGTATTGTAATTATAGCAACCGATAACTGCGTATAAAATATAAATAAAGCGACTCTTTAAATAATCCAAAACAATCCAAACTGAAAGTAATAAACCAAACCCCAAAATAAATCTCAATTTATACAAAAACTTGATATTAATTAAAATCGAGAGCAACCATTAATGACCATGAGTTCAGATATAAAGATTTATCTCAAAAGTATCCCCCAATTTAACGGAGACAAGGCACTACTAAGAAATTTCATTACCTCGTGCGAAATATTTTTGAAAATATTTTACAAACCGGGAGATAACGAATGAGATGTTTTACTTTTACGCCTAATAATAAGCAAACTGACCGGAAGGACACTAACGCTAATTGCCAGCCGAGACGACCTTGAACAATGGGAAGACTTTAAACGCATACTAATAGCATATTTCAGCGACCAAAGAAATATCAAATGTCTTATCCACGATCTAATTCACCTTAGAATGGAAGTTAACTAATCACCACATTAATTCGGAATGAAATGTCAAGACGTACGAAGTTTAATTCTAACAAAATTAATAACTGAAAAACTCGACCAAAATATCCGACTATTAAAGACAAAAATGTATGACAAAATGGTATAAGACACTTACATAAACACAGTACCTAAACGATTATCAAACTAAATAAGATTCCAACACCCCCAAAATGTAAAAGAAGCAATGAATATGATCTTAGAAGAAGAAAACGTCATGTATTATCGAAATAGACTATATAACCCTAATGCGAATAAAAGTTATTTACCGATAAAACCATACAAGCTGCGAGACAAACAACCACCCAACCAAAATTTACAACATTTAACGCACTAACAAATCAACCGCGAATTAACAACCCAAATATTAATAATACAAATTTTAACAATCAATTTAGACAATTTTCGAAACCAACATTTAACTCAAATTTTACAAAACCCACATCTTCACCAAGATTCAATCAACACGTAAGCCAACAAAAGCAAACATTCGGCGCGAACCCCATCAGAAATACACCGATGATAAATAACAATAACAACCCCAACAGTTATTACAAACCAACTCCTATGAACACTTCATCTAGTAATACCAGACAAAATACAAAAATATCGCAAATCCGACCAAGCTATAATCAAAAACGAAACTTAATAAAACTTAATAATGACAGAAATAATTACACCAACTCTAGTAGAAACGATGAATCAAATCATTTAGAAACTTACGAACGTGACGACCCAAGTGAAAATTACGAAGAGGACGACGAAGAAAATGCGTGCTCAAATTTTCAGATAGACAATTCAACAAATTTTAGCTATAGACATGAGCTCTGCACATTCACACAGACATGCGAGGGGCAGGAACAACATAAATACCCCGGGAGCCCCAGATCAGTCAGTCAGTCTTGAGTATTTCAGCTTTTACATTGTTGTTTGCTTAGGATACTCGCCCTCATTTAAATTCAATTACTATTTAATTTTGATTTAGTATAATTTTATCAAGTTTGTCAAAATTCCATTTGTAATATTTGTTTAATAAATAAATTTGTCACAAGAAGAAAACTTTTTAAAAAGTCAGCTCCCAAGGCCCGAAAAGTAACTGGCGCAACGTCAATTTTCGTGCTACTAAATTTTTCTGCAGAATTGTAAATAAGTGCATCAATTACTAATTCTTGGCAATTCTCAATTTGTAATATTTCTAAAGTAGACAACACACTTTACTCAGTGTTTGTTCACTTTTGAAATCTGGCTTTCGTTCATCAAACCACATTTGGTTGTTCATTGATAATACAAATCTTCAGTCAAACACCTGTTTTGTGTTCAGGTTTGAAAGTTGATAAAAGATCATTATTTGCATTGTCTCACTCTCTTTTGTATTTTAGAAATGAATACACCATTATTCTTTAGTAACATTTTCCAAAAAATTTCAAAAGAGCAAGTTACGTAAATACATTTTTTAAAACATTACTCCTGGTGTAGCTATGGTATGTATGCATGTTGTTGGAGACTCACTAACATATTCTGTTATAGCTTTTTTATCTGAAGATTTAATTTTCTACTATAATTCAATTATACGATTAAGCTTAGGTTCTATATCTTTCTATATATGTCACATGGACCACATTTACGACATGAATAATGAAAGCACTTTATCCTCGCCAGTAAAATAAAAGCTTGGGATAAGAAGCAAAAGCAATTGAGCAACTAACTCAACAACAAAACGAACCGAAAGGAAAACAAAAAAAAGTCGTCAGACTCTAACGGCCAATACTAGCAACTTTAGAACTACACGAGAGAATCGGATAAAACACTATCTGAAGCGAAAGCAATAGAAAAAACAGCCGAAGAGAGAAGAAAAGAAAAGGTGAGATATGGGGTAAAATAAGCAATCAACGAGGGGTATGATATAACGGCATTAACACTGTAAAAATCGTCAGTAGACAGATGTTCCTAATATAGAAACAGTGAAGCTTTTAAGCCTCAAGAAACGAATTGGTTTCTCTCGAAAAACCAAAAAGAAGAAAACAAACGAAGAAAAAAGCAGCAGTAATAGCCAAACAAGATCAAACTGTCAAACTTCAAAGTATACTGGGAAACGATAAGAGAGCTAGAAATCAAGAATATGTACTTTAAGTTAAGAAAACTGTGACTCGTTCAAAAAGGATAAGTGAGGAAAAGGAAAGCTAAACAAACCGAAAAGTCGACTAAGTCGTAGTTCCCGAAGAAAAGAAAAATGGGCTAGGAAACGTTGAGCATACCCATACAATTGCTTCAATCGTAGGTACTACATTTACCAGGAAGCGAGTTTTTACCTGTAAATTGTGAATTTTATCGAACCGTTGCTATTTATTCAAAGAAAAATAAGGATCTTTAAAGTACCCTACAGCACCCAAACACGGGACCTACATTTCACCTCTCATCCGAATGGAGGTGCATATTGTGAAAAATACTCGCCTAACATTTTTTAAGCCGTCGCGTCGGGAATCAACCCGGAACGGTAGGATCCGCAGTCATATTCGAACCTATCTGATTTACGGAACTGTTCTAGAAAGCATACCCTACATTTTTTCCAATGCTTCACCCGAAGACATTGGCCAGGAAGCGAGTTGCGACCTTTTTAACCGGGAAATTATCCAATTAGCCGGATCCTTGCCTTTCCACACAAGGTAGAGATCTTTAATTTGTGTGACAAAACACACACGTGACCTACATTTTATCTCTTATCCAAACAAGGGCGTATTTTTGTGAAAAATGCTCGTCTAATATTTTTCAAGCGGTCCGTGTCGGACATTGAACCCGGGACCTTGGACTTAGTAGTCACGGAGCCACCTCTAGAAAGCATAACCTTACATTACATTTTCCAATGCTCCACCTGAAGGTACTGCATTGACCAAGAAACGAATTTTCTTTTACCTGAATATTTAGAATTTTGCCGAACGCTTGCTATTGCAAGCAAAGTATGAATCTTTAATTTGCGTCATAACACACACACACACACACACACACACACACACACAGACAGGACGGGACATACATTCTATCTCTCATTCGAGCGATGGCGTATTTTGTAAAAAATGCTCGCTTAACATTTTCTGACGGTCCATGTCGGGAATCAAACCCGGGAGCTTAGGCTTAGTAGTCACACGCTAACCAACTAAGCCACGGAGCTGTCTTCATAGAAAGAATACCATAGGAAGATAGAAAATCAAACTAAGTCATTTCGGAAACCGACAACAAGTAAAACTAACCAAGGAAAAACGGAATGAGTATGACGATTCAGGAAAAAACGGATATATGATTCGAGAAGAAATCTAGAAAACGAAACAGAGTGGAGTAGTGGTTAAGCATGCGTGTTTGTGTGTATGTGTAGGTGTATTTGCTGTGTGGAAGGCGTATTGGGTCGCTTTAGTTGCTTCTTACAACAGGCAGGACGTACTGTGGGGCTATTCTGATGCAAACCCACTCGGTGGCGATTACTAAGGTGAAGCAGAATCATCATAAGAAATTAAGACGCGAAAACGGATACGAAGTTTACGACGCTTGAGTCGTCAGAAAGAAAGTAGTGAAATATCAGGAACATTAGGATCTTTAGGATGGGTGGGTTTGCGGTCTTTGACATGCCAAATACATAAAGATGGGCCGGAGTTTATAGGTCCAGGGAGAAACAATCTTACGTATAGAGACGCTACCAAGGAATTTAGGGGTGAGTTAGGCATTAAAATGATGTGAAGCGTCTGAAAGGGTAAAATTACGACGCCAAACAGAATGTAGTTGGAAATAAATAGGACGATGGCGGAAATTATAGCGACCATGGATACTACGGTCTCTTCTAACTTGTAAGCTATATGTATGAGACAGGCGAGAAACCCAAAGATTTCAAACGTAACGTCATAGTAACTATACAAAAAAAGGCGCGAATAGATGTAAAAATTTTCGAGCAAGAAGTTTGACAGCACAAGTATCAAAAATATTAACTAGCATTATACAAAGACGGATGGAGAAACGGGCTAAGAAGTACTAGCAGAAGATCAATTTGGGTTTAGGCGAAACAGAGGAACACGGGAGGCTATTTTAGCCGTGAGGGTGATAATGGAGGAGACTATAGAAAAGGGAGAAAGCGTGTATATAAAGGTTTGAAGATCTGGAAAAAACATTCGACAATGTAAAATGGAAAAAAATGTTCGATATACTCAAAAAGATTGGAATGAGTTTTTGGGAAAGACGGATAGTACATAACCTATACAAAGAGTAAGTAGTTGTAACAGAACTAAAGCAGGAACGTAAATAAGTAGATATTAGGAAAGAGGTTAGTCAGGGATGTGCCCTATCCCCGTTAATTTTTAACTTGTATATTGAAGAGCCAATGAATACTGTCAAATGCAGGAAGACATTTGGAGTTACTATGCAGGGACAAAAGATTGATATGCTTAGATTTGCAGATGATATAAATGATTAGCATCTAGCAAGAAAGAGTTAGAAGCAGCTTTTAATGAAATGGAAACAGTTCTAACAGAGGGATACGGTATGAAAATTAACCAAAATAAAACTAAAGTGCTAGTATGTCAAGGAGTGGAAAATAAATAAAAAAATAGAACACAAATTGGAAATGAAAACTTACAAGAAAGGATTTTTGCTACATAGAAAGCCAAATAACGCAAGATCAAAAAAGCGCAAAAGGTATAAAACAACGATTAGCACAAGGTCGTGCTACATTTAACAAGAAAAAGCAACTACTGTGTTCAAAGACAAACATAGAAACAAGGAAAGGAAAGCGTATGTACCGCTGTGAAACTTGGACAGTAGGGAAAGCGGACAGGAAAAAGAGTCTTTGAAATGTGGTGCTACTGACGTATGATGAAGATATCATGAACAGACAAAGTTAAGAACAGAGAGGTTCTATAAATGGCAGGGAAAGAAAGAAATACGTGGAAAACAATAAAAAATAGGAGAGATACGACGATATGTTACAAAGCACGAGGTAATCGTGCTGAATATATTAGGAACAGCGAGAGGAAAAAAGAGATAGAGAGGTAGAGGTATACGTAGGTTAAACTAATGCACACAGATAGTCACAGATTTAAGCTGTGGGAATTTCAGGGAAATGTGTAGAGTAGCTCAGAATAGAAATCAATGGAGGTACGCGTCCAACCAGTTCCAAGACGGAAAACTTTATGACAAAAAAAATTGTACTTAAACCTGATGATTATTATAAGCACCTAGAAGTGTTGGTTTTGCAATATTCTCAACTAATGTTAATTGTGCGAAAGAATTTACTGGAAAACTATTAATTCGGCAAATGTCTGTGTGGGGATCTTGGTAGTCACAGATTGCTTAACCCCTTTACATACCACTGAATATTGGTTAGGCATATATTTAGGAAACAATAGAAGGGGAACCGAACGGTATCTAGGCTGAAGGAATGTCAGGGAACTGTGTAGGCTAACTCAGAATAGAAATCAGTGAAGGTATGCGTCAAACCAGTTCTACGACCTATGGACGAAAAAATAATTACACTTAAACGTGATGATTACTTTAAACAAATATAGGTGTTAGTTTTGTAATATTTTCAACTAATCCTGATTGTGCAAAAGGATTTATTGGAAAACTATTAATTCAGCAAATGTTCAAGTGTTGAGGGACCTTGGTAGCCGCAGACTGCTTAACCCTCTTCATATACCACTGAATATCGGAGAAATAGTGTATATATTTACAAAACAATAGAACGGGAACTGTATCTAACAAGAAAGAGCAGCGACTATGTTTGAAGACAATAAACATAGAAAAAAGCACAAAAGTGTTGGGGCCATATGTGTGTAGCACAACACTGTACATCTATGAAATAGGGACAGTAGGAGAAGCAGACAGAAAAAGGAAGAAATCTTTTGGAATGTTATGCTTCAGATGTATGATGATGATAGCATGAACAGATCAAGTTAATAACAAAGGGGTTGTAGAAATAGTTGGGGAAAAACGATATTTGTGGAAAACAAAAAAAAAGACAAATAGAAAGGCAGGATTTGTTCTAAGGCATTTTTGGGGAATAGTACGGGCTATATTACAAACAGATATAGGAAGATATAGACCTAAATCAGACTATTGCACGCGGATAGTGAAAGATGCAGACCGTGGGAATTTCAGGGAAATGTATAAGTTAGCTCAGCATAGGACACAATGGCCGTGCGCGTCTAACCAGTTCCAGGACTGAAGACTTAATGATGTTGATATTTTGTCTATAGGTGTAGTACATATAAAATAATATTGTTTTAGTAGAGGAACAAAAATCCGATGAAGAAGGTGAAAAATTCTTTATATAAAAAACATTGCCTTGCAGTACTCTACGTTGACGACAATAAAAAATGGAAATAAGCCTTATCAAAAGTGGAAACATTATTAATAATGCAAGGTCACGTGTTTTACATAAACAAAGGTGTTTTGTAAAAAATACCCATGCCTCGTATTCTTGGGTCCAAGTGTTGCCGGCATCCTATTGCGACAGCCGGAGTAAAAAATATACTACAATTAACTACGGCGTTTTCGCCTTGGCAAAAATGCAGTAACCAGAAAAGTTTTATTTTGAAAGGTTGCTAATAGCTAAAGATTTATTTGTAAAACAGCAGTTAATTGATAATGAAATAGTCATAAATTGCGAGTGAAAAATCTCGTATACAATGGATAAATGCAACAAATGGCTGCACAGTGCAACCGAAACAAAATATTGTCGTAATTGTTTAAAAACTGAAATTAAAAGATGATTTATACACCAATCAATATAAAAAACTTGGCAGTCTCAAAACAAATATAGACATTAGAAATACGACAATACTTATCAAGTTGGCAACTACAACGTATTTCTTACGGGGTGGTACAATGTACAAACCATCATCATCGAATGACGGTCTTGGTCATTATTTTGCAATTTGTACAAGAGCACATGCTTCTTGTAAAATATATCACGATAGTAATGTCATATTATATAGAACTCAATATGCTTTCTGTCATTGCTTGATATACATTGCTACGTACCTAGACGTAGCCGGAAGAAAAGTATATACCAGGCAAACTACCAACCGCGGAGAGTGGAGGGATTCGCCTACATACCAAAAAAAAAACAAAAAAAAATAAAGTACATCACCCACGATTATCTATTAACACATAAAAATAAAAAAGGATTCTGTACAAACAAGCAAAAAGAAAATAAATTGAGCGTTACTATTTCAAAGCAAACAATTAGGTGATATGAACAATTTAGTACATTAAATACGAAGTGCGCATCTCGTATTCATACAAAATAAAACTAATCAGTAGTAAATCAATATGTGAGAGCTTTTGGTCAAGCGTTTTTAAAATTTCACCTAATACTTTTTGTGAAATAACTAATTAGTAGGAAAGAATTAACGTGTGAGAGCTTTTGTCAGACATCCTTTAAATCGTACATAGTACCGTTTGTAAAATAAACCAATCCGTAAAAAGAGTAAGCGTATGTCTGCCCAACATTTTTATCAAAGGTACCTCACACCTGTAGAGCAAATATATCGCTTACCAACAACGAACAATAGTTCTACAATGTCACGTAACTATACTAAACGTTGATACGGAATATGTCATTGACAAGCTGTAGAATCAAATTCAACAATGGTTCAAATAACACGAATTCGAACTGCAAATCCTCGCTTATCGAAGCGCGATTGAAACTGGAAAACACGGTTTTATCGGATGGTGCGCGACCTTATTTCAACAAGTCTTTACATCGGAACAATAGAGAAAACCATTATACGCGGTTGTAATGTATACCAAGATAACAGGTACCTAAAACAGGATATAAACTATTTAATTCTAGCATAAACTTGTCGTTTTGAAATAAATAAGTTGAAGAATTTATTCCAGAGCGTGTTTATTATCAGTAGCAATGGAATTTATTCGAGCGGGTGTTGAAATGACCAGGGGAATTTTAAAGCAAAATTGAAACGTAACAACATGTTTAGTTTTTATTAAATTTTTAACGGGACGAGGGACGGTTTTTGTTATAATTACTAATAATACTCGTTGTACACAATATATGTATTTGTATTTTAATCTCAGGGTTTTAATATAAAGCAAAGGTACACAGTAAACTACGTATATTAAGGACTTAGCAATCAAAACAATGCATAATACATGAGCGAGGATAGGGTACGACCATTCCTCTACACGACATAACACATACTACTTATTAGGAGGTTAGGAGTGTGTTCCACTAAACTAATCATTGGCGTGCGGTAAAAGGGATCACGCTACAAATTACATTTCTTAGATTTTGATTTTTGCATTATATACAAGCAACAGGATTTTTACATGCAAAATATTACAAAAGTTTGATAACAGCTTGTGAGGGACTGCCTCCTGAGTATAATTTTCAGTTTTCGTATGGATTGAAGCAATTGTGGTCCCGCCAAATTAGAAAAAGTATTGAAAACGTTTTTTTTTGCAATTTATCGTTTCCTGTTGCCTAGACGATAGAATTGTATCAGTACAAGTTTGTACAAACTAATATTCTCCACAACTATTGTTTATATATATTTTTTGTATGAGTAGCAGGTTATTTTCCCAAGAAGTCAAAACATGTAGTGTTGACAAATTATTTGTGGAAGTATCTCGATTTTGGTTAATCGTGTGAAAAAAATTGTTCTTCCCTTTTAAGTAGAACAGATAATTTGCAAAATATTTCTATTGAAGTGTTTTTTAATTTGAGCAATTATTTATTATTGTACAGCGCTGCGAAAGCCTGCAAGTATATATTTGAACGGCAATAACTTTTAATACAAGAATGTTTTTTGAGCGTGCGCTGTAACTGGTTTTGTGTATTGTATATTGTTCTAATTCTATTTGTATTGTGTGCCTGGGCTTATGAAGATGAGAGGGGCAGGCTGAATTTTTTTATATGCCCCCTTGACGGCCAATTTACAGTTCCGCACAGAAGAAAGCATTTTTAAAAATAATAAAGGAACACTATTTTGACTGACAAGGGAATATTTTAAAAAATCCAGCCAGTCCAGTCTTATCCAAACACGCACAGAAACACCATGCAAAAGAATTAGAACAATAAACAATACGCAAAAAAAGTTTCGGTGCCCGCTCAAAAACTATTTTAAATAATATTATAAGTTGATACCGTTCCAAAGTGTACGCAGTGTTAGCTACTTGCCGGTTTTCGCGGCACTGGTCAACGATAAATAATTGTCCCAAAGAAAAACACTTCAATAGAAAGATTGCTACGTACCTAGACGTAGCCGGAAGAAACGCGGTGAGTGGGAGGGTTCACCTACATACCAAAAAAACAAAAAAAAAGCACGTCGCCCACGATTATCTATTAACAATAAAAATACATAAATGATTCTGTACAAACAAGCCAAAGAAATACAAAAGCATTACTATTTCAATGCAAACAATTATGTGATACGAACAATTTAGTACTTAAGATACGAAGTGCGCATCTCACATTTTACACAAAATAAAATTAGTAAGTAGAAAATAATCATGTGAGAGCTTTTGTCAAGCGTTTTTAAAATTGCACATAATACCTTTTGTGAAATAAACTAACCACTAGAAAAGTATAAGCGTGTGAGCACTTTTGTCAGGCATTTTTTAACAATGGCACATTACACCTGTAGAACGATAATATCGATTCGCAGCAACAAACAATAGTCGTACAGTGTCACGTTTCTTATCACGTAACTACACCAAACGCTGATGAGGAATATGCCCTTGATATACACAAAAGAAAACAAGTTGTATAACCTGTATGTGTCGGGATACTTAGCTTGCACGCCATCGGGAGTGAATCAGCACCGCATCGCCACGGTCGTCGGGATCTCTTTATCCTGTTACCATAACGGCACTTGCTATCTACAGGTAACGGCAGTTAATCTGTGGCAAAGAACAGTTCGAACTACATAAAGAAAGAACCAATATGGCCTCCAGCTAAAAGCTAAAAAAAGAATCTGATTAGGATGGGTAAGCGTGGAAAACTCACTGATACACGCAAGATACCTCCTACCTGCCGAACAAAAAAAAACGTGCATCGCTCTTGAAGTGCTAGGACGAGTAATGTAGAAAATATTTTAACGCACAAGCTGCAGAATCAAATTAAAAATTGGTTCAAATAACACGAGTTCGAACTGCAATCCTCGCGTTATCAAAGCGCGATTAGCAAACTGGAAAACACGCTATTAAATAATAGTACGATCCATTATTTTGACTAGTCTTTAGATGGAAAACACAAGAGAAAGCAATTATACGTTATCGGAATGTTCAACAAATTAACGAATACCTAAAACAAAGTATTGACTATTTAATTTATCGGATAAATTTTCGTTTTAAAAGCAAAATGGATTTGAGTTAAAATTATGTTAAAGTGGGCTTATTCTGAACAGGTACACTATATAGGGTATTGTCGGAGAATTTAAGAATAGAAATGGAATTTATTTGAGCGGGTAATGACTTAACCAAAGTATTTAATTTATGTTGAAAAATATACGTAACAAATCCCCTCCAGCAAAATTAACAGGTCCGGGTAGGCAAACCAAAATCCGGGAATAGGCAGGACTCATAAAAAACCCAAACAAAACGAAAAATAAAGAAAATTCGCTTCAAACTAAAAAAACATTCGTTACGGAAACAACAAAAACACAGAAAAAGAAAAAAGGAAACTCCCAACATAACAAAAAGACCGACCACAACAGATTCCGGATAAAAAAGAAAACAAAAACAGATACCAAACAAAATCCGACCCGAAGGGCCAATAATAGGAAGAAAGAGAGGAAAAAGAAAATGGAAGGAAGGGAAGACGGGTAATAAGCACTCAAGGAGGACTAAGGTGGAACGGCCTCAGCACTGAGGGGTCGTCAAAGGAGGGATGTTTCTCAGAAGAAACAGTAAAGTTATTAACCTCAAGAGAAGAAAAGGAATGAGGAAGAAAACCAACAGTGCCAACCAAAAAAGGACCAAAGGTCAAGCCTCAAGTAAACAAAAGGACAACAAGGGAGAACGAGATGAAAAGAGGGACAGCGCTGGTAAAAGGGAACGATGTACTACTAACTGTGGTAACCAAAATCAAAGAACCAAAAAAATGCTAACTTGTCCTAAAGTCTATAAAGTCGTGGTTTACGAAGAAAGAAGAACGGACTAGAAAGCACCTACCACAGGAGCGGATGGACGAAACACAATCGGACTAGGGACCGACAGCAAAGAAGACCAGCAACAAAAAAAAAGAGGAATGTGGAACAAAAGAAACGAGAAAAAAAAACCAAAAAGAATAACACCAAGCACCAATTACAAAACAAAAAAAACAACTAAGAATCTTACAAAAGGAAATAAAACAGAATTCCAGTGTAGTTATGTATGAGTATGTGTGTGCGTGTGCGTACGTGTGTGTGTATATGTGTGTGTGGGTGTGTAAGAAGTGTGTGTGTAGGTGTTGTGCGTGTATAAAATGTGGGTGTGTAAGAAGTGTGTGTGTGTAGGTGTCGTGCGTGTATAAAGTGTGGGTGTGTAAGAAGTGTGTGTGTGTGTGTATGTGTTGTGTTGGACCGCTGTAGTCGCCTCTTATGACAGGCAGGTCGTACCATGGGGCTATTCTATTCCCGGACCCACACGGGTTAAGAAAAAGCAAGAAAACGAAAGAAAATCTAGTAAAACAAGGAAGTAAAACGAAATCGTAACAATCAAAAATCAAGTCCGAAAGAGAGCAAATTCGGCATAAGAACCTGG
Organism: Platerodrilus igneus; assembly: GCA_036346225.1. Lineage (NCBI taxonomy): Eukaryota > Metazoa > Arthropoda > Insecta > Coleoptera > Lycidae > Platerodrilus > Platerodrilus igneus. The sequence continues at coordinate 1,052,713 of JARFIW010000691.1, read as the reverse complement.
GGCACGAGCACTAGATATTAAGCTTAAGGCGTTTATGCCGCCAGAAGGAGAACGAAACGAGATCAAGGACATTAGGACTTTAGATTAGATACGAAGTGCGCATCTCGTATTTTACACGAAATAAAGCTAATCAGTAGAAAATAAACATGTGAGAGCTCTTGTCAAGCGTTTTTAAAATTGCACATAATACTTTTTGTAAAATAAACTAATCAGTAGAAAAGAATTAACGTGTGAGAGCCTTTGTAAAACATTTTTTTAAATTGTACATAATACCGTTTGTAAAATAAACTAATCAGTAGAAAAGTATAAGCGTGTGAGCACTTTTGTCAAACATTTTTTAATAATGGTACATCACACCTGTAGAACGATAATATCGATTCGCAGCAACAAACAATAGTCGTACAGTGTCACGTTTCTTATCACGTAACTACACTAAACGCCGATGAGGAATATACCATTGATATACACAAAAGAAAACAAGTTGTATACCTGTATGTCTCTGGATACTTAGCTTGCACTCCAACGTGCATCGCTCTTGAAGTACTGGGATGAGTAATGTAGAAAATATTTCAACGCACAAGCTGCAGAATCAAATTAAAAATTGGTTCAAATAACACGAGTTCGAACTGCAATCCTCGCGTTATTAAAGCGCGATTTGCAAGCTAGAAAACACGCTATCAAATAATAGTTGGATCCATTATTTTGACAAGTCTTTAGATGGGAAACACAAGAGAAAGGAATTATACGTTATCGGAATGTTTAACAAATTAACGAATACCTAAAACAAGGTATTGACTATTTAATTTATAGGATAAATTTTCGTTTTAAAAGCAAAATGAATTTGAGTTAAAATTATGTTAAAACGGGTTTATTCTGAACAGGTACACTATATAGGGTATTGCCGGAGAATTTAAGAATAGAAATGGAATTTTTTCGAGCGGGTAATGACTTAACTAGGGGAAAGAAAGGTATTTAATTTATGTTGAAAACTAAACGTAACAAGATTTAGCAGATTAACTGTTCCATTAGAAGGGAAGAACAATTTTTTCACACCATTAGCTGAAATCGGAATACTTTCGCACAAAGTTTGTCAATTTACAATTTTTGCTTTCTTGGATGACTGACTTTCTACTCATTGATCGCACAAAAAATAACAGACAAAAGTTGCAAAGAGTCTTATTTTCTAGAAACTTGTACTGATTTAATTTTATCGTTAACGTAACAGGAAACGATAATTTGTAGAAAAACCTTTTTTAATACCTTTTTCCAATATGGCGGAAAACAAACTGCTTCGATCCATACGAAAACTGACAATTACACTTACGGGGCAGCCCCCACAAGTTAAAAAAAATTTACTGTTATCAAACTTTTCATGTGAAACCCTGTCGCCAGTACCATTATTTTGTATTTGTGATAATGTTTTCAAAAATTATGTGTACCCTGTGAAAGAAACAGGAGAAAGTTATAATAAAATAACCATGCACATACAGCGGCTGCGAGTTCATGGGTGTATCGGGACCAATGCACCCGAAAAGACGAACTGTATGGGTGCAGTGCACCGACTCTATAGTCTGGTTATTAAAGTTTCACCCATTTCATACGATTTCATATACACACATAATGCTATCATATTATTGACAGGGCCATGTTTGGTGCGTTGTCCACAAACTAACTAAGGTTCCAGATCAAACTGTTTTGTACTAGAAAGACTGTACAGATTCCTGCCAAATTGTAGAACAGCACGTGGGGGTTATGTACATAGACACAGATAGCGCTATATGCATTAATTTCCAAGGCTCTAGGCTCCAAAAAGCTTAAATTTTCAACTACACCTATTTTGGTTAACCTTATTAATATCGGCTCTGGCAATAATTTCTTGCACCCACACCAAAAATTTAAAACCTGCGGCCCCTGTGCACACATCAGGTTTGTTTTAGCCATAACAAAGTAAACCCCCAGCAATATGATTTTATTTATAAATTGAAAAAAGATGCGACAAACTTCACGTATCAAAGTAGCCAGGAGAAGTTTCTTTCGAATAACTTGGTACACGGGAAGGAGGAAAATTTTGTTACAACGGCGCAAAATGTCGTATAATTGGCGCATAATTACAGCACAAAATTTTTTTGAAAAGCCAAAAGGGGTGCGGTCAACTTCACATATCAAGGCAGCTCGGGAAAATAATTTTTTTCGAATAACTTGGTACACGGTAAGGCACAAAATTATGTTACAACGGCGCAAAAATTTCTTGAAAATCCAAAAAGGGTGCGACCAACTTCACATATCAAAGCAGCTCGGGAAAATAGTTTTTTTCGAATAACTTGGTACACGGAAGGGCGCAAAATTTTGTTACAACGGCGCAAAAAGGCGCACAATTGGCGCCTAATTACAGCACAATTTTTTTTGGAAAATTCAAAAAAGGTGCGGCCAAAATTTACGTATCAAGGTAGTTCGGAGAAATAGTTTTTTCGAATAACTTGATACACGGAGGCTGCAAAGTTTTGTTTTAACGGCGTTAAATGGCTCATAAATTGGCGCATAATTACAGCATAAAGGTTGTGAAAAATTCAAAAAAATGTGAGGCCAACTTCACGTATTTAAGATAACTCGGAGAAATAGTTTTTTTCAAATAACTTGGTACACTGGAGGTGCAAAATTGTTTTCAATGTGCTACGTGCCGCGACGTAGTTAACAAAAAAAAAACAAAGAAAAAGAAACAGAAATTGACCGGGTTTAGTCGGTGAGTGGGCGGGTATAATACCTACAAAAATTAAATAAGGCCTGAAATAAAATAAATTATTAACCGCTCCGTACCACCTGTAGGAGAAATTCCCGCCTGCAGATAGACCTAAATAAAAAAACAAAAGAAATAACAAAAAGAAAAAGAAACATTACAATGGACATTAACCCGGTTTAAGTAAGTGAGAATAAACCAAATATAAATGAGTATTTGCTAGCTATGTATTTGTATGCCAGATCTCACAACTTCGTTTAGTAATCATAATATTATGATACCTCATATAGGCTCTGATAATGCCAACATATAACCTACAATTACTAATACAATGGCAATAACGTCTTCCAATGTGCCAGCAAGCTTTTATCCCATTCTCGCATTAATAGATAGTAGTTAAAGTCAAGCGTAGTATAGTAATTCGATGGCAATAGATTCCAGTATCATAAATCATTTTCGTACATACAATTAATTCGAGACCTGTATGAGCCCCAAACAGTAATATCTAAATGGACAGGGTTTCGACACAAGCAGGAAAGAAACACACACCCACGTATCTACGGTGTTGGATCTCTCGTTCGCTCCTCGGACCGGAGCATGCCAGATGGACCTGGGATTCCGTAACGGGTGCAGCCTTCTATACCCCGAGGAGCGGCAATTCAAGAGACTATCGTGTCCCCCGCAGGTAGCTAGAATGATTACGAAAAATATGAATTTATTTACGCCGACAAGTACGGGTTTATAAAACCATTAATACACACCACGCTGCAAGGCGTGCGCAAAATTTTCATAAAAACGGAACGAAGAACCTAGCAATTACGACAAGTGCTTATTAACATTTTGAAAAGAAAGTGCACATACATTCGTTTAATTAAACAACCAGGGTTTTAAGTTATATTGTGGTTATGAAAAAGCGTGATTAGGAAACTTGGAAACACGCTTTTATCGGATAGTATGCGACCTTAGTTCAACGAGTTTTTAGATTCAAACCATAGAGGAAGCAAGTATACGTTATCGGAATGTTTAAAATTAAAGGACACCTAAAACAAGGTATTGACTTATTTAAATTTTATCATAAACTTGTCGTTTCCAAGCAAATATATTTGAGTTAAACAATTATTGTAAATCGGGCTTATGATGAACAAGTAAAATATACAGGATGTTGATGAAGGATTTAAAAATAGCAACGGAATTGATTCAACTGAAAAACAAATTAAAGGGGAAAAAGGGGTAATTAATTTATCTTGAAAATAAACGTAACAAATCCCCCCTCCAACAAAATTAACAGATCGGGTAGGGAAGCAAAAGTACGGGAGTGGGCAGTACCAAACAAAACAAAAAAAATTCGCTTATGAACTAAAAGAAAATTCGTTACGAAAACAAAAAAAAATCAAAAAAAAGAAAAACATCCAAAAAAAGAACTCTCATCCGGCTTGAAAGACCAATAATGGTAAAGATCGGGCTACCAGAGAAAACGACACAAGACACTCACTGGAGAGAACCAAGTACTAGGATAACATAAAAAAGGAAGGGAAGACGGGGAAGAAGCAAGCACCGAGGATTAAAATGGAACGGCATCGACACTGCAGAGTCGTCAAAGGACGGATGTTTTTCAGAAGAAACAGTAAAGTTGTCAATCTCCAAAACAGGATTGGTTTCCCGCAAAGAAACCAAAAAAAAAGAAGAGAGAAAAAGCAGTGTCAACCAAAACAGAGCCCAAGGGTCAAGCCTCCAGTATGTAAAAGAGTAACAAAAGAGAACGAGTGGAAGGTAAAACAAGCGCTGGTAAAGACACGATGTACTACAAACTGTGGTAACCAAGAATCGCAATAACCGCAGAACCAAAGAAAAGAAATGCTAACTAGTCCTAAAGTCGACTACGTCGTGGTTTCCGAAGAAAAGAAAAACGGATTAGAAAGCACCTACCACAGGAGCGGATTGACGAAACGCAATCGGTATAAAAACCGACAGCAAAGAAGACCAACCAAATTAAAAAGGAGAGAAATGTGTAACGAAAGGAACGAAGAAAAAAAGAAAAACCAAACATTGTAATACCAAGCACCAAGTACAAAAACCACAAAAAAGATCTTAAGAATCGCACAAAAGAAAATAAAACAGAATCTAGGTGTAATTATGTATGAGTATGTGTGCGTGTGCGCGCGTATGTGGGTGTATGCGTGGGTGTGTTGCTGTATGAGCATGTGAGTGTGTGTGTATGTGCCTGTGGGTGTGTGTAAAAGTGTGTGTGTGTGTATGTGTTGAACTGCTGTAGCCGCCTCTTACGACAAGCAGGTCGTACCATGAGGCTATTCTATTTCCGGACCCACACGGGTAAAAGAAAAAGAAAAAAAACCCAGCAAAACATGGAAATAAATAACGAAATCGTAAAGTCCAGAAAATAAGTCTTAAGGAAAGCAAAGTCGGCATAAGAATCTGGGGCACGAGGACTAGATATTGGGCTTAAGGCGTTTACGCCGCCAGAAGGAAAATGAAACGAGATCAAGGACATTAGGACTTCGCCGACATACATCTTCTGGTTGGGAAGAAGCATAGACAAATTTCTGCTTCTTATGGGCAGTTTTCCGCAAAACAGAGACAGCAGGGGATGTAGTAGTTGTAGCACGCGATATAGGAGGTGTCAAGGGTAGTTTAGAAAACTCAAAACGCGTCATAAAAGAAAGGGGTTTGTTTTTAGAATGGGTTGCAAGAAAGGCAACGGTAGAAAGAGAAAAAGTATTGGCTGTACGAGAATCAATCTTACGAAGAGAAACACATGCAGAGCACACTTCAGTTACGTGAGATAAAGGGACAGAATTAGATAAAATTTCAAAGACGTTAGATAAAGGACTAGAAGTATCACAGCTAGGAAAAAAACAGCAATGGCTGTAGGAATATCATCCTTAGAAAAAGCAGCAGAATCCAACAACAGTGCAACCATATTACATAAGGGAACAGAATCGGGTAGAAGTTCATCAACGTTACAAGAACAAACAGTATCAGGAAGAACTTCGTCCACAATAGATAAGGAAGTAGTATCAGGTTGACCTTCGTCAACATTAGATAACAAGACATCAGCTAGGATTTTACCAACTTTGGTAAAAAACAGAAGCAAGTAGCATTTTGTCAGCAATGAGAAAAATGCGTAAGGGTAGGTAACGTTTCATCAACGTCCGATAAAGGAGTAGAATCAAGTAGAACTTCATCTCTGTTAGACAACGGAGTAAGAACAGACAAAACTTCAGCCACAATAGGAACTGATTGCTTAACAATACTAGATAACGAAACAGGATCAGGTAAAACTTTGACGATAACAGCAACAGGCATCACAGCTACGGGTTCACTAACTGCAACAGGACCTTCTTTATCCGTATTAGGAGTTATCGTCAGTTCAGCTACAGTAGTTATTGCAGACACGACAGAAATTTCTTGAGTAGAACAATTTAAGAAAGCCGGAACATGTGGAATTTTGACAGCAACAGCAACAGACATTAAAGATACAGGTTCATGAACTTCAACAGGACCTTCGCTGACAATTAAAAATTATTGTCACTTCAAGCTAAATCTGTTATTGTAGTTACAACAGAAATTTCTTGACTATAATCATTTAAGAAAGCGGGAACAAACTCTTGACAAGCTAGCTGTTAGCCACTAATTTGAAGTGTGGGTTCTAATGGTGGTGGAGGCACAGTCTGGGGTGAGAGTGAATAAGTAGGGCGAGCAGAAAGAGGAGTAGAATAGGATGTAGAACTAGAGACGGAAGAAATTCTGTTCGAAGTTATATTTGCCGAAGAAGAATAGGTTTTGATAGTAGTAGCAGGATGATCTGGATGAGGTACAGAAGAGGACCTAGAATTAGAAGCAGAAAAAGTTTGGCTCTTTGAGGTGAGGAGAGAATTTGAAGTATGGTTCGAAGACCTATTAGTAGTAGGATGATAGTTGGGACAGTTGTGGCGAGTAACTCACTTATGCCCGCAACCATAGCAATGGAGTACTTTAGGACGAGTACAACGTGTCGAAACATGACCAGGTTTGTCGCAAATAAAGCAGATGACCTGACGAGTAGAAGCAGAACTAGGCAGAAGAACAGTAGAAAGAACGGAAAAGCATCGGATTTACCCGTAGGCGTAGGAGAAACCTTAACAACTCGAATATGTGAAGTATTTTCTTCAATAGTAGCAGACTTATAAGCAAAATCCGGGGGTTCAATTATTCCGAAAATAAACGTAACAAATCGCTTGGTGCATAATGGTCGCCTAATTTCAGCACAAAATCTTTTGGCAAATTTAAAAAAGGTGCGGCCAATTCTACGCACCCAGGGAAGAATTTTGAAATAACTCCATAACAAAAGTTGGTGCAAAATTTTATTTCAATGGCGCACCTAATTATGGCACAAACCTTTTTTGGAAAATTTAAAAAAGGCGCGGCTTCGTGAACTTGGCCGGAAGAATATTATTTTAACTATAACTTGTTTGTTAAGAGGACACAAAATTTTGTTTTGGCGGCGCAAAATGGCGCGTAATCGACGCACATTTTTTAAAAATTAAAAAAATGCGGCTTCTTGAACTTGACCGAAAAAATATGTTTTTTAAATAACTCGTTTGCCAAGAGGGCGTAAAATTTAGGTTTAGTGGTGCAAAATGGTGAATAATTGGCACCTAATTATGACACAAAAATTTTAAAAAATTCAAAAAAAGTTACCGCGAACTTCGCGCAACTTTTCTTAGGCTTTAAAATTTTTTATATATTTATAAATTCGGTAGTGAGCATCCTTAAAACCATTCAATCAATATTTGTAAACTTGTTTAAAAACAGTCACTATTCTTAAGCAAAATCTAAATCTCAAAATTAAGATCCTTCTAAAATTTATCTGTTAGATTGAATGACAGAGTACTCTCTCGAAGGTGTTCCAAAAATCAAGTTTACTTCAATTTTGGCACAAATTAAACGTTAGTTCTAGCGTATTATTATTATTTAATGGGGTACTTACGGTTTGTTTCGCTTACAAACACCTCCGCTACCTTGGGAATTCGTTGTTGTGATATGAAATACTATCAAAAACACCGTGAGTGCAATTAATGCAAGCATTTTAATCAGTTTGCTAATTATTTGATTAATTCTTGCTTTTGTTTAGTAGTTCTATGACTCAAATAGGGGTATCAAGCGGAAGCTTTCAAGATAATTCATTCATAATTGACTTTTATCATGATACACTTTGTTTATTTGTATTTATAGATCTAGGAAACATATGATAATTACGTTTGATTTTTTTTGTACACGTGCGGAATAGGATTGATAGTGAATCCCCTTTAAGCTCGTTCAAGTTCACTACGCTATATAATTATTATTTTAGTAAGAGAAAGGTAATTTGAAACAGTTATTTGAGGTGTAAATGGTCCAAGAGCACTCATTTTTACGCCCTGAAATAAGAACGTTTTTTTAATGCAGCTGATTATGCAGTTGACAAAGCTTCCCCATTTTTTCAATAAAATTATCAAAACCTTACATTTTAGGTCTATCATTTTAATTCATTTTCTTTTCCGTTTAAAGTTGTTGCGTGCGTAGTTGCTTTTTTCCTGAGAGTGCATCATCCTTGATATCCTTTTGCAATTTCCTTGCAAACAGCCTTTACGTAAAAAATGCGATTGTACTGAATCTTATCTAACTTCCTACAGGGGCACTTTTTTGTCCTTGTACGTTACGAATTACGTTTATATTAAAGAACAATTTTTAAAGATAAGCTAGTCAAAGAAACAAGCGTTAGAGAATTTATTACATAACTTAGAGACCTTTGGAACGTGTGCATTTGTTTTAAAAAAATCAACGTTAGGCTTAAGTGCTTAAGCTAACGTTAAAATGCTGCAATTTTGCTTGGAATAGAACCAAGCTTTCGCTTTACTTGGTGATTTCCAACATGATCTTACCCAGCGTCCCCGCGATGTCAGTAGGTGTAAGTAGTAGACACGACTTCAAACATTACATCCATTGGCAAAACAAGGAAATCTACACCTATTTAAAATATATGTACGAAGGTGGTTTAAAAAGTAGGCGAAACGAAGAAGGAAATGAAATGTTTGTTTTTAAAATATAGTTTGTTTTTCAACATAATCTTATTAAACCCCCATCGTGCGGGTACGCGAGCCACTACAGTCAGTTGGTAGCAATGTTAGATAATTGCGATTTGACGCAAATAAAAGATTACGTCACGCAATATTCCAATTAGTGCAACACAATTAAAAGGTTATACAAATTTTAAAGAAAACCCCAAAGGGGTACTCACGTAAACTGTAGAGCGGCTCCAGCACTACTCCATAATGGCGGGCTCCGTTGCATCTTCTTCGGGCGTGGGTGATTGGTCGGCCCTGGTCGAATCCAAATTTAATTGTCTTCTTCTTATGTAGAGGTACGATGAAGGAATTGGTTTAAGGAACGATAAATCAAAAATAAGGCAAGGAACCTACGTAACAAAAAAGACACGATACGATACGGCACAAAGATAACTACTCTTGATGGCGTCTCGATGTTTAGTTCAGACACGTATATTGGAAATCAACCACTCCCTTCTTGGCACCCCGCGTCGGCGCAATCTGACGCAAACGCACTGTCTGAAGTGACGGAAATACGCACACGTCCTTTTAAATTTATGACGCGAAATTCTTACAAATTAAAACTTAATTGAGAATGTTTAGTGCCGATTTCGGCACGTAACAATCGCGACAAAGCCATAAATGAAAAAACTTAAAAAATGAAAATGACTGTTAGCACAGTAACATCTTAAAATCTAAATCCTAACTAACCTACATAAATCCTAACATAAATTCTACAAAATGTTTATTTGAGGCGCCACCTGGTTTTTCCCGACCGATAACACGTCTTCCGGATTACCAGGAAACGGAAAAGTGCATACACGAGTCTTTGGTGTGGCGCAGCTATAATCGACAGCACAAATTTGTCGGGGAGCATAAAACACTACTTAAACTAAAACAAATGCGACAAGTCGCCTAACCTATATACTAAACTAAAGCTAACATTACAGTCTCCTAAGTGCAGACGCACATGAGCGTTGCATCTAGACTGTTCCTTCGTTGGCAAAAAAATGCCCAAATTAAAAATGTTCAAAAGAGTGAGTTACTCTACACTCTAGCAAATTTTTAGTTACTGGTACTTTGGTTTAATAAACAATACACATCAAAACTTGTCCATGACATGGCTGTGAATCAACAAATTTAACAAACGTACCACCTTACTAATTCCTTACATTGCTAACCAAACAAATCACATTTCTACCGTCAGGTTAGCTTTTTCACTTAATATTCAAGAAAGATAATTCCCACGTCTGGTCATAAATACCAAACGTTGGGAAGATAAAACAAAATCTCAAGTTATTATCGGAGATAATAGATAAGATAACGATATTAAGCTATAGTTATGATTAAAGATAATAGGTAAGATAACGATATTAAACTAAATAAAATTAAATAAAAACCCTTAACCACAAAAATTTTATTTAAATCGTGCCACAGTGTTCCTATAGATTATTAAACTAAAGTTATTATTAAAGGTAATAGGTAAGATAAAGATATTAAACTAAGGTTATTATCCAAGATAATAAATAATATAAAGATATTAACTTAAGTTATTATCAAAGACAATAGGTAAGATAGCGATAGAGTGGCTCCGTGGAGCCGTTATATGGGAATTTCTCGTGCCCCCTAAAAAGGGCGACCTGTGAAGCAGACCCGTTTGCAATAAACGGCACGAGGGACCGGCAAAGGCATTTGGGTGCATCCCTGCACCCGGCGTTAATTGATATCGGTGATATAGTCACCCGATATCCACACGATATTTCTGCATACACTCACACATTCACACACTCATACATACATTCACTGTCAGCGACCATGTGCGCTGACAGCGGCACCGCATGACCTTACGACAGATTTCCAGAGACGTGGTCCGAGTGTCTGTGAAAACCCCCCGCGCAACCACACGGTGACTAACGGAAATCAAAAGGCAGTAGAAATAGGAACGGTAGAAAGAGGGAGGTAGGTATTTGGAATGCTTATGAGGCACTTCCAGGTAGAAGAAAATAGAGGAAGGGCTCGCATTGAGCTAAAGAGACAGAAAAGGTGGATAGCAAAGCATTACTCAACTAGCCAATGTAGTCAGTAGCCCAGAGGGAGGGAAAATCACTCTTATGTGGTAGACGGGTGTTCCGGGACGAGAACCGAAAGAAAGATAAGGCAGAAACGGAGACAGCAGTATATGAAAAAGTAGAGTCTTTGGACAAGCGTCCGAGAGAAGGTAGAGAGTTGTCCCTATAAAACACGGGTCGGTCTGAAGGACCACCTGCGATATTAATCCGACAAGTTAAGGTATATTATAAGTTAAAAATTCACTAGACTCTTAAGAGACCTAGTACAATCATTTTCCTAACGAGTGCATCCACTACGATAAGAAAATCCGACAAAAGCTGACACAACAAATTAAAAGTATCACTACAGATACATTCACACAAAAACCAACTGTTGCAAGGTAATTTTTTAAATCGGTAACACCCTAAACACACAAAAATGCATAATTGTAAGCAGTTACATACAAACACACTGTCCCAATATACTAAAACAGCCGAGAATTTAATGAGATATCAATAAAAAGCGATATCACCTCACCACGAAGTTCAATAAAAAACAACGAAAAAACTGTTTATAGGTTATGATGATTTAGTGGAAAAAGAAACAAATAATGATATAGGGTAATGTGGGCGACTGTAATAATTTAGAGGAAAAACACATGAAATAGAAAGTCCTAGTTTTTTGCAACTGCGAATATGAACTATTTCTTACAATGGCATAGGCCGCGGCTCCTGTGTGAGCCCAAAGAAAAAAGTATTCACTCTAACATCAGCTAAAACCAATCATAAAAATTCAATGAGTTATTACAACCAAAGTTACGACAATTACCACATAATTAAACGATGTAGGATAAATACTAAAAACAAAATAATATGTTGCAGGAAAGGTGCGAGGGATTAATTAAATGAAGCGACAGAGTTATACTGGGGGATCGTACGCGTGGAAATTTTTGATGGGCCGCCCCCATTGGTATATAAATACTTTTTTCCTCTGCTGCCTTTTGTTTCGTCTTTTTTTTAAATGTTCATACTTGTTTTTAAGTACTTTGACATCTCTAAATCGATCTCCTACCAACATATTAAACTCTCTACAAACTTTGTCCCAGACTTGGGTTTTTACATTTAAAGTGTTTGTGTTACTTTTACAGCATCCAATATCCTTTGAATATTTTTTTTTACCAATAGAAGAAGTATTTCCTGTTTTCATAGAGAGTAATTGCTAACACGAGTTACATATATATGTATAATTAAATAGAAATTATTAAGAAATTATTAAGAAACTTAAGTTAGATGCAACATTGTAATTCAAGGATAAATAAAGAAAAGGTTAATGAAAGTTTACAAGCAAGTTGTGAGAACGGATGTGAATACATTGTATTCCAGACGTAAGTGATACTACAGGTGCAGGTCACAGACGGTTAAGAAACCTCAATTATTAGAATTAAGATTGTTACATTGTATAATATAATTGAATAAAAAAATAAGCAGACATGAGCTCTGCAGTTCCCACAGAAATGTGAGGTGCAGAGACAACATAAATACCCCGTGAGCCCCAGATCAGTCAGTCTTGAGCTTCTCAGCTTTTACATTGTTGGTTGCTTAGGCTACTCGCCCTAAATTAACTTCAATTATTAGTAATTTCGACTTAGTATGACTTTATATAGTTTATTAAAACTCCACTTGTAATTTCTGTTAAATAAATATTTGTTACATGAAGTTTTGGAAGAAGATTTTTTTAAAAGGCAGCTCCCAAGGCCCTAAACGTAACTCACGTTTTCTTTATCTTGTTTGCCATCTGAAATTATAACCAATTAATAAAATATGAACAGGATGCTACGTACAATGACGTAGCCGGAAGAAAACGTAAATATACCAGGCTATCTATCAATGCGGAGGGGAGGGGTTCCTAGCAACACAAAAATAATACATCGCTAACAATTTTCTATTTACAATAAAAAAACACAAAAATAGCAATTTTTATCGAAACATCAAAACAAAATTAACTAAGGTTACTATTTAATAAAACAATTTTACTCTATGGACAAATTTACTAATTGCTTCACGAAGTGCGCAATTCGTAGCTAACATGCAATAAATCTAATCAGTATCAAAAAGAATAACGCTGATACTTTTGTATAAGCGTATGGGTTAATTAAAAAAACTCATTAAATTTAGAAACCTTTCTAGTAAGGGTTTTACCATACGAAGCATTTGTTATAACTCTAATCAGTAAAAAAGAATACTGCTGATACTCTCGTATAAGCAGAGCGGTTAAGTACAAACAGCAAAAGCATTAAAGTTCGAAGCTTTTTAGTAAGGATTTTATCAGAACAAACATTAGCGTATCTAATTTCAAATTGGGTTTATCCCTGGGTATGTTAGAAAAGGAAAACAAGTCACATACATATGTCGGGATATTTATCTGGTCAGCCCGCGGAAGCGGGTTGACACAGCATTGCCGCGGTAGTCAGCAACAACCTGTTTTTCTGGGGGAAGACGGTATTTATCAACCCGCAATTTTACTTCTTGGAGCGAGCGACATAAATCTTTAAACTGAGGTAAAGAAGAAATGTGTTGTAACGCTAACCGTTTGGAAAAATATGGATTTAAATTTCTACGCAACTGATCGATAATTTCAAATTCTGATGGTTTATTATCTAGTCTACTATAAAAAGCTTCTATTGAGGTAATAAAGAAAATTACATTTTTGTCATGTCCCTGGGCTCGGTTTCTTATTTCATTCCAAAGATCGGTAATATAATCGTGCGGTAAGAAATTCCGTTTTAAACACGTAACTAATTCCTCCCAGGTAGAAATCTGACCTCTTATATTTCGATACCAGATCAAGGCAGAACCAGAGAATAATTCACCCGCTGAAACAAAAAACTCATTAAATTTAGAAACCTTTCTAGTAAGGGTTTTACCATACGAAGCATTTGTTATAACTCTAATCAGTAAAAAAGAATACTGCTGATACTCTCGTATAAGCAGAGCGGTTAAGTACAAACAGCAAAAGCATTAAAGTTCGAAGCTTTTTAGTAAGGATTTTATCAGAACAAACATTAGCGTATCTAATTTCAAATTGGGTTTATCCCTGGGTATGTTAGAAAAGGAAAACAAGTCACATACATATGTCGGGATATTTATCTGGTCAGCCCGCGGAAGCGGGTTGACACAGCATTGCCGCGGTAGTCAGCAACAACCTGTTTTTCTGGGGGAAGACGGTATTTATCAACCCGCAATTTTACTTCTTGGAGCGAGCGACATAAATCTTTAAACTGAGGTAAAGAAGAAATGTGTTGTAACGCTAACCGTTTGGAAAAATATGGATTTAAATTTCTACGCAACTGATCGATAATTTCAAATTCTGATGGTTTATTATCTAGTCTACTATAAAAAGCTTCTATTGAGGTAATAAAGAAAATTACATTTTTGTCATGTCCCTGGGCTCGGTTTCTTATTTCATTCCAAAGATCGGTAATATAATCGTGCGGTAAGAAATTCCGTTTTAAACACGTAACTAATTCCTCCCAGGTAGAAATCTGACCTCTTATATTTCGATACCAGATCAAGGCAGAACCAGAGAATAATTCACCCGCTGAAACAAATAAATCTTGATTTGTGCAATTCCGTGAAATCCTGAGTTCGTTAATCCTATCGAGGACAGACATTAAAGAAATTTTGGAGTCAAAGCCCTGGAAAATTAAACCCCATTTATAGACAGGTTTGGATTTCCCCAATGATGGAGCTTTAGAAATTGCAAGGTTCGATAAAGGTACAGGTATATCTGTGTCTAGATCTAGGTGCAGCCTGTCAAGGACTGTTCCTTCGAGTAACAGAATGTCCGATAAGAAAGTTTGTTTAGTTTGTTATGGACTGTAACTTAAAAAGGACATAATCAAGGCACTGCTCTTTAGTGACACCTTGGAGTTTTCAATTCGTAATACCCTTCCAATTTAAATAAAAACTGTTATAGAATTGATTCTGATAATTGAATTAAAATGTGTCTAATTCATTTTACAACAGACTTCACCGTTCTACTACATTTTCTTTTGGCAACCTTGGTATTCAGGTACCAAATTGTAAATAATTGTACATACTTTCGACCTTGAACGTTCATCAACGTTCAACACAGTAAACATCCATATGAAAAAGTAAATAAAACAGTCGAAATAAATAAATTTAAAATAGAAATCTTTTCCAAGAAAGGTTTGTTGGTAATGATTTCCAGCACTAACACAAAGTAGCGGATATACTCTGCTAATGCCACATCTTAAAAATTCAGTTGACGTCTAAATAGTCACAACGCCTGAAACGAATTGAAGCGTATTAAAACGTTCTGAAACGTTAATTTTTATTACATTAACAAGTTTACACGGGGTTAAATTCCCCGGGGCGGCAAATGGCTTGCAAATAATAAAAACGGCACTTACACCATGGTGTCCTCATCTCGATGCGCCATTTATCTCGGCGTGGGCAGCGTTCAGATGTGTCCTGGTTTGATTTACTGCAGCTCTCTTCAACGAACCGCCGGCATTTTGTATAATGGTAGAACAGGTGAAGGAAAGGTAAAAGGAAATGGAATACTTTGCCATACTGTCGGTGCACTACAAACACATCTACACTCGAGGAAGGTCAATGGTAAAGGTAGGTTTGTTTAGACATCAGTTCCCACAAAATATCTCTTCTCTTCAAGGAAGGTTAAAGTTCTCTGACGCACATTTGTAGGCAGAGCTGTCTTGTTAATCATGAAAAGTGCAATTCTTGCATTTTCCCAGACCCCAAATGATAAGTCAATGTTCGCATTTACGCGAGAACCAACTCTGTGTGTGGCTTTCACGGAATACTTACATTAAAACATAATAGTACGGAAAATTTTCTCGTGTGGGGTAAACAAATACTTCTTCGATAGAATGAACTGTAATTTATAAATGGCAATTACTTTTTTTTGGCACTGATACTTATGCTTGAATGGGATCCATTTTTTCCAGTTAAATACACTGTGTAGAAGAAAAAATACATTTATATTTAATACAACATTAATCAATATTTAACAAATCTAACAAACCTAACAAAACTTGACAGTTCTCAAAATTTTATAATCAATTAAAAAAAATCCATGTTACAAAAAAACCATAGCAACAAGATAATAATGAATGCTAGCATGGACATATTGATAATTTTATTTTCTAAATAATTGTCCATACTCCCGGCTTTAAACTTTTATGAACGTTCAACATATAAAAACATCCAAATGAAAAAATTAAACGAAATAGTCAATACAAACAAATTTATTGTTGAAATATTATTTAACCAATGTTGTTGGAAATCATTATAACCACTAATACAAGGTGGTAGACACACTCAATCTAGTTGGCGCCTTAATAGTTACAACACCCACAATATTGTCTTTACCCGGGTGGGTCTTGACTATTCGTCCCATCATCCACTTGCTAGGTAGCAAATTATCATTTTTAATGAGTACAAATGTACCTTCTTGAAGATTGTCAATATTACTTTTCCACTTATACCGCTGCTGTAATAGCGACAAGTAAAATTGAGACCATCTGGTCTAAAAGTTTTGATTTAACTTCTGAATTAACGGGAATCTGGTAAGCTGATTCAGTTTAACATCAACATCATAAAGCGGATCAGGTACGCTAGTCATAGTTCTTCCAATTAAAAAGTGAGGTGTTAAAGATTCAAAATCATTTGGATCACTTGACACGGTATATAAGGGTCGTGAATTGAGCGTTACCTCAATCTGTGCGAGAACGGTGACAAACTTTTCATAAGTCAGAACAGTATCTCCAATTACACGATGAAAATGAAATTTTACTCTTTTAACATTACTTTCCCATAATCCGACAAAATTTTATGTGTTTGGTGGAATAAAATGCCACCATGTACCATCGTGTGCACAAGCAGTAATCATTTCATCCTGAGCATTATTTAACAATTCAAATAATGCCTGTATTTCTCTTGAAGCTCCCACAAAGTTGGACGCGAGTTATGTATCCCCCAATTATCTATATGTATTGAATATATTGAATCTAATAGGAATTATTAGAAATTGTTAAATAAAGTATAAGTTCATTGCAACAATGTAATACAAGGATAACCCAGAGAGGTTATCGACAGTTCATGAGAACGGACATGCAACTTTGCATCCGAGAGGGCAGTGATACTGCAGGTGGCAGGTCACAGGCGGTTAACATATCGCAATTACTTAAAAATAAGACTATTACAATGTAATAAAATATAGAATTAAGAGAAAAGCAGACATGAGATCTGCAAGTTCCCACAGCCATGTTAGGGGCAGGTTATTATAAAAAGCCCGGGAGCTCAAGGCCCGGCAGTCAGTCTTCGAACTCCATACTTCGTTGTTCAAGCTACTCACCTTATTACAATTAATTAAATGTTTTTGAATTAAACTTATTTTACAAGTTATTCAAAATTCCAATGTAATTTCTGTCTTAAGTTAAAATAAATATTGTTAAGTGTTTGGAATTGTTTTTAAAAACACCGCTCCAAAGGTCCGAACCTTAACTGGCGCAGTCGTAACGGATGTCAAAAGGGCACTGAAAATCCAAAAATCGGAAGATTGGTGACCAAGAATTTCAATTCGCAATTTTGACGGAACCAAAACCAGGTTGGAGGAAGAACAAAAATCGTCCAAATCCAACAACAAACCAACGTGGACACGATACAGCATCGATCGAGCCCACAAAAGAAACAGATGAAAAAATTAATGTAAGTTCATTTCCATTTATACCAATTGATCTCACAAACTATAATTGATATATGCTAGTTTTATTATTTTATTATTTGATTACCATTTATTAGTATTTTATGAATGTTATTTTATGCCAATACTTTTTTAAAAATAGTTACAAAAAGAATTGTTTTCAAACGAGAATTTATAAGATTTTATGAGACTTGAATGTTTAAAGAGACCTTCTTTAAAAGTAAAAAGATTTTCTTTTAAAAGCAAAAGAGACTTGATGTTTAAGAAATTCTTATCACAATTATTAGAACAAACTCAAAAATAAACCAAAAATAACGGACGCACATCCATTAATACCGAAATACAAAAATTAACTAGCGCGATACAAAACGCACGTTTAATCCGGTAAACTAAAAGGACAGAACGCAAATTAATTCCAAAGTAAAGGTAATTCTTCAAACAAGCAATTACGGAACGATTATTTAAAACATTGACCTCTATCATTCTGTATAAACTACAGCAAAACACTCTACAAACATATCAGTAACTGAAACCAGTGTAACTTAAAACCAGCGTGCAAACCGCACCTTAGCAAAGTTCGCGAAGGAAGCATCATTTATTACACACTTAAAAAACCTCAGAGAAATTGCTATAACTTTCAGAACTAAAGCAGCGCAATTTGTAATTAAATCAATTGCGGAGTAGAAAACTATTCACCACCGCAATCTATAAATAACATTGCGTTACGAAAAGTTAATTATGCTAGTACAAACACGAAATAAAAGCTAAACGTTTTTAATTAAAACTACTCATCATTTATAAATTGCATTATCCCAGTACAAATACTGAGTAAAGCTAAACGGTCATCGTAAAAGGTTATAATTAAAACGCCCATAATTGCAACTTAAAACCTACATTACGGAGAGATTCAATTACAAGTCGTGCATCACAAAATAAACAGACGCAACATTATGCAAAGCAATTAACTACTAAAGAAGCGAATTATTTAATTCCCATTAACTGAAAATAACACCTGTGAATAAGTGTTAATTACCTCAACGAGTATAAGTGTATGTTATACGGCACGTACGCGATTAAATAACCAAGACTACATGATCAAGAGACATAACTTAGTGATTAAAATTACCAAGTAAGTAATTAACCTGCAAGCTAAATTTAGAATACAAGACAAACGAACTATACGTTTAAGCAACTTAATTAAAACCAACGGAAAGAGATATAATTACAAATTAACAGAACTGAACTAACAGAAAGCGAAGTAAATATCGCGAGAACAAATCTATCCACTACAGATTCTTCAGAAAGCAGAATTCACAACAAATTAAAGCCGCGAGATAGAAACAGGAAAATTCAAGGCTACAGTAATTAAGTCAACATTATTGAGTATAAATCTCACAAATTCATTACCGCACTGTGTAACTAAGTACAAATAACAGCAATTACGATTCTAAAAATAACCCGACGCAGTCTAAACTGAAAATTAACAAATCCAAACCAAAATTAACGATACAAATAGCAAAACCAACCTCAATTTTTACAAAATTTGAAACTACCCAATCTAAACGGAAAATTAATAAAACCAAAGCAAAAATAACGTTTCAAATAGCAAAATCAACCCCAATTTTTACAAGATTCGAAATTATCCAATCTAAACGGAAAATTAATAAAACCAAAGCAAAAATAACGTTTCAAATAGCAAAATCAACCCCAATTTTTACAAAATTTAAAATTATCCAATCTAAACGGAAAATTAATAAAACCAAAGCAAAAATAACGTTACAAATAGCAAAACCAACCCCTAATTTTTACAAAATTTGAAATTACACTACCTAAGCGGAAAATTAGTAAATCCGAAGCAAAAATAACGATACACATAGCAAAATAAACCTCAATTCAAAAAAAATTTTTTTTTTAAATTACCCAAAATCGAAAGCAACCCTTAACCAACATGAGTAGCGTTGACATGAGACTTTATTTGGAGACAGTCCAGATATTTGACAGGACGCAAGCGCATCTTGTAAATTTGATTGGAGCATCCAAAATGTTCCTGAAAACTATCTACAAACCCGGAGATAACAAAAGAAATTCATTGCTTATACGCTTAATAATAAGTAAACTAACCGGAAGGGCACTAACCTTAATCGCCAGTAGGGACGATCTACAGGAATGGCAAGAATTCAAACAGATACTAATTGCATATTTTGGAGACCAACGTAACATAAAATGCCTGGTACGAAACCTAATAAACCTCAGAATGGAACACAACCAATCCCCCTATCAATTCGGAATGAAATGCTAAGACGTGAGAAGTTTAATTCTAACAAAATTAAAAATCGAAGAGCCCGATCAAAACGTTCGACATTTAAAAACAAAAATGTATGACGAAATGGCACTGGACACGTATATAAACGCTTTACCAGAACGACTATCGGATAAGATCAGATTCCAACGACCCCAAAATCTAGAAGAAGCCATGAACCTAGTAATAGAAGAAGAAAATGTAATGTATTACCGCAACAGACTATACAACCCCAACGCGAATAAAAGTTATTCACCAATAAAAACTATACAAGCCACAAGACAAACAATCCCTCAACAAAAATTCCCTTCAACGCACAAACAAATCAACCGCGAATTAATAACCCAAGTTTCAACAATGCGAATTTTAATAATCAATATAAACATTTTTCAAAACCAACATTTAACCCAACTTTTACGAAACCCGCATCCAATCAAGATTTAATCAAAACCTAAACCAACAAAGACCAGCATTCAACGCAAACTCCAATAGAAATACACCAATGAATAATAATCATAACAACCCTAATAATTATTATAAACTAACACCAATGGATACCTCATCTGGTAACACCAGACAAAATACAAAGATAACACATATCCGACCAAACCCTCATCAGAAACGCAATTTTACATCGGAAGAATTATTACACCAAGAAGTAGAAGAATTTGACACTGACCAGAATAATTACATTCAGACAGGTACGAACGATGAATCAAACCATGCAGAAACTTATGAACGCGACGAACAATACGAAACTTACGAGGAGTACGACGAAGAAAACTCGAACTCAAATTTTCAAATGGACCAATTCATAAACGACCAAACTTAATAAACTTAAATAACATAAATCACTTAGTATTACCATACATAGAAATACCCCACGCCGAATTTAAACTATTAATCAATACCGGATGTTCAAAAACATTAATTAGTCCCAGAACCGTGAAAAAACATTATTTAGATTATGTAAAAAGAGAACCATTTAAAATTAAAACAGCCCATCAAACAACACTACACCAATTCGTAGCTAATGTACCCTTACCGAGAACATTTAATGTTAAAATGAAACATAAATTTTGCGTATTTGAATTTAACCACAAATATGACGGCTTAATCGGAATGGACCTTCTAAGAAAATTAGGAGCCAACATTGACATCAAAAATCGTTTATTGAGGACGAAATACGGAAAAATCCCTATTAAATTTCAAAACACACAAATCGAGCAAAAATACACAATAGAACCCCGAACGGAAAGAAAAATAAAAATTCCAGTAAAATCTAACAAAAAGATAGGAATAATAAATCATATGACATTTCAACAAGGAGTAGAAACCCCAACTGCTTTAGTACAAATAAAAGATAATTATGCAACCACAACGATATTAAATTCAAACGACTATCCCGTGGAATTATCATTGACAGACCTAACTAACGTAGAAGAATTAAATTCTAACGAAATGGAAATAGACGAAAATTTAGAAAACGATTACAACCCAATAGAACATGACAAAATGTTAAGAGAAAATTTAACTAGCATCCGCTTTAACACCGACATCAATCAAGAACAAGAAAGAGCAATTAAAAACTTATGTTTTGAATACCGCGACATATTCCACTGCGAAGGAATACCATTAAAATTCACCAACACAGTAAAACATAATATCGAGCTAACAGACAATAAGCCAATCTTTACAAAAGCATATAGACTACCTCATGCAAGCCAAGAAGAAGCTGACAGACAAGTAGCAGACTTATTAGAACAAGACATAATCCAGCACTCCAACTCACCATGGAGCAGCCCCGTGTTAATAGTACCTAAGAAATTAGACGCAACCGGAAAGAGAAAGTACAGAATGGTAATAGACTATAGAAAGTTAAATGAAAAAACGGTAGATGACAAATATCCAGTACCAAATATAACCGAAATTTTAGACAAATTAGGCAAATGCCAATATTTTACAACATTAAACCTAGCATCAGGATACCATCAGGTAGAGATGGAAGAAAAAGATATATCAAAAACAGCCTTCAGCACACCTACAGGACATTACGAGTACAAACGAATGCCATTTGGATTAAAGAACGCATCCGCTACTTTTCAGAGAGTCATGGACAATATATTACGAGGAATACACAATGAAAAATGTCTTGTGTACCTAGATGACATCATAGTTTATTCCACATCATTGGTAGAACACATAGAAAGATTGAGAGAAGTATTTGAAAGACTAAGACAAGCACATTTCAAAGAACAATTAGACAAAAGTGAATTTTTACAAAAGGAAGTATCATTTTTAAGACATGTAATAACACCCCAAGGAGTAATGCCAAATCCCGACAAAACAAATGCAGTTCTAAATTACCCATTACCAAAAACAACCAAAGAAATTAAAGGATTTCTAGGACTTAGTGGTTACTACCGCAAATTCATTAAAGGTTACGCTCAGATAACCAAACCCCTGACAAACTGTTTAAAAAAGGGAAACAAAATTGAACACATCCCGGAATTCATTAAAGTCGTAGACAAAATTAAAAACATATTAACGAATCACCCTGTATTAGAATACCCAGACTTTTCAAAACCATTTATACTAACGACAGATGCATCGAATGTAGCATTAGGCGCAGTATTGAGCCAAGGAAAAGTAGGTAGCAATAAACTCATCAGCTACGCATCCAGAACCCTAAATGAAACCGAACAGAAATATAGCACCATAGAAAAAGAATTATTAGCCATAATTTGGGCAACAAAATATTTTAGGCCTTACTTATACGGAAGAAAATTCTACATATACACCGATCATAGACCATTAGTATGGCTATGCAAACTTAAAGAACCGAATTCAAAATTACAAAGATCCATTATAGGAAACGTAGACGAAGCAGAAATAAGGGAAGATCCAGACGAGATCGACACGATACATTCGACCCAAAACGAAGAACCTAAAAACGCGATTAAAATTTTAAACGAAGCAATCGATATGAAACCCAACCAATTTATAATAACCGAAGTTTTAAATAACCCCAATCCCGTAAAATATACAAAAGTAGATAACAAAAAGATATACCAAATTCAAATAACCAAAGATGACAACGAGGAACAAATAATTAAAATTCTAAAAGAATGCACCCCCGAGAAAAAACGATTTTACTTCTATTTCAACACCGAACATTTATACCAAAGATTTTCAGAATTATACGTTAAATTATTCAATAACTTTGGCCCTGAACTCATCAGATGTACGAGAAAATTAATAACATTAGACGACCCTGACGAAATAAACAATGTAATTAGGAATCAACACGGAGGAAAAACCAACCATCGTGGAATTAACAAAACAATAAAGCAACTTGTAAGACGTTATTATTTTAAAGACATGAAGGAATTGACCACAGATTTCATTAACCAATGTGAATTATGTGACAAAGCGAAATACGATAGGAAACCCCCAAAGGTACTCTTAATGTTAACCAAAACACCCGACAAACCATTTCAAAAACTACATGCCGATACTCTAGTAGTAGAAGCGTAAAACTATTTAACAATTGTAGACGCATTCACAAAAATAGGCCAAGCAATACCAATCACATCCAAAAATAGCATCGACGTGACCCAAGGATTTTTACAATATTTCACATTTTATGGAACACCCGAATCAATAACTCTAGACAATGGTAGCGAATTTAAAAATGAAACAATACAAAACACTTTAGAACTTCACAAAATAAAAATTTATTTTATATCGGAAAACCACCCTGAATCAAACGGACTAATTGAACGACTACCTTTAACCCTGTTAGAACAAATTCGATTATTAAGGATAAATTATAAAAAGGAACATATAACCAATTTAATGTCATACGCACTAATCGCCTATAATAATACAATTCACTCATCGAGTTTTACACCCTTAGAATTAACCTTAGGATATTCATATTCAGGAAATCCCCATGGCATACACTACAACAAGGAAGTATATCAGCAATATGCGAAAGATCACAAAGAAAAACTAAAAATAACTTACGACAAAGTAAAAGATAAATTAGAGAACGATAAGGAACGTATCACCACAACCCGAAACAAAAATACCGTTCATTTACATTTCCAATGCTCCACCCGAAGGTACTACATTGGCCAGGAGGCGAGTTTTTTGTTGCCTGGAAATTTAGAATTTTGCCGAACCCTTGCCGTTCCAGGCAAGGTAGGGATCTTTAACGTGCGTGACAACACTCACACACGGGACCTCCATTTAACCTCTCATCCGAATGAGGGCGTAATATTTGTGAAAAATGCTCACCTGCCATTTTTCAAGCAGTCGGCCGTGTCGAGATATGAACCCGGGACCTTGGGATCCGTAGTCTTACGCTTACTACATTGATCCTGAAACAAAAATACCAACGGAAATAAATTTTCAATAGGACAAACCGTGTATGAGAAAAACTTTCAAAGCAAGCGACATAAAACGGCACCCAGAAATTTAGGACCATTCAAAATTAAGAAAATATCAGATAAAAATATAGCAGTAGTAGACAACGGTAAAATAACAAAGTACATTCATTTGAAAAACCTAAGACACCCTGTCATTTCAGATGGACAATCATCGCCCTTACTGTCAACCTCGCCCAGGTAGGACGGACAACCAAGTAATAATAAAAGATATAAAATAACAACCCCGGTATACTACCAATTAAATTAGGCAGTATGCAAAAACCCAATTAACGTTTGCAAAATTAAATACCCTACACTCTAGTATTATTGAACTAACCGATTTATTAAAAGAATTAATAAGAATTAGATCACTTATAACTAACAGTAAATTACTTTTTGACGTAACAGAATCAAACATTCTAATATTTGAAAAAAATAGCTATAGTAAAAGGCTACATTAAGAATAACGAAATAATATTTTTAATAGAAATCTCGATAGTAGAAAGTAACAATTATAATTATTATCATTTATTTGCTTTCCAACGGAAGTTACTAGCACAAACCAAGTTATCATACCCAAAACCAAATTCCTATCCTTAAATGAACTGAGATATGGTTATACAAACGAAAAATGTACCGAAGTAACACCAAACCAATACTTATGCCAATCGATGACGACAACAACCATTCAAGAAGACAGCTCTTGTGAAGTACAACTATTAAAATTCTCAAATCATTACGAAAACTGTGAAGCCAAACAAGTGCAAATAAACAACATGAAAATCCAAAAAGTTACAGAAAACAAATAGATAGCCATTTTCCCAACAGAAGTAGTAGCAACCATCCACTGCAATCAAGATGAAAATAACCAAGCATTAATCGGAAGCAAATTAATTACCCTCAAAGAAGACTGTTATGTGAAATTGAAAGACGAAGTAATCAGAGTTTATCAAGATCCCATAGCACCAAAAAAACTTGCAAACCTACCGGAACTACAGTTCAAGATAGAACAACAAGAAGACGAAGAAATAGTCAAGAAACCCATGAAGCTAAAGCATCTAGACTTAGACGACCTCAACCATACCATGAAATTAGTGGAAAGTTACAAGGAACATTTAAGTGAACACAAAACGCCAAAGTTACATTATGATAATATAAGCGTTTGGTCAATTGTGTTAATCATTTTAATAATTTTTTTTTTTTTTTTTTGTAATTATATATGTATTTTACAAAATGTACCTTAGATATAAGAATGAAGGAAACAGTTCTAGATTTAAGGAAACAAAGAGAAATAAAGAAACGATAAGTATACCCTTAGAAACAATGAATTTTAAATGAAATTGAATAATGAATTTTATGTATAAAAATTAAGTAAAACCTTAATTTTTCATTTACGGTGGGAGGAGTTATGTATTCCCCAATTATATATATATATTGAATATATTGAATTTAATAGGAGTTATTAGAAATTGTTAAATAAAGTATAACTTCATTGCAACAATGTAATACAAGGATAACCCAGAGAGGTTATCGATAGTTCATGAGAACGGACATGCAACTTTGCATCCGAGAGGGCAGTGATACTGCAGGTGGCAGGTCACAGGCGGTTAACATACCGCAATTACTTAGAAATAAGATTGTTACAATGTAATAAAGTGTACAATTAAGAGAAAAGCAGACATGAGATCTGCAAGTTCCCACAGCCGTGTGAGGGGCACGTTATTATAAAAAGCCCGGGAGCTCAAAGCCCGGCAGTCAGTCTTCGAATTTCATACTTCATTGTTCAAGCTACTCACCTTATTACAATTAATTAAATGTTTTTGAATTAAAGTTATTTTACAAGTTATTCAAAATTCCATTGTAATTTCTGTCTTAAGTTAAAATAAATATTGTTAAGTGTTTGGAATTGTTTTTAAAAACACCGGTCCAAAGGCCCGAATCTTAACTCGCGTTATTTGAGTACAAATGCGATGGCTTGCCGCGACGTGCTGCAAATCGCCTAAATGCTGCTAAAAATACTTCTGTCGTTAAACTAGTTACAAGCTCTAAGTGCACCGTTTTTGTTGTAAAGCAAATAAATAGACAAATATATGCTTTATAGTTTCTGTAATACGCCTTTTTCGGTCCTTTAACAAAAACGGACCTACATAATCCAATCCAGTTATTGTAAACGGACCTGATACCTTAATACGCGCTTCTGGCAAGTCTGCCATAATAGGATTAATTGCAGTAGGTTTAAATCGAAAACATCTTATACAGTTTCTAACCACTGCTTTGGCAGTAGACATACCCGAGATGGGACAATAATTTTGGCGCACACCATATAATAATAGTTGAGAACCAGCATGTTGCAACTCAATGTGCTGGTACTCAAATATCAAACGAGTCAAGGAATGCTTTCCTTCCAATAGAAGCGGATGCTTTCTGTCATATTCCAAAGTGGAATTTTTCAAACGTCCCCCGACACAAAGAAAGTTATCAGTTTCTACAAAGTGTGCCAAGGCAGACAATTTACTTTTCGGTTAAAACCCATTTTCAGTTTTAAAAGATTTATTTCTTAAGAAAATGAGCCAGTTTGTGCCAATTGCACCAACTTAAGCCTGCTTTTATTCAATTCACTACTGTTAATAGACCAAATTGTCTGACACTATTTCTGACATTAGAAATATATCGACAACAGTAAGCAAAAACTCTAATCAACTTTAAAAATTTAGAAGCTCCAAAAAATAATTTTAAAGGATCCTTTTTAGTTACTATCAAAGTCTTGGTTTCACGCTTTACTTCTGGTATTTCACTTAAATCAATAGTCTTAAGAAAACTCGACCACTTATAATCACATTTTAAAAACGAAGGACCATGCCACCAAAGTTGTAAATTTACAAGTTTATCTGGATATTATCCTCGAGAAGCTACATCGGCAGGATTCTGCTTTGTGGCTACATAATTCCATTTTCTGATATCCGTTACATTTCGAATCTCTAAAATTCTATTTGCTACAAATTGCTTGGACATGTAGCAATCCAATGTAGCACAATTTGAGAATTGCAGTACAAAAAATAATCATAACTCCCAGACAAAGAACTTCTAACATTTTACTCAATTTGGCTAAAAGAAGACCTCCACAAAGTTCTAGTCTTGGAATGGTTATAGCTTTCAAAGGTGCAACTTCGTTTTTGCACATAATAATTGAACACGACTTTCACCTTTTGAATCGACAGTGCGCAATTGCAGCGTTATATGCATCCTTAGAAGAATCGTAAAAAACCATGAAGTTTGTTTAAACAAACATCTCTCCACATAACAATCTTGAAATCCGTAGATCATTCAAACTACTCAAACACGATTTGACCTTCTCCACGTTGATCTCAAACTTATAGGTACTTCCGAACCCCAATCAAGTTTCAAAGTCCATAAAAACTGAATCATTAATATTGCCATAATAGTGCAAGGGCATATTAATCCAAGCGGGTCATAAATCTTTGCAATTGTCGGAAGAATGACTTTCTTAGTAGTACACAAATCTGCCTTCTCATCATGAACTTCATATGACAAAACATCTGGTTTACTGTACCACTGAACTCCTAAAGTTTTAATGCTCTCCTTATTGCCTAAACTTAAAACACTTAAACAATACGAATCATTATGAAATGCATCTAAAATAACTAAACTATTTGAAGCCCACTTTTTCAAATGAAAAAAAGCAGATTCCAGAATAGCACAAATGTCTTTACAGACTGTAATCGCTTGAGATTCATCAGAGAAACTAGAAATCAGGTCATCTACATAGAAGTCTTTATCAATTACATCAGAAGCTATAGGAAAAAATGCCTTGTTTTCTAATGCCAGTTGTATTATACATCGAATTGCAAGATAAAGTGCACTAGAAGTTTCATGTGTCACCGCATTTAACGTAAAAATAGAGTGTTTTTGAAAAATCGTCTCTCCAAACATTCCTTTGTAAATATCTATCATCAGGATGTACCAATATCTGACGGTACATATTGACAATATCTGAAACAACCACGAATGTGTGTTCTCTAAATCGAATCAAAATTTCAAAATGTCATTTTGAATCGCTGGACCTGCAAGCTGTATATCATTAAGAGAGACCCCAGTACTTGAAGGAGCAGACCCATTAAATACTACTTTCAACTTTGTAGGTAAACTGCGTTTTCGAAGAATCCCACGATGCTGCAAAAAATAACCCTGAACACTACTAGAGTGGTTATCAGACAATGTGTCCTAAATCATAATATTCTTTCATAAAAGAAGTATATTCCTTTTTAAATTGAACATTTTTCTCAAATCGCTTTTCCAATTGTAACATGCATTTTACTGCACCGGTCTTTGAATCCCCAAATTCCAAAAACAAACCTTTTAATGGAATTTTTACTATACATTTTTCATCATCTGCTCTAGAAACTGTATTTTGATAATAATTTTCACAAATCTGGTCATCTTCAGATAAAAGGGTACTTTGAATAAGCTCCTCTATAACCCTAAACCTTTGTAATTCATTTTCCACTGAATGCGTTGCAAACAACATCGAATCGTTGAAAACAAAAAAAGGTTTTACCTTCGTGAATATCAGCTAACAAATTGCACCTATATATTTCCTAAACCCTTACCTGATATCACAAGGTCGAGAATTTCTTATTAACAATGAAAGCCCAAGGTAAAGTTGGATGGAAAACGGCTTGAGGAAAAGAAAAGTTTTTAGACATAAACGGCTAGTAGAGTGTTAGCTCTGGGTAGATCATGAGCTTGAGTCATGGGTTGTCAAATGACCAAAAATATAAATAATGAGCGCCACCGTATTTTTCAATACAACAATCTACAAAAATTAACTGTGCTTGTATTAGGAGAATGCGAAACCTTATATCAACACCACTAACATAGCCATAAAACCCGAATTTCACTCTTTTAAAACACTTACCAAAATCTCAAACACCAGATGTCATACAGATGTCTCGACTTAACCTGTGAACAAACAAATGCACAACAGACACCGTTTGTGTCCTCAAAAATATTTACCAAAATAAAATAATAGAATTTAAGTTTCAAAAATATACACTCTGGGTACTTGTTATCATTACCCACAATTTCTGATCAGGAATGACTTGTAAACTTTACTTGTATTTTAATAAATAAAAGAGTCATGAAAAAAAAATAGATTCTATTTCATTAAATTCTTTGATTCGTTTTAATATAATATTTTTCAACTGATAATTTTTTAATAGAACAGAAATGTAATAAGGATTTGTATTCAAAAACATAAAGATCTCTAAATGAATCTTTCTTAATAAATTTTATGAAAAGTTTGAGTTCTCTTAATTATTCATATAACATATTCTTCAGTCATAGTAGTACTACCTTGACCTAACAATCAAATTTAACTACCTTAGTTCAGATAAAATAGCATGTATCAACCTAAAGTTAGGTTCACTTAATAGGTATTAAAAGAATTCCTCATGTTGATTGAAAATCAAAGTACATGACCTCAAAATTATTAAACATATTTAAAATTAGCGTAACATGACATGTGAGGTTTAAATTGGACAGCTGAATATTTTTTTTACTTGACATTATATGTCACTAACAACTTTTTAGTTTAGTTAACGTAATCTGTTTGAGCAATAATTATGACAAGCAATGAATTTATTACGTAATTCTTTCTTTTCTTAAACGATTTTTTAAATGACTTTAATGTAAATAAAGTTTCAACCTTATATTTTCTTATTGCGATTTAAATAATAATGAAAGTGATTCAATGCTAAATAACACTCACGTGTGGAAATACAGTACGACCAAAAGAAATCGAACTATAACCTCAGTTGTCGGAAATTCCATTAACATCTGCGTTCTGCGATGCACAAATAGAAGCCACGTGAATACGTACGAAATTAA
The DNA here is from genome assembly GCA_036346225.1 of Platerodrilus igneus. NCBI lineage: Eukaryota > Metazoa > Arthropoda > Insecta > Coleoptera > Lycidae > Platerodrilus > Platerodrilus igneus. The sequence continues at coordinate 1,022,461 of JARFIW010000691.1, read as the reverse complement.
TGCTGGAATTTTGAGAACTCTTCGGAATAAAACAGTATTTAACGAAACCAATTTCTCCTTAATTACATCCTATACAATTTAGTATTCCAAATCCCAAACTAAATTTTCTTGAAATTAACTGCATGATATAAACTGTATCCAACAAATTTTCTAGATCCAAGATATCTACTTATATGATGTTACTTATTTGATATTGCACTAAGATTTAATTAATTACACCAACTGTTTTAATGATGGTGACTTCTATTTCTCCTTTTACGAACTCGACAGCAGGCCATGTGCCTGGAAACCATCTTGATTTTTCTACGCCCTGGCAATCTTTATTAGAATCCCTACTAGAACTTCTAGAAATTGAACCAGAGCTACTGGATTTCTTAACCATTCGCAACATTGCTTTGAGCATAGCTTTAGCTATCGTTAAACTATCAATAAATTTATCATCAAGCTTTTCGCGCTTTCTGTATTTATTTTCTATATACCTATTTGAGCATAAAAGCTCAATTTCCAGCTGGGTTTCTTCAAATTCTTGAAACCTATCAATTCCTAATTGTAACTTAGTAACAACCGTATCATTAATTGATTCAGAAGTATTTCTAGTGGCATTTAAAATAGTTCATGAAATTGGTTAATCTTTTTTCGATCAAATCACGCTTTCTATTCAATTGCTTTAAACTATTAGCCATTTTAATCGTTTACAGTGCACTCAAATACAAAATTAAGGCACCCAAATTTGCAGTAAAGCAATAAATTATTTTTAATACTTTTACTTTAATCAAATCTTGGTTTGACAGTTTATTCGCAAACCCAAACAACTCTACACAAATCGATAATCGCTGTTACGTCATCATTGAACAATTTGGTGTTGGTGACAATAAATGCCATTAGTGCGGGTACCCTACAGTTTAGTGAAACATTTATGCCGGCAGTGGGAGTGCGTGAAGTGACAGTCGTACTCGAACCGTTACAGAAGACAGTTGTATGAGAGCTTTTGGAAGCGACACCACACCCAAAGTGCGTGTTCTTGGTTGTCCGCTAACCTTTTGTGTGTGACTTTTATTGCTCCAAGTGGCACAGGCTTTAAGGTATTTATACACTTTATTAAGTAGTTTGTTGTAGTTGCTTTATTTATTACATAACCGCTACACTGCCATCGGTATTGCTACAAAAAGCAATTGGTCCTTCCCTATAATTACCATATCTAGATCACCTTATCAACCCTACATTTATTGGTCCATACGATCCGAATTTCACTAGTCCTATGTTATACGCATGTCCTAAATTGAATAGCATTTCAGCGAGCGTGTTTTTAATTATTTGCCTTAGCTTTAAATTTGTCTTAAAGCCCATATTTAGCAGGTTAAAATGTGTAAATATTATTTATACTGTCTTTAAACTAAATTAAGCAATTTCGCCGTAATTAAATTAGCAAGCGTTTAATTACAAACAAATCCTTAATATAAAACTTGCTAATTTGCATTAAAAGCCATTGCGCGTTTTTAGTATAACATACAACCCTTCAGTCGGTTTGCAGTAAAATATTGAACACATTTGCAGGAGTAATAAAAGTAAAAACTGCATCTTTCTTGCACTACGTTAACCACATGTTCCTGTGATCTTTGATGTAAGGCCGCCCGTTGTAAACTGTAAATTTTATCGTAATGCTTTGTTTGACAAACCCTTAGTTTTCCACGTTTTTGCTTAAGACCCATTGCAGGCTAATAGTCATAAACGTGATTTATTGATTTATGCGCTATTTTACATTTTTTGTGCCTTGAACAACAATTCATAATATTTTAATATTTCTGAGAGCACAGCTGAGCGGTTACCGTTTACAGCATTTTATTGTAGGTCTTTCAGAATATCGGTGTCACTATGGCTCCGAAAAAAACACATTTGGCAGAACTCGAATTACTTAAAATACGAATTATCAAGATGTTGGAACTTGGCAACGCTATACAAAGTGATTCAAGTTTAAAAACGTTATTTCATATTCAAACAAGGGGAGTAAATGACATTTACTCCAATTTTAATAGATTTTAGTTGATGTCTTAGCGTCCTGTGACGAGGCAGAATTATTGAATTACAACGCTGTACGGAAAGAAGTAGATTCCGCTTATTATTGCATACTGCTGCATCTTAAAACGATGCAAGAAATGCGGGCACAAATTACGGAAAATGCTCCAAGCAGTACGGGATCAAAATTGTTACCGTTAAAGCTCCCACATTTTAATAATGAGGTAACTGAATTCGCATCTTTTATCGATTTATTTGACAGTCTGGTTTATAATAATGCGTCGCTGACCAATATCGAGAAATTAAATTACCTTATCAATTGCTGTAGCGGGGAGTCTTTGAAAATTATTAAATCGGTACCCATTTCGGGAGATAATTTTATCATTTCATATAATGCCCTGCGTGAGCGATTTAGCAATCCACGTTTATTAGCAACTTTGCATTGAAAAGCTATGAAAGACTTTCCACCTTTAAAATCAGAAGACCCTAAGAAACTTAGGGCACTTATTGATTGTTTTTCAGAGAACCTTGCTGTTCTAACTAACTTAAAGTTTCCCACTGAACATTGGAACTTTATTCTAGTCGATTTTCTTTTAGAAAAACTCGATCCGTTCACTAGAAAATTCTTTGAACTCCAATCGGATCCGAAGCAAATACCTAATTTCGATGATTTGAGATATTTTTTAACTCAACAATGTGCAGCGTTGGAAACCTTTTCTTTAACCGCACCTGTTCCTTATTCGACGACTGTTCATACACCTCACACATCAGTGCCTAAGAAATCCTCAGCGTTTCAGTTTAAACCAAGAGTTTCTTCTAACGTAGTTTCACTGGACACACCAATTAGCTCTAATGACTCAAATAATTCATTTTCGCACCATTGTCCTTCTTGCAAGGGCAATCACTTAATTTACAGATGTCAATCGTTTCTTAAGAAAACTCCGACAGAACGTTTCGACATTGTCAAACGCTTACGTCTTTGTTTAAATTGCTTACGAACAGACCATGCGTCCATGCAATGCAAATCTTATAATTCTTGTCGAACTTGCGCCAAGCCGCATCATACCTTACTACATTTTGAAGCGCAACCTGCTTCTAGCCATTCAGCTGAACCGACCGCTACACATATGCATAAAAATGCCAATAGGACGCAGTCAGCCTCTCCTATTCCGGCAAATGTTTTGTCTTCACAGACGAATTCAAATCTTGGGGTTACTGTCTTACTTTCCACTGCTGTTGTGGAAGTTCAAGATCGTTCTGGTAGATACAAACCGATCAGGGTACTCTTAGACCCTGGCTCTCAAGCTAGCTTTATTCGAGACGATTGCGTGAGCAAACTTTGGCTTCCACGCATACGTTCTCAAGTTCCGATTTATGGACTTGGGCAGACAACTTCAGCGGTCAATAGGGGTGCCGTCAGCTGCACCATTCGCTCTATTTTAGACTCTGAAAAATCTCTAGAAGTCACAACTTTTGTGCTTTCGTCAATATCTGGCAAATTACCTAGCGTTGAAGTTCCTAATAATTGGGAACACTTATGCGGCCTGCACTTTGCAGACCCGACCTGGAACTCTCCAGGAACTATTGACATGCTCCTTGGAGCAGATGTTTATCCGTTCATCATCAATGGCGGTGTTATACATGGCAAATTTCTTCAGCCTGCCGCCATAAATACAATTTTTGGTTGGACTATTATTGGTCCCACAAAAGCTTGCAGTCTGATACTGTCCAAGCATTTTTGCTTCTGTAGAAGATCCTATCGACCAGACCCTAAGGCGGTTTTGGGAGATAGAAGAGTTGCCATCCAAGCCTTATACTTCTCCAGAAGAAGAAAAGGTAGATTTGATTTTTGAAAACACGTTTTCTCGTGACCCTAGCGGTCGTTTTATTGTTGCGTTACCGTTCAATGATACTTTGCCCGTTTTTGATAATTGCTTTGAGATGGCTAAAAAAAGTCTATTTTCGTTGGAGCGCAAATTGCATGCTCAACCGGAGCTACGCGCACAGTACAACAATTTCATGCAGGACTATCTTGATGCGGGTCATATGGCATTACTCGATTCTCCGCCCGTTGGGAACGATAATTATTTTTTACCCCATCACCCTGTGTTTAAAGAGGAAGGTCATACTTCTAAAATTCGTGTTGTTTTTGACGCCTCTGCAAAGGCTAAAAACAACGTGTCACTTAATGACACTCAATTGGCTGGACCTAGTCTCCAAAATGACATTTCGTCAATCTTACTTAAATTTCGCTCTCATCGTTTTGTTTTTACTTGTGATGTTCGCCAAATGTATCGACAAATTTTGGTTACCGAAGAACATCGAAGGTTTCAATTAATTGTGTGGCGGTTCTCCGCAGAAGAACCCATTCAGACTTATCAGCTTAATACAGTGACCTATGGTATTAAGTCATCGCCTTATCTAGCATTAAAAACTCTTCAGCAATTAGCCATTGACGAAGGCAAAAGGTTTCCATTAGCCGCTGAGGCTATACGGTCAAATCTATATATTGACGATTTCGTCGCCGGTGGAGATTCTATACAATCGGCCCGAGAAATTAAAGATCAACTTATCCGACTTTTACATTTGGCTGGTTTTGAACTTCGAAAATGGAGTTCTAATTCAGTTTCTATTTTGGAAGGCATTCCGTCAGATTTTTGCCAATATACTTCACTCGATTTCGATTTTGACGAATCAATAAAAATATTAGGTCTTCAATGGTCACCTACAGAAGATATTTTCTCATTTCGGATTAAACCATTAAACCCAATATGTACAAAGCGCAACATACTTTCGCAAGTTGCCAGAATATATGATCCATTAGGATTTTTAGCCCCACTAACACTTTTTGCGAAACGCCTAATCCAGCATCTGTGGATGTTAGGTTTAAATTGGGATGACATCCCACCAGCAGACATTTCGTCTCAATGGCAGCAGTATCAAGAAGAGTTGCCGTTATTATCGTCATTAAAGTTACCACGTTGTTTACCCCCTTCGGATCCCTTTACTTGTCATTTGCATGGGTTTTGCGATGCTAGCGAGGTAGGATATGCAGCGGTAGTATATTTCCAGTTCATAAATCAAACTACTGGAGAAATAACTGTACAATTTGTAACCGCTAAAACAAAAGTAGCTCCAATTAAGCGCATTTCAATTCCACGTTTCGAATTATGTGCCGCCGTTTTATTAACCGATTTACTTTTTTTTACCATTCGGTCTTATCAAGGCTTGATTGAAATCTCCGATGTTTCAGCGTGGAGTGATTCTACGGTCGCTCTCACTTGGATACGTTCTCCACCTTTTCGTTGGAAAACTTTTGTGGCAAACCGTGTTAGCCACATTCAAGAAATCATTGCACCTATTCGATGGTTTTATATTAAATCTTCGCATAATCCGGCTGATCCTGCATCTCGGGGATTAATGCCAAGCGCGGTTATTTCATGTTCGCTATGGTGGGCGGGGCCTGAATGGCTTCACTACCCTAGCGACTCGTAGCCGCCTCAACCAACATTGTCAACCTCAATTGCTGAGGTAACTACGGAAAAGAAGATCCTAACATTTGTCGCTCAAACAGATCCAAACGTCATTGACATTTTACTAAGTCGCTTTTCATCGTTATATAAAATCCAAGGCATCGTGGCTTACATTTATAGATTTTCTAAACCCATGGATCAACGTCATACGGGTCCCTTAACAGACATTGAATTACACAATGCTCTAATGATTATCGTTCGGCATGTACAAAATGTTACATTTTCAAAGGAAATAGCTTCGATCAAGGCAAACCGTAAATTACCTAAAAGCTTGCGAAAACTTTCTCCATTTGTTGATCCACAAAATATCTTAAGAGTAGGTGGGCGCTTGACACATTCTTCGCTTTCCTATTTAGAAAAGTTTCCTGCGTTATTGCCTCAGCGGCACCGATTAACCGAACTTATCATTCGGTCAACTTATGAAAGGTATTGCCATCCCGGTGTTAATACCACAGCGTATCTTATCCAACAGAATTTCTGGATCCTTTCTATTAAAAATTCAATCCGAAATTATTTATCATCATGTCATAGATGTTTTCGTACCAAACCGGTCCTGGTAACTCCTCCTATGGGAGACCTACCGGCAGCACGTATTACCCAAATCAAACGTTCAGTATTGTTGGTGTTGATTTTGCTGGCCCTCTTTTTATAAAGGCTAGCCGCCTACGAGGCTCTAAAACTCTTAAGACCTATATTTGCATTTTTGTTTGTTTTGCCACTAAGGCAGCACATATTGAACTTGTTTCGGATTTGTCGGCAGACGCGTTTCTTGCCGCTTTGCGACGATTTATAGCACGTCGAGGACGCTGTTCTCAAGTATTTAGTGATTGCGGTACTAATTTTGTAGGTGCCTATCGTCAGCTTACGAGTTATCTGCATAGTGCAGTAACCTCAGAAAAGATAAAGTGGTCGTTTAATCCACCTAGCGCCCCTCACTTCGGTGGTTTGTGGGAAAGCGGTGTTAAGTCGGTAAAGACACACCTAGCTCGCGTAATCGGCGAACAAAAACTTACCTTTGAGGAACTTTACACAGTTCTTACTCATATTGAATCTGTTTTAAATTCAAGGCCACTCTGCGCTTTGAGTTCGGATCCAAATGACTTGCGTTGCTTAACACCAGGTCATTTCCTAACTATGGAGCCTCTTTCTGCACCACCAGATGAGGACCATTCAACCAACGTTTTATCATTAAAGAGCAGGTGGAAACTCCTGCAAAAACTCCATCAAGATTTTTGGGCTCGCTGGAGCCATGAGTACTTACATACTGTGAATCAGAAAGTTAAATGGCACTCTAAGGTAGGTGTCTGACAAGTTGAAAAGGACACTATTGTCCTCATCAAGGACGACCAGCTTTCTCCACTTCAATGGAAGTTTGGTCGTATTATTAATACTTTTCCCGGTGCGGACGGTATTATACGTGTCGCTGAGATCAAAACTGCACATGGCACATTAAAACGACCTTTGGTCAAACTAGCGCCGCTACCGGTATTTTAATTTTATTTTATGTTTAGATGTATATACATATTTCTTACATGTATGGTAGTATATTATTTTTAAATATTTGTTTATTTTGATATATATATATATATATATATATATATATATATATATATTTTATATTTTGCATAGTTGGTAATATCGCTCGCTGTAGTGTACCACCCTATCTTTCGTTACCTGTTTTCCTAGCAAGGTCAAATCCCATGTGATTTCCTTCACCTAACCTACTTCCTCCTTTTCAAAATTCTATGAATTTGGTGGGCGGTGTGTTACGTCATCATTGAACAATTTGGTGTTGGTGACAATAAATGCCATTAGTGCGGGTACCCTACAGTTTAGTGAAACATTTATGCCGGCAGTGGGAGTGCGTGAAGTGACAGTCGTACTCGAACCGTTACAGAAGACAGTTGTATGAGAGTTTTTGGAAGCGACACCACACCCAAAGTGCGTGTTCTTGGTTGTCCGCTAATCTTTTGTGTGTGACTTTTAATGCCCCGAGCGGGACAGGCTTTAAGGTATTTATACCCTTTATTAAGTAGTTTGTTGTAGTTGCTTTATTTATTACATAACCGCTACACTGCCATCGGTATTGCTACAAAAAGCAATTGGTCCTTTCCTATAATTACCATATCTAGATCACCTTATCAACCCTACAATCGCTTTTTGCCTTTATACCAGCAATCTAATAAGCAAATTAACTTGAAAGTATTTAGTTCTTCTACAGTACTAATCAACTTGCCAAAATTCTTTCAGAGAAGAAAAAACTAAAAAAGTTTTGAAGCGAATTCCTAAAGGAGCAAGATTCGCTGCCGCAAACAAATTGACTAGTGTACTAGATTGCTGTGTTGATAAGAATGATGTTTCTTCATGGATGAATTTACTCGCTTCCTCATTTTTCTGTTTTTGTGTTCCGCAAACCTCAAATAAAAAGTCACTTGCATCACTGGTGAAAGCGAACATTAACGGTTCAGAAAATTATGCCAGAATAGAAAAAAAGTCGACATCGTTATCCAGACGTGTAGATTCCAAAGTTGCGGAAGGAGACATCCGTGGAGTCGTCAAAATCCTATCTTCTAAGGAGTCTTGGCTGTTGAAGGAAAAGATACTTTTGCCAAATTGATAGCAAAGCATCCCTCTCTTACAAAAATTATACACTTTGAATCTCCGTCTTCAATTCAATCCAACCCCTTATTAGTGGATAAAAAAACAGTCAGAAACACTATTTTCAGTTTCCCAAACGGTTCCAGTGGCGGCATTGATGGTCTACGACCCCAACATTTAAAAAGTATGATAAATCCAAGAAATGGCGAAGCATCCACCCGACTATTAAGAGCGCTGACTAAGTTTGTAAACTTTGTACTATTTGGAAATATTAACCCGAACTTGCTCCCAATATTTTTTGGTGCTAATCTATGCGCATTAAATAAAAAGGACGGCGGAATTAGACCCATCGCAATTGGCAACACTCTCAGACGATTAATTGCTAAAATAGCTTGTTTCTCTGTTCGCGATCCAATGGGAAAATATTTACGACCTAAATAACTAGGATATGCAACCAAAGGAGGTTGTGAAGCTGCTGTACATGCAACGAGGACATTTGTTAATCAAAACTAGTGTTCTAGGAAAATTGTCCTGAAAATAGACTACGCAAACGCCTTCAATTCAGTTCATCGTGATACAATCCTCACTCATGTCTGGAAGCTACTACCCAATCTCTATCCACTATTTTGGCAAACTTATGCTTTTAACTCATTCCGATTTTTCGGAGAATGGATCATTACCCCAGCTTTCGGTTGCCAGCAAGGTGACCCAGGAGGGCCATTGCTGTTTTGTTTGGCAATCCAACAAATCATTCAAGAATTGTTGTCCGAATTCACATATTTTTATGTCGATGATGGTTTGTTAGCTGGAGATGCCACCATTGTCTTATCCGATTTTCGTACTTTAGTCGAAAGATGCAAGAAAATGGGATTACATGTAAATACATCAAAATGTGAACTATACTTTTGTGGAAAAACTGACCACCATATCGTGAAGGATTTTCAAGACATTTCTCCTTGAATCAGAATAATTAACGAACTATCATTACTAGGAGCACCGATTACAGATAATTCGACCGCTGCCATTTTGAACGAAAAAATAGTGTATTTGAAGACATTTTTTATTCGACTTAGAGATCTTTCCAATTTTCATGTCACATACTATCTACTGAGAAACTGCTTTGCTATTACCAAATTAACTTACATCCTGAGGACGACTCCAACTTGGAAATTCAGGTAAACTTTGGAACATTTAGACTCTACTATTAAAGCGACAACAGAATTTATAATCAACTCCCAACTTTCTTTAAGTCAACACCACCAAGCTTCACTACCAACAAGATTTGGAGGCTTAAAGATTAGACTAAGTAAAGACCTGTCACTGCCTGCATTCTTCTCTTCAGCATTCAACATATTTAAGTTAGTCAACTCGATGTTAAGTATTCAAGACACAGACCAACCAAATTTGTCATATTTTGAAGAAGCAATACATCAGTGGAATAGACAGACCTCAGATTTAGGAATACCACAGGCTTCTTTTCTTTAAAAATCATGGGACAATTTATATCTATTTTTATGTTAAATACCAATTTGCCAAATTTAACGAACGAAAAAATGCAAGGCTAAATATACTGCCTTCGAGGTCATTGGGTACGTTATTGGACAATAATACTTTCCGAATTGCAGTTGGACTAAGGATTGGATGTAAGCTTTGTGAATCCCATTTATGCATTTGTGGGTTGGAAGTATTATCTAATGGTCATCATGGACTGAGTTGTGAAAAAGGCTTAAGTTGCTATTCAAAGCACCTAGAAATAAACTCCATTCTATCCAAGGCACTCGTTTTGGCAAAAATTCCTTTTCGTTTGGAACCAAAAAGCCTAAGCAGAGATGATGTGAAAAGAGTAGATGGGATGATCTTGATCCCGTGGGAAACAATGCCTTGTTTCGAATGCTACATGCTCGGATACTCTTGCGCCATCTCATATTTCACAATCATCAAATCAAGCAGGATACGCAGCCAAAACGGTCGCAGCATTAAAAAGAAGAAAATATGCCAATGTTATCGATAAGAATTTTATCTTTCTTCCTTTCACGGTGGAAACTTTAGGACCGTGGTGTGAAAAAGCTATTCAATTTGTTAATCAATTAGGAAAATTGCTAGCATTGCATAGTGTAGAACCTCGCTCTCGTCCCAAAAAATAGGAATAGCAATTCAGAGAGTAAATGCAATATCAATCACGGGGACTTTTGCTTTTAGTGAAAAATTGGATAAAGTTTTTTACATTTTAAAACATGAAAACTAGTTTAGTTGTTACGATTTATGTTTAAATTATTGTGAACTGTGAAATGTTAAATAAAACTAGTAAAAAATCAAAACATACAAAAGGAGTATTTTATCCTTCAATTTTTAATCGTGTAACATAGTATTGTAACGTATTTTTTTTTCTAGTTACACCTAGTCTAATAAATTAATAATAAAACAAATAAATTTTAAAGTATTTAATTCGTAAATATTCAGCCAATAAAAATTAAAGTATAATGTTCATAATAACACATGGATTCTAGAAGATATATATTCTAAAGCTTGTTACCAAGCGCTGTCAAGTTGATAACCGGCACTTTGGTCTCCAACGTCCTAGAGTGAAGCCGCTTTTTGTAGACGAGAGATAAAGTCAAGATGATGACCCGTCAGAAACACGAGGCATCTAATCGAGTGAAGAAGAAAACTTGAGCTGAGAAAATGGATTGATAATATACATCATTTTAATACAGTTGGTATAGAATAATAAAATATATTAGACTAACACTTACTCACTTTAGTGCAATATCATATGGACAGGTTTACAGCAACGGTTTTCAATGTAAATTATAATAATTTTCCGTCACAGTAATTAATGGTAAACAGCTATGGTTTCGTCCTTTTATCTAACTACGCAGTATGGAAATGGTTGATGTTACAAAGAACCTTGACACTTCAATCTAACTGATGACTAATACGATGAAATAAATACAACAGCTGAGGTCGTGATTTTCCACCTGCAGTTCTTTTGTCTACACGTGAGTGTTTGAAGCTATAGTAAATTATTATGAAATTTTCTACGTTAATTATTAGAGTAACAGAAAATATAAAGTACTTTCTTAAAGTTTGTAAAACAACGTATAAATATCTAGGTTGTCAGTCACTAGTACAAGCACACAATGTGTTGAGATATTCAGAATCTAAACGCCAGACGCAGTCTTGGTTTAATTTTATATTTTGTTTAATTGAAAACATGCACGTCATGTAAAAGTCTTTTATTGATACTGAAATTCACGTATATTCTTTTAGTAGATTACCGTTAAAATTGAGTAGTTACATTTTAAGGTCGTTATTGTCCTGACGATCGAATTTTTTTGTGAATGGTCAAGGAAGCGCTTCTATGATTATAGTAAAAATAAAATCCTGTGTTAGGAACTAATAAATTATGACATATTTGCTTAAACTAAATTTTATAGAAACGATTAATTTATACGTATTTATTCTGAAGGTTAAATTATACAAAATTCTTTTTATAAAAATTAATGACAAAATAGTAAACATATGTATTGCAGTCGCATGTATATAGTCAGATTTCCATATGAATAGAATTCCTTTTGTTTTTCATAAAGTCGTTTTATTATTCAATATTTAAAATATGAAAAAGTAAACTAGAGCAAATCCTCCTTAAGAAAAACAGATAGAGAGAAGAAAATAAATGCCTTTAGTATTTCATAGATGTTTAAATTCTCTTATTATATTTTTGGGCATATGCTTTTAAGGACACAAATGGTGTCCATGTGGTGTTTTTGTTTGTTCACAGGTACAGCTGAGACAACTGTTTAACAACTGGTGGTTGATGTTTTGGTAAGTGTGTGATAAAGAGTGAAATTCAAGTTTTATGGCTAAGATAGTGGTGTTAACATAAGGTTTCCGCATTTCCTTATACAAACACAGTTAAATTTTGTTGGCACTTGTATTAAAAATACGGTGGCGCCTATTAAAACTATTTTTGGTCAGTTATCCACCCATGACCCATGCTCATGATCTACCCAGAGCTAACACTCTACTAGCCGTTTAACCCTTAAGAGTTTTCTTTGTCTATAGCCGTTTTCCATCCGACATTACCCTGGGCTTGGAGTTTAAAGAAGAAATACTCGACCTAGTGATATCAGATTAAAATAGAGAGCTTTAGTATATAGCTGATAGTCACCAGGATAAATTTACAAAATTTTATTTTAATTACACTTGCGCTCGCAACGTGGGGCTGGAAATTCATTTAGGGGCTGGAATTTCATTTAGAGGCTTGAATAACTTCACTTATAGGCTGGAATATTTAGTAGTTATCTTCATCACACTTATATCTACCGACTGAGGTTTGCATTGATTCTAGTAAATAGTTTTTGTTTCATTTTGTTAAAGTTTGTTACAGTTTACAGTGGGTTTTCTATATAGTTAGGACATTCGTTCGTTTGAGATTTCATCTTCAAAATTTTATAATTGAGTTACATTAGAGATATTCAGATATTTAATTATGGCAGAAACTTATAGCATCGTACACTTACTTAAAAATGAGTTAGAATATGAATTGAACATTAGAGGCATTGAAAATTCAAGACCAGTTTCAGATAAAAGGAAAATTTTAGCAAGGTTGTTGGCCAAAGAAGCAGATAAACCAGGTTGTTTGATAGATCCTTCTTATTATAAAGTAGATTTCGAAGTAGAGAAAGCAGAGATTGAGTCTAGTATAGAGTCCGTTAAAATGTTTTGTTAGAATTTATAGATGATCCCGCAGAGTCAATTTTTAAAAGGATAAGGTCAAGATTAGTGCATCTTACAGGTAGAATACAACGGTTAAAGCTCCCTAAAGAAAATTTTGAGGAAATGGTGTTATTTAAAATGAAAGTTTGGCTACTATTCTTGTTGTGGAAGCAGATCTGCATGAGAAATTAAATAAAGATACAAGTTCAAATAGTAAAGATATTAACGTAAATTCTGTTGCTGCATCTAATGTGCCCGTTCCAACAGTTACATATGTCACACAGTCAGTTCCTATAGCATCTTGGTCGATAAAATATTCAGGAAACCCATCTCTCTTATATCAATTTTTAGAAAACATCAGTGACATTGCACAGTCTCGAAAGGTATCTGAGATGGAATTGTTTAATTCTGCAGTTGAATTGTTTACCGGTGATGCCTTGCTATGGTATCGTTGCGTTCGTGGTTCGTTAACAGATTGGAGTTCGTTAGTTAGTAGACTAAAGGAGGATTTCCTGCCAGCACATCCTGAAGACGATATTTGGGAAAAAATCAAGAATAGATTACAGAAGAACGGTGAATCTGTTGTATTGTTCATTGCTAACATGGAAAGTTTATTTAACCGATTACCTATTATTCCTGCAGAACACACTAAAGTTAGAATAGTCAAGAAAAATTTATTGCCATATTTCATTCAGCATCTTGCTCTTACAGAGATCGAGAATATTAGTACGTTAGTTAAATTATGTAAGAGGTTAGAAGAAGCTTCGTTGAGTAAACATAAGTCTGTTTCAGTTACGTCATATAGTCACAAACAGCCTTTTAATCATTTTAATCCACATTTTAGAAACAAAACCCCTAGTTCATTTCAGAATGCTTCAAGTCGTGTTTATACCCTCCGTCTTCACATTCCCAGTACAAGTTCTTAATTCTGCCACCCCAATGACAGAAATGAGTGGAGTAGGTAACTCATTTATTAAGCGTAAATTGATTTGTTGGAATTGTTCACGTGATGGTCATACTTTCAATGTTTGTAGATCTTTCAAGAGATTATTTTGTTATGGTTGTGGTCGTAAAGGAGTGACTAGTATCACTTGTCCGTCGTGTCCAATTCAAAGAGTAAAAGAACAGAAGTTGAGTAGCGAAATTCCTATTTCTAGATAAAATGGTAAAGTTATTTGATATGGATATTACGAGTTTGTTTGATTTTGGATGTATTGCATCGATCGTGGGTTCATCTTTTAGCCTTATTAGCTATAATAGTTGGTCGAATAATGGTACACTAGTCTTTACTGTTGAAATATAGTTTGGAGATTGCTCTTGTGCATGAGCACGTTTTAGTTTGGTTTGATTTATTTAGAGTAGCAATTTTTATGGTCGCGTTGCAACGTAGTATATTGAGTTGAGTTACAACTAAGCGAGACTTGTTGTGGTTCATCGTGTAGCGTTATGTTAGTCTAGACGAAACTCAGGAAGGGTTGGTCGCTCAGCGTTATGTCAGTCTATACGAGGGTCGTGGTAAGTTGTCGCTTTAGCAGTTTCGACATCGTCACTTGAAATTATTTGAGGTCAGTTATGATGTGATTTGTTTTGCTTATTTAGTTTGTCGGTCTAGATGAGACTCAGAGGAGAGTCTGCCGTTCTAGCAATATTGTTTATAAGTCTAGGTGAGGCTCATAGAAGAGCTTGTCATTCTAGCAAGTTTATGCGTTGTGAAGCACTTTAGTTTAGGTCGACAGTTTGACTATTGGTAGACTGAGAGTGTACGAGTACAGTTATTAATAGTTATCGTGAAGTAAAGTGGAAAATAATTTCGTATTTGAATTCCTTTTATTCACCATATCGTCGATGGCAATTTACATGTAGCCTATGAGCGAGCTAGTCGCCAATATAATTTGAGAAGAAGAAATGTGTGCTTTGAGGTTGGTGATAAGGTGTGGAGAGTGAACAAGGTTTTATCAAGTGCAGGCGATAAATTCACTGCTAAACTCGCACCAAAGTTTGTTTTATGTGGGTTAGGAGAAAGATTACTAATTTAGTTTATGAGTTGAGTAACATGGATGGTTCTAAGGCGGGTCGATGGCATATCAAAGACTTAAAGCCATATTCTGCGATTGATGATGATGAAGTTGAAGTTATTAACAATGTTTCTGATCCTTAAGTACTTCCAGTATAGTTGATGTCAGTTGTAATTCTCTTTAGTCCGTGTTTTGAATCCTTAAGTTAGACAAGTTTAAAGTTGGGAAAATTTTTATAAAGTAATTTATGTTTTAGTAGTAATAGAGCTTAATATGTTTGTTGATTTAGATATTGCATGTGTTAAATGAAAATTTTGATGACGATAAAGGAGTGTTAAATGAAAATTTCTGATGACGATAAAGAAGTGTTAAATGATAATTTTGATGACGACAAGGATATGTTTATGGATTTTGAATGATGATATTTTTTGAGGTGTTTGAGAATGCAGCATATGCATAGAGATGTTGCAGGTATATAGAGATGGATATGTATTCAGTGAAGTAATACGTATTCAGTAATGGAATATATGATAGAGAGTATAGAGGGTGTTTAGTAGAGTATTGAGTATGTAGTCATATAGTTAGAGTGTGATAGAATGTTAAGCATTAAAGGAATGCTTGAGTTTTGGTTTAATAGTTTGAGACTAGGCCTAATGTGCTTATTCTTATTGAGAGCGTACATGAGCTAGGATAGTTCATGAAGAGTTTTTGTGAGTAGTTGGTGGTGGTCACCCAATAGGCTCAATATATGATTCGTTAGTGGTTTTAGAGTTCTTTAGTGATGAGTCATTGAGGTTATATAATTTTGAGAGAGATAGTTGAGTATGTAGAATAGAGATCTTACAGAAAATATTGTGAGATGCTCACTCAAAGACTAAAAGTGTCTTGTTGATGAATATGTATTGTTAATACTTTGTCTGTTTCTCGAGTGTTAGAGATTCGTTTCGTGAATAGACTTTGTATCTAACAGCTTTTGGTACTTACTAAATTCATCAATTTTATGCACATAAATCTTTAAGATAGATATATTAAATTAGAGAAAATATTCGTTGTACAGATTTTTGTTTAGTAGTGATTATAATGTCCAATCCATTTTGTTTATTACAGTTCTGATTTGTAGTAAAATATTTTCATTTTAAAAAAAAAAAAAAATTTTTTGATATGGTTGTTGCGTTTGTAACTATAGATGACATGCATCCACTGAGTGTTAGATACCCTAAATATACTTAACCGATTGACGTATATACTGGCTATGACTTCCCGGATTTGTCCCTTTATAGGCGTGTAGTACGCGCAGTTACTAATCACTCAATCCCATGCATTAATACCTCCCGTATCAATTAGCAAATGATCCTGATATTTTTTGTTAAACTCATCATTAGGTATAGTTAAAATTTGTGTCGTCTTGTTGTGAGGTGTAAGAGGTTGGTACAGTTAAGAAGAATAAGTTTGAAGTTTCAGTTGCAAAATTTTTTAGAAAAATTCTCCCATACCTCGAATTTTTTCTCTTGGGAAGAGGCTGTGTAACGTATTTTTTTTTCTAGTTACACCTAGTCTAATAAATTAATAATAAAACAAATAAATTTTAAAGTATTTAATTCGTAAATATTCAGCCAAGAAAAATTAACGTATCAGGTCCATAATAACACATGGATTCTAGAAGAGAGATATTCTAAAGCTTGTTACCAAGCGCTGTCAAGTTGATAACCGGCACTTTGGTCTCCAACGTCCTAGAGTGAAGCCGCTTTTTGTAGACGAGAGATAAAGTCAAGATGATGACCCGTCAGAAACACGAGGCATCTAATCGAGTGAAGAAGAAAACTTGAGCTGAGAAAATGGATTGATAATATACATCATTTTAATACAGTTGGTATAGAATAATAAAATATATTAGACTAACACTTACTCACTTTAGTGCAATATCATATGGACAGGTTTACAGCAACGGTTTTCAATGTAAATTATAATAATTTTCCGTCACAGTAATTAATGGTAAACAGCTATGGTTTCGTCCTTTTATCTAACTACGCAGTATGGAAATGGTTGATGTTACAAAGAACCTTGACACTTCAATCTAACTGATGACTAATACGATGAAATAAATACAACAGCTGAGGTCGTGATTTTCCACCTGCAGTTCTTTTGTCTACACGTGAGTGTTTGAAGCTATAGTAAATTATTATGAAATTTTCTACGTTAATTATTAGAGTAACAGAAAATATAAAGTACTTTCTTAAAGTTTGTAAAACAACGTATAAATATCTAGGTTGTCAGTCACTTGTACAAGCACACAATGTGTTGAGTTATTCAGAATCTAAACGCCAGACGCAGTCTTGGTTTAATTTTATATTTTGTTTAATTGAAAACATGCACGTCATGTAAAAGTCTTTTATTGATACTGAAATTCACGTATATTCTTTTAGTAGATTACCGTTAAAATTGAGTAGTTACATTTTAAGGTCGTTATTGTCCTGACGATCGAATTTTTTTGTGAATGGTCAAGGAAGCGCTTCTATGATTATAGTAAAATAAAATCCTGTGTTAGGAACTAATAAATTATGACATATTTGCTTAAACTAAATTTTATAGAAACGATTAATTTATACGTATTTATTCTGAAGGTTAAATTATACAAAATTCTTTTTATAAAAATTAATGACAAAATAGTAAACATATGTATTGCAGTCGCATGTATATAGTCAGATTTCCATATGAATAGAATTCCTTTTGTTTTTCATAAAGTCGTTTTTATTATTCAATATTTAAAATATGAAAAAGTAAACTAGAGCAAATCCTCCTTAAGAAAAACAGATAGAGAGAAGAAAATAAATGCCTTTAGTATTTCATAGATGTTTAAATTCTCTTATTATATTTTTGGGCATATGCTTTTAAGGACACAAATGGTGTCCATGTGGTGTTTTGTTTGTTCACAGGTACAGCTGAGACAACTGTTTAACAACTGGTGGTTGATGTTTTGGTAAGTGTGTGATAAAGAGTGAAATTCAAGTTTTATGGCTAAGATAGTGGTGTTAACATAAGGTTTCCGCATTTCCTTATACAAACACAGTTAAATTTTTGTTGGCACTTGTATTAAAAATACGGTGGCGCCTATTAAAACTATTTTTGGTCAGTTATCCACCCATGACCCATGCTCATGATCTACCCAGAGCTAACACTCTACTAGCCGTTTAACCCTTAAGAGTTTTCTTTGTCTATAGCCGTTTTCCATCCGACATTACCCTGGGCTTGGAGTTTAAAGAAGAAATACTCGACCTAGTGATATCAGATTAAAATAGAGAGCTTTAGTATATAGCTGATAGTCACCAGGATAAATTTACAAAAATTTTATTTTAATTACAGTATTATACAGCAGTTATCAACCAAATCGCACAAATTGGACAACTACGTTAATCACAAAATTGAAGGATGGAATACACGCAATTTAAATTGGAAAGTACTTACTTTTATAATTCAATGATCGTACTGGAATAGCAGTGCAGCATCCATAATCACTGAATTATAATCTTAATAATAAATTCTTCTAATTCAATTAATCAAATCAATGGATTCGCTCGTAATCGGATCAAGAAACAAATACTTCTTCGATAGAATGAACTGTAACTTATAAACGATAATTACTCTTTTTTGGCACTGATACTTATGTTTGAATGAAATCATTTTTTTTCAGTTTAATAACTCTGTGTAGAAGAATAAATATATTTATATTTATTACAACATTAATTAATATTTAACAAATCTAAAAACTTGACAGTTCTCAAAATGTCATAATCAATTCAAAAAAAAATCCATGTTACAAAAATCATAGCAACAAGATAATAATGAAAGCTAGCATGGACAAATTGATAACTTTATCTTCTAAACAATTGTCCACGGGGTTTAAAAACCCCTCGAACCTAATTAATTCAATAAAAAAATTAACCGGTCACGGTTTACATTACGTGACCTCAGCTAGAGACTACCTTGCGGTAAATACTTTCAAATAAGTCTAAAACAACAAATCAACAGAAAAAAATGCGGGATTTTGCCATTTATGCGTAAAAAACGAGAATTTTGTACCCAATTTTGAGGTTATGTAACTCGATTACGTGTTATTTTAATTTTGCTTTAATTATGTTTAGGGTATTAATTGTGATATAATAAAAGGACGAAACACATTTGGATAGTTATTTTTGATAATCTGCTTTGAATACAACTCACACAAGGTTGAAATATTTGCCAAAAAAATTTTTGCTTAACCTTTTCTGAGAATGTGTTAGGAGTATAACTTAGTTATTTTGACTGTTTTATTTTTATCACAAATACACACCACTAAACTATTAAATACTTACGTTTTCGGTTACTATTATTGCTCATTACCATTTTTATTATAAGAATTAAATTCTATTTTTATTTTGCGAAAGATTAAAGCATATTGCATAATTATTGTCCCATTCTGAGATGTTAGTGCATAAGAATAACAAGGATGTGCAATGATTAGGTAAAACATTGTTGAATATTATTACTTCACTAATATTATTTGTTGCGAGGTTATCATTACGGTTATTGATATAGTAGTTGTACTAACATTATTCGATGCTGACTGTCAAAGAAACAATATAAACACACTTGAGGTGCGGCGGGGTTAGGTTTCTGTAATAATTAGAAGAGATTATGTTATCTTTTAATAGTTGCATTAATATTATTCCGAGCTTCAGATAGAGCACAATTTATTTAAGAAAAGCCTGAACGTCATTTGACATATGCGCAAACCTTGAAAGTCAATGGCGTAGTGGATTTAATAATTTTTATCAAACTCCATAGGGTAAATATTCTAAAATCAAGTTTTATATTGTTGGTGGTTTAAATTTACATGGCGAATACGCGAATAAGCAAGGCATACAACACAAAGAAACACAAAGAAAACTATGAAAACGTAAGAAATAAATATAGAATATCAAAGTCATAAATATTAATTGACATTTAGTAGCAAATTATCTATGTCACTGAACGAACACGCCTATTTATAAGCAATGGATTAATCTGACACCGTTTTAGCCGTGTGCGCATGACAACGTGCGGGCTCTACTTAAGTAAATTTTACTATACGAGATAATCGAATGGGTGCATGAGTGGAAATAGTGTTGAGGTATAAATAATGCTGACGCGAAAATTGAGGTTTCAGCTTAAATTAGTAGTCGAAATGATTTACTACTAAGACAAAATAATCGAACGGGTGCATGAGCAAAAATAGTGTTGAGGTATAAACAGTGCTGGAGCGAAAATAGTCTTGAGGTGTATACAGTGCTGGAGCGAAAATAGTGTTGAGGTTTCAACTTAGGTTAGTAGTTGAAATGTTTTACTACCAAGACAAAATAATAGGACGGGTGCATGCGCAGAAATAGTGTTGAGGTATAAAAAGTGCTAAGGCGAAAATTGTGTTGAGGTTTCAACTTAGGTTAGTAGTCGAAATGTTTTACTACTAAGACAAAATAATCGGACGGGTATATGAGCGGAAATAGTGTTGAGGTGTATACAGTGCTGGGGCGAAAATAGTGTGAGGTTTGAACTTAGATTAGTAGTCGAAATGTTTTACTACTAAGAAAAAATAATCAAACGGGTGCGGACGCAGAAATAGTGTTGAGGTGTAAACAGTGCTGAAGCAAAAATAGTGTCGAGGTTTCAACTTAGGCTAGTAGTCGAAATGTTTTACTACTAAGAAAAAATAATCAAACGGGTGCGGACGCAGAAATAGTGTTAAGGTGTAAACAGTGCTGAAGCAAAAATAGTGTCGAGGTTTCAACTTAGGCTAGTAGTCGAAATGTTTTACTACTAAGAAAAAATAATCAAACGGGTGCGGACGCAGAAATAGTGTTGAGGTGTAAACAGTGCTGAAGCAAAAATAGTGTCGAGGTTTCAACTTAGGCTAGTAGTCGAAATGTTTTACTACTAAGAAAAAATAATCAAACGGGTGCGGACGCAGAAATAGTGTTAAGGTGTAAACAGTGCTGAAGCAAAAATAGTGTTGAGGTTTCAACTTAGGTTAGTAGTTGAAATGTATTACTACTAAGACAAAATAATAAGACGGGTGCCTGTGCAGAAATAGTGTTGAGGTATAAATAGTGCTGAAGCGAAAATAGTGTTGAGGTTTCAACTTAGATTAGTAGTTGAAATGTTTTACTACTAAGAAAAAATAATCAAACGGGTGCGGACGCAGAAATAGTGTTGAGGTGTAAACAGTGCTGAAGCAAAAATAGTGTTGAGGTTTCAACTTAGGTTAGTAGTTGAAATGTATTACTACTAAGACAAAATAATAAGACGGGTGCCTGTGCAGAAATAGTGTTGAGGTATAAATAGTGCTGAAGCGAAAATAGTGTTGAGGTTTCAACTTAGATTAGTAGTTGAAATGTTTTACTACTAAGAAAAATAATCAAACGGGTGCGGACGCAGAAATAGTGTTGAGGTGTAAACAGTGCTGAAGCAAAAATAGTGTTGAGGTTTCAACTTAGGTTAGTAGTTGAAATGTATTACTACTAAGACAAAATAATAAGACGGGTGCCTGTGCAGAAATAGTGTTGAGGTATAAATAGTGCTGAAGCGAAAATAGTGTTGAGGTTTCAACTTAGGTTAGTAGTCGAAATGTTTTACTACTAAGACAAAATAATCGGACGGGTATATGAGCGGAAATAGTGTTGAGGTGTATACAGTGCTGGGGCGAAAATAGTGTGAGGTTTGAACTTAGATTAGTAGTCGAAATGTTTTACTACTAAGAAAAAATAATCAAACGGGTGCGGACGCAGAAATAGTGTTGAGGTGTAAACAGTGCTGAAGCAAAAATAGTGTCGAGGTTTCAACTTAGGCTAGTAGTCGAAATGTTTTACTACTAAGAAAAAATAATAAACGGGTGCGGACGCAGAAATAGTGTTAAGGTGTAAACAGTGCTGAAGCAAAAATAGTGTTGAGGTTTCAACTTAGGTTAGTAGTCGAAATGTTCTATTACTAAGACAAAATAATCGGACGGGTATATGAGCGGAAATAGTGTTGAGGTGTATACAGTGCTGGGGCAAAAATAGTGTTGAGGTTTTAACTTAGGTTAGTAGTTGAAATGTATTACTACTAAGACAAAATAATAAGACGGGTGCATGTGCAGAAATAGTGTTGAGGTATAAATAGTGCTGAAGCGAAAATAGTGTTGAGGTTTCAACTTAGGTTAGTAGTCGAAATATTTTACTACCAAGACAAAATAGGAAATAGTGTTGAGGTTATACAGTGCTGGAGCGAAAATAGTGTTGAGGTTTCAACTTAGGTTAGTAGTTGAAATGTTTTACTACTAAGAAAAAATAATCAAACGGCTGCGGGCGCAGAAATGTGTTGAGTTATAAACAGTGCTGAAACGAAAATAGTCTTGAGGTTTCAATTTAGGTTAGTAGTCGAAATGTTTTACCACTAAGGCAAAATAATCGGACGGATATGAGCAGAATAGTGTTGAGATGTATACAGTGTTGGGGCGAAAATAGTGTTGAGGTTTCAACTTAGGTTAGTAGTTGAAATGTTTTACTACTAAGACAAAATATTGGGACGGGTGCATGCGCAGAAATAGTGTTGAGGTATAAACAGTGCTGAAGCGAAAATAGTGTTGAGGTTTGAGCTTAGGTTAGTATTCGAAATGTTTTACTACTAAGACAAAATAATTGGGCGGGTATAGGAGCTAAAATAGTGTTGAGGTTGCAACTTAGGTTAGTAGTTGAAATATCTTACTACTAAGACAAAATAATCGAACTGGTGTAGGGCGGAAATAGTGTTCAGGTATTTACAGTGCTGGAACGAAAATAGTGTTGAGGTTTCAACTTAGGTTAGTAGTCGATATGTTCTACTACTAAGACAAGATAACCGAATGTGTGCATGAACGAGTATAGTGTTGAGGCATAGATAGTGCCAAGGTGAAAATAGTGTTGAGGTGTCTACTTAGTTTAGTAGTCATAACGTTTTACTACTAAGTTGAAATGATGAATTTGGTACATGTGTAAAAATACTGCTGTGATTTCAATATAGGTCACCAGGCAGAACATTTTAATACAAGGCAAAATCCAAGATGGGTTCAACACTAACTGCATGGTACTGCAGCATAACCCAGCATCACATCTACGATTATGCTGTATAAAACCCTCTCATTGCAAGTCCCCGACGAAAACGGCTTGGTCATGAAGATACTTATATATATATATATATATATATATATATATATATATATATATCAATGTCAAAGAGAACTTGCACACGCACCGACGAAGGTAACGTTCGGCAAATGATTTGTTTTGTAAAAGAGTTCGGAATAGTTAATACAATAAGTGAATATCGAATGAAAACATATAAACAAGCAATTGCAAAAGATACATCATTATAACAGAACAATTGCAACACAATTAAGAAACAGTGCCAATTCATACGTTTGACATTTAATTACTGTGAAGTTTGTTATATTCGTATGGTTGTTGACGTTACATTAGTAACACTATTGTTGGATAAAAAGTACGTATTTATTTTAAAGAAGAAACCATACATGTATAAAATCTGCAAAAACTCTGTTTTTAATTAGCATTTCATTTTATGGTCTGCTGTAGTAGTATTCAACTTTAGGCGTGGTCTGTGATTCCATTCAATAACCCCCAAAACTTCAATCGTATTATCAATAGCGAAATAAGATCGACAATTTCAGAACGAAAGATTGAACTGAATGCAGTCATTATCTTTTCACAAATTATGTTACGCCAATGATCTGTTCGAAAACTGACAATCTGTGTTTAAGGGTTATAGCTATTCTATGCGTGTTTATGAATCAATTTTTGAGAGCCTTCGTTGTTGTGACGCGCATTGATATTTAAATTACAATTTCATACTGCAAGGAATATGTTATTGTTCTGTCTCAAATAGTGTCAAAAACTCTTCCAACCGTCAAAACTTATACAAGGCGAGGTTGTTCTTATAATAGTATCAAGAGCGCTTTGTATATTCATTCGCGATCTACGGTCGCGTGGCATTTCAGTTAGAAGTAGTTCCAGGTTTTGGAATTTAATTAAACCAAATTTACTGAAAAACCCGCAAATTTTTCATTAGTATTTGAAAATATACGTGTTTTTGTATGGTTTCTAATAATTTTTAATTATTTTTGACAGGTCACGTAATGTAAACCGGCACCAATTAACCTTTTGTTGCGGTATTCGATGAGGGCAATTTTCATTACTTACTTTGCTACTTTTCTTTCTTGTCTACACGGAATACCGTAAAATAAAATTTCTAATTGAAATCCATCGTGTCATAACCACGAGTAAGAAAAGAACTCAAGCACTTACGTTGGTATAAACTAACAAAAGTGGTAGTTAGATTTCATAGAAGCATCAAGAAAAAAACAGAGTGATCGTATCTTAAGAAGAGTAGCTGCCTGCTTCTGGTACAATCGTAGCAGATCCGCCTGACTGGATACTCTATGAACCAATTTCACTAGATTAAGTTTGACTTTAACACTAAAGTAAGACATGTTACATTCTAAATTTGGTAATGTACATTGTTAAATATGTAGATAAATATGTCAATTTCCGTCATTTCGGACAGTTGCGTTTGCGCAAAAGTATGCGCAGGTGCAGAGTGATTGGCGTAAGTGCGCGGAGTGTGCGATGAGACGTCATTAGACTACGAGGCCTGAAGCCGAGAACAGCTACCTGTGTCGTGTGCCTGTCTTTTTCTCTTTTTTAGAATGTAGGTCCCTGTATCTTGTAACATTCGAGCCTTCTATTAAATATGTCTGCTCTACCATACAGGCGGCAGAGCCTCGATAGATTACGAGGGGTTCCTGTTTGATGGTCAAGCCCAGGGTAAAAGGATGTTGAATGGCTTTGAGAAAAAAGTATCCCTCTAAAGAGTTCTTCCAGCCAGCTAAGTTTCTTCAACTTAGGGCAGAGCTATGAGCTAGGGTCGTCGGATGGTATACGAAAAAACCAAAGGAATTTTATTGGACGCCACCGTATCTTAATGAGTGTTTTATAAAAAATTATTCGAAGATCAGATACGGAAATCTTCGAAAGAAAAAAAATTTACGACAAGCAACATATACAAAAATACTTACTGTGGTCTCTGCAACCTGGAATAGGAACGACGATCTCGTGCTATCTGAAAATTTAATCACACCTAAACATTTTCCAATTAGGGCTTCATGAGAGCCTAGTCACTTTATCACAAAAATATTTATGTGTAAATCACTAATCAAAATTATACTTTCAAGAAAAACTTTTAACTTTAACACTTCAGTACTAAAGCTTCTAAATTATAAACAGTTTGCTTCTGTAGGACAAGCACTGTTGACTTCAAAGAAAGAAAATTTTGAGAAAACTTAAAATTTTTTTCTATTAATTTTGTTTTTAAAAAAATATTTATATATACATTGTTTATACAACTTGTTTATACGGAAACTTTCGAAACAGTTCCGTTTTCACTATATAATATTAATATCTAAGCATTCTTGGAATATTGTTTTATTAAATGCATACATTATTTTAGTTTTCTGTAAGAAATATGTTACTTTTACTTTAAGTTACAATGACTTCATGTTACTTGAATAGGATACTTTCCAGTTCACAAAAAAAATTTACATATTCAAAAGTAATTTCTCAGGCGATGGTTACACATTTTTAATAACAATTTTTAATAAAATCAAAGATCAAAGAAAAGTACTTATTGTCGACATTGAATTATACATCAGGTGTATTATCACCATGTGTTATACATTATAATTTGGAAAACAATTCTTATATCACATGTTTTGATAAAGCAAACCCTTTAATACAACTTTGTAACTTCAAACATAATATTATACAAAGATCTTAAAAATGTTAACGTCAATTATGCCTTATTCAAATACTAAATTTTTAAATTAAATTTTAAATGAAACAAATTAATTGAACTATGAACTTTAGCAAAATGTTGAGAAGTAATTTTAAACAAACTTAAGTATAACTTCTTCGAAAATTTATCTGAGCATTTTAATTGAAAGTTTCTTGAAAAAAATATAAGAATAAAAATGGAGGATGACTCACCAATAACCATCTGCTATATCTGCGTCCTTACTCTTATAGTTAAGCGTAGCTGACACAGGGGTCCGGATTTAACCTTCATATTAACCAATAACATGTATAACATGTGCGGGTTTATACATTCCTGCCTAGTAACAATTGAAACTACTTCTCACTTTAGTGTATGTTTTACGATTAACGATTGGATTCTTTACAATACTTAAATTTCCATAACTTTTTTACTTGTAACTTGACTTTAATATTTTAAAATTCGGAATTATAATTATCTCCATATTTAATGATAGGTATTTTAATCCTTAAAACGCTAAACTAAAAAATGAATAAAAACTTGAAGAGCTTGAAGAACTCCAATAACTTCAAGAATTTGCGCTGAAATGAAACGAAAGAATAAAAATTTGGGGTAAGCTTGTGCAATACTTTCTTACCGTAAAATATGTCTACAACCATTTTAGTTCGATGCTATTACCAAAACTAACTTATGGAACATGTTGACTCCACTTAAATAATTGCTCGGGCGGCATGTTTGATTAAAAACTTGCAAGCCCCGAAAAATACGTGTCTACGGACTACATCTGATATTAAAAAAGGCTTATTCCACGAGCCAACCTTAATTATACTAGTATGTGCGGGGAAGGAGGATATTGAAACAAGATACAAACAACTAGAAGTCACTTGAAGTGTACTTTTGCTATTCTAATGTAGAGGGCGTACTATGTATGAATTTTATAATAAAAGGTTTCAATAGAAATTTAACATCTATTGATTAGGTGTATCGAACAAAACTTGTGTATTTGAATGACAGAAAATCGAAATTGTTACAATCTTATCTTACATTATCGTACCTCTACCTGTATCCTTCTCGCCCTACCTACGAACAAACAAAAGAGGATAGACGGATAGAATTTGGACTCAATAATAGCGTGATGCAACCCACAACGAGATGGCCCTGGGATATAACTGTAAGGCGCGATTTAAGTGAGTACATTGCTTTTATTTATATTTTAAAAGTAAATCTGATCATTGTATTACTGTTAAACGTGTTTTTTGATACATTTGCCGCGTAATCATGTTATAATAAACGATTGCGCAATAATATGACGCGGGAACCACAACAAACAATGCTTCTTAAACGAAAGCATTTTCAGTAGCACTGATACTTTACAGACTTCCCTTACTGGAAAGGACACATAGAATAGGATCTCTTTCAAAGCTCGGACTGTATATAGAGAAAGAAGGTAATGCGTTTTCGTTTCAAAATCCCATCGATCAAATGTACAGTATTCTAAAACAGCACCTGCAAAAATATTTTCAAAACAACAACTATAAAGTATTTCTAGAACGGGCTTGCAAACAAGGGCCATGTAACGAAAGCAAATGCCCTCAATACACATAAGGGCTTGAATTTGCTCATGCGAGAAAACAATGTCTGTTCAGACAGTTAGGTATATTTGCAATCCGTCTTGCAGCATTATGGAGTAAACTGTATGACAGGTTGCCCATTTGTTATAAAAAATATACTATAAAATTAATACTTATAATAGAATAGAAAAGTGCCTAATTCATATTACAACAGACTTGGCAGTTCTACTATTGGTTGGTTGCATACTCGTACACTTTTAAAACAGATGTTTTTGTGGAAAAGAAAATTAGGTGATTTCATTTAAAAGGATTTGTGGCCCCTTTTATATAAAGGCCCAAGGGCGGTGCTACGGTTGCCCCAGTCTAGTTAACGGGACTGAGTTCCATCACTGATTACAAAGCTTACTTTCAGAGAATTTAATCAAATGTAAAAAAGATCAGTTGTATATGCAGATTATACTAAACCTTTAATATCAAAATAATATAATAATTTTCGCTAGATAAAAAATAAAATGAATTGTAAAAAATTGTACAGGTGGATGAGAGGCAACGGTGATCTTGCACTTAAATTGTATTGATATTCTGTACAAAACAGGTTTCTTTAAAATACATCTAGGACTTGCACTTAAGAAACCAGGATAACACTCGTTCCCGCCAGTAAGTGGCACAAATAAAAAGTTAACTTGGAGAACTGTAGGGTTGGTTAACGCCAATGGTATCTGCAGGTTTTGCTACAATACAGACATCAATATGAAGAAAAGAACGTTCAAGTCTTACTGAATTCAGTTTTATCAACGCATTTTAGTTCTATCGTATTCTCACATAAGAATGAATCGCGATTATCCAATGTGGTCTCAGGTAAATCCAGAATCAAAGCCGGAGTCCTAGCGGCTACGGCTAAAACATTTAATTTTTAAATACAATCAGGATTTAATACTGTACCATTTATAGATTCTTGAAGTCTCCTTAGGTAATAAGTAACCAATATCAAAAATATTATTAATGCAACAGCCAACCCAATGCAGCCAATTTCTAACCATGGACTCTTACTAACCCTACTGACAGTTTTGTTAATTGATCTTATTAGAAAATAGATTTGCTTACTTTGTGTTCTCATTAGAGAGACTAGAAGGCGGAGAATGTGATTCAACCCAAAGTTCATAACAATATTCATCGTCACACAGAGACACACACATGATCTCCAACTGTAATAAATTTTCATAAACCCACGTAGTAAGTTTCCCACAGTTGCCATTGCTGCAGTTTGAAGAACAAACGCGGAAACACTGGTTCTGGATTTTTCTGTACTTTTTATAACCTTCAATGCACTCACAAGTTCCAGGGCTTGTACAAACTCCGTTTCTACAAGTCGGATCACACATTGGCACACATGAATTATTCACAAATTTGAATCCAGCTTCACATAGACATGTATCGGGTTCCAGACACTTTCCATTTGTTCGTGGCGTTGTGTAGGTAGGAATACAGCTTTCTCGATCTTTAACAAAACCATAATCGCATACACACGTATTGTTTTCCGTGCACGTTCCATTAGTACACTGTTTGAAGCAAGTTGGGACACAACTGAACTTATTAGAAACGTCTAGTTCAAAACCTCTAAAGCATTCACATACGTCGGGTTCCACACAAGCTCCATTTATACAAGGTTTGGAACATATAGGGTAGCAACTAAACGTGTCAGAAACATTTTGAGTAAATCTTGAGTTGCAAGTACACGTTTCTGGAGCTGTACAAAAACCATTGACACACAAATTTGAACATCGTGGAACACACTGGTACTTGCTCGTTTCACTCAGATAAAACCCTGAATTGCAAGTACACACTTCAAGCTCAGTACAGTTTCCGTTAATACAAGGTTCCGAACAGTTTGGTTTGCAATGGTATTTGTTATCAGCATCAAAGACATATCCAGGGCTACATGTGCACATCTCTGGGCTTGTACATTTTCCATTAATACAATTTTGTGAACATCCAGGCTGGCACAGGAAATTATCAAAAGAGTCCTTGAAATATCCAGCGTTACAAATACATGTCTCAGGTGCCACGCACATGCCGTTAATGCATATTTCAGAACAAATTGGATTGCATTGATATTTATTTTTAGGGTCCGGAAAAAATCCAGAGTTGCATGAACATTCTTCCGGATTTGTGCAGTTGCCATTTATGCAAGTTTGGGAGCAACCCGGATGGCATCTATACTTATTGTCAGAATCCCGAAAAAACCCAGTGTTGCACGTACATGTATCTGGAGCTGTGCAATTGCCATTGACACATAGATTTGAACATCGTGGAACGCATTGGTATTTGCTCGTTCCAGTAAGATAAAACCCTGGATTGCAAGTACACACTTCAAGTTCAGTACAGTGTCCGTTAATACAAGGTTCAGAACACTTTAATTTGCATTGGTACTTGTTATCAGCATCAAGGACATAGCCTGAATTGCACGTGCACATCTCTGGTTTTGTACACTTTCCATTAATACAATTTTGGGAGCATCCAGGCTGGCACAAAAATTATCAAAAGGGTCTTTGAAATACCCAGTCTTACAAATACAAGTATCAGGTGCTGCGCACATGCCGTTAATGCACGCTTCAGAACAAATTGGATTGCAATGATATTTATTTTAAGGGTCCTGAGAAAATCCGGAATTGCATGAACATTCTTCGGGATTTGTGCAATTACCATTTATGCAAGTTTGCGAGCAACTCGGACGGCATCGATACCTATCGTCAGATTTCCGAAAAAACCCAATGTTGCATGTACATGTATCGGGAGCTGTACAAATGCCATTTTCGCACAATTCAGAACAAACTGGATTACATCGAAAGTTATCGAGCGGGTCTGCTCCAAACCCAGTGTTACAGGTGCACGTTTCTGGGGCGGTGCACCTACTATTTATACAAGGTCTGGAACAACCTGGAAGGCAAGTATTGCCCTTAGAAACGTGGTGAATATAGCCAGTGTTGCATATGCAGGTTTCGGGATATGCGCACTTTGCATTAACGCACGGATTTGTACAAACCGGGTTGCATAAGAATTTGTTTGAAGTATCCATAATAAATCTCGGGTAGCATGCACATGCCCCAGGGGTGGAGCATCTGCCATTAATGCACGGCTGAGAACACACTGGAATGCAATTGTATTTATTATTAGCATCGATAGAGTACCCTGGTAGGCAAGCACATGTTTCTGGCCTTATGCAGACACCATTAGAACATGGTTGTGAACAAATTGGTTTGCAATAGCTTCCAGTTCCTTCGTATCCTGAACAGCAATATTTCTCAATCTCATTTTCTTGATAAGACTAAAATGTAACATTGATCAGCTTATACGCTTGAAAGTAAATTGTATACCTCTTCCTTAGCTACGCACACTACTTCAAGCTCGTCTTGATAATCTTCCTGTGCGGTTACCCTTATTTTTGTCACCCTAAAGAAAATAAAAATGTAGACTAATTATATCCAAAAATTTTAAAAGGATTACAAAGTATTTTATATGGGCGGGCGGCTTTGCGGTGGGTATGTTTGCGATTAATATATATATATATATATATATATATATATATATATATATGCAACACAAACCTATTATCTCACAACTACCCCCGTACTCGAGTGGTGTAATTCTTATTGGTGTCAACAAGGTCTTTCATTATGAACAAGATAAAATGGATTGCAAACCACTCTACGTTAAGGCTATCAGAATCATAGACGATACATTCTCGAGTGGTAGATCTGTAATCTTTAGAATCTATATAGGAAAGGTATATGGTAACGTTCTTAGCATATTTGGGCGTGTGTGTGTGCGTGCGTGCGTGTGCATGTGCGTGCGAGTGTGTGTGTGCACTTGTGCGTGTGCGTGCGAGCGTATACGTGTGCGTGTGTGTGCGGGTGTGAGTGCGTGCGTGTGTGCATGTGCGTGTACGCGTGCGTGCACGCGAGCGTGTGTATATGTGTGTGAAGCTGTTGTTCGTCTACAACGTTATGTAAACAGCGTCATTGGGTTTTCCTATTTTTTTAGCCGTGGGAATTGTACTTAAAATGGGAACTTCGGTGACCATTTCTATGATTTGTTCTTTTACTACAGGAGTCCTAATCACATGTTCATGCCCCTAATCATACGTTGCAAAGTGCTTTCTAGACATGTCTATGAAAATTAGAATAGAAATTTGCTAATTTTACCCGTTATAATTAAATAGGATATGTATGTTAAATTTTGCAAGTAAAACGTGTTAGTCGTAAGGCGAAATCAGTAACAGAATTTTCGCCCAAATTACATGTATCAAAGGAAATGTAAAAAAGAGGATATGGCAACTTCCCCTATTTCGAAGAAGTATTATTGAAATATGGCACTGAAGATAAGTATTGAAAGCCAAAGCGTGGGAAATAAGAAAACGCCATGCTCGCGGCCTAACTAGGGAGGTGGCTCCGTGGCGTAGTGGTATGTGTGTGACTACTACGCCCAAAGTCACGGGTTCGAATTCCAACACGGTCCGCTTGAAAAATGTTAGGCGAGCATTTTTCACAAAAATACATCCTCGTTCGGATGAGAGATAAAATGGAGGTCCCGTGTGTGAGTGTTGTCACGCACGTTAAAGATCCCTATCTTGCTTGGAACAGCAAGGGTTGGCAAAATTCCACATTTTTCAGGAAAGAAAACTCGCTTTATGGCCAATGTAGTACCTTCAGATGGATTGGTAAATCACATGTAAGGTCTAACTAGGGATCTATTCCTGGCGGAAGGCATGAGCTGGGTCGTGAGCTATAACTAACATAGAAAAACAAACGGAATAGGACGCCACTGGGTTACTGGGGAAAGGAAAATACTGCAGTGAAAAACGTAGAAATTCCAAGAAATGTAACCCAAAAATATGGTACGCCAGCACCAAACTTATGCTGTACCTGTAACAAAGACTTTATTAATAAATAAATAAGGAACACCATTTGTTTTCCAAACTAAAATAAATGCCAAGTCAGAAATATAAATGTTATCAATAATCTATTTTCATATTAAAACACTACGCCGTTTTTTAATTATTCGTATAACCTGCCCTTTTGTATGACTCTGGATTTCTAGTTTTGTAAACAGAATCCTTCACTTTAATATCTCGAAGCACAAATAATGTGATCTCAAACCTTAGTAACTTTTCTACTAATCCAAAAGTATGTAAAAGAATTTTAACTTGTTACGTTTATTTTGAACATCCCGTACATCTTTTTCTGTTAATAAGAAATACGCGCTCTAATAATTGTCAACTCAAATCCCTTTGGCGTTAAAAACGAAAATTGATTCAGTAAATTAAAATAACCTTTTTACGTGTTAATTCATCTATGTATTTGTATCAATTCGATTTCTATTGTTACATCCTAGAGCCAAATTAATAATAAATGCTCCTTCTAAGAATTCCTCAACGTAAAGTTTATGTTAAAATTAAACAGACGATAACTGGTTTTAGGTATCTGATAATTAATTCTTATGTGTTTTCCATTGAAAGCTTCGTCGAATTAAAACCGCGTATTATTTCAATAAACCGTGTTTTTCCAGTTTTATTTCCTCAACAACAATATTACTTTGAGCTCTGGTCATTAGTGACACAAAATTAATACTCACTTGCTTTTCAATCTACACAGAGAAAACACGTGTGGAATGGCTTGTTGTTTCCGTTTTTCTGTATGAAAAGTTGTTACATGCCAAAAATCGGCTATGTATCACATTTAGATTAAGTATAAATTATAAGGTAGTTCCTGCGAATATTTTAAAATGAACTTGTCAATTTCCGTCATTCCGGATAGTTGCGTTTGCGCAAAAGAATGCGCAGGTGCGGAGTGTCTGATGAGACGTCATTTGACTGCGAGATCTAAAGCCAATAACATTTACCTGTGTCGTGTGTGTCTGTCTTTTCTCTTTTTAGGTGGTAGGTTCCTTATCTCTTACCTTTTGTCGTTCCTTATATCTGGTTGCTCCTATCGTTCCGCTACGAGGGGAAACGAGGATGGAC
This sequence comes from Platerodrilus igneus, assembly GCA_036346225.1. Lineage (NCBI taxonomy): Eukaryota > Metazoa > Arthropoda > Insecta > Coleoptera > Lycidae > Platerodrilus > Platerodrilus igneus. The sequence continues at coordinate 989,124 of JARFIW010000691.1, read as the reverse complement.
GAATAAGATCTGATTCAACAATAGCGTAGCCAACCCACCCAGAAACAACAAGAATCCCGAGATGTTAAGAACCACACGTGACAACCCGTTTTATTTAGTTTGTGCTTAAACTGTAACCATTGTATCACTTTTAAAGGTGTTTGGTATTTGATACAAATGGCACATAATTTACCGCGTAATTGTACGTTATATTAACGAAGGCGCAATAATGTGAAACGCGGGAAAGCGTAGCAAAGTTTGCGCACGCTTTACAGCGTGGTGAGTATTTTTGGGTTTTATAAAATTGTACTTTTCGACGATAATATATTAATTTTATTTATAATTACTGTAGCTCTTTCCGGTGGCCCTTAAAGTCATAATGAATGGCCGCCCCTTGTTGTGATGGAAGGACCGCTCCAAGGTGGGATCAAGTGCACTTCCGTGTTGCACCGTTTCTACAGACGGTAGGAGCCAACCCGACGGTGGTGACTCGAGGGTGAGTGTTCATACACTAATTTTCTTATATGGGTACCCGGTAGTTGTTGGAAACAACATATGTACACGGGTCTACGGATGTATCACCTTGTTGGTGGTAAAATGATTGGTTGTTTGTATGTGCGAGGATATTATAATGTTTACTGATTTCTTTATTAGGATAATCAAACTTTATATCAAACTTTAGTAACTTTTCTACTAATCCAAAAGTATTCAAAAGAATTTCAACTAGTGAAATTGTTCTTATACCAATTTACTTCCTTCAAAATTCAATAAACAAATTAATTTTTACTTACTTAGTTTCTCCTTCTTTTATTCAAATGTATTTACATAAGTAGGGAAACCTTCAAGATATATATTTACAGGAAAAATATAACCTATTTCCTTTAATTTCAAAATCTCATACTGCACTCATATAAATTTAATTTATCATAACATGGAAATATGCAGTTGGAATGTAGTTCCTATTTGTTTATAAATTTCCTTTCGTAATTTACATTAAAACTTGACATAAATTACTATTTTGGTTCCAAATTAGCTTACCGCAGAACAAACTATTTACGGTGTCTTCTGAAAGTATAATCAAGTTTTTAATAATGAAAATACAGAAGATGTAATTTTGGTAATTGCAACTTAACTTTTTAATAAACTAGAACATATTTGCAAATTATATGATCAACATAAGTGTTGAAAACTTTCAAAACATCATAAATTTGCTAGATAAAAATAATTTTGAATAAAAGAATTTGTAGACAATTTTGTATGTAACATCCAAACATAAAGAATGAGCTTGCTCAAAGTTCCTAATTAAATCTGACAACTATTTGAATGAATGATGCCTTGCGTCTCATACGTAAGATGTTCTTGTCTGCAAAAATGTTGTTTTTGATTACTACTTGTAATCACTAAACCAAAGATGAACAATAATATTGAAAGGTAAGAAATTTGTCACTTTTGTAGACAAACAACTAGTCAATCCTTACGAAAGATAAGCTCATAAACCAACTTGTTTGTGTCCTAAGGCTATTCTGCTTGTTCATCATCTAGACACCAGATGCTGACCAACTCGAAAATAACTGTGACTTTGCCACAAATTAATTTTCAATTTTTTTGAAACAAAAATACTTACACGTAAATCTTATCATTTAAAATATCTTTCAAATGAAATGGAATACAAACGGCTATACAAAATCATTTCATTCTTTATTCGCATATTCTTACACTGGTTTTTCATTTAATCAGTTACACCAAAAATTTTGTTATCCATTACTACTTTTACTATCTTGTTTGTGAATTGACAAGGGTATCACTCTACATATCACAACTGAAATTCACTAGAATGGATTAGCATACCTCTCTCAAAGACAATCGTACATTTATTAATTACAAACCAGCGTCTCTTCAATGCGAACCAGCGAGACCACAAGTTGATTGTTTGAAAGGTCACACGAAAGCCTCGTATCCCCACAATTGCAAACTACAATAGGCTTCCTATCTGAAACAATGCGTATGACAGCCAACCTAAGATCAAATGTCAGAAAAGTAAATACATTTCTAGTACATATATACTAGCGCCTAAAAGTAGACAACACACATCACTCTAATACTTATTTAAAATAATTTGCTACGTACCTAGACGTAACCGGAAGAAAAGTAAATACCAGGCTAACTACCAAACGCGGAGAGTGGGGGATTCACCTAAATACCAAAGAAAAACAACACGTCGCTCACGATTATCTATTAACAATAAGAATAAATAAAGAATTCTGTACAAACAAGCAAAAAGAAAATAAATTAAGCGTTACTATTTCACAGTAAACAATTACGTGATACGAACAATTTAGTACTTTAGATACGAAGTGCACATCTCGTATTTTACACTACATAAAATTAATCAGCAGTAGATAAACATGTGAGCTTTACCTAATGCTTTTTGGAAAATAAACTAATCAGTAGGAAAGAATTAGTGTGTTAGCGCTTTTGACAAACATTCTTTTTAAATTGTACATAATACTGTTTGTAAAATAGAACAATCAGTAGAAAAGAATCAGCGTGTGCCTGTTAAACCTTTTTAACAATGGTACATCACACATGTAGAGCGATAATATCGCTTCGCAGCAACAACCAATAGTTTTACAGTGTCAATGTTTCTTATCACGTAACTACACCAATCGCTGATACGGAATATGCCATTGATATACACAAAAGAAAACAAGTTGTATATCCGTATAAATCTGGATACTTAGCTTGCAATTCGTCGAGGGTGAGTCAGCACAGCAACGACACGGTCGTCGGGATCTATTTACCCTGTTACCATATCAGCACTAGCGGTCTACGGACAAAAGCAATTGGTCTACAGACAAAAGCAGTTGGTCTACGTCAACGAACAGTTGTGCCTACATAAAGAAATAACCAATTCGGCCTCCAGTTAAAAGCTAAAAAGAGAATCTTATTAGGATGGGTAAGCGTGGGATAACTCACCAATACACGTAAGACACCTCCTACTTGTCGAACAAAAAAAACGTGCATTGCTTTTAAAGTACTGTGACGAACGATATAGAAAATATTTCGACGCACAAGCTGCAGAATCAAATTTAAAAATGTTTCAAATAACACGAAATCGTACTGCGTTATCGAAGCGCGATTAAAACTGGAAAACACGGTTCTATCAAATAGTGCGCGACCTTATCTCAACAAATCTTTACATTGGAACAATAGAAAAAAAACATTATACGCGGTCGTAATGTATAACAAGCTCAGGGATACCTAAAACAGGATATAAACTATTTAATTATAGCATAAACTTTACGTTTCGAAATAAATAAGTTGAAAATGAAAATTTGTAGAATGCGTACCTATTGTAAACAGGATATTGTTGAAGAATTTAAGAATTGAAACGGAATCGATTTAACAATATTATGGTAAAGCGGGCTTATGAATTAACAAGTAAAAAAAGGGAGGTAATTAATTTATGCTAAAAATAAACGTAACAAATCTAATGTTAAATGTTGAAACTACACGAATATTAGACTAAATATTATAGAACCAAATTACAGAAAATAACTAAAATGAACAGTGATATTTTAAATTGGTACAAGAAAGAAAACGCATGCCCCGCTAAACACAATAGGAGATTGGAAAGAGGGGGTGGGGGTGGCTGAGTAATGAAACCGCAGTGAATATAAACAAATTTTCCTTTTCTTAGAACATGTGTACCTCGAAGGATAATTAAATACAAAACATGTTTAAAATATAACTCTAATAAATAACTTTTATAAATTTAGATAGCAAATAAAATGAAATTGCTGATTTAAAGACGCACATCTGAATTCTTCCCTCCTCTCGTATTAATATAAAATAATAATTATATTTAGTAATAATCAAGTTAAGGGTGCTTTGTAAATGAAAAACTATTTTATTATACTCCCCTTAAGTATTGCCTCGCAATTTAAGATAACAGCACTAAATGGCTAACACCAATACATAATATCATATATAAAAATAAGAAATACTTTTACCTACTTTGACTATCACGAAATCGCCACAAATGGTCCCTGCTAATACTTACGAAACAAAGTACATATTTACAAAAATGTCTTTATGTGCAATCAACATTAACAATCAATCAAATACCAAAACTGATGGATAACTATCAAGTCCATATATATGTGCGAAACGAATCAACACAGTTATCCATCAATATAGAAACATTATCATACCAAATTGCACTAAATTCATATTCTACTAACGACATTATTAAGCAGACAACAATGTGTTGCTCATTACCACTAAATATTTATCTACTACTAGCAAATTTATGTATCGTAAATAAATAAAGCAAATCATACCTGTTGGCATTTAATGCTGTTCGTTCATGTAGGTTTTAGAGGATCTTATGTAAATACAACGTCCTTATCTCATATGTATTCAACGGCAGCCAAACAAAATGTGTGGTAACGAGAATATGAAATTTGTGTAATACGACCAAGTAAGCATTCGTTTAAAGAACTTAACAATGTGGGAGTAAAATATGCGACTCAGAATGTGCGTTAAAATCCGAGGAATGTTGGTTACAAACAGGTCTGAAAACATTAAAGTTTCTATTGAGGAATTGAAGAATTCAATTATCTACCAGTCACGTAAAAAGGGAGTGCACGATTTTCATCGTAAGGTATTTGTAACTGCCCGATTGAGTTGATAATATTTATCATAGAAGAAACAACGCGAACTAATGCTAGAGATATAGTGAAATCATTCAACCTATGAATCTATGCAAAATTGTTTTCTGAAGAATAATCACGGAAATTCCATACAGAAAAGAAATAAATTTGAGCATATTTCTATTTTTCAACGGTAACACAGCCGCTTTACCTAATTACAATTAAACTAACAACATTCAGGAAATTCCAATCAACTAGTGGAAAAACTTTTCGACTTCATCAACGATACAGGCAATAGGTAATCCATATTTATTGGAAAAATCAATTTGTTAACTAGTCATTTTCTATGTGATATTAGTTTAATAGTTTAAATGTTATCTATTTATTGAATTAGTTTCATGGAATTTATTTTTTAAAATAACTCGACAGAGTACCGAAGATGGCTAACGCCGAAAATGTTCTGCTGTAATTTATATATTATAATTATTACATTATTTTTACACGAAAATATTCTTTGTTTTTGGATTTTATTACTAAACTTAAATACTTGTCCAAATAAAAGATTAAATAATGGGATACGAAGAGAAAACTAATTTTTAAAATTATGTGAGGATTTCCTGTGGATTTAAAGAATCCAGGGTAAAGGAATGATACAAAAGGCTCTAGAAAAAGGGAAACTTCGAGTTACGATAGCGAGAGATGAGTAGTCCAACTTCAATTCCACGGAAGTAGGAGACAGTCAGGAATCTAAAAAAAACACAAAAGATGGCCCTATTGCATCTAGTTATAAAAAAGAAAATTTTTAGTGCACGAAGAGCTTGGCTAGTTCCGTCTTGCACTACTCTTAAATTCCCTTCAAGATGTTTGGCGGTTCTCTTATAACAAGAAGTATATTAGGTCCAGCTAGATCATAGGTTCCCAACGGGGGCGGTACCGCCCCCCAGTGGGCGCTGTAGCTTTCAAAGGGGGCGGTAGCGAGTACAGGGGCAAAAGGGGGGCGTTAGGAGGATCAAGGGGGGCGTTCGTGACGTACTTACCTTTTTAGAAAATAAATATATTCAAATACTTTGAAAATACCTAGTTGGCATGAATAGACAGTTTATTTAGCTATCTAAAATGTCTATGTTATTGTTATCGAGAAAATATACTTTAAAACATTTAATTCAGCATTAGGTCTATGAATACCTAATTCCGTTTAATATTGTCCGCAACAAGTCTTTGCAAGTTGATAAGCAAAGACGCGATATGACTTGCTTACAAAGTGCACCGGCATCGCAAACAAGATAAAACATACAAGTTGATGCTTGTATGAAATCAAACGTATAAAAGGCAGGGATAGCTCTAGGAATGTGTTATTATTTTGTGTGCTTCGCAAATAATCCATGTTCGTGAGTGATAAGTTATATAAGTCATTATAACCATTAATTTTATAATTATCTATAAATTCGTTGAAAAGTTAATTTATTTTAAACCGTGGCAAGTTTTGGATTTCAAAATGTCTGAATCTAAGAAGAAATGCCGGCAGTACAGTCTTTTGTATTTGAAATATGGATTTACGCACTCTCCTGTAAACCCATCATTACCCATGTGTTTACTTTGCCAAAAGTTTTCTCAAATGAAGCCATGAAGCCTTCTAGGCTACAAGAACATTTAAATAAAGTGCATACTGATAAAAGGACAAAGATTTGTCCTATTTTCAAGAACTGCAGAAGAAATATTTGAAACAGCCAACTATATCAAACCTATTTGCGTCGTCTTCTAAACAAGAAGATGATGGACTACGAGCATCATATAACATTTCATTGTTAATCGCAAAACGGGAAAACCACATACCATTGGCGAGGAACTTATCTTGCCGGCAGTCAGAGAGGTAATAAAACTGTTCTTCATCATAAGACATCGGCAGATGTCATCAGAAAAATTCCTCTGAGTAATAACTCAGTGCAAAGGAGAATAGACGAAATGGCTCAAGACGTTGAAATATCATTATGCGATTACTTAAAAACTTGCAATTTTTCCATTCAACTTGATGAATCCACTCTACCAAATAACAAAGTACTGCTGTTATCATACGTTCGGTTCATAAAAGACGAAAAAATTTATCAAGAGTTATTATTTGCAAAAAATACAAAGGGAGAAACGATATTTAATACCATGAGTACGTTTTTCAAGAGAAAGAAATACCTATGCATAATATTTTGTCGGCAGCTACTGATGGTGCTCCAGCAATGACGGGACGTCATAAGGGTTTCATAGCTCATTTGAAACAAGCAGTACCTAATGTACTCGCTATACATTGTATTATTCATCGTCAGCACTTGGTTGCAAAAAATCTGAACGAACGTTTGCATTCGTCGCTTCATTACGTTATTAGAGCAGTAAATACGATTAGAAGCAATTCATTGCATGACAGATTATTTAGCCAACTTTGTAGTGAAAATGATGAAGATTACAATCGCTTGCTGCTGCACACAGAAGTTCGTTGGCTCTCAAAAGGTACTTGTTTGAACCGTTTTTCAACTATTTGATTCAGTACTGGACTTTCTTGAAAACAGAAACGAAAAATTGCGCGAAAACCTGATTATACATAAAAATGACATCGCTTATTTGACAGACTTGTTTAAAATATTTAATGAAGTCAATTTACAATTGCAAGGTGACGAATTGAATTTAATTAAAACAAAAACGTCATAGCTGCTTTTGTGGGAAAACTTCTTCTATTCAAACGAAATCTAGGAGAGGTGAATACAGCCAGTTTCCACATTATCAGCAGTCTCTGCAAAACATGAAGATTTACTTACTTACTGCCAACACTTGGACGTTCTTCATGTTGATTGTGTGGAGCGATTCCAGGATATTTTAAACATGAATATACCGGGTTGGGTTTTAGATCCTTTCGCAAATGCAGATACAGCAGAATCATCAAATTTAGAAGAGGAACTCGTAGAACTCACAACTAACGAAGAACTAAAAGTAAAATTCAGAAATGGATATCAAGAGTTCTGGCTTCAAAACCAATACCAGTTCTTTACCCTGGATTGTGGTCAAGAGTACAGATATTTTTAATTGCATTTCCTTCATCTTATTTGGCTGAGCGTGGGTTCAGTGCAGTAGCTAATTTATTGTCTAAGAAAAGGAACAGACTGCACATTACTGAACGTGGCGATTTGCGGCTGATGTTAACGAAATTGGAACCCGACATTAGCAAATTGTTAAAACTTCACCAGCCTCAACTATCTCATTAATTTTTCTTCTTAATCTTTTTTCTGTTCATTATGTATTCATATTTAAGTTTTTAATAAACAAGTTTGTACTACATTTGATAGTCGTTTTAATTAAGGTTTACTTTTGCGATTTTTAATATATATACCTTGTCCAACGCTTTAGTGAACGCTTGTAATAGCAGTCAAAAGTGCAACGTTCGTATATGAGTATCTATGTATATATATATATATATATATATATATATATATATATATATATTTAAAGATAATGACCTTCTAGTAATATTAAATGTTTTTAATGGGTTTGAGGTCAGCTGGTAAAAAGAAAACTCTTTTATAATGCCTAAATTTTCGGATTTATTTAATCCTTGTTCACAGGCTTCTAAAAATGTTATAAACAACTAGGCTAAATTATACAAATTATACAAATTATACAAATTATATATCCTTCCTACATTTGAAAGTGAAAAACTAAAAATAGTTATGTTTAATAATTAATTTCGATGTTAATTTTTTAAAACAACTCATCTTGTAAGTTGCAATTAATATTTGTATAATTTAGCCTAGTTGTTTATAACATTTTTAGAAGCCTGTGAACAAGGATTAAATAAATCCGAAAATTTAGGCATTATAAAAGAGTTTTCTTTTTACCAGCTGACCTCAAACCCATTAAAAACATTTAATATATATATATATATATATATATATATATATATATATATATATATAGATAGATACTATGCAACAATATTTTAATATTCGTTATAATGCACTATGATGAGGAGGGGGGCGTTGGAAGTTTTTTTTCCAGTAGAGGGGGCGGTGGTTCAGAAAAGGTTGGGAACCTATGAGCTAGATCGATCTTGGACATCTCAGGTGCAACTTCCTCTTACAGTATTAATCATCAAATGATTTTTGCTGTCTCATCGCTATCTGTTGTTACAGATTTTGCCATGTTTTGGCAGGTGGTTGATGCGGTGAGTAGCTTCCCGGGTCTTCTTCTCCAACTATACGATATCCAAATCCTGGGTCCACCGACCTGTGGTTTTCGACCGACAGGATGACTATTTGCTACATGCTGCTCCATTGTCAGGTAACTCGTCGAACAGGACTGACGGATGTGCATCCCCAACGATTTCGCTTGTGTCCCCATTCCTTGGCACTCCACATAACTGGAAAACGCACTCGAGTTGTCACCGCTCCGCTGCTCATCTTGTTTCGCCCGGAGGCGAAGGTAGATAGATGTTTATTCCTCTAGGCCTGCTCTTGAAATGAAGTATATTAGCTCTTGAATGTTAACTGTATCATGACACGCAGAGCATTGAACGAACTGAGAATTTGCATTTGACTATATCAGAGTACACGTGCTGGAAATAGAACAAACCAAAGAATCTCGAGAAATTCCAACTAAGTTTTGTGCTAATAAAATTTGGGTAATCTTTGACAAAATCAAAAATCGAAAACGCATTTCATTGGTTAAAGACATGATTAATGTTTTTCAAAACAGGAAGAATAGCAACCAGAACTGCATAAATATAATTTCAAATTCTGCAGAAGACATTCTTAGTGCTCACCATAGCCTAGGAATCCTCTCCTCTGCAGTGCTCCCCATAGCCTGTAGAACCTTCCAAGCAGTGCTCGCCATAGCCTGCTAAATCCTAAACGCAGTGCTCATCATTGCCTGCATCCTGCCCAAACGTTACGCTGTCCGCCTCCGTACCTGTGGGCCGTCATAATAATTCATTGGTGTCACTTCAACACAACCACGTATGGGTAGTGCGCCACGTTCTGCACATCAAGAGGCCCGAAAACAAGAACAGAACACTCTTCAACGTGCGATCCGTTCCATGCGATCGTATCCGACGCTTCTGTCTCCGCTACCGCCGTCGCCGAAGACAGTCATTCGATATACTCCAAACATATCCCGAGAGGTAGATTATTCTAACGTCGACGACTGCATCTGCCAGGTCTATCTCCGGGACATCATCCCAGTAGAGCTCGACGGGGCCGTGCTCTACTAGGCCTAGGGCTCCACGTCCACGATATCTGCCGAAGTGTACCGAAAATCACCCACGACGTCCAGGCCTTCCAAACCTGCAATTAATCGCTATTCACCACCGTTCAAGTTATTATTGGACTTTACGACTCAAGTCCAAAGCCTTCCGAGGAGTTTCGAAGACAACCGAAGACCTCTGAACCCTCCATAATTGTAAATATTGCACATTAGTAGTTTTTAATTTCAAATATTTGCTATTCACGTTATTATTGAACTTTACTATTTAACTCCGAAGCCTTCCAAGGAGTTCCGAAGACTTCCGAACACTCCATACTTTTAAATATTGTAAAGTAGTAGTTTTTAATTTCAAAACATAACTCTTTGTGACTGCACGAAACGTGCCGAAGAGTTCAGAAGACCACCGAAGCCGTTCCCACCGCCTTTGAGCTAAATAGACATTATTTATATAAGTGTTTGAGTTTATTTTGGTGTTCACAAGCAAACATAAAGTTTCCGAAGAGTTCTGAAGATACCCGAAGACTTCCGAACCACTCCAAGAATTAAAATCATTCAATTTCACTTTAATTTTATGTACTTTTTGGAACTTATAATTATTTTTGCTTATGTTATTAAACAGTTAAGTAAGCCAAGCCTACTTGCTTAAGATTGATCACGGGATGTTTTAATCGTGCATGCTTTTTACTTGCATACTAAGTGCTTATTGGTAAGTTCGTTAGGAGTATGGTTGGCTGCATACTCCTACACTTTATAACAGTTTGTTACGTTTTTTTTCGTGGCAGCCACGTTGGGCGCCAAATTTATGCTACGTTGGCTCGTAGCCGTACGTAACACCAAGAAAATCAAAGAATGACCGGGCTCAATCGGAGATTAGGGGGGGTTGTAGAAAGCAGACTGACATATAATGTATGCGGCGGTAAGGAGTTAGTGACAATACCTGCAAAAAAATTAGTTAAGCAAACCTGAAAAAAAAGAATAAGCATAGCAGCAATGAAACGTCTAAGTTATTCAGTACTTTGTAGAAAGTAAATAAAACTGTTTAGATAAACTATATAATATAATCACGATAAAAGCATTACAAAATTTTTTATCACAAAGTGAGGTAATATTGGGGAGTAGCAGAAACGTTTCCTCACACACCAATTAAACATAAATCAGACAAAATATTAACAAAAGATAAATAGATAAGACACAATTGATATGAGTAATTCAGCAGTATTGATTTTTTTTTCTTTCTTTTTTTTTCTTAATCGCAGGCAAGTCTATTGTAAAAGGTATCAGGACGACGAAAATATGGCAAAACAACGGATAGATATTTAAAGTAATAATAAGTAGGAAATAGTTCAACTTACAAAAAGTCCTTCAGGAACGCTTTCTCGCATTTGAAGTATGGGATTCACGAGGTCCTGCACTAGCGAAGCACTTCACCCCTTTACTGGGAGGGTGTTGATGGAACTTATCACACGTTACCCTAATCACACCTACGTATTTCACTGGTATTGGCAACAGGCATTATCACGCGACGGACCTATGTAGCATTGATAAATTTCTTGTTACTTCTATTTCCTGAGGCAATAATTTCGAAATATGTTGTAGCACTAGTTTAATTTCAACTGGGACCAAATGTTTATTATCTTCATAAACATCCCAAAAAGCAGTGAGAAACTTCAACCAATACCTTTGTAAACCGGTAATCTGTTATATTTCGCAAATAACGAAATTTGCGCAAGTAAAGATCTGTTGTAGATTCTTTGGGGTTAGAAAATTCAGAAACTACAGTATCAACAGTATTTGGATAATCCAAAGTATGAACTACTCAAATAAGAAAAGGACAACGCCACAAAAACACAATTAGTAAAGCAACGCGTATCACTAAAACCGTCCGTGTTCCGTAAACAAGCACGTCAAACACGTTACACATCAAGCATATTTCCTTCAAATGGTAAACAGAACTACGCTGCTACAGTTAATATACAACTTTTCATTTCACAAGAAAGACAACTAAAAACACAATTAGTAAATTTATCCCGCATTAATTCTCACTATTTTTAAAGCAACAAGGAAACAGTACTTTTTACGTAATTAATATCTAGGAACCAAGAACAAACTACAACTACTCTTATTTCCAACAGAAAAGCAACAAAAAAACAATTAGTAAAGCTACGCGTATCAGTAAAACCGTCAGTCAATGACCTTAAAACACACGTGCGTCGACCAAACACGTTCGCCAATAAAACATACTATTTCAATCGCCATCAGAACTACACTATTTTCAAAGCAAAAAGGAAACAGCATTTTTAACGTAATTATCGGAACAAAACACAAACTACAACTCACGTTTCAAAGGACCGCGCAGGAATCATGTTTTCCCAGGTGTTGGTTTTAACGACCTCCTATCGATAACTAGAAAATCAATAATATCCACTCATTATAATACGACGCATTCACCTAAGGATGTGTTTCAATCTCGATCACCTAACCACACTATCGAATCGTGGAGAGTGAAAGTCGATAATCGCGTAATATAATACAAAGAGATTATTCGCAAACGAGTTAATAAATATAAAATATAGAAATAGTAGTTACCGAAATGTATTTACTAATTGGGAAAAAGCGTAAAATGTTAATGCTATAAAAATGCCCGTTATAAGTTGTTTTTGTAGAAAAAATAATTAAGTGCTGCGATCTTAAAGGTTTTAGGGACCCTTTGACTGGGGGCCCAAAGGTGGTGCTACAGTTGCCCCACCCTAGCTACGGGTCTGTGTTCAACCACTGATTATAAAGCTTATCTTAAAAGAATTTGTGGCAATCAAAAGTAGAAAAATTCAGCTTTTGTAATTTTTCATATATATACAAATCATGTTAAACCTTTAATAGCACAATGTAATACAATAAGTTTCGTTAAATCAAAAACAAAATGTATTGTAAAAAATTGTATAGTTGGATAAGAGGCGACGGTGATCTTGCATTTAAATTGTTTGATATTAAGTAAAAAGCAGTTGCAACGTTCCGTTTTTCCTCTCCAGCAGTAACGCACATACAAAAATTTTAAAATCCCTTTTTAATTCAATATAATTCGTATATCTAGAACTTATACATAATTAAAAGAAAGTTATCATAATTTTCAAACACTCTAGTTATTGTCCTTTTATTGTATTTTATCTAGTAAATAAATTCATCGTTGTAAGTTCTCCAGTTTTGTGTTTAACATCATGTTAATACTGGTTCATGCTAGTTAGAATTTCCATAAATTATCTTCAAGGTATTGTAATTTAGAGCGATTGTGCGCACCTGTTGTTTTGAATACTCGAGTGTTGAGGCCTCGATTGTTCACGGACTCCGATAGTCGATCCTTTACTGTTCTAGTAATAAGATGAAGAAGTTAATATTAAAGGGTGACTTGAGGCTGGCATTTCAATTATGCAGTAAATCGATCCAAATTTGTTAGAAGTTCATCATGGTCTGTATTTTCTGCTTTGTATGATCAAAACTAATTTTATTTGGTTTCGCTTAGCGCAACAGGAAAGTTTTTGGTTTACACTGAAGTTTTTGGTTTAATAATGGCTGTGTAACAGCCAATTTATAGCGTATAAATTGTGTACGAATGGAAACCTACAGTTAGAGATTTCAACGATGGCTCTCCCCAAGGGTGGATTCCATCTTTTATTTTTATGGTTATGATCTTCAGGATATTACCGTAACAAAATGGACAACAAGTTTTTGCTGTCATTATGCAGTATTAGAGGCGCACATATGCTTGGAGTTTATCTACTAAATGGTTTATAACAATTTGCACTCTACGTTTGAGGTCGGTAAGTCGATTTTCCTTTTTATGAAAATCATTTGTTTGACGTACAATGTTTAGTGCTTATTTTTCTCTAATTAGAAGATATCCAAGGTTAAGCTGTAATTTTTGTAGTTTAAACTATTGGAAACTAATATTTTAATAATTATATTTAAAAGCTTAGATTTTTGAACTTTACACTAAATTAAATTCTTGCTTTATAGGATTGTTTACCAAAACGATCTGTTTAACAACTTAGATTATGAATCATACTGAATAGATTTTATTACTAGAGTTTGCTTATTCACGTTGACTTTTTATTATACAGTTGGGTAGTTTCTTATACATGATACTTTTTTAACAAGGCTTAAAATTACTAATTAAAAGATTCTTTCACATAAGTAATTTAATAAAAATGTACGTCGTTTGATCAGTACTAGAAAAATGACAAAGGCTAATAATTTTGTTAATGAAATATATAATGCCTAATTACGTTAAAGGTTCTGTTATACTAAAGTTTATTACAGAAATAGAAATGGTTAACTAAACACTTACAAAATTTATTGTAAATTTCTGTCAGTTTGAAACAAAATTATTTTTAGTTAATGTATGTCTTGGTTTCTAACAAGTCTAATCTTTTTCTTATAAATTTAGAAGTGATCAATCACACTTTAACAGATACTTAAGAAGCTGTATTTATTCTACCTCACACATATTTTTGGATTCTATAAATCTTATATGAACCAAGGGTGTATAAATTTAATAAGTAGAGTGTCCATGTACCAACTGCCAGTAGCAAATTCTATAAGTACATGTAAGTTGTCTGATTTATTGATTTTATTATTTTGAGACGCAAACTGCTGTCTCCAAGGCATTTTTATGTATTTTATTTTATTTCAGGATAAACGTTTGTACAATCTATGAAAACAAAATCTTATATTGCAATAACAGAATATATTCGTTGAGGTTCCTGTATTTTTCTTGGCGATATTCCTTGTTCTTATATATTGCAGAAGTACAGTGGCGCCTGACCCATCCGTATTTATTTAACGACTCTCCTGATAGTCTCTAAAAACCGCTGAAGTTAGAGTTCATAGCTAGTACGGAAGTATACAAAAGTCAGTTTGTGTTAATACGGATAAATCAACATCTTCTGCACGACTTTTGTTAGAAATATGTTTGCCTAGGTATCCCTTAAGTCTAACATAGTAAAAGCTTGTTACGGTACCACCGTAGCATAAACGAAAATGATGCCGAACTAACGTAGTCGTAGATTGGGAGTGGGTGTAGGATGAAACAAAAAGGAATATATCGAATAGCTGAAATAAAAAAAAAGGGTTAGGTTATGTAGAAATGTAAACAATGACCACACCTTAATCGGTCTGATATCAGTATTTATAATAAAAAAAGTAAAATAGCCTGACTAGATAGTTTATTCATGGAAGGTTGAGTGGGGTTTGTTAATAACAATTATTTATAGGTACCGTACGTATGACAGTGTTCTTTACAATTTCAAAGTACAGTGAATGCTTAACTCAAAGAATAGGTTACCATAATTATGTAACCCTCTCACTAATTTACAATTTACTGCAAGAGCTTTATACACATGTGGAAACGTTTCCAGATACGCACCAGCTTTACAATCTCTAATTGAAATTTAAAGTAATAATGTAGAAAAGAAATATTTATAGTAAACTCTGTTTTCTATAGTTTTTAAAATCTAACATATATTATAATCTTAAATGCATGGGCGTATAGCGGAAGAATTGAACTATGTTAACACGAACAAACCCTAAAAGTATCAGTAACGGAGTTCGGGCTCCTGGCAGCAATATACAGTAGTGTATTTAACGATTTGAGTAGTACATGGTACATATAAACGTAATAAAAAGAGATATTCTAGAAGGATCTCACCAAAAGTGCTGTAGAACAGATGCAGCACCACCAATTCGAATTGCTCTGCGGACAGTCGAATTGTGACCCATCATCAGCCGTTAGTACGGTAACAAATCCGCACAAACAGTAACCAGTACTCCAGTAAAGTGGGAGAGTAGAAACCAAAAGGTATACCTCAGGTAGGTAGAAACAGTACGAGTATAAATTGAATTATCCACTTTCTGTATAATACAACGGAAATCCTCTATAAGCGAGCTAAAAATCAGGCACTAAGTGGCGGTTACCTACCAATTAACCCAAAAGGAGGAAATCCGAATAGGAATGGGTAATTGCTCGCTTAAATTTCAAACACAAGACGAAATATAAAGTAAAACCTAACAACGGTATCAAAATTATTTTCTCGTGACAATTGTCAAATATTCAGCACCGCTCACTTGATATAACAAATTTAGTATTTACGCATTTACAGAGTAACATGGGTTGCCTAATGATTATGCATTCTGAAGTTAGGATAAGCGAGAAAAGTAGCGGTAATGTGATATTTTATTTGGGAATACATAAAAGTCATAACACTATAAACTGAACGTAACAAGCCTAGATGTTTCTCTGTAGCTATATAATGTGGATTGACAACACAGAGAAAAAAAATTTGTTTAACAGTCTACTTAAAAGTATATTAAGCTTAAAAGTGGTAAAAAATACAAGAGCACTAATAAAGACTGGTACATTGTAAATTATCAGGAATATAGTATTAAAAATGCATTTGATTATTGACAGGATAACACCCTTTCCCTCTAGTAAGTGAAAGAAACAAAAAGTTAACTTGTAAAGTTGTAAGTATGACTAGAATACAGTCATCAACATTAAGTCAAGAATGCTCGTCTTGCTGAAGTCAGTTCTATCAACCCATGTTAATTCTAACGTATTCTCACATAAGAATCAATTGCGATTATCCAATGTGGTCCCGTGTAAATCTAAAATTAATGGTAGAGTTCTAGCGACTGAGGCTAAAACATATTAAATCATATAAATACAATCAGTATTTAATACTGTACCATTTATAACAAATCCTCCTTCGGTAATAAGTAATCAATATCAAAAATATTATTAAAATAACAGCCAATCCAATGCAGCCAATTTCTAACCATGGACTTTGAATAACCCTACTGACAGTTTTGTTAATTGAGCTTACTAGAAAATAGATTTGCTTACTTTGTGTTTTCATTGGAGAGACTAGAGGGTGGAGAATGTGATTCAACCCAAAGTTCATAACAATATTCATCGCCACACAGGGACACACACATGGTCTGCAACTGTAATAAATTTTCATAAACAGATGTAGTAAGTTTCCCACAGTTGCCATTGCTGCAGTTTGAAGAACAAATCCGGAAACACTCGTTCTGGATTTTTCTATACTTTTTGTAACCTTCAATGCACTTACAAGTTCCAGGGCTTGTACAAACTCCGTTTCTACAAGTCGGATCACACATTGGCACGCATGAATTATTCACAAATTTGAATCCGGCTTCACATAGACATGTATCGGTTTCCAGACACTTTCCATTTGTTCGTAGCGTTGGGTAGGTAGGAATACAGCTTTCTCGATCTTTAACAAAACCATAATCGCATACGCACGTATTGTTATCCGTGCACGTTCCATTAGTACACCGTTTGAAGCAAGTGGGAACACAACTGAACTTATTAGAAACGTCTAGTTCAAAACCTCTAAAACATTCACATACGTCGGGTTTTACACAAGCTCCATTTATACAAGGTTTGGAACATATAGGATAGCAACTAAACGTGTCAGAAACATTTTGAGTAAATCCCGGGTTGCAGGTACACGTTTCTGGAGCTGTACAAAAACCATTGACACACAAATTTGAACATCGTGGAACACACTGGTACTTGCTCGCTTCACTCAGATAAAACCCTGAATTGCAGGTACACACTTCGAGCTCAGTACAGTTTCCGTTAATACAAGGTTCCGAACAGTTTGGTTTGCAATGGTACTTGTTATCAGCATCAAAGACATATCCAGGATTACAAGTGCACATCTCTGGGCTTGTACATTTTCCATTAATACAATTTTGGGAACATCCAGGATGGCACAGGAAATTATCAAAAGAGTCTTTGAAATACCCAGCGTTACAAATACATGTCGCAGGTGCTGTGCACCTGCCGTTAATGCATATTTCAGAACAAATTGGATTGCATTGGTATTTATTTTTAGGGTCCGAAAAAAATCCAGAGTTGCATAAACATTCTTCCGGATTTGTGCAGTTGCCATTTATGCAAGTTTGAGAGCAACCCGGATGGCATATATACTTATTGTCAGAATCCCGGAAAAACCCAATGTTGCACGTACATGTATCTGAAGCTGTACAATTGGCATTGACACATAGATTTGAACATCGTGGAACGCACTGGTATTTGCTCGTTCCACTAAGATAAAACCCTGGATTGCAAGTACACACTTCGAGTTCAGTACAGTTTCCGTTAATACAAGGTTCAGAACACTTTGATTTGCATTGATACTTATTTTCAGCATCAAGGATATATCCTGAATTGCAGGTGCACATCTCTGGCTTTGTACATTTTCCATTAATACAATTTTGGGAACATCCAGGTTGACACAGGAAATTATCAAATAAGTCCTTGAAATATCCAGTGTTACAAATACATGTATCAGGTGCTGCGCACAAGCCGTTAATGCACGCTTCAGAACAAATTGGATTGCATTGGTATTTATTTTTAGGGTCCGGGAAAAAACCGGAATTACATGAACATTCTTCTGGATTTGTGCAATTACCATTTATGCAAGTTTGGGAGCAACTCGGCCGGCATCGATACTTATCGTCAGAATTCCGAAAAAACCCTATGTTGCATGTACATGTATCGGGAGCTGTACAAATGCTATTTTCGCACAATTCAGAACAAACTGGATTACATCGAAAGTTATCGAGCGGGTCCTTTCTAAACCCAGTATTACACGTGCATGTTTCTGGGGCGGTGCACTTACTATTTATACATGATCTGGAACAGTCTGCAACGCAAGTGTTACTGGAAACGTTGTGAATATAGCCAGTGTTGCATATGCACTTTTCAGGATATGTGCACTTTGCATTAACGCACGGATTTGTACAAACCGGGTTGCATAAGAATTTGTTTGAATTATCCATAATAAATCCCGGGTAGCATGCACATGTCCCAGGGGTGACGCATCCGCCATTAATGCACCGCTGAGAACACACTGGAATGCAATTATATTTATTATTAGCATCGATAGAGTACCCTGGTAGGCAAGCACATGTTTCTGGCCTTATGCAGACACCATTAGAACATGGTTGTGAACAAATCGGTTTGCAATAGCTTCCAGCTCCTTCGTATCCTGAACAGCAATATTTCTCTATTTCATTTTCTTGATAAGACTAAAATGTAACATTGATCAGCTTATACGCTTTGTAACATTATTTTGTGATGTTAACAATTAAACGCATTAATTAATTAATAATTCAGTAACTTGAATAAAGTATAGACAAACATTCCCACAAGAAATTACTTTACATTCAGTCAGGCTCCTTTATAATTACCGATAGCTTCGGGCTACTGAAATTCCAGCGGCAGGTCATCATTTAAAGGGCTAGACCTCCGTAAGTCAAATACAATAGACTTCTTAAAAGTTAGGTCGGTAACAGACTAACAAATCCGATTAAATTAAAATGTAATAGTACCTTTTTAGCGTAAATAAAGGAAAACCAATTTCAGTTTGAAAAGCTTAATACTTTCGTTGATTTACAGCGGGTTAGACAAAACAAAATATTATAATAGCACAAAACTATTTCCAATTGATTGTTCAAATAATACAAGTAATCTTAAGTAGTCTGGAGACATCCTTTGTATTAAAAATCTATTTCGGCTCAAGTAGGTTTACCGGTCTTTGTTAAAGCCAGACTACGGCCGCCGTAAGTAGATTCCACATTGCCATATTTAAGTAATTCGTAGAAGGTAAAAAGATAATTTAAATTCTTGGGAAAAATAGTTGCTTCCGTGACTCTCATCTAAAAAGGGGTTGGATTTGGTTTCTGATAATCTTGTTTTGTGGGAGGTTCTGTTCAGTCATTGGATACCAGAAAATGACGCTCATAATTAGAGTAGGAATTGAATCTATATTTTGAGGGCTTAGCCAAAAGACGGGGAGTTTTCAATGTGGCCGAGCCGTGTTTAAGAAGTAGAGAAACGTAGTTTTGCGGGTGGCGTTTCTCTGGCATGACATAGAAATTAAACTTTAGTCACGTTAGAAAAACGAATTGGAAAGAAGGTTACTCTTCCAGTTTCGCGAGGGTTATGCCCATAGTTCGCGGATTTAAAGTGATACAAGTAAATATTGAAAACTTGTAGGCGTGTGACGCACAAGTAAATGATATACTGTCAAACATTCTGCCGAGTTCGTGTACCAGTCAATTTTCTTAAACATTACAAACAGAAGCAACAAGCGAGATTCTCTTCCCAAATTTAAGAACTGCTCTACGTTGGAAAACAAACCCTCAACCAATGGACAATTATTAGTAAGTAAGCTTTTATAGTTAAGTAGCATGACCAATTTTTAGTTAGTTTATTTGTTAGGACGTTTTGGCCATAAACCGTAGGATTATTTTAGTGTACAATTTATAATATAAGTTTCTTTCATATACAAGTGTTTGATAACTACTTATGTACTCAAAATTTTCATAAATTCCATAGTCACCTATTCACTTAAAATTTATAAACTAAAATCAATGCATGTAAGAGGTTCACGTTTATTGCTCTGTGAATTAAATAGTTTTGTTTGCCGTTGATTAAGTCAATAGTTTTCTTATTTTTTATATAAGTAGTAAAAAGTGAGGAATTGATTAAAAGAAACCATTGTCCTCCTTGGGATGACAAGTCTCTCAAGGTTTTGTGCGAACATTTGGACATTCTCGACTTGTCTGGCGCCCTTGGCAATTGTCATTAAGCCACGAATATTTTATGAAAGGTAAGTGCCACATTTTGTAGTATATTCTAAATTAATTTAACCCATTTTTCAAAATTTTAACCCTCTATATGATCCACGACCTTCCGCTAGCTAGTGCCGGTGACCCCCTTTAAATTTTGTTTTACAGGCCCCCATTTTATAATTTGACTGGAAAAGATACACTTAGTAGCTTTTCCGCCTGTAACAGCTTGAAAGTAAATTGTATACCTCGTCTTCAGTTACGCATACTTTTTCCATTATGTACTCTGTGCATATTTTTCTCCTGCATTTGCGTACAATTTCAACCTCTCGATCTTCTGCCTTTACGATTACCCTTATTTTTGTCACCCTAAAGAGAAATAAAAATTTAAACTATTTATACCCAACAATTTTAAAAGGATGACATAAAATATTTTATATGGGCGGCTTTGCGTTGGGTATGTTTTCGAATGGTATATAAGATAGCGTTGGTTTGATCAACACAAACCTATTATCCCACAACTACCCCATACTCGAGTGCTGTAATTCTTATTGATGTTAACAAGGTCTTCGATTATGAACAAGGTAAAAGGGATTGGACTACATTGTATTCAGGTTAACAATTACATAGACGATACGATCCCAAGTGGTTGACCCGTAAGTATTGGTATCTATATAGTAAAAGTATATAGCAACGCTCTTAGCATATTTAGGCGTTAACTTAGTACTTCATTTGGCTTTAGTGTTTGGTTGTCCCTCCTTTTACTTTCCTCTGCAGGTGTGTGTGTGTGTGTGTGTGTGTGTGTGTGCGCGCGCGTGCGTGTGTGTATGTGGGTGCGTGCGTGTGCAATTTTGTGTGCGTCTGTGTGTTGTGTGCGTGTTGTGTGTGTGTGTGTGGGTTGGGGGTAGAAGTTGTTAATTAAAGTTAGTTTTAGCTTCCACTTTTATCTACGCGTGTCCCGTACCGTACTTGGAATTATCGTAAATTTTGCAATTGTATCTTTTAAATACGTGTCATTTCTTTCCTCTTTAATTGAACTTGAAAAGAACGTGAACATTTTCGTTTATTTTTAGACATCAAAAAAAGTATTTTAATTGTCTCCGACAAATTGTATCTATTCTATTAACGCACTTGCTAGGAACATCGACGTAGCTGGACGGACAGTACAAGAATGACCGAGCTCAATCGGCGAATAGGCAGGGTTTTATAATTACCAAAAATAAAGGAGAGGCTGAAATAAAAATACACACACTCATTTATAACTCACAACAATACGTAAAAAAACTTTTAATTAAAAAAGTTAGCCAAGAGCGAGGCGAGCTCGCACTATTAGGGTTCCGTACCAATACTATAGTTAGCAATCAATAAACTAAATTAAGCTGTTTTTATTTTTTATGTATATTTAAATCTTATCCAAATTTGATTGTGATAGCTGAAAAATGAATATATTGTCCCACATTGTACTGGTACATTAGTTGTCTATTACAGTGTTTAGAAATTTTTTTCCCAGCGACTATTACACTCTCAAAAAAACCTACATTTTCCGATAATCTATGACTTAATAGCTACTATCCCTATTAAAATCAACATTCTAGCTTTGCAAATGCAGGAGAACAGGGGGACGGTCATTTTTGACACATTTTGAGCTATATCATGAAGACCACTGGACCGAAAATTATAAAAAATATTTTAGAAGCCTTTTAGAATCCTTTTTCAAATGATACCTCACACGATATATTTATTAAAACTTTTTTTCTTTTGACCGAATTAACTCCCGCCATTTTAATCTAAAATTTTGTTTTCTATTTTCTGACTGTCGATATATGTGCGCCCCATAAACGCCTAGCACTGTGACTCTCATCTAAAAAGGGGTTGGATTTGGTTTCTGAAATCTTGTTTTGTGGGAGGTTCTGTTCAGTCATTGGATACCAGAAAATGACGCTCATAATTAGAGTAGGGAATTAATCTATATATTTGAGGGCTTAGCCAAAAGACGGGGAGTTTTTCCAATGGGGCCGACCGTGTTTAAGAAGTAGAGAAACGTAGTTTTGCGGGTGGCGTTTCTCTGGCATGACATAGAAATTAAACTTCGTATCACGTTAGAAAAAAATTGGAAAGAAGGTTACTCTTCCAGTTTCGCGAGGGTTATGCCCATAGTTCGCGGATTTAAAGTGATACAAGATAAATATTGAAAACTTGTAGGCGTGTGACGCACAAGTAAATGATATACTGTCAAACATTCTGCCGAGTTCGTGTACCAGTCAATTTTCTTAAACATTACAAACAGAAGCAACAAGCGAGATTCTCTTCCCAAATTTAAGAACTGCTCTACGTTGGAAAACAAACCCTCAACCAATGGACAATTATTAGTAAGTAAGCTTTTATAGTTAAGTAGCATGACCAATTTTTAGTTAGTTTATTTGTTAGGACGTTTTGGCCATAAACCGTAGGATTATTTTAGTGTACAATTTATAATATAAGTTTCTTTCATATACAAGTGTTTGATAACTACTTATGTACTCAAAATTTTCATAAATTCCATAGTCACCTATTCACTTAAAATTTATAAACTAAAATCAATGCATGTAAGAGGTTCACGTTTATTGCTCTGTGAATTAAATAGTTTTGTTTGCCGTTGATTAAGTCAATAGTTTTCTTATTTTTTTTATATAAGTAGTAAAAAAGTGAGGAATTGATTAAAAGAAACCATTGTCCTCCTTGGGATGACAAGTCTCTCAAGGTTTTGTGCGAACATTTGGACATTCTCGACTTGTCTGGCGCCCTTGGCAATTGTCATTAAGCCACGAATATTTTATGAAAGGTAAGTGCCACATTTTGTAGTATATTCTAAATTAATTTAACCCATTTTTCAAAATTTTAACCCTCTATATGATCCACGACCTTCCGCTAGCTAGTGCCGGTGACCCCCCTTTAAATTTTGTTTTACAGGCCGCCCCCATTTTATAATTTGACTGGAAAAGATACACTTAGTAGCTTTTCCGCCTGTAACAGCTTGAAAGTAAATTGTATACCTCGTCTTCAGTTACGCATACTTTTTCCATTATGTACTCTGTGCATATTTTTCTCCTGCATTTGCGTACAATTTCAACCTCTCGATCTTCTGCCTTTACGATTACCCTTATTTTTGTCACCCTAAAGAGAAATAAAAATTTAAACTATTTATACCCAACAATTTTAAAAGGATGACATAAAATATTTTATATGGGCGGCTTTGCGTTGGGTATGTTTTCGAATGGTATATAAGATAGCGTTGGTTTGATCAACACAAACCTATTATCCCACAACTACCCCATACTCGAGTGCTGTAATTCTTATTGATGTTAACAAGGTCTTCGATTATGAACAAGGTAAAAGGGATTGGACTACATTGTATTCAGGTTAACAAATACATAGACGATACGATCCCAAGTGGTTGACCCGTAAGTATTGGTATCTATATAGTAAAAGTATATAGCAACGCTCTTAGCATATTTAGGCGTTAACTTAGTACTTCATTTGGCTTTAGTGTTTGGTTGTCCCTCCTTTTACTTTCCTCTGCAGGTGTGTGTGTGTGTGTGTGTGTGTGTGTGTGCGCGCGCGTGCGTGTGTGTATGTGGGTGCGTGCGTGTGCAATTTTGTGTGCGTCTGTGTGTTGTGTGCGTGTTGTGTGTGTGTGTGTGGGGTGGGGGTAGAAGTTGTTAATTAAAGTTAGTTTTAGCTTCCACTTTTATCTACGCGTGTCCCGTACCGTACTTGGAATTATCGTAAATTTTGCAATTGTATCTTTTTAAATACGTGTCATTTCTTTCCTCTTTAATTGAACTTGAAAAGAACGTGAACATTTTCGTTTATTTTTAGACATCAAAAAAAGTATTTTAATTGTCTCCGACAAATTGTATCTATTCTATTAACGCACTTGCTAGGAACATCGACGTAGCTGGACGGACAGTACAAGAATGACCGAGCTCAATCGGCGAATAGGCAGGGTTTTATAATTACCAAAAATAAAGGAGAGGCTGAAATAAAAATACACACACTCATTTATAACTCACAACAATACGTAAAAAAACTTTTAATTAAAAAAGTTAGCCAAGAGCGAGGCGAGCTCGCACTATTAGGGTTCCGTACCAATACTATAGTTAGCAATCAATAAACTAAATTAAGCTGTTTTTATTTTTTATGTATATTTAAATCTTATCCAAATTTGATTGTGATAGCTGAAAATGAATATATTGTCCCACATTGTACTGGTACATTAGTTGTCTATTACAGTGTTTAGAAATTTTTTCCCAGCGACTATTACACTCTCAAAAAACCTACATTTTCCGATAATCTATGACTTAATAGCTACTATCCCTATTAAAATCAACATTCTAGCTTTGCAAATGCAGGAGAACAGGGGGACGGTCATTTTTGACACATTTTGAGCTATATCATGAAGACCACTGGACCGAAAATTATAAAAAATATTTTAGAAGCCTTTTAGAATCCTTTTTCAAATGATACCTCACACGATATATTTATTAAAACTTTTTTTCTTTTGACCGAATTAACTCCCGCCATTTTAATCTAAAAATTTTGTTTTCTATTTTCTGACTGTCGATATATGTGCGCCCCATAAACGCCTAGCACTGTGCCAAATTTCAAACTCGTACGTTACATAGTTTTCGAGAAAAACCTCTGTGACAGACAAACGGACGGACACGAGAGTGATCTTATAAAAGTTCCGTTATACCCTATAAGGTACCGAACCCTAAAAACATGTTACAAAAGAACAGTAGTACCAAAAAAAATTGAACACAAACAATTAATACTTATAACTATTATACATGACATTTTAAAGAGACATAAAACGCAGTATAACCAAATACAAAAAAAAACAATAACCCCAATATACGTATATCAGGAAAACCCAAAAAAATTCTCACTTAAAATGGCGACCTGCAGTTTTTGGATCACTACAAATCTTAAATAACAAAAAAAATTCAACACTTGTAAAATATTGCGGTGAATTTCGAATAGCTCTGTGGTAGAGAGAAGTGGACTGTATATAAAATGAAACGATAATTTAACAAACAACATATAATTAATGGTTTTCATCAGTTCAAGCGTTTACTAAAAGCACTCGCCTGTTGTTTACGAAGCTGTGTCAACAACAAAAACGATGTAAACAAAAAACTACTCTTTTCTTTGGCAGGTGTAGCGAAGCACATTTATGAAGATAGCGGTGTTCTAAAGACAAGCGGTTCATGTAATTAACTTGTTCTACGTAGAACGTGTAAAACAGCGATGCAATTTGTTTGAACGACAAATTGATTCTCTTTTGCTTCGTGGATTTTCCAGTCACTACACTGTTTGCACATGCGGAATAACAAAGTCTTATCACTCGCGGCACTTGTTGGCGTGTGCATGGAGTAAACACATGGAAATTTACTTTAACAAACTTAAATATACCGAGGCGAACGTAAATAATCAACAAACTCAACGTAAAATAAAATTTAGCTTTAATTATTTACAATATAAACGGAGCAACACTAAAAACAACAGCTTTAAATCATCATGATAAGCATAAAGTTACATACAGCCCATTGGCAGTACGATATTTTAACTAACAAAGAAAATTTGTAACCCCCAAAAAGAAGAAACCAACAATTCTAAATCACCCTCGTGAAATTACAATTAAATATGTAGAATAGTCGCAATAAATACCATCATAATAATAAATATCATCTCAAATAAAGATAAAGATAATCATGTTAAAGCTACAAAGTTCAGGCATCCAACAGAACCTGATAAACATATTGTTTCGACCATTTCACAAGATCAGTATAAAAAAATCGTAAATAAACACTCACCCGCGTGTCCAAGGTGTAGGTTTGGTTACACCCTCCGTAATGACAGGGCGGAACCGATAGACCCGGGACCACGCAGTGCGGGTGTCCTCCCATACCAAAAAGAGCGGTCATTCGACGGGTTCTTATGTCCACCGAAGGAAGCTATAATAATTGTGGGTAACAATTATATCCTTTACGTAGGAAAGTACTTGTTTTTAATAATAAAAGTACTTATCACACAGTGGTATGTTCACGAAATTTTATCAAGCAACGAAAAACAAAAAGGTAACGACGAGTAATCGTTGTCGTAGAGAGAAAGGATCGAGTAATGAACTCGTTTCTCGCAAGGACTACATTCAATGCCGGCGTTATCAAATATACTAAAAGGCGATTAGAGACTCGCACCACGCTTTATCAAATAGAGTATGATCCATTATTTCAACGAATCTCTAGATTGAAGTAGTATACAAAGTAATTATACGCTATAAGAATATGGGCCAAACCAACAGACACCTAAAACAAGGTACCGACTATTCGATTGCAGAAGAGCTTTTTGTTTTAAAATAAATCGATTTAAATGCAAATTATTAGGAAGCGTACTTATTGTAGGAAGATTTAATATACCGTGTGTTGTTGGAGAATTGAAGCAGAATCTACGTAAACGAATAATAAAAGACAAAAAACATACGTTTTAATTTTACCAGTAAGGGAGTGGACAGTATAGTACTCAGTACCAAAAAACAAACAAACAACAACAAAAATTCGCTTAAGTAAATGAAAAACCAAAAAAAAATCAACTGCTATCCGACTTGAAGGCCGACATACCATAATAGGAAGAACCAACAAAAAATTTGCTTAACGAATTAAAAAAACAAAAAGAAAACCACTCCAAAATAAAAAAAAGAATTCTTATCCGGCTCGAAAAATCAAAATACCGGCCAAACCAAACGTTAAAAAGACCACAGAGAAAGATAGATAGGTAGTAGCAATGAGTGAGGGAAACGATAGAACAGGGTCAACACTGTCAAAGGCGTCCAAGGACCGATGCTTCTTCAGCAAAGAAACAAAACTGTCTTCAACCTTAAAAGACGATTGGTTTCAGCAGAAAACCAAAAGTAACGAAAAGAAACGAGGAATAAAATCAACAGTAATCGCCAAAAGTGTCATGCCTCAAAGTAAGCCAGGGACTATTAAGAATGCTTGGTAGACAAAAGATAAAAATATTTCAAGCTGTGGTACCCAAGAATCGTAACAAATGAAAAACCGAAAGAAGAATTGCTATCTAGGCCTAAAGTCGACTAAGTCGTAGTTTCATAAGAAAAGAAAAAAATGACGTAGAAGCACATACCCCAGGAAGTGGATCGAAAAAATTTTACC
The DNA here is from genome assembly GCA_036346225.1 of Platerodrilus igneus. Lineage (NCBI taxonomy): Eukaryota > Metazoa > Arthropoda > Insecta > Coleoptera > Lycidae > Platerodrilus > Platerodrilus igneus. The sequence goes on along the minus strand of JARFIW010000691.1, from coordinate 961,385 downwards.
AAGTCAGCACGAGGACCGACAGAAAGTAACACCAGCCACAGGAAAAAGGAGACAAATGTGAAACAAAAGGAACCAAGAGGAAAAAAAAAGAAAAAACCAAAAAGAATAACACCAAGCAACAGGTACAAGAACCACAAAAAAACCCAAGAATCGCACAAAAAAAATAAAACCGAATCCCAGTATAGTTATGTATGAGTATGTGTGTGCGTGTGTGTATATGTGTGTGTGTTGATGTACAAGTATATGTGTGGGCTTGGTGTGTGTGTGTGTGTGTGTGTGTGTGTGTGTGTGTGTGTGTGTGTGTGTGTGTGTATGTGTTGGACCGCTTTAGTCGCCTCTTACGACAGGCAGGTCGTACCATGGGGCTGTTCTATTTCCGGATCCACACGGGTGGAAGAAAAAGAAAGAAAACCCAGCTAAACAGGGAAGTAAATAAAGAAATCTTAAAGTCTAAAAATCAAATCCTAAAAAGAGCAAAATCGGCATAAGAATCTAGGGGCGCGAGGACTAGGTATTGAGTTCAAGACGTTTGCGCCGCCAGGAAGAAAACGAAATGAAATCACGAACATTAGGATTTCTCCGACATACATCTTCAGGTTAAGAATCAGCATAGACTATTGTTTGCCCCTTTTGGGCAGTTTTCTACAAAACAGGAACAGCAGGGGTGAAGTAGTTGCAGCACACGGTTGAGAAGGTGGCGGCGAGAATGGTTTAGAAAACTCAAAACGCGTTGCGAAAGAAAGTTGTTTGTTTTTAGGGTTGGTTGTGAGAAAGTCAACGGTAGAAAAGGAAACATCATGGGTTGTCAAAATATCAACTGTAGAAAAAGAAAACGTATTGGCTGTAAGAGAATCAACCTTACGAAAAGAAACGCAAGCAGAGCACACTTTAGTTACGGTAGATAAAGGGACAGAAGCAAATAAAATTTTATGGATGTTGGATAAAGGACTAGCAGTATCACAGTTAGGAAAGAAAACAGCATTGGCTGTAGGAGTATTAACCTTAGGAAAAGGAGCAGAATCCGATAACACTTCAGCAACATTACATAAAAAACAAAATCAGGTAGAATTTCATTAACCTTAAAAAAAACAAACAACATCAAGATGAACTTCGTCAACATTAGAAAAAGAGAGACTTGCTAGAATTTCACCATCTTTAGCTAAAAGAACAGAAGCAAGTAGAATTTTGTTAGCGTTAGATAAAAAATCACAATCAGAAAGAATTTCTTCAACATTAAAAAAAAGAGTTAAGAACTGAGTAGGAACAGGCAAAACTTTAGCCACAATAGGAACCGATTCCTTGACAATAGCAGATAAAGAAACAGAATCAGCTAAAACTTTGACGACAACAGTAACAGGTTCACTAACTTTAACAGGACCTTCTCTATCTATATTAGGAGTTATCGTCACTTCAACTACAGCTGTTATTGCAGATACGACAGAAATTTCTTGAGTAGAACCATTTAAGAAAGCAGGAACAAATAAAATTTTTACAACAACAGCAACAGGCATTGAAAAACAGCTTCCTGAACTTCAACAAGACTTTCCCTGACTGAATTAGAAGTTATCGTCACTTCAGCTGCATTTGTTATTGCGGACACGACAGAAATTTCTTTTTAGTAGAATTATTTACGAAAGCAGGAATAAACTCTTTGAGAAGCTAGCTGTAAATTACTAATTCGAAATATGGGTTGCAATGGTGGTGGAGGCACAGTCTGGGGCGGAAGTGAATACGTAGGATACATTTGATCATCATTTGAATCCCAAGGGACAGAAGAAATTTGGTTCTTGTTTGTAGAGGTTTGGTTAGTAGGAGCGTGATAGCCGTAACAATGAATATTATAATTAGAATACACATATGGTTGAAAAGGATGAATAGGATGTGCTGATAATATGGCGAGCAGAAGAAGGCGCAGAAGCAGATGTAGAACTAGAGACGGAAGAAATTTTGTTTGAAGCTATATTTGCCGAAGAATGGTATGTTTGGATAGCAGTAGCAGGATGACCTGGATGAGGTACAGACGAGAGCGTAGAATTAGCAGCAGAAGAAATTTGTCTACTAGAGCTGAGAACAGAATTTAAAGTATGATTCAAAGACCTATTAGTAGTAGGATAACAGTTGGGACAGTTGTGGCGAGTAGCTCCCTTATCCCCGCAAATATAGCGATGGAGTACTTTAGGACGAGTACAGCGTGTCGAAACATGACCAGGCTTGTCGCAATTAAAGCATATGACCTGACGAGTAGAAGCAGAACTAGGAATAAGAACAGTAGGAAGTTCAGAAAATGTATTTGATTTACCCGTAGGCGTAGGAGAAACCTTAACAACTCGGTCATGTGAAGTAAAGTATTTTTCTCAACTGTAGCAGACTTATAAGCAAGATCCGGTTTAGTAGTAACAGTATGTTGGTCTTGATTAGATGATACATTATCTGCCAGAATCTTTTCCGGTTCTAACTTCAGACATTCGTCCTTTAACTCTAGTAAGGAGCGGGCGGTAGGCAAATGGGCTCGATAGAACGGAGCGAGGTTACGAATCACAATGGACAATTTATCATCTCTTTGAAAGATCCATACCACTGAAACAGGGCTGTCATATACGTGAAATAATCAGTAATGCTTTCTGAGGACTACTACTATCTAATACGGATACGAAGAAAATCAAACCCACACAAGAAATGAAGAAGATCGATCCCCATGCGAGGAACACCAAAAAACCGAAAGAAAAAATAAATAACAGTCCGAACGTAAGGGAAGAAAAAAGTAAGTAGTACTAGTAGTACCAAAATCGAAGCCAAAGTTAAACAAAACAAAATCGAAGGAAACGATACCCAAAACAAAATCGAAGCCAAAGCTAAACAAAACGAAATCGGAGCATTTGTTACCCAAAATAAAATCGAGCGCCACTTGGGCGCCAAAATTTATACTACGTACATCGACGTAAGCGTACTTATTTAGGAAGGCCTAATATACCGGCTGTTGTTGGAGGATTGAGGCAGAATCTACGTAAACGAATAATAAAAGACAAAAACAGGTACGTTTCAATTTTACCGTTAGAAAGTGAACGTAACACACTAAATTCAAAAATTAATTTTGATAGCAAGCAATATGGATAAGAGACCTATTTATACCCTCTCGTTAAAGATCGAAAATATATAACCTACAATTCAAACTTTTCCAGCGCGCGTTGCTGTACTTTCGAAACCTAAATGCAACGTTCCACCGCAAGATGTCGCCACGCATACTTTTAAAAGAGAAAAAACGCTACGGTGTCGGAAGAACACCTCATCTCTACCTTTAAATACAGTTATACTTTCTATTTCAATAGACGCACTCACTTACTCGCATAATCAAGTAATTAATAACTGTTTAACCTGTACAAACATACCTCCTGATGACTCCCTTGATACCCTCTTCCTAGACTTAATAGCTTCCAAATTAAACCATTAAAAATCTGTAGGTCCAGGTCGCACCTCTCAAAAATCAAGGCTTATAATCCTTCACATGTCCTTTTCCGCAAATGTTTCTCAACTGATACCTTTCCTGACATCCACGCGCAAACATTAAGTTGATCCTGAAAACTACTAAACCTCTTGAATATGCACATTCCTATGGACCGATTACCATTTTCCCAACCGTTGGTAACGTCCCGAAAAACAACTCCTTCAAAAACTCCATTTCCACGTCAAGAACAATTCATTGATATCCAGCAACCTACATAATTTCCGTCATGCTCACCGCGCAAAACAAGCTATTCACTCCCTCATTTCTAAAGTAACATCTTCGCAACACAAGTACGTTCTAGTCATATTCGAAGACCTTAGCTTCGCTTTTGATGTCCTTTAGTGGAACAACAGCCTTAACCAACTTAAATTCTGACATTTTCTTCTAATATTTTAAAGATCATTAAATGATACCTAGTCTCTCATACAGCTCCTTAAGAAGGAATTACTTTTCTTCGATTACTCCCATACCTTAAGGATTCGTTCTATCACCCAATCTGTTACTTATCCATCCACCCACTGTCGATCTTAACATCTCTAATACAGATACCTTTGCATATGCTGATGAGCTTTCGTTCTAGATCTACGACGATTCCCGACTCGAATTAGAATCTACAGCAAATATCCTAAAAGAACATATTGAATACTGCTCCAACCCTGCTAAAAGCTTATTTAATAACTTTATTCTTACTACCTAAAGTTTATCTAAGTAACACGCAAGCGCTACAGGGTCTGGATCAAACAATGTAATAAATGTATCTGTTACTTCGTCTTTACGTTGCTACGTTATGAAGCGTACGAGCCAGACAGAAATAGAAAGAATACTTAAAGTGAGGACCCGCACGAATCACGATTACAAAACAGAACACAAGTAACGTACAAATTAATTAAAAAAAGAATTGGGTTTAAATTATCAAAAAGAAAAAACAAATTTTAAGAATTGACGTACGAACTGCGCATTTTGTATAACATGTGGAATTCAAGTAAAAGAAAGAAAGAAACAATTACTGTTTATACTTTCTCATAACACCAGGGTGTTAAAGTAAAAATATTAACGGTAGAACAAATTCTAGTAAGTATTTAATAAAGTACTATGGAGCACCAGCGACGCACTAACAACAAAAATAGAAAAAAGAGGTGCTCTCGATATATGGGAAGACTACCACAACATACCTCCATGTGCCAAGATACTATCGTGTTCCCATTGCATCAACGGTGGTGAATCAGCTAAGCGTCAGGGTGCTTGCGTCCAGATGCAGCGTCACCAAGGTTGACAGGTTTTGAGCGCTGCGACAATTACTGCAACACCGGAACACATACCAGCGCATAAAACAATTTGGCCTCCAGCTAAGAGCTACAAAGAAAGTCTTACTAGTATTGATAACGTAGGAGCATTTACGGATGCACCCAAGATCTACACTTCTTATCAACAAAAAAAACGTGCATCGCCCTTGAAATAATAGGACGAGTAATGTAGAAAATACATATAAGGACGAACTTCAGAATCAAATTGAAATTGTTTAAATAACAAGAATTCGAACTTCAATCCTCGCGTTATCAAATGTAATTAGAAACTTGAAACAAAGCTTTACAAATAAGTACGATCCGTTATTTTAATGTCTTTATGATTGGGCATGATAAAAAGTAATTATGCGCTATAGTATTGTGTATCAAGTCAACGGATACCTCAAACAAGGTACGGACGATTGGGATTATAGAAGAGCTTTTCGTTTCGAAGTAAATAGGTTTAAAATGAAAATTATTAGGAAGCGTATTTATTGTAAGAAGGTCAATATACCGGGTGTTGTTTGAATATTGAAGCAGAATATACGTGTATGAACAATGTAAAACAAAAAAGGCGTGTTTTTAACTTACCGCCGAAAGTGAACGTAACAAACTCCCCCCGCCCCGCCCTCCTAGCAAAATTAACAGGTCGGGGTAGGAAAACAAAAGTAATGTAGCGGACAGGACAGTACTTAGAAAAAAAACAAAAAAAAGTTCGCTTAATAAATTAAAGAAAAACCCCAAAAAAAAAATCAACTGATAAACCAACATACAATAGTAGATAGAACTAACTAAAAAAAATCGCTTAACCAGAAAAAAGAAAGGAAAAACAAAATAAAACACTTCAAAGGCAAAAGAAAAATTCTCATCCGGGCTCGAAGTAGCAGAAGTTTAGAGGACATAGGAAAAGGCAAAGGTAGCAATTATCGAGGACAAAGATGGAATGGTCTAACACTGAAGAAAAATCGTCGGAAGACGAATATCTCTAATAAATAAACATTAAAGTCTTCAATCGCGACAAAGAAAATTGTTTTTTTGCGAAAAAATTCAAAGTAAGAAAAGGGACGAAAAAGAAAACCAACAGTACAAGCCAAAACGAAACAATAACTGTCAAGCCTCAAAGTAAGGCAGGGAACAACAAGAGTGCTGGATAGAGAAAAAATCAAAATACTTCAAACTGTGGTACTCAAGAATCGCAACAAACGAAGAACCGAAGAAAAGAACTGCTAACTAGGCTTAAAGTCGACTAAGTCTTGGTTTCCGAAGAAAAGAAAAAATGGTCTAGAAGCACATACCACAGGAAGTGGATCGAAAGAAATTTTATCGAGTCAGCACGAAGACCGACAGAAACTAATACCAGCCACAGGAAAAAGGAGAGGAATGTGGAACGAAAGGAACGAGAAAAATAGAAAAACCAAAAAGAATAACACCAAGCAACAGGTACAGAAACCACAAAAACCTAAGAATCGTACAAAAGAAAATAAAACAGAATCTCAGTGTAGTTATGTATGAGTATGTGTGTGCGTGTGCGTGCGTGTGTGTTTATGTGTGTGTGTTGTTGATGTATGAGTAGGTGAGTGTATGTGTGTGTATGTAGTGTGCGTGTATAAAGTGTACGTGTGTGTATGTGTTAGACCACTGTAGTTGCCTCTTACGACAGGCAGGTGTACTATGGAGGAATTCTATTCCCAAACCCACACGGGTGAAATAAAAAGAATGAAAACCCAACAAAACAAAAAAGTAAAAAGAAATTGTAACGCCCAGATATCAAATCCTAAGGAGAGCAAAGTCGGCATAAAAATCTGGGTTGCGAGGATTAGGTATTGAGCTTAAAACTTTTGCGTTGCCTGCAAGCAAACGAAACGAGGTCAAGAACATTAGGATTTCGCCGACATATATCCTCAGGTTCGGAAAGGGCATACACTAATGACTGCCTCTTTTGGGCATGTTTCTGCAAAACAGGAACAGTAGGGCGTGTAGTAGTCGTAGCACGAGATTGAGAAAGTGGTGGAAGGGGTAGTTTAGAAAACTCAAAACGCGTTATGGAAGGAAGTTGTTTGTTTTTGGAATTGGTGGTATGAAAGTCAACAGTAGAAAATGAAAAAGTATTGGCTGCACGAGAATCAACCTTACAAAAAGTAGCACAAGCAGAGCACACTACCGTTACGTTAGATAAAGGGACAGAAGCAGACAAAATTTCATTGACGTTAGATGAAGGACTAGCAGTGTCACAGTTAGGAAAGAAAACAGCATTGGCTGTAGGAATATCAACCTTAGGAAAAAGAGCAGAATCCGATAACAGTTCAGGAACATTACATAAAGGAACAGAATCAGGTAGAATTTCGTCAACCTTACAAAAACAAGCAGCATCAGGAAGAACTTCAACAACAGTAGACAAGGAACATCAGCTAGAAGTTCATTAACCTTAGCTAAAAGAACAGAAGCAAGTAGAAGTTTATCAGCATTAGATAAAGAAACACAATCAGAAAGAATTTTGTCAACATCAGAAAAATGAGTAAGAGCAGGTAACGTTTCATCAACGTCCGATAAAGGAGTAGAAACAAATAAGACTTTATCACTGTTAGACAACAGAGTAGGAACAGACAAAACTTCAGCCACAATAGCAACTGATTCATTGACAATTGTAGAAGGAGAAATAGGAGCAGGTAAAGCTTTGACGACAACAGCACCAGGCATTATAGTTACGGGTTCCCTAACTTCAACAGGACCTTCTCTACCCGTATTAGAAGTTATTATCACTCCAGCTACAGCTGTTATTGTAGATACGACAGAAATTTCTTGAGTAGAATCATTTAAGAAGGCATGAACAGGTAAGATTTTGACAAAAACGGCAACAGGCATTAACGATACAGGTTCATGAACTTCAACAAGACCCTCTCTGACTGAATTAGAAATTATCCTCACTTCAGCCACATTTGTGCCTGCAGACACGACAGGAATTTCTTGGGTAGAATCATTTAAGAAAGCGAGAACAAACCCTTGAGAAGCTAGCTGCAAGTCACTAATTCGAAGTATGGGTTGCAATGGTGGCGGAGGCACAGTTCGGGGTGGAAGTGAAAACGTAGGATCCATTTGATCCTCTTTTGAATCGCAAAGGACAGAAGAAATTTGGTTCTTGTTAGTAGAGTTTCGGTAAGTAGGGGCGAGATAACCATAAAAATCAATATTATAGTTCAAAGGCTCGTTGAAAAGGGTACGAGGTGATGGTAGTAGAGCGAGCAGAAGGAGGCGTAGAAAAGGATGTAGAACTAGAGACGCAAGAAATTTTGTTTAAAGGTATATGGGCCGAAGAAGGGTATGTTTTGATAGTAGTGGCAGGATGACCTGTATGAGGTACAGAAGAGAACGTAGAGTTAGCAGCAAAGGAAATTTGGCTTCTAGAGCTGAGAACAGAATTTGAAGTATGATTCGAAGACCTGTTAGTAGTAGGATGACAGTGTGGACAGTTGCGGCGAGAAACTCCCTTATATCCGCAACCATAACAGTGGAGTACTTGAGGACGAGTACAACGTGTCGAAACATGACCAGGTTTGTCGAAATTAAAGCATATGACCTGACGAGTAGAAGCAGAACTAGGAAGAAGAACAGTACGGAAGAAGTATCTGATCTACCTCGTAGGTGCAGGAGAAACCTTAACAACTCGGTCATGTGAAATAAAAGTATTTTTCTCAACTGTAGCAGATTTATACGCAAGATCCGGTTCGGCAGTAACAGTATGTTGGTCTGGACTAGGTGATACGATATTATCGGCGAGATTCTATTCCTGTATTAACTTCAGACATTCGTCCTTTAACTCTTGTAAGGAACGGACGGTAGGTAAATTGGCTCGATAAAATAGAGCGAGGTTACGAAGCACAATAGATAATTGATCATTTTCGTTAAAAGAACCATACCACTCAAACAGGGCCTATTACACACGGAATAGTTAGTAATGCTTTCTGTTGATTCCTGCTGTCTATTGCAGATACTATCATACAGGCTTATCCCTATATCAGTCATTTTTAATACGAATAAAGAAAAGAAGTCATGAGAAAGTAACTAAATAAAGGCTAACCGTAACTCGATAAAAGCTCAAGAAAGAAATTATTGTGAATACAGGACAATTTAAACCGTATTCGACGGATAAACTTTAGGAACACGAATATGAGCAAAACAACAAAATAAAAACTAGGAATAGTAATAGGGTGCCAGCGTTTTCAATGGACTAGAATTATCGCCGAAAACACAAGTCCAATAATCTGAAATTAGCCAACCAATGATATTGAGCGATTAAGAAGGAAAACAAAACTAAACTTTAAGAAGATCGAACCCACACAAGAAATAAAGAAAAGAAATAAATACCAGTTCGAACGTAAGGGAAGAAAACATAAGTAGCATCAGGCCAAGAAATGCGGGTAATGTGAGAAGTTAGGCACTAACAACAAAAGATCGGAGCAACCGTTATCCCAGAACAAAATCGGAGCCAAAAATTAACCAAAACAAACTCGAAGCCCATGTTGGGCGCTAAAATTTTATGCTACGTTATGAAGCGTACTGGTCAGACAGAAATAGAAAGGATACTTAAAGTGAGGACCCGCACGAATCACGGTTACAAAAGAGAACACAAAAAACGTAGAAATACCAGGCCAATGCGGAAAGAGGGCGATTCCCAACAACACAAAAAAACATCGTTATCGATTTTGTATTTACAATAAAAATTAATTTAAAAAAATTCGGTTTAAATCATCCAAAAGAAAATAAATAAATAGTTATATTATAAAAACAAATTTTAAGAATTGACGTACGAAGTGCGCATTTCGTTTAACATGTGGAATTCAAGTAAAAGAAAGAAAGAAAAATTACTGTTTATACTTTCTCATAACGCCAAAGTGTTAAAGTAAAAATATTAATGGCAGAACAAACTCTAGTAATTATTTAATAAAGTACTATGGAGCACCAGCGACGCACTAGCAACAAAAGTAAAAAAAAGAGGTGCTCCCGATATATGGGAAGGCTATCACATCATACCTCCATGCGCCATACTAGCGTGCGCCCATTGCATCAACGGAGGTGAATCAGCTAAGCGCCAGGGTGCTTACGTCCAGATGCAGCGTCACCAAGGTCAACAGATTTTGAGCGCTGCGACAATCACTTCAACAGCGGAACACATAACAACGTAGTTGGTTCTACATAAAAGGCATAATCGGGCCTACATTTAACAATTTGGCCTCCAGCTAAGAGCTACAAAGAGAGTCTTACTAGTATTAATAACGCAGGAGCACTTACCGATGCACCCAAGATCTATACTTCTTATTAAAAAAAGTGCATCGCACTTGAAGTAATAGGACAAGTAACGTAGAAAATACACATAAGAACGAACTGCAGAATCAAATTAAAAATTCGTTCAAGTAACAAGAATTTGAACTTCAATCCTTGCGTTATAAAAAGTGATTAGAAACTTGAAACAAACTTGAAACAAAACTTAACAAATAAGTACGATCCATTATTTCAATGAGTCTTTATGATTGGGTATAATAAAAAGTAATTATGCGCTATAGCATTGTGTATCAAGTCAACGGATACCTAAAACAAAGTACGGTCGATTGAGATTATAGAAGAGCTTTGCGTTTTGAAGTAAATAGGTTTAAAATGAAAATTATTATGAAGCGCACTTATTGTAAGAAGGTCCAATATACCGGGTGTTGATTGAATATTGAAGCAGAATATATGTGTATGAATAATGTAAAACAATGAAGGGTGTGTTTTTAACTTACCGTCAAAAGTGAACGTAACAAACTCTCGCCCCCCCCCCCCTCCCCAGCAAAATTAACAGGTCGGGGTAGGAAAGCAAAGGTAATGCAGCGAACAGGACAGTACTCAGAAAAAAAGTTCGCTAATAAATTTAAAAAAAACCCAAAGAATCAACTGATAAACCAATATACAATAGTAGATAGAATTAACTAAAAAAAATTCGTTTAAGCAAAAAACGGAAAAGAAAAAACAAAATAAAACACTCCAAAGGCACGAGGACCAACACGAATCACGATTACAAAACAGAACACAAGAAACGTAGAAATACCAGGCTAACTACCAATGCGGAGGGGGAATTCCCACCAACACAAAAAAATGCATCGTCATCGATTTTCTATTTACAATAAAAATTAATTAAACAAAGAATTCGGTTTAAATCAGCAAAAAAAAAATAAATAGTTATATTATAAAAACAAATTTTAAGAATTGACGTACGAAGTGCGCAATTTGTTTAACATGTGGAATTCAAGTAAAAGAAAGAAAGAAAAAATTACTGTTTATACTTTCTCATAACGCCAGGGTGTTAAAGTAAAAATATTAACGTAGAACAAATTCTAGTCATTATTTAATAAAGTACTATGGAGCACCAGCGACGCACTAACAACAAAAGTAGAAAAAAGATGTGCCTCCCGATATATGGGAAGGCTATCACATTATACCTCCATGCGCCAAAATACTAACGTGTGCCCATTGCATCAACGGAGGTGAATCAGCTAAGCGTCAGGGTGCTTGTGTCTAGATGCAGTGTCACCAAGGTCGACAGATTTTGAGCGGTGCGACAAACACTGCAACAGCGGAACACATACCAGCGCAGATGGATCTACATAAAAAACATAATCGGGCCTACATAAAACAATTTGGTCTTCAGCTACAGTTACAAAGAGAGTCTTACTAGTATTGATAACGCAGGAGCATTTACCGATGCACACGAGATCTACACTTCTTATCAACAAAAAAAAACGTGCATCGCTCTTGAAGTAATAGGACGAGTAATGTAGAAAATACATATAAGGACGAACTGCAGAATCAAATTGAAGTTGTTTAAATAACAAGAATTCGAACTTCAATCCTAGCGTTATCAAATGTGATTAGAAACTTGAAACAAAACTTAACACATAAGTACGATCCGTTATTTCAATGAGCTTTTATGATTGGGTATAATAAGTAATTATGCGCTGTAGTATTGGGTATCAAGTCAACGGATACCTAAAACAAGGTACGGATGATTGGCATTATAGAAGAGCTTTTCGTTTCGAAGTAAATATGTTTAAAATGAAAATTATTAGGAAGCGTACTTATTGTAAGAAGGTCTAATATACCGGGTGTTGTTTGAATATTGAAACAGGATCTACGTGAATGAATAATGTAAGACAAAGAAGGGTGCGTTTTTAATTTACCGTCGAAAGCGAACGTAACAACGTCTTCGAAAAACGCTTAGAATGGTTTCAAATGTGTCAGGTTGTGGGTTCTTTTCGGTACTGTTCTGAGTAGGTAACTGCATCACGATGATCAAAGGTATCATCGTTTTCATGAAGGTTAAAGCCTCGGACAGACAATATATTTTGCAAACAGAAATTCTCTGTGCACCCGCAGTAACTGATAGTATATTTCTGCGCAATCTGTCTCTTCTTAAAACCGTTACCGCCTGCCGGCACTTCTGATTCTATTAACGGGTTCAGGTTCTAGTGTAAAGAGTTGTACGAGTTTTTAAAATCGTAAATCAACATTCACGACTAATATTTTTCTAAAATATTTAATTCAAATTTGCTTACGTTTTCTGTGTTTGATATATAGGAAATGATTTGAGGGTTACTGTTAAAATTTTGCTATACATCAAAATAAAGGTTTCTATAATTAAAATGCTTTTTAAAATATTTCTCTTTAAGACATCTTTTCATGCGGTTAAATCAACCGTCAAAACATATTTTTCTACTTGAAAGACACCATCATCATTAGGTTCTCAGTTCTAGAACTGGTTAAAATAATATAATTTATGTATCAAATTAAACAAAGTAAATAAATTAATTCACACTGCTTACCTTCAAATTTAATACATATTAGAAACTGTGTATTAGGTACGATATATAGAAAAATCACTGTACATCGTAAGTGGGTATGCTATGTTCGTACGAGATCAAAAAACCGGTTTTCTTATGGGATTTAACATGGGAAATTCTAAGGTCCAAAAAGACCATTTTTGTGAGTTCCAATGGTCATTCACCCCGATGTCGTCGCAAATATTCCCACATCTAGTAACAAAAATCTGTACAATAGTTTTCTTTAACTAAGCATTTTCTAGCTCCAGGCATGAATCTCGCTCTCGACACCCCGATCAGGGTGGTTGACCCCACAAGCGTCATCGCACTTGCAAAAAAAAATCACACATCTGGTAACAGTATTAAATAACATTATCATCTTAAATTTGTACAATAGTTTTCTTCGACTAATCATTTTTTAGCTTACAGGGGCATGGATCGCACTCTCGGCACCCTGATCTAAAACGTCACCAAAACAACCACCACCACCACTACAACCACCACCACCACAAAAACCACCACCACCCCAACCACCACCACAACCACCCCACCGCCACAACAACCACCACCACAACCACTACCACCACCACCACAACCGAACCACCACCACAACCACCACCTGCATTTTGGACCAAAATATTCAAAAGTTGGTTTATAAGATAACTCAAGAACCGATCGACATACATTAGATTTGTAAAAACTTTTATCGCGATATTGGATGCGACGCGTTGATTGGTGTTGTTTTGAGTTTGTACCTTGAGGTATTCTATATGACTTTTCCACAATTTATCAGTTTTCTCCTTATAACTTGAAAACGGAGGGAGATATTTACATTGTGTAAAGACATTTATGTATATAATTAAGTACGATGCATCGATGGGTGTAATTATTATTTTGGTATGTAGTGCCCTTTTGGTTTTCTTCCTATAACTTGAAAACCGATGGAGATATTCACATTGTATACAGACAATTATTTATATACTTAAGTACGCTTCATCGATGGGTGTAATTATCACTTTGGTATGTAGTGCCCTTTTGGTTTTCTTCTTATAACTTGAAAACGTCTGGAGATATTCACATTGTATAAAGACAATTATTTATATATTTACGCACAATGCATCGATGGATGTAATTATCATTTTGGTATGTTGTGACCTTTTGGTTTTCTTCTTATAACTTAAAAACTAATGGTAATTTCACATTGTTAAAGACATTTATTTATATATTTACGCACAATGCATCGATGGACGTAATTACCTTTTTGTATGTAGTGTTCTTTTGGTTTTATTCTTATAACATGAAAACGGATGGCGGTGTTCACATTGTATAACGACAATTTATTTAAAGTTAGTTGTTGCGTATAGCTTTTGTGATATTGCAATTATATTAAACTAGTCCTTTATTTGCACAATCAGATCTAGGTCTGGTTGAGGGTGCTTTAATGGTAAAGTTCCCTAAATTTATCTCGATTCGAATATGGTGAATGTGTCTTATTGGGTGAAATTGCCTCATAGGGTGAAATTGCCTTATAGAGTGAAATTGCCTCATAGGGTGAAATTGCGTTATAAAGTGAAATTGCCTCATACGGTGAAATTGCATCATAGGGTGAAATTGCCTTATGCGGCCTGAGACGGCCAAGTGTGGCCTGTGGCCACCATTTAGACGGTAAGGTGCGGCCTGTTTCTAGGTGACCTGACACGACCGCGTGCACCCAGGTGTGGTCTCGAATGTATATAAGGTGTAGAATTATTAATTTAGGTTAGTTTTCGGTATGCAGATCTTTAAAACATACAACAGTCTTTATTAAGTGTAAAAATTGATCGTGTGTTACTTGTTGCAGAACGTTGAGCTATCAAAATTAATCGTTTCATCGAATTGGTTAAAAACATTGCTGCTCTGATTGGGCTAGCGCAACATAATAATGATGAACGGAATGAAAAAGGGTTACGATTATGTAGGGTTGGAATAAATAGAATCCATAAAGCAATTGCAAACATATAATCTATTGGTGAAAAACAGTAGTTACTGGCATCATTGGCGAATATTAAAACCCTGCGTACCCAATTGAAAGTATCACAAAAGAGAGAAGCAAGGCTTGAAAACAAAAAGGAAACCGCTAACCATTGAGTGCGTTGGAAGGATTCGATTTCTGCTATCAAAGGACGTATTCATACCGGTGTAATTAGTAATATAAAACATAAAGATGTGAAGACCTTTTTAACAGACTGTAAGAGTGTTTTCAAAAGAAGAATTAATAATACACTAAAGAACAATAAAGCTGTTAAAATTAATACCGTCTTTTGTGGTGTATTTGAGATTACGACTGGTTCCAAAATTATGCTAGAATATAAGTATTTCACGACGTCAAACGTCCCAATATTCAAGAACACCGATCTAAACAACTGGTTTGATATGAATGTCATGAAACCAGTAACATCTGAATTAGAAGATTATCAAGAACGCGACAGCGGCTGGACATTGATTAATATTTATAATTTAGGTATTAATATAAATAAGTTTAACCCCATGCGGGGATTATCATATATCAAGCTGCCACCTCAAATACAACGTAAACAGGTATGTATTAATGTAAGGAATAATGACCAGGCATGTTCTGCATGGTCTACAGTATCTGCTTTGTATCCTGTACAGCATGAAACTAATCGTACCTCATCCTACCCTCATTATTCTGTGTTAAAGCTAAAAGGATTCCAGTTTCTGATGACTATCAACCAACTTGTAAATTTTGAATCTCAGAATGAAATATCCCTAAATGTTTATACTCTTAAACCAAACAAACGTAAAATTTCAATCGTTTCTTTATTCATATCGGATAATAGAAAAAACAAACATGTTAATCTCTTGATGATTCATAACCAGTACTATGATGATTTGGAAACCTATAAAAACGATACCATTGAACCTTTTAACTCTCATTATGTTTGGATTAAGGACATGAGTCAATTAGTGTCATCACAACTTAATTTTAAACATTCAAAGAAACATTTTTGTGATCGTTGCCTCCACTATTTTACTACACGGTTAAAATTAAATAAACATGTTGAAGATTGTAAAATAAAACAATTGGGGGTTCCTCGATTGCCTACAGAAAATGATAAAATCATACGTTTCAAAAATTTCAAAAACAAAGTTATGGCTCCGTTTACTATATACGCAGATTTAGAGTGTCTTTTGAAGCCTACAGGAGACGGTAAAAAGTTCCAAGAACATATACCATCCAGTGTTCGGTACTATGTAAAGTGCCAATACGATGAATCTGTAACGTGCATTTTTATAGTTTAACATTTTACGCTTTTTCCCAATTAGTAAATACATTTCGGTAACTACTATTTCTATATTTTATATTTATTAACTCCTTAGGCGAATGCGTCGTATTATAATGAGTGGATTGCATCGTTCTTGTCTTGCCGTTCGTATAGATTTTGTTCCTTATGTGGATATACCAGTCTAGATAATAGACGATAAGAGGTTGTAATAGCAACGAGTTGAATAAACAGATGAGTAGTTGTAGTTTGTTCTTGGTTCCTATATATTAATTACGTTGAAAATACTGTTTCTTCTTTGCTTTGACAATAGTGAGAATTAATGCGGTATCAATTTTTTCGAATTGTTCATGAACAAGCACGGCACGATTTTAGTTGTTTTTCTTGTGAGATAAAAGTTGTATATTAACTGTAGTAAGTGTAGTGCTAATTCCGATTGAAGTAGTATGGTTGATAGGCAAACGTGTTTGGTCGACGCACGTGTTTTACGGAACATTTGACGGACTTACTTTAGTGATACGCGTGCTTTACTCATTGTGGGTTTTTTTTTGGTGCTTTGTCTTTTGATATTTAAACTGCGTGTGCGATCTAGTTTCGCGGTCCTTTTCTTTTTTATCAGAGTAGTGCATACTTTGGATTATCCAAATACAGTTGATACTGTAGTTTCTGAATTTTCTAACCCCAAAGAATCTAAAACAGATCATTGCTTGCGCAAATTTCGTTATTTGCGAAATATAACAGATTACCGGTTTACAAAGATATTGGTTGAAGTTTCTCACTGCTTTTTGGATGTTTCTGAAAATAATATACATTTGGTCCCAGTTGAAATTAAACTAGTGCTACAGAATATTTCGAAATTATTGTCTCAGGAAATAGAATTAACAAGAAATTTATCAATGCTACATAGTTCCGTCGCGTGATAATGTCTGCTGCTAACACCAGTGAAATACGTAGGTGTGATTAGGGTAACGTGTGATAAGTTCCATCAACACCCTCTCAGTCAAGGGTGAAGTGCTGCGTTAGTGCCGGACATCGTGAATCCCACACTTCAATTGCAAGGAAGCGTTACTGAAGGACCTTTTGTAAGTTGAACTATTTCCTACTTGTTCTTACTGGAAATATCTATCCGTTGTTTTGCCATATCTTTGTCGTTCGGATACCTTTTACAGAATTGCATGCTATTAAGAAACAAAAAAAAAAGAGAAACAAAACAAATTAGTTTGAGTAATTTGAATATTTGGACAGGAAAGAAAAAAAAATCAATGCTACTGGATTGCTCATATCAATTGTGTCTTATCTATTTATCTTTTGTTAACATTTTGTCTGATTTATGTTTAATTGGTGTGTGAAGAAACGTTTCCGCTACTCCCCAATATTACCTCACTTTGTACTAAAAATTTTTCTTTATTTCAGGTTTGCAGGACTAATTTTTTTTTATTGCAGGTTTTCTATTTTAATTTTTTTTATTGCAGGTATTGTTACTAACTCCTTACAGCCGCGTACATAATATGTTGGTCTGCTTTCTACAACCCCCTCCCTAATCTCCGATTGAGCCCGGTCATCTCTTTGATTTTCTTGGTGTTACGCACGGCTACGAGCCAACGTAGCATAAATTTGGCGCCCAATGTGGCTGCCTCGATAAACGTAACATAAATTTGTTTTTTTTCTTTCCTGTCCAAATATTCAAATTACTCGAACTAATTTGTTTTGTTTCTCTTTTTTTTGTTTCTTAATAGCATGCAATTCTATTGTAAAAGGTATCCGAACGACAAAGATATGGCAAAACAACGGATAGATATTTACAGTAAGAACAAGTAGGAAATAGTTCAACTTACAAAAGGTCCTTCAGTAACGCTTCCTTGCAATTGAAGTGTGGGATTCACGATGTCCGGCACTAACGCAGCACTTCACCCTTGACTGGAAGAGTGTAGATGGAACTTATCACACGTTACCCTAATCACACCTACGTATTTCACTGGTGTTAGCAGCAGACATTATCACGCGACGGAACTATGTAGCATTGATAAATTTCTTGTTAATTCTATTTCCTGAGACAATAATTTCGAAATATTCTGTAGCACTAGTTTAATTTCAACTGGGACCAAATGTATATTATTTTCATAAACATCAAAAAGCAGTGAGAAACTTCAACCAATGCCTTTGTAAACCGGTAATCTGTTATATTTCGCAAATAACGAAATTTGCGCAAGCAATGATCTGTTTTAGATTCTTTGGGGTTAGAAAATTCAGAAACTACAGTATCAACTGTATTTGGATAATCCAAAGTATGCACTACTCTGATAAAAAAGAAAAGGACCGCGAAACTAGATCGCACACACAGTTTAAATATCAAAAGACAAAGCACCAAAAAAAAACCACAATGAGTAAAGCACGTGTATCACTAAAGTAAGTCCGTCAAATGTTCCGTAAAACACGTGCGTCGACCAAACACGTTCGCCTATCAACCATACTACTTCAATTGGAATTAGCACTACACTTACTACAGTTAATATACAACTTTTATTTCACAAGAAAAACAACTAAAATCGTGCCGTGCTTGTTCATGAACAATTCGAAAAAATTGATACCGCATTAATTCTCACTATTGTCAAAGCAAAGAAGAAACAGTATTTTCAACGTAATTAATATATAGGAACCAAGAACAAACTACAACTACTCATCTGTTTATTCAACTCGTTGCTATTACAACCTCTTATCGTCTATTATCTAGACTGGTATATCCACATAAGGAACAAAATCTATACGAACGGCAAGACAAGAACGATGCAAATCCACTCATTATAATACGACGCATTCGCCTAAGGAGTTAATAAATATAAAATATAGAAATAGTAGTTACCGAAATGTATTTACTAATTGGGAAAAAGCGTAAAATGTTAAGCTATAAAAATGCGCGTTACAACTCGTTATCGTTTTATTGGTCATATCGTGGTGAAGACTGTATAAAGTGGTTTTCGGAGAAACTACAACAGTTTGCAGAAGATGTTGAGACCGTTAACACTACAAAAGGAAGCTGCTTTCATAGCCGCAACACACTGCTATATTTGTGATAAACCATTTACAGTAGATAACATTAAGGTTCGTGATCATAACCACTTTATACCAACTAACAACTATAGAGGACCTGCACATTCGGATTGTAATATAAATCATCAAGACTTTCGAACAATTCCTATCGTTTTCCATAACTTAAGCGGTTATGACAGCGATTTTATCTTCAAAGATATTGCTATTAATTTAGAAGGCCGTGTGGAGGTACTCCCTATATCTAAAGAAAAATATATTTCCTTTACTAAATTTATTCCAGAGAACTTGGTAAACTTCCGTTTTATCGACAGTTTCCACTTTATGAGTTCCTCGCTAGACACACTTGCTTCATATTTAACTAATCATCCGCTATTAAAAAGCCGATTCACACATTTAAATAATGAACAGTTTCAACTACTAACTCGGAAAGGTATTTATCCATATGATTTTATTGATAGCTTTGAAAAATTTGATATCACTTGCTTACCTAACCAGCAGCAATTTTTTAACACATTGGAGGATAGGACAATCTTTAATAAACAGTATGAGCATGCACAGAGAGTATGGGCAACATTTAATATTCAAAACTTGAGTCAATATTCAGATTTATACCTAGAAACTGACGTATTGTTGGTGGCTGAAGTTTTTGAACAATTCCGTTCAAGTTGTCATTCCACTTATGGGCTAGATCCTGCTCATTAATACACATTACCTGGATATACTTGGGATGCCATGTTGAAGCATACGGGACAGGAACAGGAATTGTTGACTGACATCGATAAACTTTTGTTCATCGAGAAAGCTCTACGAGGTGGTCTTAGGTAGGTATGTGCAGAACGTTGTGTTACAGCTAACAATAAATATCTACCCACTTACGATTCATCCAAACCTGATGAATATTTAATGTATTTTGATGTAAATAACCAATACGGGTGGGCTATGAGTCAACCTCTTCCATATGGTGACTTTGAATGACTGATACCAATATTGATGTAACCTCAATTCCTGATGATTGTTCTGAGGGTTATAACTTGGAGGTCGATTTGGAGTATCCTGAATCCATTCACGACCTACATATGGATATTCCGTTCTGTCCAGAGCATATTGAACCAATGAATGGAAAACCACCTGTAGAGAGAACCCAAAACGTCAAATTAACGGGGACGCTGAATTCTAAGCAAAAATATGTAATCCATTACAGGAGTTTAAAACAGGCGTTGGCAAATGGGTTTAGATTAAAAGCTATTCACAGGGTATTTAAACTTAAACAAAGCTGTTGGCTAAAATCATATATTGATTTAAATACAGATCTCCGAAAGCAAGCTAGGAACGAGTTTGAAAAAATTTGTTCAAATTGATGAACAACGCTGTTATTGGTAAAACAATGGAGAACAAGCGAAATCATTGTAATGTTAAGCTCATTTAAAATTGAGATGGTAGGTATGGTGCCGAAGCTCGTATATCCAATCCTCTGTTTAAGAATCTTACAGTTTTTGATGAAAATCTTGTTTTGGTAGAATTAAAAAATCAGAAATATACTTTAATAAACCGATATACATAGGCATGTGTGTCTTAGATTTATCCAAGCTCAGGATCTATGATTTTCATTATGGCTACATGAGTACTACCTTTGGAAACAACTGCAGTGTTTTATATACGGATACTGATAGTCATATTTACAAAATTATCAATCGCGATCCATATGGTGTTATAAAGCGGGACTGTCATAAATATTTTGATACTTCTGACTATCCACAAGATAACGCCTATAAAATTCCTTTAGTCAATAAGAAAGTACTGGGGATAATGAAAGATGAGAGTAATGGACGGTTTATGACAAACTTTATCGGATTGAGATCTAAAATGTATGCTATAGAGAATTTTAAAACACCAGAAGAGGAGGAAGCAGTACGTTTGGATGTGGAAGATGATTCCACACCGCTGCCTATTGTTCTTTCAAACTTTGGTGTAACTAAAAAGATTAAAGGTATAAAGAAATCTGTTATTAAAAACAAAATCACATTTGAAGACTGTGTGGATGAGTACAAAGAAAAATTTATAACTCAAAATTTAATCCATTCATCTAAACATCACGTTCATACCATCATTCAAGATAAAATAGCCTTAAGTCCACACGATAATAAGCGGTATTTGATCCCCGGATCATATAAAACATTACCCCTAGGTCATTATTCTATAGATAGTATGAATGTTGATTAGCCGATACCTCATGATATAATAGATTTATAAATTTAAATTATATGTTAATTTATATCGCAATATAGGTGCAAGTATGTATGGATAAACAGTAATGTTAAACTGTGTAGACAGCTCTAATTATAATTTAATAATATATAAACTTTCTATGGTAATCTGTCGTATTATAATTTAGTATATAAGCTTAAATTTACAATACAGCGTATTAATTTAGATATAAGTAAATATTGTAATCATTAGTTATATATTAATTTAAATATATGCTAATTTAGATATAAGTAGATGATATAGTTATAAATATATGTAAAACTAAATAAATATTGTATTAGACATAAAAGCAATGTATATGCATCAATTAGATATGCGTAATAAAACACTTTTATGATTCTTGTAATATGTTCCTTTGTTTTGAAAAGTATATGTAAGTAAGCTTTATAGTTTCTAACAAGATGGTTGTGGTGATGGTGATTGTCGTGGTGGTGGTTGTGGTGATGGTTGTGGTAGTAGTGGTGGAGGCGGTGGCTGTGGTGGTGGTAGTTGTGGTGGTGATGGTGGTGGTTGTGGTGGTGTGTGGTGGTGGTAATTGTGGTGGTGGTTGTTGTGGTGGTGGGGTGGTTGTGGTGGTGGTGGTTGCAGTGGTGGTGGTTGTTGTTGTGGTGGTGGTGGTTGTTTTGGTGACGGTTCAGATCAGGGTGCCGAGAGTGTGATTCATGTCCCCCGTAATTTAAAAATGATTAGTCGAAGATTTAAGATGATAATGTTATTTAATACTGCTACCAGATGTGCGAATTTTGTGGGGAGGAGGGTCTAGCACCCTGATCGGAGTTTCGAGAATGCCTGGAGCTAAAAAATGCTTAGTTGAAGAAAACTATTGTACAGATTTTTGTTATTAGATGTGGGAATATCTGCGACGACCTCGGAGTGAATGACCTTTGGAACTCACAAAAATGTCTTTTTGGACCTTAGAATTTCCCATGTTAAATCCCATAATTAAACCGGTTTTTTGATCTCGTACAAACATAGCTTACCTACTATCGTAGATGCTGTTTGCTGCTCTACTCCGTACGCCTATGACGAAGTTCTAGCTTTTCCTTACAACAAAAATGGGAACACAAAACAGATAACGGTAAGGAAATTAGATAAGGAAATAAACAGGTTCACTTCATCACAGTGTAATGAAAAGGTTTTACTGATGGTTTGCGCGAAAAAGTAAGCAAAGTTTAACAAATGGTTGACATGATAATAAGAAAATCGCTGTCTCAAAAAGTACTAGCGACTAAATTTAAATACTTGTCCAAATAAAAGATTAAATAATGGGATACAACCAGAAAATTAATTTTTAAAATTATGTGAAGATTTCCTGTGGATATAAACAACCCAGGCTAAAGGAAGGATGCCAAAAGGCCCTACAAGAAAGGAAACCTACGACATACGATAGCGAGATGAGTATTTCAACTCCACGGGAGCAGAAGACAGTTGCGAATCTAAAAAAACAAAGGATGGCACTACCACATCTAGTTAAAGGAAAGAAAATCTTTAAAGCACGAGGAGCTTGACCACTTCCGTCTTACACTATTCTAACCCTCCGAGAAGTTTGGTGGCTTTCTTAGAACGAAAAGAAGTGAATTGCTCTAGCGTTAAAAGCTTTTTTTATACCAAGGTTTTGCTTGTGTTGTACATTCGGACGGTTCTATTTGTATTTCGAAGGATCTTGGACGAGTTCATTATGATTACGGGGTGTTTTAATCCTGCATGCTTTTTAATTGCATACTGAGTACTTATTAGTCAGATAGTTAGGAGTATGGTTGGTTGCATACTCCTACACTTATTTAGCAGATGCTTTTGTGGAAAAGAAAATTAGGTGCTTCAATTTACAAAGTTTTGAGGACCCATTGATTGGGGCCCACGGACGATGCTACAGTTGCCCCAGCCTAGCTACCGGTCTAAGTTCCACCACTGATAATAAAGCTCATCTTAAAAGACTTTGCGGAAATCAAAAGTAGGAAAGTTCAGTTTTTGAATTTTTTTATGTGTATGCAGATTATACTAAGCCTTTAATATCAAAATTTAATATAATAAGTTTTCTTTAGATAAACAATGAAATGTCTTGTAAAAAATTGTATAGTTGGATGAGATGCAATGGTGATCATGCACTTAAATTGTATAGATATTCAGAATAAAGCAGTCTTCTTTAAAATATATTAAGCTTAAAAGTGGTAAAAAACACACGAACACTAATTAGGATAGATACATAGTTAACTATTAAAAATATAGCATTAAAAATGCCTTTGACATCTAGGACTTGCCCTTAATGAACCAGGATAACTTGAAAAACCGTAGGGTTGGTCAACACCAATGGTATCTGCAGGTATGGCTACAATACAAACATCAATATTAAGTAAAGAACGCACAAGTCTTACTGAATTTATTTCTATCAACCCATTTTAATTCTAACGTATTCTCACAGAAGAATAAATCGCGATCATCCAATGTGGTTTCAGGTAAATCCCAAATTAAAGCTGGAGTTCTAGCGACTGTGGCTAAAACACATTAAATTATTTAAATACTATCAACGTAAAATACCGTACCACTTATAGAAAGTCTCCTTCGGTAATAAATAACCATTATCAAAAATATGATTAACATAATAGCCAATCCAACGCAGCCAATTTCTAACCATGGACTCTCAATAACTCTACAGACAGTTTTGTTAATTGACCTTACTGAAAAATATATTTGCTTACTTTGTGTTCTGCCCAGAGAGACTAGACGGTGGCGAATAAGATTCAATCCAAAGTTCATAGCAATTTTCATCGTCACACTGCGATACACACATGTTCTCCAACTTTAATGAATTTTCACAAACACACGTAGTAAGTTCCCCACAGATGCCATTCCTGCAGTTTAAAGAACAAACAGGAAAACACTCGTTCAGAATTTTGCTGTACCTTTTATAACCTTCAATGCACGTACAAGTTCCAGGGCTAGTACATACTCCGTTTCTACAAGTCGGATTACACATTGGCACGCATGAATTATTCACAAATTCGAATCCAGCATCACAGAGACATGTATCGGGTTCGAGACACCTTCCATTTGTACGCGGCGTTGGGAAAGTAGGAATACAGTTTTCTCGATCTTTAACAAAACCATAATCGCATACACACGTATTGTTTTCCGTGCACGTTCCATTAGTACACTGTTTGAAGCAAGTTGGAACACAACTGAACTTATTAGAAACGTCTAGTTCAAAACCTCTATAGCATTCACATACGTCGGGTTTGACACAAGCTCCATTTATACAAGGTTTGGAACATATAGGGTGGCAATTAAACGAGTCAGAAACGTTTTGAGTAAATCCTGGGTTGCAAGTACACGTTTCTGGAGCTGTACAGAAACCATTGATACACAAGTTTGAACATCGTGGTACACACTGGTACTTGTTCGTTTCACTCAGATAAAACCCTGAATTGCAGGTACACACTTCAAGCTCAGTACAGTTTCCATTAATACAAGGTTCCGAACAGTTTGGTTTGCAATGGTACTTGTTATCAGCATCAAAGACATATCCAGGATTGCACGTGCACATCTCTGGACTTGTACATTTTCCATTAATACAATTTTGGGAACATCCAGGTTGGCATAGAAAATTATCAAAGGCGTTCTTGAAATATCCAGTGTTACAAATACATGTATTAGGTGCTGCGCACATGCCGTTAATGCAAACTTCAGAGCAAACTGGATTGCATTGGTATTTATTTTTAGGATCCGGAAAAAATCCAGAGTTGCATGAACATTCTTCCGGATTTGTGCAGTTGCCATTTATGCAAGTTTGTGAGCAACCCGGTAGACATCTATGCTTATTGCCAGAATCCTGGAAAAATCCAATGTTGCATGTACATGTATCTGGAGCTGTACAATTGCCATTGACACATAGATTTATACATCGGGGAAGACACTTGTACTTGCTCGTTGCACTAAGATAAAACCCTGGATTGCAAGTACACACTTCGAGCTCAGTACAGTTTCCGTTAACGCAAGGTTCAGAGCAGTTTGGTTTGCATTGGTACTTGTTATTAGCATCTAAGATATATCCAGGATTGCACGTGCACATATCTGGACTTGTACATTTTCCATTAATACAATTTTGGGAACATCCAGGTTGGCATAGGAAATTATCAAAAGGGTCCTTGAAATACCCAGCGTTACAAATACATGTCTCAGGTGCTGTGCACATGCCATTAATGCATATTTCAGAACAAATTGGATTGCATTGGTATTTATTTTTAGGGTCTGCAAGAAATCCCGGGTTGCATGAACATTCTTCCGGATTTATGCAGTTACCATTTATGCAAGTTTGCGAGCAACCCGGGCGACATCTATACTTATTGTTAGAATCCCGGAAAAATCCAACGCTGCATGTACACGTTTCTGGAGCTGTGCAATTTCCATTGACACACAGATTTGAACATCGTGGAATACATTGGTACCTGCTCGTTCCATTAAGATAAAACCCTGAATTGCAAGTACACACTTCGAGCTCAGTACAGTTTCCGTTAATACAGGGTTCAGAGCAGTTTGGTTTGCAATGGTACTTGTTATCGGCATCAGGACATATCCAGGATTGCACGTGCACAACTCTGGACTTGTACATTTTCCATTAATACAATTTTGGGAACATCCAGGTTGGCATAGGAAATTATCAAAGGCGTTCTTGAAATATCCAGTGTTACAAATACATGTATCAGGTGCTGCGCACATGCCGTTAATGCACACTTCAGAGCAAACTGGATTGCATTGGTATTTATTTTTAGGGTCCGGAGAAAATCCAGAGTTGCATGAACATTCTTCCGGATTTGTGCAGTTACCATTTATGCAAGTCTGGGAGCAATGCGGACGACATCTATATTTATTGGCAGAATCCCGTAAAAACCCAATGTTGCATGTACATGTATCTGGAGCTGTGCAATTGCCATTGACACACAGATTTGAACATCGTGGAATACACTGGTACTTGTTGGTTTCATTTAGATAAAATCCTGGATTGCAAGCACATACTTCGAGTCCAGTACAGCTTCCGTTCATACAGGGTTCAGAGCAGTTTGGATTACATTTGTACTTGTTATCAGCATCAAGGATATATCCAAGATTGCACGTGCACGTCTCTGGGCTTGTACATTTTCCATTAATACAATTTTGGGAACATCCAGGCTGGCATAAGAAATTATTAAGGGTGTCCTTGAAATACCCAGTGTTACAAATACATGCATCAGGTGCTGAACACATGCCGTTAATGCACGCTTCAGAACAAATTGGATTGCATTGGTATTTATTTTTAGGATCCGGAGAAAATCCAGAATTACATGAACATTCTTCCGGATTTGTGCAATTACCATTTATGCAAGTTTGCGAGCAGCTCGGACGGCATTTATACCTATCGTCAGAATTCCGAAAAAACCCAGTGTTGCATGTACATGTATCAGGAGCTGTACAAATGCCATTTTCGCATAATTCAGCACAAACTGGATGACATCGAAAGATATCGAGCGGGTCTGCTCCGAACCCAGTATTACAGGTGCACGTTTCAGGCGCGGTGCACTTACTATTTATACATGGTTTTGAACAACCTGGAACGCAAGTGTTGCCACTGGAAACGTCGTGAATATAGCCAGTGTTGCACGTGCATGTTTCGGGATATGTACACTTTGCATTCACGCATGGATTTGTACAAATCGGGTTGCATAAGAATTTGTTTGAATTATCCATAATAAATCCCGGATAGCATACACATGCGCCGGGGGTGGAGCATCTACCATTAATGCACGGCTGAGAACACACTGGAATGCAATTGTATTTATTATTAGGCATCGATAGAGTACCCTGGTAGACAAGCACATGTTTCTGGCCTGATGCAGACACCATTAGAACATGGTTGTGAACAAATCGGTTTGCAATAGCTACCTGCTCCTTCGTATCCTGAACAGCAATATTTCTCAATCTCATTTTCTTGATAAGACTAAAATGTAACATTGATCAGTTTATACGCTTGAAAGTAAGTTATATACCTCTTCTTTAGTTACGCACACTTTTTCCTTTCTGTACTTTTTGCATTTTTTGATCCAACAATTGCCTATATATTCAACCTCTCGATCTTCTTCGTTTGCGATTACCCTTATTTTTGTCACCCTAAAGAAGATACAAATTTAGACTAATTATATTCAACAATTTTAAAAGGATAACACAATTCACGTTGGTGGATTAGATAAGATAAGATAGCATTGGTTTGATTGATATGTGCAACACAAACCTTTATACCACAACTGCCCCATACTCGAGTGGTGTAATTCTTACTGGTGTTAACAAGTTTTCAATTATGAACAATATAAAATGGATTCTAAGCTACCTCCGTTAAGGTTATGAGAATCACAGACGATACGTTTCAGAGTGGTTGACGTGTAAGACTTTGTATCTATAAGGAAAACGATTATGGTAACGTTCTTAACACAGTTGGTTCTATACAACACGAATCATCGGCAAATCTTAATTTCTCAAATGGCGCCACAGATATTACTAATAGTAACTACTAACAAGATCTTCATTAGCACATCGAAGTACACTATACTGGCTAGATGCAATATTAATTTATTTACACAGGTACTCATAGACTAGCTTGTCATAGTTTACATGGACACTAATCATATTTATTTTAACAATCGATCGTTTGTTCGATTTTATATCACTTGCAAATTAAAATTTAGGCTGAATTCTTATCGGATCGCACGGTTTATGTATTGGGTTATCATATCTTCAACATTCTGCCAGAATGTGTTGGAACATATTCGTAATGTTTCTTTTTTTTTGCTTTTACTTAGTTTTCGAGTTGCCAATCCTACCATTGTCCGCTTCATAACTCTATCCCTTTCATTTCTAGATGGTCCAGCGAGACGGTTACACTTTATTGTACAACAAGTAGAAAAAAATAATAAAATGCAATAAGTGTGATGTGCGTCAGGTTAATGAAATAAAAGAACCTGTATCGACTGAGTGTAATGTGATTGTGTGGGGTGTTTTATAACTATTATTATGATTTATATTAAAACAATAAGTTACATTTATCATATAAAGCAGTACTTTCATTTTTGTGCTGCAGGAAATAAAATATGTTCAGCCTTTTTTTGAGTATCTTCAAACAAATAAAACCGTTCTATTTTTATAACTTTTCCAAATTGTAAGTCGTTTTCTAGCTCTGACATAATACTACCTCGATACACCATTTGGATTTAAAAGCATCTAATCGGTATTTTCCTAAAGACCAGTTAGTTATCATTAGTGATCTGAATTTTTGTAAACAAATATTTCTGTAAGATGGCGTCGGTACTCTAAATCTCATATATTCTGTTGGTGACTGATAAACAATCCATCTTGTTAAATTCTTAAGATTTGCTAACTTACTTTTGTCAGATTTTCCGTAATATTCAAGAAATAACCATTCATCATAAAGGTTTTGTACTTTAAAATGTTTTAATTAATTTAGTAACATATTCCCATATCATGTGTGATGTGTGTGTGTTTTTTGTGCGTGTGCGTGTGCATGTGCGTGTGCGTGTGCATGTGCGTGTGCATGTGCGCGCGCGCGCGCGTGCCTGCGTCCGTGCGGGCGTGCGTGCTTGCGTGTGTTTGTTGTTTGTATACAACGCTATATGAACAGTTTTCTATTTTTGAAGCCGTGGGCATTGTACTTACAATGAGATTTTCGGTGAACCTTCTAAGATTTGCTCTTTAACTACAGGAATTCGAAACATATGTTCATGCCCCTAATCACAATTTGCAAAGTACCTTTTAGACATGACTATGAAAATTAGACTAGGGCTATTACCAATTTTATCCGATGTAATTAAACAGGAACTGCATGTTAAATTGCGTGCGTGCGCGTGTGTGTGCGTGCGTGTGTGTATGTGGTGGGTGGGCAGAAGTGGGGTGTTAATTAAAGTTAGCTTTTATTTTTATCTTAACGTGTTGTGCTTCGAATTAACGTAATTTTGCAATTGTATTTTTTTTAATACGTGTCATTACTTTTTATTTATTTGAATTTGGAAAGAACGTTAACATCGCCGTTTATTCTTGAACATAACAAAAAACTATTTCCACTGTCTCCAAGACTAATTGATTTTATTCTATTAACACCCTAGATTTAAAAATTAATTTTAATAACAAAAAGAATAAATAACAGATCTATTTACATTCACTCGTAGAAGATCGAAAATATACAACCGTCAATTCAATTTTTTCAGCGCACGTCGCTGTACTTTCGACACCTGAATGCAACGTTTCACCGTCAGATAACGCTACGTGTGCTTTTATTAAGAAAGAGCGCTCACGATGTCGGAAAGAACCTTATCCCTTCTTCTAATACAGTTATTCCCTTGTTCTATTAGATGCACCTACTTATCCGCAACATCAAATAATTAATAACTGCTTATCTTCTTCAACACACCCCCTGATAACTTCCTTGACACCTAATAGTTTCCAAATTAAACCCTTATAAAACTATAGGTCCAGATCACATGTGTAACATAATCGAAATATTATGATCTATAATCCTACAACCTAACTATGTCCTCTTCCGTAAATGTCTAATAACTGTTACCTTTTTTGACATCATATAACACGCAAATATAAAGTTTATCCTGAAACCTACCAGACCTTCCGAAGACCTATGTATCTGTAGACCGATTGCCCTTCTCCCTGCCATTGGTAAAGTTTTCGAAAAAGTGATCCTTCAAAAAATCCAGTTTCATCTCTAGAACAACTACTGGTAATTCAGCAACTAACATAGTCTCCGTCAAGGTCACAGCACAGAACGACTATCTACTCCCTTATTTGTAAAGTAAAATACTCCCAGGTCTTCATTTTCAATGTCTATCTTCTGCTCTAGTGCTTCTAGTTTGGGTTCTGCATATGAATTCCCTATATGGTCTTGTCATATATACAGGTTTTCTACGTTTCTATATGATGTCTCCTCCTACACCCTTTATATTTTTGCTATCTGACTTTGAATCCCTAAAATTCATTCTAATTTTTTGTATGCTTTGTCTGTCTTTCTAATTTCCATCTTAGTTAGTACATTTTTACACTTTTTCTTAATTCATTGTTCTCTAGTTTTCCTGCATTTGCAAATAATTTCCCATTTTATGGCATTGTATACCTGTTTCCCGTTTCGTCTGATCAGTTATTGTATTTTCGCTCTTTCCTATTAAATTCAGAATATCCTTTGCCATCCCCGGTTTCGTTTTGTTTGTACCCAAAAATATCTTTGGCTACATGTCTAAGCTGGATTTAATATTATTCATTCTGCTTCCACTCTTTAGATCAGAAATTTTCCCGATGTATTTCAGCAATTCGTTTGACTTTTTCTCATACCTTTTGTGGGAATCTATATCTTTTAGTTTCTCAAGGTCAAAGTACCCTCTTCTGTTTTTTTTCAATTGCTTAATTTAAGCGCAGTGTTCATAATTACTATGTTGAGATTAGTGTCTATATCTGCTTCACGGTAGCTTTTATAGTTCTTTACTTGGTTCCTAAACCGTTGTTTAACAATAATGCAATCTATTTGACATCTCCCTATGTCTCCTGTCATCTTACACGTGTATCGTTTTCTAGCATGATATTGAAATAATGTGTTTGTTTGTGATGGTTAAATTGTTTTTGTCGCCAAATTCTGCCAATTCATTTTCCCTGTCGTTTATCGTTGTTAATACGCCTACCTCCGCTGCTTCCCTACCCTAGCCTACCTCTGCATTAGAATCTTTCGTAATTATGAAATTTTTATGTTTTTTCGTGTTTGAGTGTGTCTTCGATATCTTGTAGATCGCTTCTATCTTTTCCTCACTGTAGCTAGAGGTAGGCATGTAAATTTGTATTATTACCGCATTTACCGGTTTAGGTTTTAACCTTACCATGAGTACTCTTTCGCTCCTTTGTAAGTAGTTTTCTACATAATGTCCTACTTTTTCCGCATAGCTTCCCTACACCCGCATTTCCTTCATCCGATCCTGTATGAATTACCCTAAAGTTTCCGTTCCAAAAATCCCCCACCTCTGGCCACTGAACTTTGCTAATCCAAATGCCTAATGCTAACCTATCGATTTCAATTTTCAAATTCTCTAGCTAACCTCCTTACTTCAAGTTTCTAATATATCACGTCCCGACTCGCAAAATGATTCCGGTTTTTCTTTTAAACTTACTGATCACATCCTCCGAAGTAGTTTCCTCTTGGAGATCTGAATGGAGGACCATTTTAAATCCCGAGTCGTTTACTCCATCATATTCAAAAACGTCTTTGGTACCCTGTATAATTGGTGATGGTTTCCCGCTGCCCACCACATCGCAATAGTGTGTCTTAGAATGCTATACGGACCCTTATGGTCTCTGCCACTTAAGTATCGAAGGAGTTGCTTCTCTTTTTCCAGCTCCTCACTAAAGACCGTACTAGCTAGGTTAAATATATAGTAGGACTCTTTAGCTCATTAAAAAATGCAAACCATTCTACGCGTGCTAACATTCTAGAACTTCTTCAAGGTGGAATGAACTTTCAGAATGCTACTTAAAAAATTCCATTTTAAATGTATCGTTTAGCGTTGAAAATTATTGACCATGTTGATTTTTAATTTTTCAAAACGTAGGGAAGTCGTTTCGAATTAAATCAAAACTGTGCAGAGAACGAGACGTAAATTCCATCATTGTCCTGACGCAGAAAGAGTAATTCTTATACGTATTTCACTAACGATCTGAACGAATAAATTGTGCATACACTTAGTGACGAAAATATGCAATCGGAGTGTGGAAAAAAAGGAAGATTTTGATTTTAAAGCGATGGAAGCTATTGCAAGCCTGGAGGTTTATATTAAATGAAAATTATCTGAAGCAAAGCCGGATGCCGGATCACCTTTAACGCTCGAGGTATAGAAGTATAAAAAGAAACAGCGTTGCTGACAGTTTAGAGATCCGGTTCGAGATAATGTTGGTAATAAAAATATAGAAGTTGTTCAGCAGATAACGGTAAGAATACCTAAACGGGATTTATTAAAATTTGATGGTAATATCGAGTCCTGACCGTCCTTTTGGGAGCAGTATAGTCAGGCGATTTAGGTTTGGATAATAATTCCAAGTTTGAAGCATGAATATTTTCGCATCGCTTTATTTTGTCAATTTCATAATAAACACTCCATCAGAATTAATATAAAGTGTGTCAGTTATTTAGTATAAAACACGAGTACATGACATTAGAAGGTACAAAGTATCATGGTCAATGAAATTCACAATATCAAATTTTGATGTCTACGTGATCGGGCGAGCATTTCAACAAAATATAGAATAAGTTGTTACGTGCCAATAAATTGGCACTTAAACATGTTTTAGGTTAATTTTGATGTGCGGAAGTTTCGCGCCACAAATTCAAAAGACTTGGCGTATATTTCCGTCACGTCAGAGTGCGTTTGCGCCAGATCGCGCGACGCGAGTGGATTAGGGACAAATGGGAGGGGTGTTTCCGTGAGGCTCTGTAACGTGGCTTTTTTGCCCGAACCTTCGAGTGCAGTAGACGTTTTTCGGTACCGTATCGTTATCTTTATCTATGTAGATTTCCTTGCCTTTGCTTATCTGTTTATCGCTCCTATACCATGTTTCCTTATCCGATCCCTACATAGGTAGAAGAAATTTGTAGCCGTTGGCTAAACCGCATTCCACGCCGGAGCACCATCTTTAAACACTCCGAAGTGGAGCCCTGAGATCGAGTCGAAGCTATTTGGATGGACGTAGACGTACCCCCCGTTAATTGCCTTGAAGGGGGCCCTCAGTAGCCCTGATGGACTTCCACAGAATTTCGTAAATTGCGTATTAAATTTGTGCATTGGCGACGTCATTGATAGATGGGCGCGCCAAAATCTGTACAAAGGTTAGCCTTACCAACCGCCAGTGGCGTCGCTTTTTCATCGCGCTTGCGCGAGTATTTATGAACTTTTTAAACTGTAAGAATTCGCGGTTTAAACTGTAAGAAAGTAACTTCGTGTAAAACCCAATGGATGGACGATAACCTAAGCGCGCCGCCTTCAATATGACCAAATAACAAGATAAGCGCGGTAAACCAATAATAGCAGGTGGGTTGCCGTGCCTTTAAATAGTGCACGAGCTGATAAGAGCCAGTCTTTCAACAACTGAGGCACGATCTGTACTGGTTTGAAATAATACACCACGCAAAGTTTAATTGCGATATTAAATAATAAAATTTAAGTGAAAGTCAGTTATTAAAAATTTCAAGAACTAGTGCAAGTGCAAATATACAATAGAAATTTGCCGTTAACATGAAAACAGCACCAACCAACAAATCAACTAAGAAAACTAACTAACTAACTGAGTAAATCAACGACTGGGCGTTTGACCAAGCAAGATACTAAGCGATTCAATAAACAATTACCAAAACAACCGAATAAGAAATCTAAAGAAGTCCGGAAGACGTCACGCTGACAACAACTCAAGAGTACTGGTTAGCAGCACGTTGCGGAAAGTCAAACGGATTGGGGTGTACTCAGAGCTACACATTCGAACCAGGGAATCAACCTAGAAAAATACCAGGTTAGCAATAATTAATTTATAGCTTAAGACTGAAATTTTTGAACATTTAAAACTTGCATGTATTTAGATATTTATGTGAGGGGTCATCAACATTTTTGATTGATACGTAGAAATTAAGAAGGGCTATTGAACGTTCACGAGACTCCAATATAATACAGAGTTATTTTTGCTGACTTTATATTTTAATAGGGTCTACTTTGGTGGTGAGCAGATATATATTTTTACTTTGATTCGAGGGTTTTAAGTATTAAATAATATTACGAAGGTTGTAGAAGTGTAAATTGTACATATTTCTTGGTTTATTATACAAAATTTTGGTTAATTCGTTTATATTATTAAGTATGAAGTGTTAGAGAGAAAGGGGGGAGGGGTAAAAATCTTTCTGTTATCGCATCGTCGTGCACTCTGTGTGGGGGTTAAACTGAGCTAGTCGAGGCATAAACCTAATTGTGTGAAATTTAAATTTTATTCTAGATTATTTAGAAACAAAAAGCAGTGGCGAGCAGCAGACAACTAAACGATAAATACATCAAAGTACTGCGATATCATAGCAATATATATATATATATATATATATATATATATTGCTGTGATAAGGGGTTGTTTAGGGGTGTATTGAGTAGCAAGGGTCGTGTAGTAAACATAAATTGCAATTGGAAGCAGAAAACTGCATTTATTTAGCAGAAAATTAAGTAATTCGTATATTATGTAAATAGCAAGCATTTAACACCATGTATATTGACCATAATTAGCTTTAAGCGATGCAAAAAAGCATATCTTACAACAATAAAACGCGTATTCAGAAGAAATGATAGTAGATGTAATTAAAACGCGTTGAGAAGTGTTCTAATTAGTTATAAAACAAATACGAAGATAAGAGATAAAACCTGACAAAGCTTTATGCAACTACGCGGAAATAATAAACATTCTTGATAAGAAAACGCAGTTTTAAACACGCATAAAATAAACGAAAGTGGAATTAAAGTTACATCATTTATTTTGTTCAATTATCCAAAAAGGCCATACCTATATAAAACAACGTATGGTCAAGATAACGATGTATCAATAGCAAATAGATATTACACGGAAAAACTAAGAAATTACATAAGAAAATGCAGGGAATATTAAAGATCTGGTTGGTAGGGATATCGGCAAAGCTGTTGAAAACCTAGCCGACATGTAAGTGGGAACAGCCTATATTAATACAGAGCAATGATAAGACGGGTCAGTTTAAAACTCAGGCAGGGCGAAGCTGCGTCACTGCTAAGCAGAAAGTCACGCGTAATTTAATAAAATGTCAAGTGTATGTTACAAGTGACAATAAGTGCAACGATTATGAAGACTTCTTTTGCAGTTTAACGTGAGTAGATTTTGGGGTAATTTATTTAAGCTAAATATTAATAATAATCGGGTTTCGAATGGATCGATAGAATATTTTGAATTGGTGGTACATTTTTAAATGCTTCGAATCTGAGATATAACACTTCGAATGTGTGGTGTATTTCTGAATATTTCAAGTTGCAATAATTCAAGTATGCGTCGATAAGAATAATTCAAATCTGGATCAATATAATATTACAAATCAGTGTCGACTATTATATTTTGGTACAATTTTGGTACAATTTTGAGTTGCGAGGTTCAAGGCATATGAAATAAAGAAGCACGAAGTTATTTTTGGAAAACGAGGAGTGACTGTACTCAAACACTGGTTCAACGAAGAAGAGTCAACAAAAGGGTGTTGATCCACAACCCGAACAAGCTGTAGCAGGTCAGATCTATTTAATTTTAAGATATTTTTCTATTTAAATTTCAATACTGAATTTACTCAATTTATATAAAAAGTGTAACGAAGTCAACAACAAACATTGCATACGTTAAACTTACGTAATATATTATAAAGGGGTCTAAAACGTTCCAGGTTTCTTTGGTAAAAAGGGGTAGTGTTTGGTGACTTTAGATTGAATTCAAAATATATAAATTTTGGGATAAATGATACATATGATATTGATTGATTGAAGGACGTATTTTAATATTTTTCAAAACTTGTAAATAATATTTCTTTTCATTATATGAAATTGACTTCGTTTTATAAATTCAAACAAATAGGTAATCATAAAGGGGCGGAGTATATATATATATATATATATATATATATATATTGCTGTGATATACTCCTTTGAATGCGGGAACTGGGTCCTTTCAACAAAAAAATTCTAGTCCCACAGATTGGGCGTCATAAACGGCTGTGATCCTCTTTTCGCCTCGGCTGCTCACCTAATGTTATAAACCTCCACATTCATAAAAAAAACAACACATTCCTACCAAAAACATCAACGTTAACTCTATTTACATCAATATTCAGAATACATTAAAATTTCAAAATTAAAACTCAGCATAAATTTCAGTTTTAAAAAGAATTTCAAGATTAATTTTATTATCATTTTAATGTGCATCCAAAATTAAAGTCCTTGTTGGATGCCTACTAATTAATATAACAATATAAGCAGACCGGAGTCTGAGTATAAAGGAGCATCTACCACCCTTTACGTTAATTAACCAGGTTTGTCTAATTGAGCTCAAAGACATACCCAAATTTTCATCATATTCCCGAACATCAAAACAAAATACCCCTTTTACTTAAACAAGCAAATTTCATCTTAAAATTAAACTTTTATGGTTAGAACAATTTCACTAATGTCCATTTAAAGTAAATCAATTATAAAGTCATTCAATACACACAAAAATGTCAAACAAAATAGTATAATTTACCTGACGGTTACTGTCCTCGTAGCTTCAAAGTATCGTTTCTTTAGTTAATCACACCATTCAACAGGATTATATTTACGGCTTCTGCTTCTCTACGCTTTTAAAATTTTCTCCATCACCATCCATTCAAAGTCGTTTCTGGGCCTTTCCGGAACTCATCTGTGTTTATCTGACCCTTGTTTCATGGATCCAGACACGTATTTGAACCATTTAATTATTAACACCCCCAAAAAATAGCAAATAACTTCATACTTCTTTCACCAATATACGCCAAAACTGCCTACTTTTGTGTATACATTTGTCGTTGTAAATTTTGCTAATTGGTACAGTGAAACTAAATTTTATTACCTTGTATCTAAGTGCACTGAAGTACATTCATGTTAGCACGTAAATAACCAACTATTTTGAATCACTAAAATATACGAGCAAAATTTTAAATTATTTTCTCAAACTAAAATGCACTGTTTAACATCTTCAATCAAGTCGCGGATGTAAGAGCT
Organism: Platerodrilus igneus; assembly: GCA_036346225.1. Taxonomy (NCBI): domain Eukaryota; kingdom Metazoa; phylum Arthropoda; class Insecta; order Coleoptera; family Lycidae; genus Platerodrilus; species Platerodrilus igneus. The sequence continues at coordinate 924,308 of JARFIW010000691.1, read as the reverse complement.
TTTAACGCATCGAATAGTCAAAAGTCTAAGACAGCTTCTTTATATTCATCTCGGTATATATAGCAAAAAGCCGGCACGTCGCTTTTGTCCTCAAAACGGGTAATTCTAAAGAATTCCTCATTCTATGTTCCCAGTCTGTCGCTCGCGCGTCGATTTTTACAAATTTTCACTCGTCCCATTTAAATCTCAGAAATTTCAACACACGGCACGCAAGCATGTCCGAGAAATAACTAATTGACTTTTATACCGAAATTGTTGTTTCTACCTCTGATATTTGCATCCTATTTTCAACCAATTGTGACCCTCGTGACGTTGCTTAAATCCCGCCTTTTACTATATGTGTCTTTGCTTGACGCATTTTCTTTCCTTTTCTAACCTGTTCGTATTGGTGCAAATTGATATTCTTTATTATCGATTATATTTTAGTCCATGTGGACTGTTATCTGGGTTTAATAACCCCGTATCGCACATTCTCGTGAATATTAAGCCCCGGTTTCTCCAAGATTCTTTGAAACTATTAATTATCTACAAAATTTACGCCGTATGTGATATTTAAACTACGCAGGTGTTCAAAATAATATTAATTCTCAGAGCTTTATTTTCTGGTATTATAATCTTGGGTTTTACAAGTTTCTATAGATATTATCTGTTACTAACGGTTCAATTAACTTCAATTAAAATTAATACTCTTTAATTTTTAGTGAATCCTAATTAAATATTCAATTATTATCTGTACGTTTCGTTTAATACTCGTTGCCCAAACTTGAATCAATTCATATAAATCTTGCACGTAATTTCCATTTGATTCTTTACTTTGGAATAATTAAATTACACGTTGAGCATTTTAAAACTGCTTATTTTTATATGAAGCGTCTTGTAAATAATTTTAATCTCTTATTTTTAATAAAACGAATGAATTTTTATTCTCCACGGGTTTTTAATAAAGCGTATTATCTAATAAACTTCCTTATACACGGTGATTAAAATTATTTGATGTAATCCATTAATTTTATTATTATTAATATATATATATATTAATCAAGCGTTTGTGTTGGTTGGTATTGTAGATACCGCCGCTTTGCAAAGGATTTTATAGCGGGTTTCGTCTGTTACGGCGGGAAGTGAGATATTCTCGTTTGGTTGTTTGTGGCATCAACATGAAAAGATCGCTGGCCATATGGGAATGAAGAATTGCACTTCAGGTGTAGTTTAGTTGGGTGCTCGTAGTCATGTAGTCAAGGTAAGAGAGTCACAATCGTGTATTGTAGTGTAAAGACTTGCCTATATTTGTTTTGTTATTAATGAATGTTAATGTATAGTTACAGTTTTGTTGTAATAAATTGTTTTACAATTACTTAGAGGCGTGATTGAAAATTCAAGTAATTTAACATTAGATTTTAAAAATCTTTCTTTTAGCTAGCAGTTTTAAATAGGTCTATTAGTGTTTTTATGGTTAATGTTTGCTTTATTTCAAAACAATAGTTTACTTAACGATTTCTCATGTAAACTTTAAGCCAGAATAAGGTTTCTGATCCCCTGATCTTCTTAGGCCAAGAATGCACAAAACCTAAAATTTATATTTCTTAAAAAAAATAATCTAACCATATTGGTGAGATTTACTAATACAGAAATTATTGAAATGAAATATGATTATGAACATTTCAAAGGAACGTTGCAAGTTTTATAGTTTTTTGTTGTTATTAAAAAACGGTAAACAAGAAGGTGATGTAATAACCCTCTTGTATTAGTTAAATTGCATCTCTAGATCTGTAGTTAAGAGAAGGAGGGGTTAACATCGCCTTTGATTGCTGTATGGTAACTGAAGAAAGACCGCAAAGGTATTCGAGTATAGGTAGTGTAACGAATGAGGTGTCGAAAAGCACGTGACTCTCGCAAAGCGCACCCAGCAAGTTCGAGGAAGTAATGTGACCTTTAGACGGCTAAAAGACTTTTATTTAATGAGCTACGTCGGACAATTTCATACTTCAACGTTTTGAACTGTTGTTGACGGACCTACACAGAATTGATCATTAAGGCCACTACTTCAAGTTTAAATTGTTTGTCACCGAAACACGGTTGTTATTGATGGTGTGTCACTACCAAGAAAAGTTTTAAAATTTTTCTTGACTTTTTAAGGCGATTCTCATCATTAGGTCTTCAGTCCTAGAACTGGTTGGAAGCGTACCTCCATTGTTTCCTATTCTAAACTAGCCTACACATTTACCTGAAATTTCCACAACCTATATACATGCAATTGTCTGGTCTAGGTTTACGTCTACCACTTTTTTTCTCTATTTCTGCTTGTATTGTATCCAGCACTATTTGTCACATGCCCAGAGCGTGTCGTATTCTTCTCTTTTTCCTATTTTTTTTTTGTTTTCTACGGCTATCTTTCGTCCTCTACTATTTTTATTTTTATTATTAACTTGTCTGTCCATATGATCATTATCATACGTCTGAAGCACCACGTTCTAAAAGGCTTTTACCTTTATCCTGCCTGCTTCTCCTACAGTCACCCATTTCATACTGTTTATTATACCACCATGCCCGAGCTGAGTACAGAACAAACTAAAGTATCGCTGTTGATTATATCAAAGTACACGAGCTGCACACAGAACAAACTAAGAATCGCGAGAACTCCCAACTCATTTTTTTTTGGTACCCAAAAATCAGCACGCTCATTGGTCAAACAAAATTTGGAGATTCTTTTACACTCAAAAATTAAAACACAATTTCATTGGTTAAAAACATCATTAAAGTTTTTCAACACACCGAACACAGGAAATGGAAGTGTATAAATATATTTGCAAAATCTCCGAAAGACATTTGCTAGTGCTCCCCATAGTCTAAAGAATCAACTGGCACTGCTCACCATAGCTTGCTAACACTTCAGCGAGCAACGCTCTCCATAGCCTGCTATACCTCAGCGCGCAGTGCTCTCCATAGCGTGCGTATTTTCCGACAGTGACGCTGTCCGCCGTCGTACCTAGCGCACATTACGATAATTCATCAATCAATAGTTAAACTCCTCCAAGCTGTACATATGTCCACACCACCCTCACGTTGTCTCATAAGTAAAACACGAAGCTTTTCAAAGAGTTCCGAAGACCACCGAAGACGTCTGGGTCTCTTAAAACTATAAATATTTTCTAATTATAGTCGTCCAAGTTCTTACTGGGCCTCGCAAATTTCGAAGCCTTTTGAAGAGTTCCGAAGACTTCTGAACACCTCTATGCTTGTATACAACAAATAAGCATCACCACAACAGTTTTAAAAAAATTCATTACCTGGAGAGTAATTATCATCCAGATCACCACCTCTAAAAACGCTCTCCTCAATCGACTGCTCGTACCTGGATCACTGGATCACAATATTATACTTTTCACTCCGTTTTAAAATTGCACCAACTTTTGCATTTAAATACTTGTAAATATCTCGTACTTCATTAGTCGCATAGTTTGAAGCTAGGATGAAGTATAGCAATCGAAAAACTAAGAGAGCGCCTACCTCCTCCAGTGCGTTTATACAACCAAAACCCCTCTCAAGTTGCGCGTATTTTTCACAAACATTCCTCGAAACTTTATCCAATGTCTGCTCAATTCCTAAAATGTATGTCCACAATAATACAACTGTCGTTGATAATCGAGAATTTTGAAACGCAAACACTGCTTTACTCCGAAAAAGTCGTTAACTTTGCCAACCGTCTTAATTTTCTCTGAATTCTTAACACTCTTATCACCCCCAAACGACTAAAATCACGCCTCCTATATGCGCGTACATACTATTATCTCGCTTCTACTCTCATCATAACATCCTCTAGCCTTGTTTTCCATACCTTTCCTAACTTGTCTATGCCATTTCTACATTTCTGGTTTTCTTGTCTACCTCTTGTTTTCTATCCTTTGCATAGTCCCTCTCCAAGCTGCACATACATCCTCACCGCAAAAATTTTATTCTTAACCATCCTCCTGAGTCTTTACGTTCGAACGAGTCTTGAGATAGGCTTTTTCAGGTTAGCTTACCGTTAGAAATAGATATTATTTTTAAAAAATGTAAGACGCATGTACGCCTTACAACCAAACTTACGGAAATTTTATAAAAGGAAATTATATATTTTAAATTAAAATATCTATTAAAGATTATATTAGTTTGTGCTGTTAACATTTCTAAAGTAAATTCGATTATCTTGAAAACTAAATGAGACATCGAAAAGTGTATAGCATATTTGTAATCAGCGTAAAAAACTAAACAAGGTACATATATATCATTTATTGTATCATTATGGGAATATGGCAACGGACGACGGCGGCGACGACGACGACGTAGCGATTATATTAACCTAACTTACTTCGTAAGTTTGGTTCAAAATACAAACCCCTTAACACGCATATCAAAACAGTCTTGTTTTTTTTGTTGTGAAAACTATTGCAGACTGTTCTGATATGTGTTTTTAATAATTATATCCATTTCTAACAGTAACCTAACCGAGAACTCGTTCGAGCGTAAAGACTCGGGAGGATGGTTAAGAAAAAAATTACTGCGTCCACACCACCCTCACGTTGTCTCACAAGTAAAACACGCAGCCTTCCTAAGAGTTCCGAAGACCACCGAAGACGTCTGGGCCTGTTAAAACCGTAAATATTTTCTAACTATTGCTGTTCAAATTCTTGCTGGGCCTCACAAATAAATTTCGAAGCCTTTCGAAAAGTTCCGAAGAGTTCTGAATACCACTATGCTTGTATTTATGTTCAATTAATAATTTTTAATTTTATATCATAATTCTTTGTAACTTAACGTTGTCCCAACAGTAAAACACAAAGTCTTCCGAAGAGTTCCGAAGACTGTCAAAGACGTCTGGACATTTTAGAACTTTAAATATTTTCTAACTATCGTTACTTAAATTCCTATTCGGCCATACAAGCAACTTCCGAAACCTTCCGAAGACTACCGAAGACTTTTACACCCCTTTAAGCTGTATTTACATTCATTCAATAAGTGTTTAAGTTTAGTTTGGTTCCATAAGCAACCATGAAGCCTTCCGAAGAGTTTCGAAGATTACCGAAGACTTCCGAACTGCTTCAAACTGTTAAAATCAATCAATTTTAACTATTTCACTTTTATTTTTATGTAAATATGAAACTTATAATTATTTTTGCTGATACCTATTAAACAAACAGTCAAGCCACGCCTACATACTTTCAGACGCCGCCCACCCAAACGATAACCATACCCGCACAGTGCTGTGCTCCACACACATGCTTTCAACAATTTTTTCCTTGTTTCTAGGTTTCTTGTCTTCAAACATTACGTATCTTAAGAATTTATTTACGCTACTACCTTCCTTAGATTCAAAATGTGTGTAACCTAAAAATTATATTTCTTGAAAATAATAATCAAACTCTATTAATGGGATTTACTGATACAGAAATTCTTAAATTGAAATATGATTATAAAATTTTCAAAGAAGTGTCACAAATTTTATCGTTTTATTGTTGTTGTTGTTAAAAAATAAATAACAGGATGATGTAATCGCCCTCTTGTATTAGCTAAGTTGCGCCTTTAAATCTATAGTTAAGTGAAAGAGGAAGCAACGTTGCCGTTGATTGCAATGTGGTAACAGAAGAAAGACACGAGGATATTTGGGTGTAGGTAGTGTAACGTATCCGTTTCAAAATCATGTGATTCTCGTATGATCTGCTGTGCAAGTTTAAGGAAGTGGTGTAACATTTAGGCGGCCCAAGGACTTTTATTTGATGAGCTACTCAGACAATTACAAACATCAATGTTTGGGCAGTTTTCGATGTCATTGACTAATTTTCACTGAATTGATTATTAAGGCCGCTACAAAAAACTTGTTTATGTCACCTAATCAGAGTTGTTCTTGATGGCTCGTCACTACCACGAAGAGTTTTTAAATCTTCGATGCATTCTTTTTCACCCTTTCAGTCGATAGCGGAACAAAAGAATTTCTCAAAAATGTTCACGATTTAAATCCATGCTCTTCCAAATTATTACTTACCTAAATTTTGATGCAGTTATGCTATTCAATATTCTTCCACTCTCATCTTTGTTTAACAACACAAATATTAAATAAATTTTTATATCTAAAATATTAACCGACTACAACACTGCCGTATCGCACAATTTTAGCAGCAGTTCGCGTACAAGAATTAGTTTATTTTTACGCATAGAATAGAGAAAGAATTATACGAATGTACTTACAGCTTATTTCGTGTACAAACGCCGTCTTGTGAATATGTTGCTGAAATATGTAGTAAAATTAAAGACACACTAATAATAATTATTGTAAACATCTTTGTGTATTTGTTAACTTCCGAATCACAATTGTTCCTGTTTGAGAGTTCTTTGATTAAAAGCGTGTTATCAAACGGAAGTTACAGGAATATTTCATTCGCAATAGTATAGATGTTTTTTTTTAATTCATAGAATTCAGGATATATGCATCCAAATGATTAGCCTTACACAAGCTAAATAAAAACCCATATATAAAATTTATCAAAGCTGTTAAGGAATTGAATCTAAAATAAGAATATTACACAGGGAGATTGAAAATTCACTCACTACTAAAAAAATTGGGTTGTAAATTTAATTATATTTGAATTAGTTGCATCATCTACTGCTTGATGGTAACACATGCATCTCCAACAACAATTGCAGAGGCTATGGAGAATAGTTTACTTACATAACATATCAGTGTTGTTGAGTTTTTTGCTGGGTAAAGTTGTCGTTATTATGGGTTTTTAAGATACGATAAATGAACACAGGATTTTCTGCTTAAAATCTTCATAATATACTTTTATTGACAACTTGAAAAAGATTAATTTTTACATTTGTCTAAAACCAATAACAGCCTACAATATGATTTTTGTGTGGCTTTCATTACTATTAATATTAGTGGACATAGAAGCCGCATTTAATAATCTTTGGCGGCCTTCACTTTTTACCAGACTTACGACTAAAAACTGTCCATTACAACTGTACCATTCCTTCAGGAGCTACTGCAGGGACAGGTATGTAGCCCTACAAGGCACGAAGAGCATTACCACACATATAAACGAAGGTTGCCCGCAGGCCTCCATATGCGGGCCCCTGTTTTGGAATATTATAATGGAAGAACTCCTGGAAAAGCTGGACACCGTTGACGAAGTGTTGTCAACGATTGCATACGCCGACGACATCTTGCTGGTGGTTGAGGGCAATTCCAGAAGGGAAATCGAATGTAAAGCTAACATCGCTTTAACCCAAACACAAAGTTGGTGCAAAACCAACAAAATGGCCATAACACCACAAAAACTACATACTTTGTGATGAAAGGAACGCTGGCAAGTGACCCCAACATCAAACTAGACGGTGTAAATATAAGTAGAACACAAAACACAAAATATCTGGGCTCAACATTAGAAAAAAAACCAAATTACTTTACACACATAAACACCGTGTGTGCAAGTGCAACTTCCGCAATGCAGAACATCGCAACGCAGGCCCAAAGGACCTATAAGATACAACTTAATTGCGTAAGGCTTTATCTCAACAGTTTGCTTGGTGCTATGCTGTCATACGCCGCTAGCGTCTGGAGACATCGCCTTAACACAATCAAACCTAGACAAAAATTAACAGTACACAACGAAGTGTTTTACTGCGACTGACGGGAGCGTATGGGACTACCGCACATGATGCACTTCATGTACTGGTGGGAACTATGCCCTTTTCGACCTGGTAGTGAAACAGCGAGCTACAATGTATTATCTTACATACAATAACAACCAACAACTATAACGTATCTTAAACACAAACCAACTGCCCACGGCAAAAACGGAAATAAAGAACTACCTACTTGCAGAATGGAAGAAACGATGGGATCAAAGCACAACCGGTAGAAGGGTATACGCAATGATCCCAAATATCAATGACCGCCTAAAAACCAAATACCTGGTGCCCAGTCGAGGATTTATTCATTACCTAATTGGCCACGGATCCCACCAACATACAGAGAACGCATGAATTTAGTTGACAGTTGCACGTGCGGTGAAGGAACACCAGAACATATATACTCCATTCCAGTTAAGAAGGTACTGAAGAAAAAGATAGGACTGAATTTTAGCGATTCTCATTGGTGGATGGATGAGCCAAGTGTACACAAGTATAAATATCCCGTATGTTTGTGTTGGTTGTTTGAACATTTTTATTATAAGACAGATTGTCAATTGGCATTTTGACATTTGCTATTGCCCTTCCATATTTTCGTTTTTGTTATTTATTGTATTTTGTTATTAGTTTGCCTTTGAAATTTTGCTCGGTCTTATTAATTTGTGTTAATTTTATATTTAGTATCAAAACAGTTCTTGTCAGAGCTATAAAACACCATTGTCTTCATAATAAGGTAAGCATGTCTCATTAAAGATAAGCATATAATACTAACAATGAATTCTTTTCAGACTTTTATTTAATTATGGATCACCAACCTATTAAAAATCCAAAGGGCAAACATGCTATGAGCGGGCAAAAGCTTATTGCCTATAATATATATTTGAAAAATTCCACAAAAGCATCCAAAACGCAATCTGTGAAGCAAACTGCGTTAGAAGTGGGTTTAGGTGTTCGATCAATGTGGAGTATTGTAAAAGAAATGGAAACTACTGGTACTGCTTCCTCGCCAAAGACTACAACAGTGCGTACAACAATCTACGACGAACTTGAAGAATTTCAAAAGATGTGCGATTCGACGGCATGTTCATGCATTTTACTTTAGAAATGAATTACCAAATTTAGAGAAAGTATTACATGCAATGAACAACGATGACTCTTTACCAAACTTCAGTCGCACATCACTTTATCGGGTAATGATGAAATTGGGTTTTAAATATGGAAAGCGTAGCCGAAAAACAATTTTAATTGAAAAACCTGAAATTGTGTTGTGGCGAAGAAAATATTTAACTGCAATTAAAAAGTATAGAGCTGAAGGCAAAAGAATTTATTATACTGATGAAACGTGGGTGAATGCTGGACATGTAAAGAACAAGGTATGGCAAGACACCACTGTAAAAACAGCAAGGCAGGCATTAATCGAAGGTTTATCGACTGGTATACGAGATCCCTCTGGCAAGGGCAAGAGATTAATTGTTGCGCACATGGGTAGTGATATGGGATTTGTCAATGGTGCATATTTAAACTTTCAATCTAAAAAAACAGGTAGCGTATTAACACTATAAACAACTTAGGACCCTGAGTTCATAATTATCGTTTAAGGAGATTATCACGAAGACATGAACGGTAAAGCGTTTACAACTTGGTTGAAAGGTGTATTACCTCTTCTTGATAATGATAGTGTAATCGTGCTTGATAATGCTCCTTATCACAGCGTCAAAGCCGATAAGGTTCCAAATCAAAGTTGGCGGAAAGAACAAATTTATAATTGGTTAAACGCAAAACACATTGAAGTTACCAAAGAGCTATTAAAAGTTGAATTATTAGCCTTAGTAAAACAGCACTCTCTAGCTCACCCGGCACCTTATGTTGTTGACGAAATTGTAAAACGCTTTGGCAGAACTGTATTAAGGTTACCCCCATACCACTGCAATCTAAATCCAATTGAGCTGATTTGGGCTCGAGTAAAGCAGCATGTAGCTACCAACAATTCTACTTTTAAAATTAACGACGTGAAGGTGATTCTGGATGAAGGAATTGCAGCCATAGAAAAAGGACATTGGGTTAATTGTATTAGCCATATAATTAAAGAAGAAGAAAGAATGTGGAAATTGGATGGCATTGTCGAAGAACTTGTCGAACAAATTGTAATAAATGTTGGATATGAAAGTACAACAGACGAGGAAGATACCTCTGGAGATGATATGGACGTAGATTAAATATAAATTTGTGATATCATTGTTTTGATATTTTGTGATGTGTTTAATTAAAAATAGCTTATATATTGTTCTATATTAATATTTTATTTAAACTTTAACCAAACAGGTAGAAAATAAAGTTCAATAATGCTTGATATGTTTTAAAACCGTGTTTCTTGGATATATTTATTCAAAACCTCAATCTTGCAAAAATATAAATAAAACCTGTATAAACATCGATGCATTGCTTTAATTTCAATCATTGTTAACAAACTTACAACCTTTCGAAAAATGAAACTTACAGAATTTTATTAAAGCATTCTATAACTCCAGGTGAATGTTTGTTTCTACCATAATTGTTAAGTAAAGACTAAGGGCAAATTCATAAAGCACACTTAAGCCACACTCATACTTAAGTAATGCTCTATCTCAATTTTTGGTATTCGGAAAATACTAAAAGTTGAGATGGAACATTGATTAAGTATGAGTGTAGTTTAATGTGCTTTATGAATTTGCCTAAGTTTCGTCCGTCTTAAACTTAATGTAGTTCCAAGTCCAATTTTATCTTCTGAAATTTAATACCAAATTACAAATACTCCTTGTTATTATTTAGACAACTATCCTAGGAGAAGGATCGAAACGTCAATAAAATCATTTTCAAAAAGCAATGTGGTCTTATTCCTTAAGAAGAACACCAAATTGCAATTACTGAATGCAATAATACTTAAAAATTAACTAATAAAGTCAGCCATTTGCATTGTTATTTTTGAAAAACTATCCTCACAAAATAGTAAATATACAACCGACGCCGGCAAATTTTCAAATACAGCAAATAATAAATTTTTGATCTGTGTAAATCTGAATCAAGCACAAGCGCCATCTACTACCTTCTTAACTGGAATGGAGTATAGTATTCGAGTGTAATGACTTACAACCGTACCTCTATGCACATAGACAAACATTATTAAACAAGACCCTACACGCGATGATTTGGATCGAAAACCTTTTTACACACTTAAATGTACTCACACAAAAAAAACACGGCACTCATCCACCAACGTTATTTTGACGGATAAAAGACACAAACAAAACTGCTCGGATAGAGACATAAAAGTACCACCTCTCCTCGGACCGGGGCTCTGCCCCCTGAAACCGGAGACCGATCTCCTGAAATTCCAAGAGCTCCGCTCTTGATGACCAGAAGCAACAAGATCAAAGCACTAACCCGACTTTGAAACAACCCAACCCCCTAATATGTAGAATTTGCATGTTCCTACCTATTAGAAACGCCGTCTCTAACAAATAATAACTAACAGCAGTAGTATAAGTTAATCTTAAGTAGTAAAATAGGGAATTTCGTTTCTTTTTACTAACGCTAAATTTTAAGAACCAAACTCACACATGCCTGAGGCAAATAATACAACAAACAAATCCTTTCCTCTGAAAGAACCTGGTTTTTTATCCATTATGCAAAGAAAAATGATTGACTTTATGTGGACAGGAAAACACTGGACAACCTCCAAGGAACTGCATCTTTCGTTATATGAAGGCGGATTGGGTCTGGTTCATTTAAAGTCAAAACAGAAAACCTTACGTTTATATTTAGGTGAACGGCTGGTTAATAGTAGTTCTAACGAAAAATGGGCTAGTGTAATGAAGCACCTTATAGCTCGTATGATGTATCTTGGCAATGGCTTTTTTGTACGCTTTCTGCTGCCGATGTCCAGACTGCCAAAAGAAATTTTTCCTTAGTACATTATATGATGCTTGGAAAGATTTAGATCTTATTCTAACCAATTTCCCTAGACACAGACAAGATTTAAAACTTTTTCCGACTGGACAATCTAAATTAATTAGCACAACCATCAAACCATCACTGTTTTGCTCGAAACGGAGAGACATCGGTTTTAAAATGCTGGGTGATTTTAAAATCCAAGATATATGGTTGAACAAAGACCAAATTAAGGAAAAATTGACACAAATCAACATCATAACAAAATCAGACCTTATGATTCAATATCAACGCATTAAAGCCTTTTTTAAACTTAACTTTAAAGAGTTAAATGAAGCTACTGAAACAAGCTATAAAAAGCTAGATATAATTTTAAAATTGAACGGGAATTTAATTGCTATTAATAAATTAAACAGAGCGACTTTACAAAAGTGTCTCACCTCCAAATCTTTTAACAGCAGTGCTTCACTCGAAGGATATTGGTCTAACGATAAAGTTTTATGGCATACTTTTTTTGCGCCACCATCTCTTGGCCATGACGGTAGTATTGCCTGAAGATTCGCAAAAAATCGTTTAGCAAATCCACGGTTTCTTAATCACATCGGAGTTTCAGACTCTTCTGCATGTCCGTGGTGTAATGGTGAAGGTGATTCCTGGCACATTCTAATGACCTGTGCTAAAGTTGCAAACCTATGCTGCTTTGTGTCATATCTTGTTAAAAAAATCGCCAATCGAAAGGCAATTCTTGTTAAAGAGTTATATTGTGGATTACCCAGTAAATGTCCCATAGAATACTTAGCCAACTATTTAACAACTTTGGCTAAGAGCACTATATACTGGTCAACAATCGACTATATGAAAGAAGGAAAGGAGGCATGCTACCTTAAAAAGTACAAAAACCGTCTGAAATCTAGGATTGCATGCGAATTTGCTTGGAGTCTCAGCAAAGGTAACATTAAGCAGTTCATAAATCGATGGCGTATCAACAAAACATTGTGCTGGCTGGACTGATAACGACTCGCTTCACTATAATACAGTTCTAAATACTGATAGCACCCAACCATAAAGACAAAGAAAGGTAGAAATATTAACAACAATTTTGATGACTCCTGAAGTTGACATATAAGTATATCCGTTTATGATGTAGCATTTATAGTCTTCTTTATTACGATTATTTTCTTATTTTATTTATATATGTATAAATGTACAACGGTATTACCTTAAGAATATTTTTAAATTAGGTGCAAACATTGACTAATGTATTGACTTGGTCACATTGTAAATGAATACTTTTATATATACTGTTTTAAATATATAATAATAATAATAATAATAATAATAATAATAATAATAATAATAATAATAATAATTTTTTCAATTTTCAATTTCAATTTCAATTTATTTACAAGTTTGTTCTCTTTTCACCATAAGCTAACTCCATGAGTTGCTTGACATGGTGTTAAACTATGTATATACATTCGTTATAATCTGGAATATTTCAAAAGTATATAAAATAATTAATTAATAATACATAATATATTTGTTATATGAACTAAATATCACCTAGTAAACGAATGGTCTTCTTTATTATACAGTATGATTTTAGAACTTTCTGCGTATAGTCCTTGTTCTGACTCAACTCTCTCTCTATTACAATTTTCCACATTCAGTTCTCCTGCATTTCTTTGTTATTTATTATCCAATTCGCATACAAATTTACAATTGCTTTTTTTATAATTTTAGTAGAAACATTTCAGGATTTCAATTTTGTGTAACTTGACAAGCTTCATATGCTTCGTTAAATTTGTTTATAATGCTATTGTACAATGTATTAGAATTTTTATGTTCGCTTAGCTGTTGAACGTTTATATCGGATAATTTAACTTTAATTTGACGTTCGTTCAAAATTTTTTCCTGTTTGTACATGTTGTTCTATTAACTTCTGTTTGAAAAGTTAGTTGGGCTGCGGTCATGTAGTGATCTGATATTTTCAACTGTATTACAGCAGAATTTATGTGTTTGCACTTTCCTCGTACATAAATATGATCAATTCAAGAGGCTACCAATTTCCACACCAAACAATTCTTGACGTGTATAGTCCAAAATGCATTTATATAAACCGCTTGATTGTTAATAAAATTTGATATTCCGTTTCCGCGATATATAAGTTTTTACCAAGTAAATCTATGTTAATATTTCCCCCAAAAATGATATAGCTAAAATCATCACATTCTTGCAACTGTTTTTGAAGTTCTTCCACAAAATCGTTAACACTATTATTTGGAGGTCTATAAACTGTAATCAAATTTCTATATTTTCCTTGAAATTGTAATGACCCCTGCACATTTTCGTATGATAGTGATTGGTATATCGTTTCAGTAAATTCTAAACCCTTTTTAATATATACTAATATTCCACCACCTCTACGAGCCTCTCTTAATTTATAAAACATTTTATATCCATTAATTTGAAAATTTGAGACCATATTTTCCTCAATAGATACTTCTACTAAACTTAAAACATGAAATTTGATGTTAGATATATACAACAGCAATTCATCAAAATGACAACTAATACCATTAATATTTGGGTATATCAGAATTAGCGAGTTCAGCTTATATCCGGAAGTTAACTCCTCATAATCGGTAACACTACTAACTGTACAAAAATTTATGTTATAATAATAATAATAATAATAATAATAATAATAATAATAATAATAATAATAATAATAATAATAATTCAAATTCAAATTCAAATTTATTTATTTCTTATTTTTACAAATAATACACCTTAAGCTAACTCAACGTTGCTTGACAAGGTATTTTAATATTTTATGAATTTTGTAGAGTTGCCTTACTGATTAATTGTCTAGTAAATCTAAATAGTACAACCTACATATACACATTGTTTTGATTTCTAAATTATTTAGTTTTGGCTCAACCCTCTATTTACATAATTTATAATTCTTCCCTGCTTTGTATTAATTTTTATAAGATAAGTAATGAATATATTAACTATCATATTTATGTATTTTCTAGTATTTAACTTAACTAATATGTAAAAATTAATAGCTAATGTTAATGTTAATGTTAAGGTTAGTTAAAATTAAAATTATTCTAGCTTAGTTAAAATCATTTTACATTTCTATATTCTACGGTTTTTGTAAGTAACTTAAGATAATGTACAACTAAATTAAAACTAAATTAAACATGAATATTAATTTTAAAATAATAATTAAAACTAAATTAAACATGAATATTAATTTTAAAATAATTCAAAAATTCAAAATTCAAAATTCAAAACTTTTTTATTTACTTAAATTTCAAATCACACCTTAAGCAACATGATTTGCTTGTCAAGGTGTAACAAATTGATGTAGCGGTATCTAAAAATAACATAACTTATAGATAAGTAATTTAAACAATTTCGCTACATAATACGTTGCAATATTAACATTACAGTTATGATTAATTTCATGTAGAATATATAAGCAACTTCGGATACTAAATTAAATTTTCCTTTTTTTTTTTTTGACCCGACCCTCAAGTTTCAAAATGTTTAGCATTATACATTCCCGCTTATTTACAAGTAAAAAGAGTATATAATTGCAAATATACGTAATTGTAAATATACACACTAAAAAAACTTTATACTATACAAATAATTGAAGCTAAATATGAAAAATAATGTAAATATTAAATATTAATTTTAAAATAATAATTGAAACTAAATTAAACATGAATATTAATTTTAAAATAATAATGTAAATGAAAAACATTAATAAAGTTACAAAGGAATTGGCAATTCTATTATGATTTTTAATCTTGTAGCTCCAGTAACTGCATGATTATTGCTAAAAAGTAATAAAATATAATAATTTAGCCCTAGACGCTTATATTAATTACTACTATACATTATATTTAACTAAGTATTTCTTCAGATCATTTTTCAACTTAGCCATATTTACAAATATTTTACAATCGTCTGGCAGTTCGTTCATTAATTTAGGAACAATGTATGAAAGTGTTCTTTTGAGTATTCATTATGAACACGCGGTACAGTATACTTTTCATGCCGCAGTTCATATCCAAAGCTTTGTTTGACCAAATATGACGATAGAAAATAGTTATCCATAATTATTTTATAAAATAGTAATGTTCTTATACCTAAAAGGTTACATCTATCAAAAAGTTCGTTTAGCTTGACAACTGAACCAGAATTGCAAACTATTTTTAAAATTCTCCTCTGTATTCGCTGTATATGTTTAAGATAACAATCGCTTGCATATCCCCATGCTTCCAGCCCATACCTGATTACCGACTCTGCCAATGCTAGATATAAGGTCTTTTTTACATTAAACGGTACAATATCTTTTACATAATATAATTTAGATAAAACTATTTTAAGTTTATTACATATGTCTTTGATATGGTGATCCCAACGAAAGTAATTGTCAACCGTAATTCCCAGATATTTATAAGTTCGGCACGATGTTACATATTTACAATCAGTAAAGCACGTCTCTAGTTTAATTTTTTTCTGCAACTGGAAGCATTTACACGAGTGAATTTTAACTTTAGGTTCTATTTGCTGATTGTAGGGTGTAATCATGTGCATTATTTTGTTTTATCCGTGTTAACTACTAAACAATTGTCATGCGACCATTTAGTCAAGCTATCGAGATCGCTTTGCATATTGCTTTCTGCAACCTGATATGATCTATGTGCCGATATCAACAATATGTCGTCTGCGAACATTAAAACTTTACAGTGTTTTATTACCTCTGGCAGTGCGTTTATGTAAATGTTAAATAGTAGTGGCCCAAGCACTGAACCTTGGGGTACGCCCTCATCTATTATAAATTCCTTGCTATGGTGATTATTGATTTTTACTACAAACTTTCTATCATACAAGTAGGTTTTAAACAACTGAAGTGTAATTCCCTTAATTCCCAGACTACGTAATTTGTTTAACAAAATATTGTGATTAATTGTTTCAAATGCTTTTGTATAATCAACAAATAAGCATAAAATATGCATATTATTCTTCAGTTTGGCGTTCACATAATTTGAGAATTCGGAAAAGAGATTGTTTGTCCCCAAACCTTTTATAAACCCGTATTGCTGTTTACAAATTATAGAATTTTTCATCAAAAACTTATTCATTTCACTTGCTATGTGTTTTTCAAATACTTTTTCTATTACAGGAAGTATTGATATTGGGCGATAGTTATTGTAATCCATGTATTTGCCTTTTTTGTGAATTGGTTTAACTATTGATTTTTTTAACTTATCTGGTACAATCCCCTTCTTAAGCATTAGGTTAATTAAATGTGTAATTACAATATATATCTCGTCATTCAAGAACATAATATCTTTAATTCTTATATTGTCATACCCAGGAGATTTTTTTATGTCCATTTTCTGTATCACATTAAGAACAAAATCTTTAGTTGTCAATGGTATGCGGAAAGTGTATTCTGTATTATATAAAATATTAATAGGTTCTGCATGTTTTAAGCTACAATGGTGTTGTACCGTTTTAACACCGTTGTAAAAGTACTCAGCAAATTTATCCGGTAATTGGTTCCTATCCTGTAAAGGCATTGCTTTTGATACAATATCGTCTACACTAGGTATTTTTCCTTTCTCAATACACCATTTAGAGCGGCCCAAACTTCTTTAGGTTTTATACTATCAAAAGTAAATTTTTGTTTATAATAATTGTCCTTTTCTTTCTTTATTCTTAAATTTAGCCAATTTCTATATTTCTTGTAAACTATTCTATCAGCTTCATTCCTAGACAGCTTCCAAACGTTAAATAATCTATCTCTATTTTTAACACACCTGAATAATGCATCAGACATCCAACACTTTTAAATTCTCCTCTATTACCGCATATATTTTTTCTTTTTGTACTCATAGCTTTTGCTATATATATTCTTAAATATATTTACAATTCTATTATACAAAATCTCCGGATCTTGTATATTGCATATTCCTTTTAGATCACAATTCTGTAATGCACTTTTGATGTACTTTTCATTAATAGTTAACCTTATATTAGTCTGGTTTAAAATATTTTTATTGGTGAATATTTTCATCGCAATCATATAATGGTCCGAAATTTTATTTTAATTACTACAGAAAAATTTTTTCGTATATACCTCTAACAAAAAAGTGATCTATACAAGAAGACACAAGGATTCCATTATAAAAATGTTCTCTTGTATAATACTTGATACATTTATAAAATCCATGAGAACTTAGCATTGCCTCATATTTGTTACTTATCGGGTTTAAATCAGCCAAATGTATATTAGTATCCCCCGCAAGAATGATTTCTTTATAACTACCACTATTTTTTATTTGATCTTTTAACTCTTTAATAAAATTGTGTACATTGCTACTTGGGGGCCTGTAAATGAATATTAATTTATAACATTGATTATTTTCAAAAGTTAGAATTCCTTCAACGTTTTCGTATGTTATTGTGTTATACTGGTTTTCTTGAAATATGAAAGTTTTCCTTATATATAAAATTATTCCACCACCTCTCGCGTTTGAACGTAACTTTGAATAATAATTATAACCTTCAATATTGTAAATTGCAATATCCTCCTGATGTATCAAAACTTCAACTAAAACTAGAATATTTCAAAAAGTATATAAAATAATTAATTAATAATACATAATATATTTGTTATATGAACTAAATATCACCTAGTAAACGAATGGTCTTCTTTATTATACAGTATGATTTTAGAACTTTCTGCGTATAGTCCTTGTTCTGACTCAACTCTCTCTCTCTATTACAATTTTCCACATTCAGTTCTCCTGCATTACTTTGTTATTTATTATCCAATTCGCATACAAATTTACAATTGCTTTTTTTATAATTTTTAGTAGAAACATTTCAGGATTTTAATTTTGTGTAACTTGACAAGCTTCATATGCTTCGTTAAATTTGTTTATAATGCTATTGTACAATGTATTAGAATTTTTATGTTCGCTTAGCTGTTGAACGTTTATATCGGATAATTTAACTTTAATTTGACGTTCGTTCAAAATTTTTCCTGTTTGTACATGTTGTTCTATTAACTTCTGTTTGAAAAGTTAGTTGGGCTGCGGTCATGTAGTGATCTGATATTTTCGACTGTATTACAGCAGAATTTATGTGTTTGTACTTTCCTCGTACATAAATATGATCAATTCAAGAGGCTACCAATTTCCACACCAAACAATTCTTGACGTGTATAGTCCAAAATGCATTTATATAAACCGCTTGATTGTTAATAAAATTTGATATTCCGTTTCCGCGATATATAAGTTTTTACCAAGTAAATCTATGTTAATATCTCCCCCAAAAATGATATAGCTAAAATCATTACATTCTTGCAACTGTTTTTGAAGTTCTTCCACAAAATCGTTAACACTATTATTTGGAGGTCTATAAACTGTAATCAAATTTCTATATTTTCCTTGAAATTGTAATGACCCCTGCACATTTTCGTATGATAGTGATTGGTATATCGTTTCAGTAAATTCTAAACCCTTTTTAATATAGACTAATATGCCACCACCTCTACGAGCCTCTCTTAATTTATAAAACATTTTATATCCATTAATTTGAAAATTTGAGACCATATTTTCCTCAATAGATACTTCTACTAAACTTAAAACATGAAATTTGATGTTAGATATATACAACAGCAATTCATCAAAATGACATCTAATACCATTAATATTTGGGTATATCAGAATTAGCGAGTTCAGCTTATATCCGGAAGTTAACTCCTCATAATCGGTAACACTACTAACTGTACAAAAATTTATGTTATCAGTAAAGTCTTTTTCTTTTAACCTAGCCATTATATCAATATTTATGAATGAATCTTTTGTAGGTCTTTTTCGGTATCAATACGTACTACACTCGACGACTCACTTGATTGCTTTGTTAGTATTTTACCGCCACGTACCCACAATGAATTTGTAATTGAATTCTCTGGCTTTTTGTTTAGTTTGCCACAACAAGGATTTATTGTAAGCTGTTAAATTTTCATACAAGAATATCTTACGCTCGTTCTTGTTATTAAATAAATCATCATTTTTCATCGTTTCCTTTCTCTTACTAATAATTCGGTCTCTAATTGCCTGTGAGGAACATTTAACTATTACTGGAGGAACAACATCTAATCGCTTCTTAGGTAAACGATGTACTACTTGTATATCATCCATGCTTACACTCACCTCTAAACGTCTTACTAATTTTTCTACAACCGCTTTTAATTTACCTTCCTTTTCCTCTGGCATAATATCCAATCCATGAATTTCAAGATTAACATTCCTACTACTCTGTTCCAGATTATTTATCTTTACTTCCAGCTCCAACAGTTTGGCATCCTTTTTATGATTGTCTTCCAACAATGCACGCACTTGATTAGCAAGATCAGTATTTATCTTTTTAAGTCCGATAAATTCTTGTTTCAAATCTTCGTAGAAGTTAGATAAGCCTTTTAAATCGTTACAAACGCCATCAACGGCCTCTTTATAAATATCCAGTATGTTAGATAGTGTTTCAAACATTTGCTTTATATCACAATCGTTTGCAATATTTACTAGTGCGGATTTTGGTATTTGTTTTTCCTTTCTGCACTTATGGCATTTCCGCGATTCCTTATTTGCAGTCGACATACGCGAATAAGTATTTTCTGCTAATCCTGCACAATTGTAATGCATATTACTATTACAAAAGTTGCATGTAACAAAATTTCCATCTCTAGACAATCTTTCAGTACATTTATCGCAATTCATTTTACTTTTTTTCGGTAATTATTATCTTCAATGCAGGTTCTCCTTAAAGAGAGTTTAACACATCACCATAACGCGATCAAATCAATAATAATAATAATAATAATAATAATAATAATAATAATAATAATAATAATAATAATAACACACACACACGCGCACACACATCTTACTCACGGTTACTTTCTGGGGGGGAAGCAGGTCTGCTTAAATTTTAGGTAGTAGAATACTGAAACGTTGGAACAAATAAATAAATTAAAAAATAAATTACTAGTTTAATATGAATAATTAAAGCATTGTCTATAGCCTTGATTGCTTATATCACCACGCTTCTTCAATATTATAAATTCATAAACCGTTTGATAAAAAAAATAACTAAGGACTAAGTAATGAAACCAATACAACATATCTGTGATAAACAAATGCTATTCAACGGCCATAATATTAAAAAGATTTATAAAAAATTTTAATTTAGTATGTGCCAAAGACTTGGTGAGTAGATCAGCTTCTTGCTACTCGGATGGAACATATACCAATTTAACTTTGTTCTCATTTACACAACCATGCACAAAGTGATGCTTGATGTCAATGTGCTTCGCACTTTTAGTCTCCAACGTTAAAGCCATTTTTATGAGACTGATCGTCTTCATAAACGATTACAGGGAGAATATTTTTGTCTAATCTTTCACAAATCGTTTGTCTTAAAAATAAGTTTTCCATGATACACGAAAAGAAAGCGACATATTCTGATGCACTACTTGATAAAGTAACAATATTTTGTTTTTGAATTTTCAATAAATGATATTCTTATTCAGTTTTATTACAAATTGTTACGGTATTCCGCGCAAACACAAAAGAAAACAGTAAAAGTAAGTGAAGAAACCGTTTACGCCGAATACCGCAACAGAACGGGGACAGGAAGGTAGAATTTGGGCTAGCTCAAAAACGTCGGAGAGGGGCGTGAAAGAAATAGAAAAAAACACTAGGAAAACCTCTGTGAAACTATATTGATAACATCGAATCTTGAAAGACTATTTACAAAGCAATAAAATAAATAAGTTGCGTAATCGTGATTGTAAACAAAGCGTCATAACATATAAAAATTGGTAACCAAATATAACATCTTATAATCTAAATTCCTTACTTAATGGTTCACCTTAAATACATATAAAAGAAAATTAAGCATAAACTGTACAGTAAATCTAGAAAAAGAAATATATCTAAATTATTCGTACATGCTGCTTTGTGAAGTGCACCTCCTCAGAAAGAATATAACATTAAAATTAGGCACCTTAACTTAAATTAATCATATATTAAATACTTTTAAATTGAGGCATAAGTTCTTTTAGTTAATGTTTATACCGAAAGACAAAAGAAACAGTAAAACGGACTCCAACATAAGCATTGATTAATTAATTTTTAATCTATAGAATAATAACCTAGTTGTTCGTGCATCGTGCATGTAAGTTTTGTAACGGGGTGGTGCCAATTTATCGGATAATTGTAAGCAATAGCAGCAAATGAAAAGTCTATTCTTCACAGCAGCATAAAAGAATTACGAAAAGAGAAACTGTACCTTGAACAATCAGCTTCGTGCTGGTCTCATCTTAAGGCTGGAAAATTGCGGCTGCATTTCTATATGGGCTGGCTGCATGCTGGAACCACCAACTTCACTTATACAAGCACAGAGAGCATTTCTAATAGCGCGACTTTACAACAGGTATCTTCGGTAAGAGGATGTTGTATTCAATCTTTAATCTTTAATCTTTAATGGCGTCTTTCAAAACACGGTCTCTATTTTATAAGGCCAGAATCATGTATGGAGGTAGGGTATTTGATTTTCAAAGATATCTCCGAAGAACTATGTGTGCAGAATTTCCAGACAACAGCCGCCGAAGTACAAACTGTAGCAGCTTGCCAACAAGCAGATAACGCAATTATCAAAAAATTTTAAACAAAGGAGAACAATTTTGTTACTTTGTAACATCTTAACAGCTGCAGAATACCAGATAACAAGTCCATTGTAAGCAGATGCAGGCAGGTGGTAAGTGGTCTTATCTTTTAGAAGAAAGCTGCACATTTACATGCAGCTTTTACTTAAAATGTAATCACTGCAGGTGCTAGAATTTATTACAACTACTTTGTAACGTAATGTTTCCTAACCAGCTGTTTAAAGCAAACTTTTATGCGGAGTAATTACTTGAGAAATTTAATTAAATAACACTAATTCAAATGGCGGGAAATCGAGCTTGTTAAGGTATTTTAGGGTGTTTTAAAAATGAACGCAGAAAACATTGTTTGTAGGGTTTTGAACGTAACAAAATCCTGTAATACTCTTATGATCTATGATATTATTAGCAAAATCGAAATCCAAAAAAGATGATAAGTTGACACTATCGTGGTCTTGTTTAATGTCCAAAACCTTTAGTTTCAGTTAAATATTTCAAAATATTTTTAAGTAAATCCAGTGTTTATGTAAAAAGCAGTTTTTAAATTGGCTAAAATATGATACACAGAAATTCAGATCGGGTCTTGACCCAAGCATGCAACAACCTATAAAAAGCACCACGACCCAATTATCATTTCTCGTGTCATAGCGTTTGAATTTTTGATAATCTGGTCTTTAGTTTGAAACTCGAGTTAATTAAATCTTAAAGTAAGATTAAATTTTATACTTAATTATGAAAGATTTTTAAGAATTGTGGATTTCATGGTTTTATATGCATAAAATTGAAATTTAATTTTTAATGAACACAGATGGGAACAATCGAAATGAATAGGTTATCACTAGACATAGTAGGGATCAGCGAAGTTCGGTGGTCAGAGGCGGGAGATTTTTGAAGTGGAGACTTCAAGGTAATTCATACAGGAGCAGAGGAGGGAAATTTGGGTGTGGGGATAGTTATGCAGAAAAAGATAGAATACTGTGTAGAAAATTACTTACAAAAGAATGAAAGAGTACTGATGATTAGATTAGAATCTAAACCGGTAAACACAGTAATAATACAAGTATACATGCCCACCTCTAGCTACAGTGACGAAGAGGTAGAAGCGATCTACAAAGACATCGAAGACATATTAAGAAACGTAAAAAGGCATGAAAATTTAATAATTACGGGGGATTTTAATGCAGTGGTAGGTGAGGGTAGGAAAGGAGCGATAGTAGGTTTATTTGGTTTACGCACTAGAAACGACAGAGGAAATAAGCTGGTAGAATTTTGCGACACGAACAATTTAATTATTACAAACACATTATTTCAACATCATTCTAGAAGACGATATACGTGGAAGATGCCAGGAGATATAGGAAGATATCAAATAGATTACATTCTTGTTAGACAACGGTTTATGAATCAAGCAAAAGACTGTAGAAGCTACCCAGAAGCAGATATAGACACTGACCACAACATCGTAATTATGAAGGCCGCACTTAACTTTAAAAATTTGAAAAAAAGAAACGGAAAAAGGCACTTGGACCTACAGAAACTAAAAGAGAAAGATCTTCAAGAAAGATTCAAAAAAAGGTCAAATGAATTACTCACAGATATCGGGAAAATATATGATACTAAGGAAGTAGAAACAGAATGGAATAACATTAAATCCAGCCTCGACATGGCGGCCAAAGATATTCTGGGGTATACACAAAAAGAAAATAAGAAACCATGGTAACGAATGATATCCTGAATTTAATAGAAGAAAGACGAAAATACAAATATAAATCAGACGAAATAGGAAAACAGAGATACAAAGCCATAAAATAGGAAATTATTCGCAAATGCAGGAAAGCTAAAGAACAATGGATTGATGAAAAGTGCAAAGAGGTACAAACTAAGATGGAAGTAGGAAAGACAGATAAAGCATACAAACTAATTAGAATCAATTTTAGGGAAATAAAACCGTATAGCAAAAATATAAGGGACGCGGGAGGAAATATCATGATAGAAAATGTAGAGAAAGTGGGTAGATGGCAAGAATATATAGGGAATTTATATTCAGGAGAAGAACTAACTGCATTAGAACAGGAATCAGACATTGAAAATGATGACTTGGGATATACTATACTTAGAGATGAATTTGAATTAGCATTAAAGAGTCTGAATGGTAAGGCGCCGGGTACAGACAAGATGCAAGCGGAAACTCTAAAAGCTGCTGGTCGAGCAGTAACAGAACGTTTCTTTCAACTTGTAAGCTATATGTATGAAACAGGCGAGATACCCAAAGATTTCAAACGTAACATCATAGTAGCTATACCAAAAAAGAAAGGCGCAGATAGATGTGAAAATTTTCGAACAATAAGTTTGACAGCACACGTGTCAAAAATATTAACTACAATTGTACAAAGATGAATGGAAAAATGGGCTGAAGAAATACTAGGAAAAGACCAGTTTGGGTTTAGGTGAAACAGGGGAACACGGGAGGCTATCTTAGCTCTGAGGGTAATAATGGAGAAAACAATAGAAAAAGGGGAAATCGTGTATATATGGTTTGTAGATCTGGAAAAATCATTTGACAATGTAAAATGGAAAAAAATGTTCGAAATACTCAAAAAGATTGGAATGAGTTATAGGGATGACGGATAGCACATAGCTTATACAAAGAGCAAACAGGAATAATAGAATTAGAGCAGGAAGGTAGAGAAGTAAATATCAGGAAAGGGGTGAGACAGGGACGTTCCCTATCCCCATTAATTTTTCACTTGTACATTGAAGAGGCAATGAATACCGTCAAATGCAGAAAGACATTTAGAATTACTATGCAGGGACAAAAAATTAATATGCTTAGATTTGCAGATGATATAGCGGTATTAGCATCTAGCAGGGAAGAGTTAGAAGAGGCTCTCAATAAAATGGAAACAGTTCTAACAGAAAGATACGACATGAAAATTAACAAAAGTAAAACTAAAGTACTAGTATGCAAAGGAGAGAAAAATAAATCAAAAACAAGAATACAAATATGTAACACGAACTTACAAGAGGTTAAGGATTTCTGCTGCCTAGGAAGCCAAACAACGCAAGATGGAAAATGCACAAAAGATATAAAACAAAGATTAGCACAAGGTCGTGCTACATTTAACAAGAAAAAGCAACTACTGTGTTCAAAGACAACAAACATAGAAACAAGAAGAAGATTGCTTAAAACATATGTATGGGGCACAGCACTGTACGGCTGTGAAGCCTGGACAGTAGGAGAAGCAGACAAGAAAAAGGTAGAAGCCTTTGAAATGTGGTGCTACAGTCGAATGATGAAGATATCATGGACAGACAAAGTTAAGAACGAAGAGGTGCTAAAAATGGTAGGGGAAGAAAGAAATATGTGGAAAACGGTAAAAAAAAGAAGAGATAGAATGATAAGCCACATACTACGGCATGAGGGAATAGTGCGGAATATACTAGAACCAGAGATAGGAAAGAAGAGAGGAAGAGGTAGACCTAGGTTAGACTATTGCACACAGATAGTGTAAGATGTAGGCTGTAGGAGTTTCAGGGAAATGTGTAGGCTAGCTCAGAATAGAAATCAATGGAGGTACGAATCCAACCAGTTCCAAGATGGATAAACTAATGACGAAGAAAGTAACTTCACTTAAACATGATATTAATTATAAGCAACTACAAGCATTGGATGGGCAATATTCTCGAATAATGGTATTTGCGTGAAAGCATTTACTGGAAAACTATTATTTCGGCAAATGTCTAAATGTTGGGAGATCTTGGCAGCCACAGGTTGCTTAACCCCCTTCAATAGATCTCAGTGAAATAGGGCATAATATTAGAAAACAATAGAAGGGGAACCGAGCTGTATTGCTGTGTTAGAATTTCAGGGAACTATGTAGTTTAGTTTAGAAAATAAATAAGTGCAGGTACATGTCCAACCAGTTTTGAGACGGAAAACTCAATGACGAAAAAATAAGCGCAGATAAATCTGATGATTTTTATAAACAACTACAGGTGTTGGTTGTAAAATATCTGCAACTAATGTTGACTGTGCAAAAAGATATATTGAAAAAAATATTAAATCAGTAAATGTTCAAGTGCTGTGGGAACTGGCAGCCACAAGGCTGCTTACTTCCCTTCGCAACCACCGAATGTCGGAAAAATAGGGTATATAAATGTAAAACAATAGAAGGGGACCGAACTGCATCTAACAAGAAAGAACGGCGCCTATGATGAAAGACAACAAACATAGAACAAAAAGTTGTTGAAAGCGTATGTGTGGAGCACAGCACAGACAGTATGCCTACAAAATTCGGGCAGTCTGGAAAGCAGACAGAAGAACAGTAGCAGCCTTTGAAATGCCGTGTTTTAGATGTATAAGGATGGACAGACAAAGGTAATAACAAATAGGTTATAGAAACAGTAGGGGAACAAGGATATCTTTTGAAAAAATAGTAGAAATAGAAGGGCAGACTACGTTGTAAGGCATTTTTTGGAAATAGTATGGGATATATGACAAGCAGAGATAAGAAAAAAGAGGTGGATGTAGACCCAGATCAGATAGTGATAGATGCAGACTGTTCAAATTTCGGGGAAATCTGTAGGTTAGTTCAGAATAGGAAACAATGATGGTACGCGTCTAACCAGTTTCAGGACTGAAGACCCAATGATGATGATGAGATGGAAACAAGAAATTATGACATTTCTGGACTATCAAAACTGACAGATTTGGAAAAACTCCAACAAAATTAATTGTTGAAAAATCTGTAACAGAACATTTAAAAATGAAAAGGAATCAAAATTCATGAAAGGACGGCTCATAAAAGTGAAAACATACCAAAAAGAACAATTTTGATTTTAATGCTAAACAGACAACACCAGTGACAATCCACCGAACATTAATAAGAGTGTATGGCAATTAAGCAATCTTTTGGCATCTCTAAAGAGGAAGGGTAATATAATTAAACGTATTCCGAAAAATGTTAGACCGAAAGTTGCTGCTAAATTATTTTAAATTATAGATGAATGCGTAAAATTAAATATGGTACCAACTTAGACAAACCTTTTCTTATTTACATATAAAATATTGGCTATTCCAAATTTAGAATCAAAAAATAAATCTGATACTATTTTGATATATATTTAAACGAAAAGAATCTCTTAACTGGTATAAAAATAACATAAACAGATAACTGACAACTGCACTATTTTTTTAACTCCCTTTCTATGTCTATCTACTGTCACATTTATTCCGTAACTGTTACAAGACAAATGCCAATTTGGCCGGAATTATCCGGCCAAATTCTTTGAACTCAAAACTAGTGAAAGCAGTTCCATTATCCGAGGTTATCGTATCGGGAATACCATGCGACGCAAATAATAGCCGAAGGTTATAGATCACAACGTTGGTAGAAGCAGAAGCTACAATTTTGAAAACGAATCCACTACTATAAAAATACCTTTCCTTGATGAGGACCTGCAAAATCTATATGCAACCGCCACTAAGATTTCTTTGTAGGCTCCCAAGGAAATATACGTGCGGCTGCTGGAGAGCGTTTATTTTTCTGACAAGTAACACAATTTTTTACCCATTCCTCAATGTTGTTATCAATTCCAGACCACCATACCTAGCTCCTTGCTAAAGCCTTCATCTTAACAATACCAGGATGACAAGTATGCAAAGTCAATAAAATTTTCTTTGTAACCCTTCCAGGAAGCACAACTCTACATCCACGAAGCAAGCAGCCTTTATATGCGGATAATTCGTAACGACATTTGTAATAAGGAACAAATGTTTATTCTAGTTTGTAATTAGACCAACCCCTAAGAACCCAATTTATAACTCTTGAAATTATAGGATCTTTTGCCGATAGTTAAAATGAAGTGTAAGCTAAAATTAAAAAAATTGAGAAAGGTTAAAAGAGAGGGATGGGATCTAGGTAAGCTTAATGATAGTAGGGTAAAAGAGGAATATAAACAAGTATTAGATAATAAGATCAAAGAGATAGCTATAGGAGGGAACGTAGAAAATAGATTGAAAGAAATTAAAAAGGCTGTACATGATACAGCAACACAGACTATAGGTAAGAACAAAATAGAAGCGAGAAAACCCTGGGTAACAAAGGAGATGTTAGATTTAATAGGGAGTAGAAGAAAGCTTAAACCTTTCAGAGAATTGGATAGTGAAAGTATGCAAAAATATAATACAGTTAGAAATAAGATAGTACACGAGTGTAGAAAAGCTAGAAATAAATGGATGGAGGAGAATTGTAAGGAAATACAAGATGATTTGAAAATAGGTAAGACAAACAGGGCTTACAGGGCAGTTGAAAAGTTATTCGGTGAAGATAGGAAAAATATAATGGTATTAAAAACCAGAAGAATGAGCTTCTAATAAATAAAGTCGAGGTAGCAGATAGATGGAAAAGATATTTAGAAGATTTATATAAGGGAGACGATATGGGTGAGTTAGAAAACGACGAAGAAGAGGATGTAGAGATAGGGTTCTCAATATTAAGAAAGGAATTTGATAGAGCTGTTAGGGATCTTATACTAAATAAAGCTTCAGGGATAGACGATTTACCCGCAGAATTAATAAAATATGCAAGTCAGAAAACTTTATACAGATTATATGGACTAGTAAAAGTAATATATGACACAGGTGAGGTTCCAATAGATTTCGAAAAAGATATCATTATCCCAATCCCAAAATAGTCAGGAGCAGATAGTTTAACTTCCCACGCTTCCAAAATACTAACAATAATAATTAAAAATAGAGAAGAAGCTTTGACTGAGAATTATTTAGGCGAAGACCAATATGGTTTTCGTAAAGACAGAGGGACTAGAGAACCGATACTAATGATTAGGACAATTATCGAAAAAAAGGTTACAAAAAAAATAAAAAGACTCATTTCGCGTTTGTAGATTTAGAAAAAGCATTCGATAGGGTTGATTGGATTGTTATGTTCAGGGTTTTGCGAAAAA
Organism: Platerodrilus igneus; assembly: GCA_036346225.1. NCBI lineage: Eukaryota > Metazoa > Arthropoda > Insecta > Coleoptera > Lycidae > Platerodrilus > Platerodrilus igneus. The sequence goes on along the minus strand of JARFIW010000691.1, from coordinate 894,985 downwards.
TAGGAATCTCTCATAGGAATAGAAAAATCATATACAGTCTATATAAAAACCAAAGCGTAGTAATTAGATTTGATGAAATAGAAAAGGAAGCTAAGATTAGAAATAGTGTTAAACAGGGCTGTATACTATCCTCCTTGATTTTTAATGTTTATATTAAGGAAGATTTAAATTTAGCTGGAGAGAGAAAAGAGGTAGGTATTAGTGTACAGGGACAGAAAATAGACATATTACGCTTCGCAGATGATATAGCCATTACAGCAGAGTCTAGAAAAGAGTTAGGAGAGTTTTTAAATATTTTAGATGAGATACTACAGAGTAACTATAGTATGAGAATTAACTCAGGAAAGACAAAGATAATGACAAGTGAGTTACAGCCTAGTTCTAAACCAAAATTAAAAAATAAGTAATACCGAGTTAGAGGAGGTAGATGAATTTTGCTATTTAGGTAGTATAATTACAAAGGATGGATCTTAAAATGAGGTTAGTCCCTGGGGGATGATGCAATCTAAAAAATTCTTAGAGATTCGGGTAGCTGAGAAAAATCTAATATTAATTGATACCAAATAAGACAGATTTATCTCGAAAGATGAGCTAAACAAGATAGAAAGTGTGGTATGACATTAAAAGCGAGTAGTGGTACGGTGGCGGTATGCTCGCTAGAAGGTATGTGTGTAACTTTGTAAGGGGTGGTCGGATTTTAAATCTGTTTACAGATTCGGATTCTGCGTAAAATTCTAGACTAATTTGATGTGTCGTATGTTCAAAAATTTTTGCGGACGCCCAAAATCGCTACCAGCAAAAATCTTAAAATGAGGGTAGCTCCTGGGGATGATGCTATCTAAAAATTCCTAGAGATTTGGGTAGCTGAGAAAATTCTAATATTAATTGATACCAAAAAATGTACATTTATCTCATGGGTGGAAATGGCTAGTCGAAGAAAACTATTTGGTTCAGAATGTTAGAAGTAAAAAAAATCTTAAGATTGGGGTAGCTCTCTGGGGATGATGCAATCTAAAAATTCTTAGAGATTCGGGTAGCTGAGAAAATCTAATATTAATTGATACCAAATAAGATAGATTTATCTCGAAAGATGAGCTAAACAAGATAGAAAGTGTGGTATGACATTAAAAGCGAGTAGTGGTACGGTGGCGGTATGCTCGCTAGAAGGTATGTGTGTAACTTTGTAAGGGGTGGTCGGATTTTAAATCTGTTTACAGATTCGGATTCTGCGTAAAATTCTAGACTAATTTGATGTGTCGTATGTTCAAAAATTTTTGCGGACGCCCAAAAATCGCTACCAGCAAAAAATCTTAAAATGAGGGTAGCTCCCTGGGGGATGATGCTATCTAAAAAATTCCTAGAGATTTGGGTAGCTGAGAAAATTCTAATATTAATTGATACCAAAAAATGTACATTTATCTCATGGGTGGAAATGGCTAGTCGAAGAAAACTATTTGGTTCAGAATGTTAGAAGTAAAAAAAATCTTAAGATTGGGGTAGCTCTCTGGGGGATGATGCAATCTAAAAAATTCTTAGAGATTCGGGTAGCTGAGAAAAATCTAATATTAATTGATACCAAATAAGATAGATTTATCTCGAAAGATGAGCTAAACAAGATAGAAAGTGTGGTATGACATTAAAAGCGAGTAGTGGTACGGTGCGGTATGCTCGCTAGAAGGTATGTGTGTAACTTTGTAAGGGGTGGTCGGATTTTAAATCTGTTTACAGATTCGGATTCTGCGTAAAATTCTAGACTAATTTGATGTGTCGTATGTTCAAAAATTTTGCGGACGCCCAAAATCGCTACCAGCAAAAATCTTAAAATGAGGGTAGCTCCTGGGGATGATGCTATCTAAAAATTCCTAGAGATTTGGGTAGCTGAGAAAATTCTAATATTAATTGATACCAAAAATGTACATTTATCTCATGGGTGGAAATGGCTAGTCGAAGAAAACTATTTGGTTCAGAATGTTAGAAGTAAAAAATCTTAAGATTGGGGTAGCTCTCTAGGGGATGATGCAATCTAAAAAATTCCTAGAAATTCGGGTAGCTAAGAAAAATCTAATATTAATTGATACCAAACAAGATAGGTTGAGAATGTAGACTGTTATCAACAGGATGATTAATTAATCAGGGGTTCTTGTAAGTGGTTATATGCAGAATACAAACAAACAACATGCGTTTTTATGGTTATAATTCAATAGTCAAAGCAATACATATACAAATATTAAATAGTAGTGATATTAAAATAACCATCACTACAAATAAACCCTTAAATTAGAACAAGCTCACCGCCTTCAGCTACAATAACTGTATCACGCACTGTGATTTTAACTTAGAGAGCACGTCTAACTAGTACCGTAGCACACACGCGTCTCCCCTTCGTAAGGGCGCTCACTCTGAACGTCCCCACTACCTTCACCCTAACGTACAATACATATTTATATCTACAAGAGTTGGGCCTGTCACATGACTTCCCTTTTAAATCGAGTAAATGAAACAATTAAGAGATTTAAAACTAATAATGAAAGGCGCAACTTAACAACTAAACATTACTTTGAACATATCGTTTAAGATTATACACATTTTAAATCCTCAACGGTTGACCCGTGGTATCATCTACTACTTCATAGGAATTATGGCCGACTATGGAAATAACCGTAGCAAGACCCTTAAATAATAAAAAGAACTTTTTAATTTCATGCAACTCACTAGACGATTGGGGATGGTTTCTGACAAGAACTTTATCACCTACCGCAAAAGCTGACAGTTTGTGAGCCGAATTGTGACGTTCTTGACGTAATTTAGCCTTCGACAATAATTTCTCTCGGGCAAACGTTACAACGCTAACACGATCTAACTCGGGTGTCTCGGCCGCTGGGAATTTCACTTTTGAAACAAACGGATTCACAGGGCGAATACCAAAATGTAAAAATTCAGGCGAAAACGAGGTACCACTATGTATAACACGATTCAACCACGACTGAAGACTATCAAGAACCCACACCCCTTTGTGTGTCGGTAATGGCATGTGCTTCGCATTAATCTGCCAATTTATTAATTCTTTCCACCGGGTTACCTTGGGGAAAATAAGTAGAGGTACGTCGCACGCGTATCCCTTCATCCTTAAGTCGATCGGACCATACTTTACTAGAGAACTGAGTCCCGTTATCTGATAGGATACTTTCTGGCTTACCCATGAACGGAACACATTTTGACAAAATACAATTTATAATGGTCTTGGTCGTACCACGCCGTAGCGGGAACAGCATGACAAATTTGCTGAACACATCAATACACACCAGGAGCATTTTAGCCCCTCCTCAAGATCTCGGTAATGGTCCTATTAGAGCTACACTTAACATTTTATTGATATTGTCTGGCACCACGCTCTGCATGGCCCCATGTGAACGTACAGAACTTTTGGCCTTCTGGTACAGATCACAACTAGCAATATATTTACGACAGATGCGCCGCATTTTATGCGAATAATAATCCAATGCTAATTGGGCATAACACTTCGCCTGACCAAAGTGCCCCTGCTCTTCATGCTCCTGTAACACTAAAGGCTTGACTTGGGCCGCGAGAATGCATAGCCGGAAATGGGCATTTGCTCCCGAACAATAGTCCATTGTGGACCACAAACCACTTCGATTTGTTCGAGCCTTTATCAGCCCCTATCAACGCTTGCCTAACCTTATTGCAGAAAGGATCATTCGCCTGATCCTCTGCCAACCGCTTCATATTAGCCGTTTTATAAAGATCGGAACGACGTATTGTAAATATTGCAATATTTAAATCAGAGGGAACTTCAATTTGGTTTCCCGACTTTTTTCAGGATACCGAGATTAGGCATCTGCCATAAAATTCTCGGACCCCTTACAATAATTTATTTGGAAATCATATTCCTGTAGGTACAATATCCACCGTGTCAGACGAGCAGACAGTAACCGACAAGATCGAATGAACGCTAGCGCCTTATGATCCGTGATAACAGTAGTGTCACGACCTAAAACTAACACGCGCCATTTTTTAAATGCAAAAACCACTGCAGCGGCCTCCTTCTCTGTAATCGTATACTGAAACTCTGCCCCCTGCATTATGCCGTTCGCAAATGCAATTATCGCCCTTTTACCTAGAACTTCCTCCTGTTGAAATAACACCGCCCCCAACGCATATCCAGACGCATCAGTTTGGATGAAAAATCCTCTAGTAAAATCTGAATGTCTCAATACCGAAGCCTCTAAGAAACTTTTTTTAATTTTGATAAAGGAGTTGTCCTCTTTGACCCCCACTTCCAAGGTTGGCCTTTCTTTAGGAGACGAGTTAACGGAAAAATCAACTGAAAGTAATTCCTGCAATACCTCGAATCGTAATTCACAACGCCTAAAAACGCCTTCACTTGCTTAACATTGCAAGGTCTCGGATAATTTTGGATAGCCCGAACCCTATCCGGGTCCATCCGAATATCTTCCGCTGAAATAATATGGCCTATATAATTAACTTTCTTACAGGCAAAGTAAGATTTCTTTAATTTAATAGTACACCCTGCTTTTTGAAACTTTTTAAATATCACCTCAAGATGGTTTAAATGAACCTCCGGTGATGGGGAATAAATCAATGGATCATCGACATAGGCTATTGAAAAACCCTCAACCTTGCTGCCCAGCACAGCTCGCAGCCCTCGAATAAATGACCCTACATATGTGCAAACCCCAAACGGCAAAACACAAAACACATACGTTGTACCATCGTACAAAAAACCAGTATACTTCCAATGCTCCTTCTTTATCGGGATTTGCCAATACGAAGCGGACAGATCAATCGTACTTAAGACTTGACCCGGTGAAAAATCATACACTAACTCCGATACGTTAGGCGGAATGACGTGATCCTTAACCATACGCGCGTTAAGATATCGTGCGTCTACGCAGACTCTAATAGAATTATCCTTTTTTCGGACTACCACTAAGGGACCTATGTACTCGGTTTGATACGGGGTAATCACCCCCCAGTCTATCATTTCCTGGATCTGACGGCCAACTTCATCCTTGTAACAAATAGGCATCGGGTACGGCTTTATGAAAAATGGGTCATGAAGGAATATTTCATGCTCATAGCAATTAAAAGTGCCCAGCTGATTAGAAAACACCTCAGAATATTTCAACAAAAGATTATATAACATGACCTGTTGTGCTTCATTAAAACACTCGGCCGCTAAAGCTTTATCTTTAGTCTCTCCTTCCGAATAAGATTTCGGTCGGGGTTTCTTCAGCACTACCGATTCCTCTTCTACTACTTCGTTCACCGATATGTGAACTCCTACATTGGGTTCCCCCACAAAATCAATACTAAATGGCTTGCCGCAATAATCCCCATCTAAGGTATTATTGGCAAAATTTATTTGTAATCTATTATCGCGAAGCCAATCGCATCCAAGTATTACTGGACGGGCTAACCCCGGAATAATTAAAAAGGAGTATTCAAACTCGTTTTCCCAGCCTTTCACGCGGAACGTAAGAAATACCTGCTCATTCACTTTCGTTGATTTATCTCCCAGCGCTCCCGTTAATGTAATACATTTCTCCGGAATTCTAGGAATTTTAGAATTGGTTTGCAATAACGTCGATAAAAACGCTTGACTTATGCATGTTATCTGACTTCCAGAGTCGATTAACACGCGAACTTTGTGCCCTTCAATATTTCTATCAACGGTAGGCAGCACTACCACCGTCTTAATTTTAGGTTCGTCTTCCTCTAAAATTTCAGAGAAATCCCTGTTAAAAATCGTTGTTACCTCTCGATTAGCAATAGTTGGTTGACTATTACGGGAATCATTAACAACTCTACCGTTATTGTTACCAAAACTCTGTTCTGTATGCGGACGTTCGCTACCCCTCTGTTCCCCTCTACTAAATTGATTACGGGCTCTATTACCCCCATCATTCTCTTGCGCCGGGCGATCGCGATTTCTCCACGATTGCTGATTCGACCTTTCATTACGCGAACTTTCATCTTCAATTGCATCTACCCCCCTGAAATGAGATTCAATATCATCCACCGATCGGTATCCCGAATTTATCAGTCCCCGCCTAATTTCAGGTGAGAAATGGTTTATTATCATGGAGGTTAATTCGCTTTCGTCAATACTTTGCGATAAATAGCTAGCTTCTTTAATCGTTTTTAGAAAGTAGTCCGCTCTGGACCCCCTCTTATACTCCCCAAATTTAATATTAGAAAACGCTTCCCTTTGTTTCTCTACTCCCCAATATCTACTCACAAACTGTTCAATAAATTGCTCTAATGAACCAAAACGTTTAATTTCTGCCCAATCCTGAACAGAACCTTTCAAGCATCCTGTAGCATAATATACCTTTTTCTCGTCAGGAACTCCTGCCTCGTCTAATAAAGTAGTTAATTTTTCAATGAACGCCATCGGGTACGTTTGACTATTAACTGAAAATTGTAAATTGGTACCCCAGGTCTTTTCATGTCGATATATAACTCCTACTATGTGAACCGCGATACGGTTCCCCGCTAAATTGTCTCTGAGGTGTAACAGTTTCATTTTTAAGACATTCTTTCCTGTCACTCTGTACATCTACACTAGTATCTATTTTAGTTTCTTCAACGTGACTAGATTGGTCACCCTCTTTTAACAAAATCTGCTTTGATATATTACCAATGCCAAAATGAGAATGTAGACTGTTATCAACAGGATGATTAATTAATCAGGGGTTCTTGTAAGTGGTTATATGCAGAATACAAACAAACAACATGCGTTTTTATGGTTATAATTCAATAGTCAAAGCAATACATATACAAATATTAAATAGTAGTGATATTAAAATAACCATCACTACAAATAAACCCTTAAATTAGAACAAGCTCACCGCTTTCAGCTACAATAACTGTATCACGCACTGTGATTTTAACTTAGAGAGCACGTCTAACTAGTACCGTAGCACTCACGCGTCTCCCCTTCGTAAGGGCGCTCACTCTGAACGTCCCCACTACCTTCACCCTATCGTACAATACATATTTATATTTACAAGAGTTGGGCCTGTCACAAGGTTTATCTCGAAGGATGAAAAATGATTAGTCGAAGAAAACTATTTGGTCCAGATGTGGGAGGAAATGAGGATGCTAAGATGAAAATGCGAGATATATTTATCTCGAAAGATGAAAAATGGTTAGTCGAAGAAAACTATTTAGTCCAGATGAATGTGGAAATGAGGGCTTCTGGTGGAAATGAGGTTCCAGAACCGGCACAAATACTCTACTATACATTTTAACTGATTCCAAAATCTCAAGTAAAATTCAACCGTAAGCCTATCATGCCGGGTGATTTATTTTTGTTTAACAGTTGCAATGCCTGAGTGAATTCTACTGTGTAGGTTTCCTCCAGTTTGTTTTTGTTTTCTGTGTTTAACGTATAAGAATATTCTCATCCTTATACATTTTTGTGTAGTGTTCTTTAACGGCACTACAAATCTTAAAAGGATCTTTTGTGATCACTCCACCAATAAGAAGCTCTTTTGGTGTACCTGAATACGAGCGTCTTGCGCCACATCTGATCTTGGCTGCCGCAAGGTCATCATACTCGTCATTTACATACTTGCAGCTTTCCAATATGCTATAGTGATATTATTGCCTATTTGGTGTCAATATTCGAGATGCACCATTTTGCTGAGATTATTATCCCCACAAGCGGATTCCAAAATTCGATTTTTTGATTTATTCTCCTTTCTGTGAGATACACTACTGATACAATAAGTGATTTACTTTTTTCTATAATGTAATGAAGATATAGTTTCCACTTGTTCATTTACAGAATTAAAATTATTAAATTAAAACCACCAACGAACATAACATCTGTGAACATAAACATAACCTCTCATACATAAACCTATCCAGGCCAATGACAACAAGGAAGCTATGGCCTTGACGGCAGCCAAGATCAGATGTGGCGCGAGACGCTCGTTACCTGAATTACCACGCAACATTCTATGAAGAGATGGTTGATCAGCATTGTACAAATTCTGATATTTTGTTATTGCAGCAGTATGGGCAGCATTGCTTCTAAAAGTGCTTTTAACCTCTGTAATCAACCTATATATATTTTGAATACCGGTGCGGTTGGTTTCAGCCGAGATGTTATTTAAATGTTTGATTATAATTTTTTGTTGTGCAATTTTTGTCTGCTTGGTTTGTCTAACATATTGGATTGTTATTTCTTTGATTTCAGTTTTAAGTTGGTCCCAGCTAGAAAGTGTAACCGTACCCTCTTCTCTGCTTTGAACTTGTATATTTAAAAAACGTTGCATCGTTTCTACATGTCTTGTCTTCTAACAATTTATTGTTAAATTTTCAATATGGGGGCGGAGGTAGAAACATCTTTGCGCTCTGAGTACTTTCTGGGCACAAGTGGTCAGAGAACGACACATGAAGGCTTGATGAAATGAAAGCATTTACAGTGTTTTGAGTACACTAAAAACGATCTAACCTCGAAGCTGAGTTGGGTGTTATATATGTGTTTCGTATTGATTAAAACTCAAACTATAGTTGAATAAAGTTGTGCAGTGCGCTTGCGCCTCTTATAGTAAAACGTGTACGAAAGTGGTTTTGTTACGTTTATCGAAGACTCTTCATCCGACCTAGTACCGGAACGGTTGTGCGGGACAATCTATACAAACAATAAAGTATAGTGCTCGTAACAGTGCATTCAACTGACTCACCTGAGGGCATTGCAGCAACATTGAAGAGGACCACACACCAACGACAATATTGGTGAGTGAATTTATGCATTCTGTTTGTTTTTACATGCATACAATTTTCGCATTTAAAGCTCGCGTTTTGTTATACTTTCGCAATACAGTCTATTAAAATTAATAAGACGCGCCAGCACATTATTCAAGTTAATTAATTACATTTTTGGTCCTTCGAACCGGATCATATCATGTCGTTTTGTCCGTCAAAAGTTTCGTGCAAAACTGGCAATAAAAATCATCATACATTGTTACATTTTGTGCAGTCGATTGCTACGTCACCAGCTTCTTCAACTCCAACTCATGAAGAAAATTTGCAAACCAGTTCGTCTAATAATGCTACTTGTACTACAACAGTTGGGTCTGAGGCGATAGCTTGTCTAGCTCTGCTACCCACGGTTTGTTTGGAAATTCTCGACAAGAGAAATCAACCTCAAATTATTCGTGCTCTAGTAGACACTGGGAGTCAAATTTCATTTATTACGGAGTCTTGTCGTAAGTCTATTGGTATATCGTCTCGTCCTTCTTCGATTCCTATTTCTGGTTTGGGCCAGACTTCACACCAAACGTTAGGTGTGATATCGGGAACAATTCGTGCCATTCAGGAATATGATTCAGTCCCCACGGACAACAATTTGAAAATAAACTTAATGGTTTTGCCGTCTATTTGCGGTAATTTTCCAAACAAGTATATTCAATCGCATTGGTCTCGTATGGAAAACATAAAACTCGCAGATGAAAACTGGAGACATCCTTCTCCAGTACAAATGTTATTGGGCTCTGATGTTGTCAGTCGTATTTTGCTCGATGGAAAAATTGATGGCAAAGAAATTTCGCCTGTTGCTGTCAACACCAAATTTGGTTACATGATATTTGGTACTGTCGATCCCATCTCAACCAATGTTATCCATTCGTTCTTTGTATCTATCGATCCTTGTATGGATATTAATCATAAACATTTTTGGGTGCTTGACGACATTCCATTGAAGAGTTTGTCGTCCGCGGAAGATGACCTTGCTCAACAATCTTTTGATAACTCGTTGTATCGGTTACCCAATGGTAGGTTCGGCGTGAGCCTACCATTTAGAGAAAATGATCGTGAGTTTCCGGACTCGAAATCTATTGCCATTAAACGTCTATTGTCACTAGAGCGTCGTCTCAAAACTAATCCAGCTTTGCGAAATTTGTATGTAGATTTCATGCGTGATTACGAAGCATCTGCGTATTTTATTCCACACCATACCGTGTTCAAACTAGAAAATAATAAACCTAAATTGAGAATTGTTTTGATGCTTCGGCTCGAGCTTTAAATGGTATTTCATTGAATGATATCTTACTCACTGGACCTAAGCTCCAGAATGATATTGTAAAAATACTTTTGGCATTTCTAAGCGGATTTTACTTTCGACAGTTGCTAGGGTTTACGATCCTCTAAGATTTATTACACCAGTTACCTTACTACTCAAACAACTCATTCAACAATTTTGGGCGCTGGGATTGGATTGGGATGATCCTCCTCCTGAATCTATTGTCATATTTTGGAAAAAATTTGTTGCTGAATTTTCATATATTGATTCAAATTCCTCGATATATCCCTATTGATGAAGCCTGTAGTATACAACTACATGGTTTTTGTGACGCGTCCGAGACAGGATATTCGGCTATTGCATATTTTCGTTTAGTATTTCCGTCAGGAAAAATATCTGTTCACTTTGTTATGACTAGATCAAAGGTCGCCCTTTTGAAATGTCTTTCTATACCCAAGCTAGAACTATGTGCTACCGTACTTTTGTCTAAATTAGTTCATTTTGTTAAAACTACTTATTCAAATGTACCCTTTGAAAAAATCTGTTGTTACACTGATTCTTCTGTCGCTTTGACTTGGATTAAGTCATCTACCTATCGTTTAAAAATGTTTGTAACTAACCGTGTTAGTTATATTCAAGAACGTATTTCTCCCGAACAGTGGAGTTAGTTCTTCAAACAATCCATCTGATTGTGCTACCAGAAATTTATTTCCTTCGATATTACCCGCGCATCCGCTATGGTGGGCAGGTCCTGAATTCTTGTCGTTGTCTGAAGAAAATTGGCCTTTGCCAATATTGTTCGTCCGTTCTCTGGAAGCATCTTCTGAGGAGAAACACATTACTTTAATTGTTACTGTAGAATCAACTTGGCTGGAAGACTTATCAAACAAATTTTCGCCGTTACACAAAATTCAACGTATAATCGCATATTGTCTGAGAATCTTTAAAGTTAGAAAAGGTACCATCAATTTGCTATTTTTATCGTCGGTGGAGCTTCACACTGCTCTTATGGTTATTGTCAAGATGGTCCAATTTAGTTCACTTAAAGTTGAAATCGAAGCCGTTCGTCAAGGTGAGCCTTTGCCTAAACATCTGCAACGTCTAGGCTTATTTCTTGATTCGAATGACATTTTAAGAGTAGGCGGGAGACTGATTCATTCCAGTCTTCCAGCTTCAGCAAAACATCCAGCGGTATTACCCAATAAACATCGTATAACAGATTTGTTGATTAAACAAGTGCAAATACTCCCTGTATGTTTGTTGTGGTTTGTTTAGTATTCTTCTTAATCTTCTTTGGGTATTAAACCACTCATAGTTTTAAAATTATCTTTATTAACGTTTCGATCCATAACCCAGGATCGTTTTCAATTATTTTGAAAACGATCCTAGGTTATGGATCGAAACGTTAATAAAGATAATTTTAAAAACTATGAGTGGTTTAATACCCAAAGAAGATTAAGAATAAACAAGTGCACACACAAAATTTACATTCGGGAGTAAACACAACGATGTACTTGCTTCAAGAACGATTTTGGATCATCTCATCTCTTCGCGCAGTTCGTAGAATACTATCTAAGTGTTATCATTGCTATCGTCTTCGCCCTATTTCTGTCAGTCCAGTTATGGGTGAATTGCCTTCATTTCGTGTTTCTCAAGCCAAGGCTTTTAGTTCCGTCGGTATCGATTTTGCTGGCCCTTTTACGATTAACATGCATCGTGCAAGGGGCACCAAGACTTGCAAGGCATATCTTTGCGTGATTGTTTGTTTCGCCACTAAGGCTCTTTATTTGGAAGTCGTATCAGACTTGTCGACTGATGCCTTTATCGCTTGCCTTCGTCGTTTTATTGCTCGTCGTGGTCGGTGTCAACGCATTTTCAGCGACTGCGGCACAAATTTCGTCGGCGCTAGTTGCCAACTTTTAAAGGATTTCCGACACTGTGCAAAATCGTTAGCCATTTCGTGGCATTTTAACCCTCCGTCTATCCCTCACTTCGGAGGTATTTGGGAAAGCGCCGTTAAATCGGTAAAAACTCACTTATTTCGTGTTGGAAACCAAGTGCTCACGTACGAGGAGTTTCATACTTTAATCACTTAGATTGAAGCATTGTTGAATTCAAGACCCTTGTGCAGCATAAGTTTGGATCCCAATGATCTTTCGTCACTGACACCAGGTCACTTTCTAACTTTAGAACTCTTGACAGCACCTCCGGAGTCAGACTTGTCTCATTTAAAAATCTCTAGGCTTTCTCTTTGGCAGTTGATTCAAGCTATGCATCAAAGTTTTTGGGTTCGATGGCACAATGAGTATTTACACCAATTGTATCAACGTGGTCGGTGGTACAAGTCCAAGAGACTCGACGGCGTTGACATTGGTACTTTGGTGCTCATCAAAGAAGAGGGTGTTCCTCCTTTAAATTGGAAACTCGCCAGAATTATAGAGCTTCATCCTGGAAGCGATGGGGTACCTCGTGTAGCCACCGTAAAAACTTTATGAGGCAATTTGAAGACCAATGGTCAAATTATGCCTATTGCCGTCTCAATAATAAATATTAATTATTTTAGTGTCCTTTATTATAGTTTCGTAAGCATTATTATTTTCATTTAGTTCTACATACAAAGTCAAAGTTAAATTTTTCGTGTTAAATTTAAAAAAAAATAGCTCAAAGCTATTTTGGTGGGCAGAATGTTTTGTATTGATTAAAACTCAAATTATAATGGAATAAAGTTGTGCAGTGCGCTTGCGCCTCTTATAGTAAAACGTGTACGAAAGTGGTTTTGTTACGTTTATCGAAGACTCTTCTTTCGACCTAGTACCGGAACGGTTGTGCGGGACAATCTATACAAACAATAAAGTATAGTGCTTGTAACAGTGCATTTAACTGACTCCCCGGGGGCATTGCAGCAACATTGAAGAGGACCACACCCCAACGACAATATTGGTGAGTGAATTTATGCATTCTGTTTGTTTTTACATGCATACAATTTTCGCATTTAAAGCTCGCGTTTTGTTATACTTTCGCAATACAGTCCATTAAAATTAATAAGACGCGCCAGCACATTATTCAAGTTAATTAAATACAATATGTATATTCTGCGTTGGCATGGTTGGATATTTTCCAGCAATCACTTAATTCAAATTCAGAAATTAGTTCTTTCAGACGTTGTGAAACTTTCTTATACCTATCGATTGAGGGAAAATAGTACAATTAAAATCGCCGCCAATAATAATCTTGTCCCTGTCAATTGTCTGCGTTTGTAGCCAAGACGCTAATGTGTTTAGTATGTCGAGGGATATCTCTTCATTATGCGGAAGGTATATTGTTAACAAGTGCCATATGCAAGAGTTTATGTTTAACGTTGTAAGTTGTAGATATGAATTGTACATGTTTTCTTGTTGAAGTATTTGAAAGTGGGACTTTTTTAATAGAATGGCTGTTCCTGAATAATTTGTGTTCCTTACATTTGCTAAATATTTATATTGAGTTATATGAGTAAGTAAATGCAGATCATCGTTTCTGAAGTTGGTTTCTTGCAACAGGGCAATGGTAGGTTTTACATCGTTTAAAAAGTCTATGAGTTGACAAATTTTTACTTCACTTCGAATGATTTTAACGTTAAGCATAATTATTTTTATATTTTTTTTTAGTAGCAACTTTGGTCGCTTCCGCGCCCTTCGCTAAGGCTTCTATTTATGGACATCTACGAATCACTGATTGAACTAGTGGGCGATACACTTATGCCTTCTGCTAATAGGTCTCTTTTTATTGTAACTATGAGTCTTTTACATCTTTCTTTTAAAGCTCTAGCAATAGGTGTATGTTTAGCGTCTTTAAGCATCTTCAATAATTATTCTGGGTTTTCCGTATATTCCTCACGATAAGTAGCTGGGTACCGCTTCCTTTACTTCCGTTAAGAAATCTGTGAACTGTACGTAATCCAACGGATAGTCTTCGTTTGGCCACAGCATTTCTAGATTCTTATAATCGTCGACAATGATATCGGTGCTCTGTTTTCTGCTTTTTACGAGGTTGGGCTATTTTCTTTTTTGGAATTTCAAATTCGTCTTCATTAATTGTTTTCTCAGAGCGCTTTAGTATTATACTATGTGTTGTTGTACTTGATTTATCCGGCTCCTTTTCAAGATATTTTCCTCGTCGCTGCTTAATATACTGTTACGAGTTACTACTAGGCAACCCGTCAAACACACAAGCGCCGTAAGCAATGTATATTCTTCAGGAACCGAGAGTGTTCGAGCACATACCAGAGAATGAATCGTCTATTTAATTCAGGGTATAAATAACACCGATGATGAAGTACAGGGTTAGTCTATATCAGAATGTCAAATATAAATTATATGGTGTAAAGTTAAATAGTTACGCTTTTGAAAGTCCAAGAGTAAAGATAAATTTATATTATGTGAACGTGTCTATTGTACCGACAGCTTGTAGAATACATAAATATACAAAAGTGTAATAAATAAATAGTAGTGTTTAGTGTTGTTAATAGACCTATGATTAAGAATTTAGTTAAAGAAGATATTAGTGCTTGTAAATAGCATTAGTGTGATAGTGCTTCATTGTTAATTGGACTGAAAACATCTATAAATAAGGCATATACTGTTAATTAGACTTATGAATACTGAGTAATAAAAACTTTTATTACTACTTGTTTTAAATTGGTGAAACGCGGTAGTAGTAGCCCGCTACAATACTTTCTGTAGCCTCTAACGTAGAAGCCGGTGGATGTTTCTAAGTATATTGTTCCCCTTCATGTTGTTGAAAATTAACAGTGGCCTGAATATCTTTATTTGGACACCTTGAAGAAATATGTCCCAGTTCTTTACAAGTAAAACACCGAATAGTTTCATCCGATATAAAAATGTGGTAGTCTTTGTTGTCGTAACTAAGAGTAATACTTTCTGGTATTGGATCGTTTTCTGATACGGATACTTGCCTTCTAAAACTAAGTACGTGGCGGTATTCGTTTAGTCAAATTCCAGCTCCAATGAAGGATACTGGTGATAACATATATAGTTTTCTATTTTTAAGTGCATTGTAATAAAAAATTGTTTCTAACTTTATTTTTTATTGTTTTTATTTATCCTCGTGACTATCAGCTAAAAAATTATACCTTTAAATTTCATAAACCCTAACCTGATATCACAAGGTCGGGAATATCTTCTTATTAATGTAAGCCCAAGGTAAAGTTGGATGGAGAATGGCTTGAGAAAAAGAAAAACTCTTAAGACATAAACGGCTAATCGAGTGTTAGCTCTGGGTAGATCATGAGCTTGGGTCATGGGTTGTCAAAAGACCAAAAATATATTTAATAAGCGCCACCGTATTTTTCAATACAATAACCAACAAAATTTAACTGTGCTTGTATTAGGGAAATGCGGAAATCTTATGTCAACACCACTAACATAGCCATAAAACCTGAATTTCACTCTTTTAAACACACTTACCAAAATCTAAAACACCAGATGTCATACAGATGTCTCGGCTTGACCTGTGAACAAACAAAGGTACAATATGGACACCATTTGTGTCCCCAAAAATATTTGCCAAAAATAAAATAATAGAATTTTGGTTTCTAAAATATACACCCAGGGAATTTGTTTTCATTACACACAATTTCTAATCAGGGATGACTTGTAATTTTTTACTTGAATTCTAAATAATAAAAAGTCATTCAAAAACAAAATAGATTCTATTTGAATAAATTTCTGGTTTCATGTAACTATAATATTTAAATTCGTATCTTTATAAAATTTTCTCTTAATAATTTGTATGGAACAGAAATATACTAGTAAAGAATTGCATTTAATAATCTTTATGGAACAGAAATATACTAGTAAAGAATTGCATTTAATAATCTAAAGATTTCTGAATGGATCTTTCTACAAAATTTAAATATGTTGACTTGAAATTTTCTAAGTTATTCATAATACATAATTTTCTTTAAGCCAATGAAGTACTTCTTCGACCTTCACAGTAAAATTTAATTATCAAAGCGTTGTTGAAATATTACATAGTTACTCTAAGTTACATTTATTTAACAGTTAATACTCGAATTCCACATGTCGATGAAAAATGAAAGTTCATGATCTCAAAATATTTAAACATACTTTAAATTAACGTAAGGCGACATGTGAGGTTTAAATAGGACAACTGAATCTATGTTTTTATATATCTGACATAAAATGTCATTCACAACTTTTTAAATGTACACTTTGTGTGCACGTGCAAACATTCTGACAACAATAAATTTGTTATTTAATTTGCTGTTTCCTTAAAAGCTTTTTACGTTACGAAATTTTTAATGTTCTACTTTCTTATTGCAACTTAATTAATATTCAAAGCGATTAAATTCTAAAGTACACTCACGTGTTATGATATTGCGCTGAACGAAAGAATTAGGACCTTGACCTAAGCTGTATGGAAATTTCCTTAACCATTGATTATCAAAGTTTTTCTGAATACAAGTATTATTTGACGAAACTAACTTCTGCTTGATTGAATTTAATACTCCAACAAAATTTAGAACATATATGAAATTGCCTTCCATGATACGGCATGAAGATATTATATAAGATATTGGATTAGGATATGATATAAGATATTGCACTATGAGAAAAAGTATTAGTATAATCTATTTAATTAATTTATACCAACTGTATTAATCCTTAGACCTGCAGGGATCAACTGAACCGCTCTAGGTGGGACCTATAGAAAGACATGCTTACGCTATAGCTAGTGGTTCGACCTCCAGACATCAAGAATCAATCAATTATAAGTTCTTTTTCTTACTCTGTTTGAGGCCACGTGCCTACACACGACCATCTTGACTTCACTATCTTGTAGAGCAGCTTGCCCGTTTGAACGCTGATAATGAAGTGAACAAATTGACAACTCGACAGAGCGTAGTAACAAACCTTAGAGCATAAAGGTAAAGGAATCTATGTGTTATTATCAATACTATGCATTAATTTCTATTGGACGGAAATTCACAAATTAAATATTTTAAATTATAGCTGTTTTATTTTTTATGTTAAAGAACGAAGTGTAACTAGAAAAAAAATACGTTACAGCATTTTCTAGGACGGAATGCGGGATGTAAGGGGATACATTAGAAATAACTAACCTTTTTGATGGACTTATCAATTTTCTAGCGGGTATAAAAACGCTGCCCATATTAACTTCGCTGTATTGTGATATAAATTGTGCAACTAATTCTTTACTTCCAAGATTGATGCATATTCGGCTGTTAGAATTTCTAGACGCGAATAATATTTCTTTAGGCTTCAGTATGTATCTACCACAATTACATACCCCTTTAGTGGTATACCATCAATTGCGGGAAATATAATTGCTTGGTCTTTTCTTGGAAACAAGGATGACTTAATTATGTCTGAAAATAAACTAGGTTTTATATTTGCATTCAGTTCCGTCGCAGTAGAATTTTCTAAGTGGTTGAGTTTACATTTTCTTCTGCACCCCTGTATTCAGAAGTGACGCCCTTTACCTGATTATTTCTATTATTATTGGATTGATTGACAAGCATAGTCTATTGTATGTAGTAATTCTACCTGTTTGGATAAGGAAAGCATTGGTATATTGGAATTGGTTGTGATGTATATTTATTGAAAGGAAGATAAGATATTAAGTACCTGTTTGATTCAACGGCCTTGCGAGCACGTTTTCCGTTCCGTACACTTAACTTGTATAATGTTTATTATAATATTACTACAAACTATGAGAAAAAACAGAGAAAAATTGTTCAACATGTATTTTAAAACGCCAAGCAAATAGTATATCTTATAGCACTAATTGCAATTTAATAACTTCTTTAAACCACTAAATATTACTAAATAATATGTAACGGGCATTTTTATTAAATGTAACATTTTACGCTCTTCTCAAATAGTACATACATTTCCGCAATTACTATTTCTATATTTTACATTTGTTTGCATAAAGTCAATACTTCCGCATAGCTTTCAGAATTGTATACAATTTAACTCGTGTGTATTAATTAAAAGTAGGTAATTTGAAGATTGATTTTCATTAATAAAAATTGGATTATAAATAAATTACTTTCCGACTTATCGGAAACGATAAACAGCCTGTAATTAATTATTAGATACGATTGTTACATTCACGTTTTAGATGTCCTTATGTTATTAGCGAGGTAGATAAAAGTCGATAAGCGGTTGTAATAGCGAGCAGTTTTTAGTTTTCGTGCTTAGTTTTCTATGTAGAGATTACGTTTAAAATACTGTTTCCTTGTGGCTTTATTAATTGTGTTTGGAGTTGTCGTTTGTTCTTCGTTCCTGTATATTACGTTAAAGGTGCTGTTCCTTGTTGCTTTGAAAATAGTGCGAATTGATGCGGAATCAATTTCGAATCGTGTATGAACAATTACGACACGCTTTTTGTTGTTTTTCTTGTGAAGTGAAAGCTGTATATTAACTGCGAACGTGTTTACTCGACCGCACGTGGTACCTTTTTGTGTATCAGGGTAATTGCAATAAACTTGTACAGAATTTTTATAGGAGCCACTTTAGTCAGGTTTTAAAACTCCCTAAAACCTTTGCAAAACGAAATTGCAGAAGTGTTTAACTCATTCCGTATTAATGATATGTGAAATTTACCTTGCATTTAATAAGTAAATAAACTATGAACGTACATTCTTTTTTTAAAGACGAGATTGTGAGAGTGATCGTGCTTTTAAATGTTTCACCGTATTCAAACAATGCCTGTACCAACTGAAATTAGCTTCAGAAGTTGACGAAGTTCTTTCTGCTGAAGCAGATCCGCAATACGGAAAATTCTTGACGGATGGTTGGATCGGAACTATTCTAACTTTAATTGTTCTTAGTTGCGTGTGTTGCATGTGTTCCTGTCTGTTGTACCACAACTTCCACCCCCGCGAATAGACTGTGAATCTTTGCCAAGCTACACCAGGGCATCCGGCTTACTAAGTTTCAAGTTGATAATGAGATGGAACCATGGACACCCCATACTCCACCAGCTCCAACTGCAAGGCTATCAGTAGCCGAACTGTTCCAATTCTATAGAAACTCTTCCTGTGCTCCTGGTTGTGTAAGTTGAACTATTTCATACTTGTTATTACTGTAAATATCTATCCGTTTGTTTTGCAATATTCTTCGTCGTTCTGATACCGTTTACAATAGACTTGCCTGCTATTAAGAAAAAAAAAGAGAAAAAAAAACAATCAATACTACTGAATTACTGATATCACTTGTGACTTACCTATTTATCTTTTGTTAACTTTTTGTCTGATTTATGTTTAATTGGTGTGTGAGGAAACGTTTCTGCTACTCCCCAATATTACCTCACTTTGTACTAAAGATTTGTTATATTGCTTTTAACGTTGTTATATTATATAGATTATCCAAACAGTTTCTTTTTTTTTACATTCGACAAAGTACTGAATAATTTAGACTTTTCATTACTGCTATACTTTTTCTTTATTTCAGGTTTGCAGGACTAATTTGTTTTTCTTTCAGGTTTACTATTCTAATTTTTCTATTGCAGGTACTGTTACTAACTCCTTACCGCCGCATACATCATAGGTCAGTCTGCTTTCTACAACCCCCCCTACTCTTCGATTGAGCCGGGTCATTTCTTTGGCTTTCTTTGTGTTACGTAGCATAAATTTGGCGCCCAACGTGGTTGCAACGAAAAAAAACGTAACAAATATGGAGCTAGCAATACGCGTGTTTCCACTTCGAAAACTCGTGTTTGTGTGTTTGTGTGTGTGTGGGTGGGTGCGTGCGTGCGTGCGTATTGTGTGTGGGTGTGTGTGGATTCGTGTGGGTTTGTGTATGTGTGTTATTATTATTATTTTTTTGTCAGTTTAACATCATCGACATCTGTTGTTGCGGTAGTTCGTCGCGGATCGTCATACATTTGGGCTAACTATATGAAGTCAACCTTAGTATTTGATTATTCCTCCAAGTGTGTGATGTCCTAGTTTGGTTTCGGATTGTGTCTAGGTTTGGTTCCATGATAGGATTATCCATTTTTAAAATAATTTTTGGCATCTGTGTATGGCACTTGGTCAATTTCTGGTGTATCAGGTTTGGTGGCTTCTCTAGCTTTATTATCGGCTGTTTCGTTTCCTTTTATTTTTCTGAGGCCAGGACACCATAAACATGTTACAGTTATATTGTTATTATGAAGGTGTGCTAGGTATTGAATTTACTGAATCAAGTTAGAGGTGAAGGGATCTGGTAATGTCGGCAATGTATTTTGAGAGTCTGTGTATATTAGGGAATGTTATTCCTTAGATTCTAGCTAATGCTTTAAAACTTCTCATATGTCATACACTTCCGCTGTTATAACGCTTGCAGCTGGATGGAGTTTCCGCGAGTAGGAAGTGTTTGAGCATGTAAACGCGCATCCTGTTGCCTGTTTGGTTACCGAGCCATCTGTGTATATTATGCAGTGATTTGGGTATGTGGGCATCTGTCGATAAACTTTTTTTTATATTGGTTTTTGTTCGTACTGCCCTTTCGCATTTGATCTCTATGAATCTCTATTTTAGGGAGTTTTAAGCTCCATTGGGGTATTTTACTACATCCGCATTTAATGATTTGAGGTAGCATATCGTTTAATTTCTCAATACATCCAAAGGTTCTTATGCCAAACAGTCTTGTAATTGTAGATCAATTCCGATACATTACTAGGCCATTGTTGAGAATTAGCGCATGTATGGAGTGGGATGACAGTGCTGATAGTTCTGTAAGATAGAGGAGGTATTCTTGCTTGACTTGGCAACGCAGTACATGCAAAAATTAATGTTGATACCAAAAACCAGGCATAACTGACCCATTTACACCATCTCGTTAAAGATCGAAAATATATAACCTCCAATTCAAATTTTTTCAGCGCGCATTGCTGTATTTTCGAAACCCTAATGCACGTGCACGTTTAAAAAAAAGCGCCTACGGTGTTGAAAGAACTTTATCCCTACTTAAATACAGTTATTGTTTCTATTCCATTAAACGCACCTACTTACACGCAACATCAAATAATTAATAACTGATGACTCCCTTGACACCGACTTCCTAGACTTAATAGTTTCCAAATTAAACACTTAAAGATACATAGGTCCAGATCGTACTTCCAACATTATAATCCACAATCATGGCTTATAATCCTACAACCTACCCATGTCCTTTTCCGCAAATGTTTATCAACTGATACCTTTCCTGATATCACACGCAACCATTAGGTCGAGCTTGAATCCTACCAAACCCCTTGAAGACCCACATTCCTATAGACTGTTTACCCTTTTCTCAACCATTGATAAATTCCTCGAGCAACAGCTCTTTCAAAAACTTCAATTCCACCTCGAGAAGAATTCATTGATATTCAGCAATCTACATAGTTTCCGTGAGGGTCACCACGCAGAACAAGTTGTTCACTCCCTTATTTTTAAAGTAACATCTTCGCAACACAAATACTTTCTAACCATATTCGAAGACTTTAGTTTCGCTTTTGATCTTATTTAGTGGTCCAACATCCTTAACTAACATAACATTCTGACATTTTGTTCTAAGATTTTTAAGATCATTAAATGATACCTAGTCTTCGTTTCAATATTCCGTAAATACCTGTCATAAGAAACGCTAATTAAACCTATCAATGTATTCCTTTAAAGCACATTCTGTAACGCTGGAAATAATTACTTATTCCACATCCTGTATATTTTAATTTGTACAACTATTAACTAGTGAATATAACCATTGTTCTTGTAATGGAACAACAGTTTATTTATCAAAAACGTGGCTTTCAGAAATATTATTCTAGCAAAAATATTAGATTATGTACAATTGGTGATTTCTAGAGAATGCATTCGTTCTATTTTTAAGCAAGAATACGCGTTTGAATAACATAAGATTCCTTCCAAACTTAATAAACGCATTTGTAGTCAAATTTGCCGGTTTCGTTATCTAACAAGGACATTTGAAAGTCTTTTGGTAACACATGTTAATAAAATATGGGGATTGTTTCTTTTTTCCTGGTCCTGAATTTCATACATTTTCAATCCTACTCTCGGCGGTGAAATACACTCCTTCTACAGGGTTGACATCGTTCTTGTCTGTAGGAGCAATGCTCCCATTTTGCCCACCTTCAAGTTTAATACATATTAGTAACTGTGTATCAGGTACGATATATAGATAAATCAGCGTACATCATGGATGCGCTGCTCTACTCCATACGCCTGTGACAAAGTTCTAGCTTTTCCTTACAACGAAAATGGGAACCCAAAACAGATAAAGGTAAGGAAATTAGATAAGGAAACCGACAGGTTCACTTTATCACAGTGCAATGAAAAAGCTTTACTGAGGCTTGAGTGAAAAAGTAAGCAAAGTTCAAAAAGTGGTTGACAGAATAATAAGAAAATCGCTGTCTCAAAAGTACTAGCGACTAAATTTATATACTTCTCCAAATAAAAGATTAAATTATAGGATACAACTAGAAAATTAATTTTTAAAATTATGTGAGGATTTCCTGTGGATATAAACAACCCAGAGTAAAGGAAAGATGCCAAAAGGCCCTAGAAAAAAAACCCTACGAAGTACGATAACGAGATGAGTATCTTAACTCCACGGGAGCAGTTGCGAATCTGAAAAAACACAAAAGATGGCATTACCACATCTAGTTAAAGGAAAGAAAAGCTTTAGAGCACGACGAGTTTGACCACTTTCGTCTTGCACTATTCTAACCCTCCGAGAAGTTTGGTGGCTTTCTTAGAACGAAAAGAAGCGAATTGCTATAGCGTTTAGAGCTCCCTTTATACCAAGGTTTTGTTTGTATTGTTCATTCGGACGATTCCATTTGTATTTCGAAGGGTCTTGGACGAGTATATTATGATTACGGGGTGTTTTAATCCTGCATGCTTTTTAATTGCATACTGAGTACTTATTAGTCAGATACTTAGGAGTATGGTTGGTTGAATACTCCAACACTTATTTAACAGATGCTTCTTTGGAAAAGAAAATTAGTTGCTTCACTTTAAAAAGCTTTGAAGACCCCTTATTTGAGTGCCCAGGGGCGGTGCTACAATTGCCCCAGCTTAGCTACCTGTTCAAGTTCCACCACTGATTATAAAGCTTATCTTAAAAGAATTTGCGGAAATCAAAAGTATGAATTTTTGTATTTTTTTATGTGTATGCAGATTTTGCTGTCTTTAATATAAAAATCTAATGTAATAAATTTTCGTTAGTTAGATAAACCCATTTCGAATGGACCTGCACCTTGCCGAAGTTCTAAATTACTAGAACAGGTGAAATGGCTTGCGTGTTCTAATGAGCTAAAGAGCCAAACTACAGGTCCAACCAAAGTAGTAGGGTCGTTAGTGAGGAACCAGACTAAGACAGGTCCCCGAAAAAGGGCAGCGGCTCTTTCGGTACTTAGATTGGCAGAGACCATAGGGGTCGGTATGGCAGTCTAAGACACACTACCGCGATGTGGAAGGCAACGGGAAACCACCACATTATCTCCCAAGTACACAGCGTACTTAAATTGTAACAAACATGATGGCATTCTCTGGGGTAAAAGATTCCGGAGTTAAAATAGTCCTCCATTCGGATCTCCGGAAGGGGACTACTTCGAAGGATGTGATCGGAAAGTTAAAAATAAGAGTCGGGAACATTCTGCGAGTCGGAGCGTGGAATGTTAGAAGTATGAAGCAAGTAGGTAAGCTAGAGAACCTAAAAATCGAAATGAATAGATTATCACTAGACATAGTAGGGATCAGCGAAGTTCGGTGGCCAGAGGCGGGGAATTTTTGGAGTGGAGACTTCAGGGTAATTCATACAGGAGCAGAGAATGGAAATTTGGGTGTGGGGATAGTTATGCGGAAAAAGATAGGATACTGTGTAGAAAATTACTTACAAAAGAACGAAAGACTACTCATGGTTAGATTAGAATCTAAACCGGTAAACACAGTAATAATACAAGTAAGTATACATGCCCACCGCTAGCTACAGTGACGAAGAGGTAGAAGCCATCTACAAAGATATCGAAGACATATTAAGATACGTAAAAGGACATGAAAATTTAATAATTACGGGAGATTTTAATGCTGTGGTAGGTGAGGGTAGGGAAGGAGCGGTAGTAGGTTTAATTGGTTTAGGCACGAGAAACGACAGGGGAAATAGGCTGGTAGAATTTTGCGACAAGAACAATTTAATCATCACATACACACTATTTCAACATCATGCTAGAAGACGATATACGTGGAAGATGCCAGGAGATATAGCACGATATCAAATAGATTACATTCTTGTTAGACAACGGTTTAGGAATCAAGTAAAAGACTGTAGAAGCTACCCAGAAGCAGATATAGATACTGACCACAACATCGTAATTATGAAGGCCGCACTTAGATTTTAAAATCTGAAAAAAAGGAACGGAAAAAGGCACTTGGACTTAGAGAAACTAAAAGATAAAGATATTCAAGTAAGATTCGAAAAAAAGTCAAATGAATTGCTGAATGATATCGGGAAAATATCTGAAACTAAGGAAGTAGAAACAGAATGGAATAACATTAAATCCAGCCTAGACATGGCGGCCAGAGATATTTTGGGGTATACACAAAAAGAAAATAAGAAACCATGGATAACAAAGGATATCGTGAATTTAATAGAAGAAAGACGAAAATACAAAAATAAATCAGACGAAACAGGAAAACAGAGATACAAAGCCATAAAATGGGAAAATATTCGAAAATGCAGGAAAGCTAAAGAACAATGGATTGATGAAAAGTGCAAAGAAGTACAAACTAAGATGGAAATAGGAAAGACAGACCAAACATACAAATTAATTAGAATGAATTTTAGGGATATAAAACCGTATAGCAAAAATATAAGGGACGCACAAGGAAACGTCATTATAGAAAACGTAGAGAAAGTGAGTAGATGGCAAGAATATATAGGGAATTTATATGCAGGAGAGGAACTAACTGCATTAGAACAGGAATCAGACATTGAAAATGATGACTTGGAATATCCTATACTTCGAGACGAGTTTGAATTAGCATTAAAGAGTCTGAAAAATGGTAAGGCGCCGGGTACAGATAAGGTGCAAGCAGAAACTCTAAAAGCCGCTGGACAAGCAGTAACAGAACGTCTCTTCCAACTTGTAAGCTATATGTATGAGACAGGCGAGATACCCAAAGATTTCAAACGTAGCATCATAGTAACTATACCAAAAAAGAAAGGCACGGATAGATGTGAAAATTTTCGAACAATAAGTTTGACAGCACACGTGTCAAAAATATTAACTAGAATTGTGCAAAGACGAATGGAAAAACGAGCTGAAGAAATACTAGTAGAAGACCAATTTGGGTTTAGGCGAAACAGGGGAACACGGGAGGCTATTTTAGCTCTGAGAGTGATAATGGAGAAAACAATAGAAAAAGGGGAAAGCATGTATATAGGGTTTGTAGATCTGGAAAAAGCATTCGACAATGTAAATTGGAAAAAAATGTTTGAAATACTCAAAAAGATTGGAATGAGTTATAGCGATAGACGAATAGTACATAGCTTATACAAAGAGCAAACAGCAGCAATAGAATTAGAGCAGAAACGTAGAGAAGTAAACATTAGGAAAGGGGTGAGACAGGGATGTGCCCTATCCCCATTGATTTTTAACTTGTACATAGAAGAGGCAATGAATACTGTCAAATGCAGGAAGACATTTGGAATTACTATGCAGGGACAAAAAATTGATATGCTTAGATTTGCAGATGATATAGCGGTATTAGCGTCTAGCAAGGAAGAGTTAGAAGCTGCTCTTAATGAAATAGAAACGGTTCTAACTAAAGTTCTAGTTTGCAAAGGTGGGGAAAATAAACCAAAAACAAGAATACAAGTTTTTAACACGAACTTACAAGAGGTTAAGGATTTCTGCTACCTAGGAAGCCAAATAACGCAAGATGGGAAAAGCACAAAAGAAATAAAACAAAGATTAGCACAAGGTCGTGCTACATTTAACAAGAAAAAGCAACTACTGTGCTCAAAGACCACAAACATAGAAACAAGGAAAAGATTGCTTAAAACATATGTGTGGAGCACAGCACTGTACGGCTGTGAAGCCTGGACAGTAGGACAAGTGGACAAGAAAAAGTAGAAGCCTTTGAAATGTGGTGTTACAGGCGTATGATGAAGATATCATGGACAGACAAAGTTAAGAACGAAGAGGTACTAAAAATGGTAGGGGAAGAAAGAAATATGTGGAAAATGGTAAAAAATAGGAGAGATAGGATGATAGGCCACATACTACGGCATGAGGAAATAGTGCGGAATATATTAGAAGCAGAGATAGGAAAAAAAAGAAGAAGAGGCAGACCTAGATTAGACTACTGCACACAGATAGTAAAAGATGTAGGCTGTAGAGGTTTCAGGGAGATGTGTAGGCTAGCCCAGAATAGAAATCAATGGAGATACGCATCCAACCAATCCCAAGATGGATAAACTAATGACGAAAAGATAACTGTGCTTAAACATGATGATTATTATAAGTAACTACAAGAATTGGTTGGGCAATATTCTCGAATAATGTTAAGTGTGTGAAAGGATTTACTGGAAAACAATTATTTCGGCAAATGTCTAAGTGTTGGGGGATCTTGGTAGCCACAGGTTGCTTAACCTCCTTCACTGAATCTCGGTAAAATAGGGTATAAAATTAGAAAACAATAGAAAGGGAACGAGCTGAATACATACTCCTGAAAAGAAGAAAAGAAGAAAACCACCAAAAACGCAAAATCAAAGTAGCTGCTTATATAACCCTACATAAAAATAACTGAGTTGCAAACGAATCCGTGACTTTGAGTAAACAATGGATTCCATTACTAAAAGAAATAACAAAAGAAATAACAAATGAAAATCAAATGCCCACAATATCTAGGTAGCATTGCAAGTTTTTCCTGGGTTTTCCTTGCGATATTAACATGAAATACAGCCTACATACATGATTTCTATTTATACATAAAATAACTAATTACATAAAAATAAGCATATTAACAATCCTTGTAAAACAGTATTGGTATCTGACAAGTATAAATCCACAATAAGGTTACCTCAAAACTATATACAATCTCCGTTGAACAGTATTGATATCTGACAAGTGTAAACCCGCCATAGGGTCGCCTCAGATCCATATACAATCTTCATAGAACAACATTGGTATCTGACAAGTGTAAACCCGCTATAGAGTCGCCTCAGAACCATGTTAAAATCTATCAAAGAGGTAACTTAAATCATAATGAATTTTCCCCCTCAAAATAAATATAAAAAAAACGACTACTTAAGCCTTTCAATAATGCAATCGCACACTTCTTTAATAACCATCCTCTCAATTGTATAAATAGGAACATGTTAAAAAATGTTTTCCAATTTTCCAATTCATTGAATTTATATGAAATTCACCAATAAAAATTAATCAGCTGATTTCACGTTAAGCGTATTGGCTACCTAAAGAAAGCCGATCCCAGGTCGCAACACAAATTGAAGGTAATCATTCTGTTAAACTTTAAAAATTTTTGCTTAGTATACTCAAACCAAATATTTCAAACATCAATAAATCAAAGTCACCTTCAATTTATGTCATAAATGTCAAACTTGAAGTTTTTATTATTATTTTGACAACGATCCTAGGTCATGGATCGAAACGTAAATAAAGTTGATTTTAAAACTATGAGTGGTTTAATTCCTAAAGAAGATTAACCTGAATACACTGTAACAATTTTATTTCTTAGTTACTAAATCCAACCATAAAAGTGCAAAGTTATAAAACGCTTTTATTCAAATTATTAGTAAAATACATGCAACAAGTTTAGTAATACGCTAAAGTTGTATCTATAAATAGTTTTCTATAAATAGTCAGGTGTCTGTACCTTCGATAACTGTTCGCAGGCGCGTTTTGGTTGAAGGCTCCGCCGGGAACACGCCGTCGCTCGTGCGAGGTGATAAGCAGTCGGCCCTGCAAGCTTGTTAAATCAAAATGTACGATTGGAAGCAGGCCGCCAATTTGCGGTTACATTTTAAAGAGTCGAGATCCATCTTTAAATAGCGGTTGGTATCCTATGAACAGTATTTAATTTGTTTAATTGAGGTATTTTGTTTAGCGCGTAATTAACCACCATAAAATCAACTGTAGAAACAACTATTCCAACCACAGATGTAAAACCACTTTGTATTGCAGTCCGTAGGAAGCGGCTTTGATAATGGAGAATTTGAATAATTAATAGAAGAACTTATTACTACAAAACCTGATGGAAGTATGGTGATTACTTTTGATTTTACAACACCTCTTCACAGCCAAATAATGCAGTTCTGGTTCGTAGATAACTTTAAGAAGTTTGGTTGTGTTTCAAATTAGAAACACGCTATTTTTGTTTAGTGCATAAAAGCACGAATGTTATAAAATATCGATTATTAGTTGAGCTGAATTTTTCAGTGTTAAAAATTTTAATGCACAACTTGTAAAGTTTTAAGATACCATTCACGTGGTTCATTTTGTCCTGTTGGTAACAGCGACAGATGTTTTGTTACGTCACTTGTTTGCCTGCAGTATACTGCTGACACCTGTGTTCTAATAAACATATGCTTTGAACAATGTTTGCCTAAGTTGAGTTTATAAGAATATTTTTATGATCTTTCTTTATTAGAAATTGAAACTAACACAAATAATTTAGATAAGGAAACTTGAGTAACTATGTTTTAATTTGTAACTCGCTCGAACAGATCTGCACGGGTCGGGCCTTTGTTTTTGTAACAAGTTTACACTAAGTTTTAAAATGTTTGATTATCAACTATTTTGATAAACCTTAATTTAAAACTCATGAACTCATTTAATTATTTATGAAATTTTGTTGCATTGAATTTTGTTTTAAAAGAGAATCTTTTGAGTAAATTATTGGTTCAAGATTAAAGCTTTTTATTTTGATCAAATATGGTCAAAACTAACTACAAGAAACTAATATCCTTAAAAGTGGAATTTTGATGTCAACTTATATAGGAGATATTTTTTTTATTATTTTTTTAGGTATGTTTATGGTACACAAATAGTGTTCCACCCTTCTATTAAGCTAATTATTACCATTTCTTACAGGAGCAGCGTCTTATTCAGTTAAGACGGGTTTCTGTCATCGAAGGCGAATTTTTTCTTTGGGTTTCCACGTCCGCCCCTAGAAATATACTACGCTATTATCATAAATAAGTCAGGACTTGGTGGCGCCTATTTGTTTTGGATTAAGTTCAACATACAATCAAAATTCGACTTACCCCCCCATTTCTCATAGCTCTACCCAAGGAATAGACCCCTCGTTACACTTGCTCATAACGTGAGGCCAGCTTCATATAAGAAAAATTAGTTTCACTGGCTTTCTATAAACGTAGGGCAGGTGCCTCAAAAAACAATATTTGTTTCACTGGTGCCGGCAACGGCTAGGCACTCTGAAATAAAAGAAAAAACGTTTCACTAGCGC
The DNA here is from genome assembly GCA_036346225.1 of Platerodrilus igneus. Classification (NCBI taxonomy): domain Eukaryota; kingdom Metazoa; phylum Arthropoda; class Insecta; order Coleoptera; family Lycidae; genus Platerodrilus; species Platerodrilus igneus. Next base: position 865,382 of record JARFIW010000691.1, on the reverse strand, counting down.
CCATGTGTGAGGCTAGCTGAGCCAAGTTAGAAAATACGTTGCAACACATGCTGTGTGAGAATTTCAGGGAACTATGTAGGCTAGCTCAGAATATAAACCTAAACCTAATGGCTGCGAAATACCTGCAACTAATGTTGACTGTGCGAAAAGATAAATTGGAAAATATATTAAATCGCCAAATGGTTAAGTGTTGGGGGGACTTGGCAGCCACAGACTGCTTACCTCCCTTCACAACCATTGAAGGTCGGAGAAATAGGGCATATAACTGTAAAACAATAGAAAGTGATCGAACTGCATCTAACAAGAAAGAACATCGCCTATGAGGAAAGACAACAAACATAGAATAAGAAGAAAATTGTTGAAAGCATATGTGTGGAGCACAGCACAGTATGCCTATGAAATACGGGAAGTCTGAAACGCAGACAGAAAAACGATAGCAGCCTTTTGAAATGATGTGCTTCAGATGTATGAGGACGATAGCATGGACAGACAAAGATAATAACAAATAAGTTACAGAAATAGTAGGGGAACAAGGATATCTGGGGAAAAAGAGAAATAGTAGGGCGGAATACGTTCTAAGGCATTTTTGGGGAATAGTATGTGATATATTACAAGCAGAGATAGGAAAAAAGAGGTAGATGTAGACCTAGATCAGACAGTTATAGATGCAAACTGTGCATATTTCAGGGAAATCTGTAGGTTAGTTTAGAATAGGGAACAATGATGGTACGCGTCTAACCAGTTCTAGGACTGAAGACCTAATGATGATGATGAGTTAGATAAACAATAAAATGTCTTGTAAAAAATTGTACAGTTGGATGAGATTGCAATGGTGATCATGCACTTAAATTGTATAGATATTCAGTACAAAGCAGTCTTCTTTAAAATATATTAAGCTTAAAAGTGGTAAAAAAATGCATGAACACAATTAGGACTGATACATTGTTAATTATCAAAAATATCGCATTAAAAATTCCTTTGATTATTGACATCTAGGACTTGCGCTTAAAGAATCAGGATAACATCCGTTTTCGGCACAAATAAAAAGTTAACTTGGAAAAGTGTAGGGTTGGCTAATATCAATGGTATCTGCAGGTATGAATACAATACAGACATCGATATTAAGTCAAGAACGCTCAAGTCTTACTGAAGTTAGTTCTATCCACGCATTGTAATTCTATCGTATTCTCACATAAGAATGAATCGCGATTATCCAATGTTGTTTCAGGTAAATCCAAAATTAAAGCTGGAGTTGTTGCGACTGTGGCTAAAACACGTTAAATTATTTAAATACTATCAGGTTTAAATACCGTACCATTTATAGAAAGTCTCCTTCGGTAGTAAGTAACCAATATCAAAAATATTATTAACATAATAGCCAATCCAACGCAGCCAATTTCTAACCATGGACTCCCAATTACCCTACAGACAGTTTTGTTAATCGACCTTACTAAAAAATAGATTTGCTTACTCTGTGTTCTGCCTAGAGGGACTAGAGGATGGCGAATGAGATTCAATCCAAAGTTCATAACAATTTTCATCGTCACACTGAGATACACACATGTTCTCCAACTTTAATGAATTTTCACAAACACACTTAGTAAGTTTCCCACAGTTGCCATTGCTGCAGTTTAAAGAACAAACTGGGAAACACTCGTTCCGGATTGTGCTGTACCTTTTATAACCTTCAATGCACTTACAAGTATCAGAAGTGTCAGAAACATTTTGAATAAATCCTGGGTTGCAGGTACACGTTTCTGGAGCTGTACAAAAACCATTGACACACAAATTTGAACAACGTGGAACACACTGATACTTGCTCGTTGCATTAAGGTAAAACCCTGGATTGCAGGTACACACTTCGAGCTCAGTACACTCTCCGTTAATACAAGGTTCAGAACAGTTTGGTTTGCATTGGTATTTGTTATCAGCATCAAGGATATATCCAGGATTACATGTGCACATCTCTGGGCTTGTACATTTTCCATGAATACAATTTTGAGAACATCCAGGATAGCACAGGAAATTATTAAAGGTGTTCTTGAAATATCCCGTGTTGCAAATACATGTATCGGGTGCTGCGCACATGCCGTTAATGCACGCTTCAGAACAAATTGGATTGCATTGGTATTTATTTTTACGGTCCGGAAAAAATCCGGAATTACATGAACATTCTTCCGGATTTGTGCAATTACCATTTATGCAAGTTTGCGAGCAACTCGGACGGCATCGATACTTATCGTCAGAATTCCGAAAAAACCCAATGTTGCATGTACATGTATCAGGAGCTGTACAAATGCCATTTTCGCACAATTCAGAACAAACTGGATTACATCGGAAGTTATCGAGCGGGTATGCTTCAAACCCAGGATTACAGGTGCACGTTTCTGGTGCAGTGCACTTACTGTTTATACATGGTTTTGAACAACCTGGAACACAAGTGTTGCCACTGGAAACGTCGTGAATATAGCCAGTGTTGCACATGCACATCTGTACAAATCGGGTTGCATAAGAATTTGTTTGAATTATCCATAACAAATCCCGGATAGCATACACATGCCCCAGGGGTGGAGCATCTGCCATTAATGCACGGCTGAGAACACACTGGAATGCAATTGTATTTATTATTAGCATCGATAGAGTACCCTGGTAGGCAAGCACATGTTTCTGGCCTTATGCAGACGCCATTAGAACATGGTTGTGAACAAATCGGTTTGCAATAGCTTCCAGTTCCTTCGTATCCTGAACAGCAATATTCCTCTATCTCATTTTCTTGATAAGACTAAAATGTAACATTGATCAGCTTATATGCTTGAAAGTAAATTGTATACCTCGTCTTCAGTTACACACACTTTTTCAATTTAGTACTTTATGCATTCTTGAAACCAGCACCTGCCTATATATCCACGCTTTCGATCTTCTATGTTTGCGATTACCCTCATTTTTGTCACCCTAAGAAAGATACAAACTTAGACTAACTATATTCAACAATTTTAAAAGGAAAACACAATTCTAGATAGTAGATAAATTAAGATAAGATAACCTTGGTTTTATCGATATGTGCAACACAAGCCTATTATTGCACAACTACTCCATACTTGAGTAGTGTAATGCTTACTGGTGTTAACAAGGTCTTCGATTATGAACAAAATAAAATGGATTGTAAACTACCCTCCGTGAAGGTTATGTAAATCACAGACGATACGTTTCCGAGTGGTTGACGTGTAAAGCTTTGTATCTATATGGAAAAAGTATATGGAAACGTTCTTAACAAATTTGGTTCTAAACAACGCGAATCATCTGCAAATCTTAATTTCTCAAATGCCGCCACGGATATTACTAGTAGTAATTACCAACAAGATCTTCATTACTACATCGAGGTACACTATACTGGATAGATGCAACATTAATTTATTTACATAGGTACTGATAGACTAGCCTGTCATAATTTACATGGACACTAATCATATTTATTTTAACAATCGATCGTTTGTTCGATTTTATATCACTTGCGATTTAAAACATAGACTGAATTTTTATCGGATCGCACGCTTTATGTATTGTGTTATTAGGTCTTCGGGATTCTGCCAGAATGTGTCGAAACATATTGGTAATGTTTCTTTTTTTTTACCGGATTTCAGAGATGCCAATCGTTCCATTGTCCGCTTCATAACTTTATCCCTTTCATTTCCAAATGGTCCAGCAACACGGTTACACTTTAATGTACAAGAAGTAGAAAGAAAAGGAATAAAAATGCAATAAGTGTGACGTGCGTCAGGTTAATAGAATAAAATGGCCTGTATTGACTGAGTGTAATGCGTGTCTGTGGTGTTATTTATATTAAAACAATAAGTTACATTTATCATATACAGCAATACTTTCATGCTTGTGCTACAGGTATTAAAATATTTACAACCCTTCTTTGAGTATCTTCCAACAAATAAAACCATTCTATTTGTATAACTTTCTCAAAGTGTAAGTCATTTTCTACCATCTGACATTATACTACTTTAACACACTATTTGGATTTAAAAGCATCTGTTACGGACCTAGACGTAGCCTGAAATATAGAAAGAAAAAAACCAGAATGACCGGGCTCAATCGGCGAGTGGGCGGGGCATACCACTATAAAAGTATAAAATAGGCCTAAAATAAAAGCACACATTAATTTAGAACAAAAGAATTATGTAATAGATAAACGTCTAATTAGGCAACATGTTGTAACAATTTTATTTTTGGTTAATAAATCCATTCATAAAAGTGCAAGAATTATAAAACACTTTTATTAAAATAATAAGTAAAATACATTTAACAACTTTGGTAATACGCTAAAGCGGCATCTTTATGTGGCATTCTATGTATAGTCGAATATCTGTGTCTTCTATAGCGGTTTGCAGGCGCGTTTTGGTTGACAGCCCCCTCCTGGGACACTCCGTTCGTCCGAGCGAGTTTGATAATCAGTCGGCCATGCGTGGTAGAAGAGTCAAGATGTACAAAAAAACGCAGGCCGCCAATTTGCGTACAAATTTTGAGCAGTCGGGACACATCTTTGAATAGCGGTTGGTATCCTATGAACGTTATTAAATTGTTTAATTGAGATATTTTATTTAGCGCAAGAACAACATTAACCATGCAACTTTGAAAATAGGAAATCCAATCACTTTTGTTAAAACCACTTTGTATTACGACGTATAAAATGCAACTTAGAAGATAAGAAATTCAATCCTTTTTGTTAAAACCACCTTGTTTTACGACGTGTAAAAAGCAACTTAGAAGATGGAAAGTTTAACCAATTTATAGAAGACCATTTTATTGTACAGCGTAAAGATGCTATTTGGTAAGGCAGCGTGATTCAACATATTGCAGCAGCTGACGTAAATGTATTGTGACTGCATTTAATTCGACACCTGAAACAATTCCATGTGGTGGAAGCTGTTTAGGATGAGCTGGGTCCACACAACAAGCAGTAAACTCCGCTTGATATAACAAGTACCTCATCAAGGCTAGAAAAGCAGTTTTGGTTCGTAGTTAGCTTTAAGAATTTTTTTTTGGTGTTACACATTAGAAACACTTTAATTTGTTTGATTGTGTAAAAGTACGAATATTATAAAAATTTCAATTATTTGTTGAGCTGGAATTTTCCAGTGTTAAAATTATAATTCACTATTTTGATGGTTTAAGAAACACCACACGTGGTTCATTATGTACCGTTAGTAACAGCAACAGGTGTTACTGACGTCACTTGTTTGTCTGCAGTGTACTGCTGACAGATTTGTTCTAGAAAGCGAATGCTTCGAACAGCGTTAGTCCAAGTTGAGTAAACAAGAATATTTTGTGATCTGCTTTTTAGAAATTAAAACTAATACAAGTAATTTAGAAAAGGAAAAACTTGAGTAGCAACATTTTAAATGTAACCCTCCTGAACAGATCTGCACGGGTCGGACCTTTTTTGTGTAACAAGTTTACACTAAGCTGTAAAATGTTTGATTATGAATAATTTTGATAAACCTTAATTTAAAATTCACGAAGTCATTCAATTATTTATTAAATTTTGTTGCATTGCATTTTGTTTTAAAAGAGATTCTTTTGAGTAAATTATTGGTTCAAGATGAAAGTTTTTTATTTTGATCAAGTATGATCAAACCTAACTACAGGAAACTAATATCTTTAAGAGTAGAATTTTGATGCCAATTTTATATAGAAAATATCTTTTTAATATTTCTTTAGGTATGTTTGCGGGACACAAATAGTGTTCCACTTTTCTATTAATCTAATTATTACATTTTCTTGCAGGAACAGCATCTTATTTTGTTAAGACAGGTTTTTGTCATCGAAGGCGATCTTTTTTCTTTGGGTTTCCACGTCCGCCCCTAGAAACATGCCACGCAATTATCATAAATAAGTCAGGACTTGGTGGCGCCTATTTGTTTTAGATTAAGTTTGACCTACAATCAGATTTCGACTTACTTACTACCCAAGGAATAGACCCCTAGTTATGTCGGAAAACTTCGTTACACTTGCTCTTAACGTGAGACCAGCTATATGTAAGAAAAATTAGTTTCACTGGCTTTCAATAAGCGTAGGGCAGTTGCTTCAAAAAAATAAGCTTCACTGGCTCACAACGTGAGGCTTGTGTATTTAGAGAAGAAAAACCGCATCAATGTTACATAAAAAGGAAAACCTACTTAAAAAAACTACTCCTTTCTTTTATCATACACTTCAAAAGAATTTCTATAGTATAAATAAGGGTATGACGGCAACTTTATTTAATACCTTATTCCCCACTACTAATTTAGATGAAAACATCTCCCACATCTATGAATCCAGAAAAATATACCCCCAAAGCTAACTAGGATATACAAAAAAAATTATTTGATACAAACCAACAAAAGAAATGAACTGAAGGTTGCTATTTAACCACCCACAAGTATACTATATGGACAAATTATTGGTTTGAATACGAAGTGCGCATCTCGTATTTGACAAAAAAAAACCAAAAAAACTAATCAGTAAAACTTGTGAGTTTTTGTTTCAAAATTGCACATAGTACATGTAGGACGATTTTAATATTTATGTATAACAACCAACAATAATCCTACGTTTCCAAGTTTATTGGCACATAACTACATCAAACGCTGATAAAGGGTAATCTCTTGATGTACATACAAAGCAAACAAGTCATATACCTGCACGTGTCTGGCTCTATATCTTACACGCCAGGGGACGTGACTCAGCATCGAATCGCCACGGTAGTCGGATCCATTCACCTAACTACCATAACGGCAACAGCGATCTACGAGTAAAAAGCACTAGTTGGCCTGTGGCAACGAACAACCGGGCCTACATAAAAAACCAATTTGGCCCACAGTTAAGAGCTAAAACATAATCTTATTAGTATGAACAAGCGCGGGAGAACTTACTGATGCAACCAAGATATCCGCCACTTGTCAACAAGAATAAAAACGTGCGTCGCTCTTGAAGTACCAGAACGAGTTAATCAAAAATACTACTACCAAACACGAGCTGTAGCATCAGATTCAATTCGTTTTTGAAAGTACAATTCAACATTCAAATTTCGCGTTATCACAATTTGCCAAGAGGTAATTAGAAACTCGAAACACTTATCAAATAGTACGATACCTTATTTCGACGAGTTTCTAGGTCGTAACATTTAGAAAGTAATTTTACGTTACCAGAATATGTAGCAAACCAGCGGACATCTAAAACAGGGTACAGACTATTTCCTTTAGAACGGAAACTTTCCAAATTCGCAGCATATGAGTTTCATTGAAAATATAACAAACGGACTTATTGTAAGAAGGTGAAATATAGAGGATCGTGTTGGAATATTGAAAAATAGAATCTATGTGAATGGATAATGAATTAAAAGGAACAAGGTGTATTTTAATTTATGCCGAAAATAAACGTAACACTCCTAATTGGTATTTTCCTAAAGACCATGGAAAGTTATCATTATCATTAATGATCTGAATTTTTGTAAACAAATATTTCTGTAAGATGGGATCGAAACTCCAAATCCCATGTATTTTGTTGTTGACTGATAAACAATCCATCTTGTTAAATTCATAAGAAGATTTGCTAAATTACTTTTGTCAGTTTTTCTGTAATATCCAAGAAATGTAGATGGGCCTATGCACTACCCTTAATTTACTTCCCAGGTCTATGTTGAGCTCAGTATAAATCTTGTTATTTCTTGTGCATACAATTTTGCATTTTCAAATTACACCAAAGACCCGTTTATTTCTTACATTTATAACATATTGTTCACGTATTTACACCCTTAGATTAATAATAGAAAATTGTCTTTCACATGTGTCCATAAAATTAAATTTTATGTTTATAAAAATTTTTACTACAAAAATAATAACCAAATCACTCATAAATCAAAATAACTACGCACCAGCACAACAGTTTCAATAACAAAAATCGTTACCTGGATTGTTCTTTCCGATTACCACCTCCGTAGATGAACCACCTCCATAGATGACTTTTCACCAGGCTGCTAGGATCTGCATTGCTCGCTCCATCTTACTCGTTCCTCCAAATCGTTACAAACTGAAGTCGCCTTCCGTCCGACTGCACGTACAATAACTAAACCAGACCTCTTCGTCTAGTTAATGTGCTACCAGCACCCTCGTTCAAAATATAAATGCTTCTACTTACGTAGCATCCAGCTTTTAATTATTATGATTTACTTTAATTCAGCCCGTTATTACTTTGCACCCACTTGTGCGTTATAAACACTTGTAATAACTTTCGGCGGACTGCATTGTTCGCGGTATTAAAAGCTAGAATGTTCTTCAAATTATCATCGAGAAGTCAACTGATAAAAGCGAAATATAATAGCGGAAAATCAGAGAGAGCGAATCTAACGTTAGCCTTCTTTATATATTCTTAGCCCCACTTAGTTTGCACGTATTTTTGTTACCCATTCTCTGAAAACCTTCAAACTGCCACTCAATTCTACAAATTTACCGTACAAACATGTAACGAACTTTCAAAAACCAAGAAATCGTCCACTCCACATCGCTTTTACCACAAAAAACTACATACGTTTTCTAACCGTTTAAATTTACCGTGAATTTTGTCCTTTCTTATTCTCCCAAACAAATCCAATGCACGCCCCTTATGTGCGCGTCTATATCGTTATTGCAGTTCTGCTTTTATAACAACTTTTCCTGTCTTTGTCCTTCTTATTGTCTCACTATTACGATGTTGTCTACGGTTAAAGTTCCCTTCCTATTTAAAAAATCGATATCGTGTAACACAAACCTGTTGCATCTGCGCCCTTCGATTAGCCTCTACAAATATACTTGTTTGCCACGCGCTGGAAAGATGTTTGTTATGCGCCCATCTGTTATTTTCATCTAACTTTATTACGTTCTAAAAACTCTCTGTCGCCTAATCCTATTAATCTGTTTTTAAATATTCGTCTATTCTTATAAACCTTGAGTTTGTCCGTTAGCATAATATTCCGAATTGTCGTTTCAACGTTTCTAGTCTTAATAGGAATTATTTATTTATCCGAGCTTTTATTCCTTAAAACTTTGACTGCTTTAGCTTGTTTGTACTCTCCTACTTTGTAGCTTTTCTGCGAATGCTTTAATTTATAATTTTTAAATAAATGTACGTCGTTTAACTTGACGTATACAAATTAAACTTACATTATAACATGTAATTTTATCCCAAATTAAAGCTTTTTAAACAAATTATTTATTTTTACGTACAGGGTGATTAAATAAATAAACGCTTGTCCTACTTACCCATGTTTACGCTTACCCGTACACAGTATATATTCTAATATAACCCCCCCCCCTTATTGGTTGACAATTATAATATATGAGCAAATTAGCAATGCACCAAATTGCCCTATAATTTCCTTTCTTTAATTAATTTATTAACTTTTCTATTGAGTCTTTAAATCTGCGCCTCGACCAATGAAACTCTTATCTCGGCTTAATTTTGTGAATAAACCTATATCTGCATACAGCGTGAGTTCTAAACCATATACAGATGTATGTGACACTGCCAGTCAAATGACCTCTAGTTAATTCTACTAAAGCAATTTCTAAATGTGACAGTGTAAACAATTACTTGAAAAATACGCACAGTAAAACAGTTTATATTAGTTAATAATTTAAGATTTCAATCGAGTATAACGGATTAAGTGTTTAAAATATAACACTAATAATAATAATACTACTTGAACTTCCAATGAAATGTCTTGCTGCTGAACAATGAAGCTCCACTGCCTACAGCGACGATTCGAACCAGATGTGGGTTCTTAATACCTGTGGATAAGTACGTTTTAAAAATTTGGATTACTGAATTTACGCCGTTTATTTTAGGGTTTAAGGTACGTCAAAAATTCTTTAGAGACACTTATACTTATCGTCGTTGGTCTTATCAGGAAACTCAGCTCCGTGAATCAACACCGTGCTCGACACCAAAAGTTCAGCAATTCTAGCGTTCTGATAGCACCACCTTGGAACTCCTCTGTCTACACAAAAACACTCCCATAAATCCAATGGTCAATAATAAGACAATGACAAGGACTCTTGCATTGATCACTTTTTAATATCAAGAGTTCCTTTATACTTTGAATATCACAGATACATTTTAAATTCGTTGAATTTTATGTTGAAGATTACAATAATAAAAGGTATACAATTCGTAAACTGTTACAAAAAAGATTATACTTTTCGTTCTATAGTTTGTAAAGTTCTTTTTTTCAGTCCTTTTCAAATCAGTTTTCTCTTAATTTTTCATTTCAACAACTGTCACTTATCTCTATGGAGATGCCCCTTAAAACATTAAACCAGCCTACTCTTTTACAATTCTTTTCCAACTAACATTCTATGATCCAACTTTTTATTAACAGATCTTATTGCTCTTGTCAAATTCTGATTTGGAGTAAACTAATACACAAATGTCATTGGCCGAAAATTTATAAATTGATATTTTAATCCTAACAACAAGTGAAATTCAAATGATATAATAAACTTACAACTAATAATAGACTTACAACTATATACTAAAAAGTAAATAAAACTTCTACATCTTATAACTAACTTAAATCTAATAAAACATACTAATTGACTTTTTTTAGGCTTTATGTACATATTCAAATGAAAGTGAAAGTTTAACATCTTATACCTAAATCAAATCAAATGAAAACGTACTAAGTGACTTCAAATCTTAGCTATACATACATATTCACATGGCAGTGAAATTTCCTTTTAAATATTTAAACAAAATTTTATGTTATACAAGCAACAGCAGTTCACTTCATTGGCACATCCTTTTCAAAATTACTTTACGTAATCACCAACACCCAATTTGAAATCTTAAAACTTCATTTTCTCTTAATTATCATTTTATATATCTTTAACAAGTAACTGCCCTCACCATCTCCTTCATCAATCATTTTACGAACTAAAAGTCTATATCTGAGTGGTACTTCAGTGCGTCAAGGTTCAAATCTCATATATATCACATAATATCACAATATATATATATATGCTGTGATAAGGGGTTGTTTAAGGGTGTACTTTATAGTAAAGGTCGTTTAGAAATGAGAAATTACCATAGGCAGCAGAAAACTGCATTTATTTAGGAAAGAATTGAGAAATGGAGATAGTTTGTAAATAGTAAGTAGCCAACACCCTGTATATAAAGTATAAGTAGTTTTAAGCGACGCAAATAAACATAGGAAGACGCATAGTTAGCGTAGGAATAAGGAAGACATGCATTAGGTAAATGGGAGATATTTAACATCATGTAGATAGAGTTTTAGTTAATTTAGGTATAGCGAGTAATAATATTTTTCAGTGGAAGCACGCGTATTTTATAAGTAAACATAATAAAGTGTATTTAAACACGCATTCAAAAGAGTTCCAAACAATTAGGTTAATTACGGAGATAAGAAATAGAGCTTCAGGAAGCATAGTGTAAATGCGTACAAAATAGTTAACCATTTTTAATAAGAAAGGAGATTAAACATTGCGTAAATAACATGCATATATAAAAATTAATAGTCGAATTGCATCAGTAGTAGAGGGGTAAGGCCGGTCCTAATTCAAAACGTGTTTAGACGTATTTTCCATATGTAAAATACACGTGCACCGTTTTGAATTAGGATCGGCCTTATATAATTTCAATGTAAAATAGTTGTGAAAACATGAATTCTTATATACTTTCAATGAAAAATACTTGTGGGCACGTTTTGAATTAGGATCGGCTTGATATTACTTTTAATGGAACATACATACTTCAAAACACACGTGTGTTGAAAAATGTTTTGAATTAGGTTTTCTAGCGAGAAGTTATAAATTAAGACAGATGCAAAATATCGCATTCAAGTCAATTGTGTTTAAATAAAGTGGATTCTGATTTATGTTTTTTATTTATGTTTAGAGGTTTCAATTCAAAATGTGTTCACTCTTGTGATAGGTTCAAAAGTGGGTTGGCAAAGTCCGCAGATGGAGCCTTCTGGTGGAGCATTGGAAATGTAAATGAACGGTTAGTGGAGTGACTTCCAATTTTCACCCGCACACGTCGACTTGTACTACCCGTCTGTCTGAAAAATGATTACTCCCCACTATTATTCACTGCACTAACGAGACTTTTTCCGCCCCTCGATGACACATACACAGCGTTGCATTAACTACATTCTGACATTTTCAAATGCTAATAAAATATTTTACAAATGTACATCCTCATATAAAAACATTAGGAACACTTATACTAAAAATTTTATCAAGGACTTACAACTATTATAATTAAGTGCCATTACAATGCAAAGAAGTTACACCAGGCCAATACTTATGTCAATTAATAACGACAACAGCTATTCAAACAGATAGCTTCTGAGAAGTACAATTATTACGATTTTCCAATCACTACGAGAATTGTGTGCCAAAATCAGTACAAATTACAGATATTAAAATTCAAAAAGTCACGAACAACAAATGGATTGCTGTATTTCCTCAAGAAGTAAAAACAACCGCCAATTGCAACAAAGACGAAAACACTTTAGTCTTAATTGCAAGCAATCCCCATGAAGGAAGATTGCGCAAGAAAATTAATGAACAATTATAAAAAACAATTAGGTAAGTTTAAAGTGCGAAAGTTATATTATGACAATATCAGTGTTTGGACAATTTTATTGATCATTGTATTATTTTTATTAACTGTATATTTATTGTATAAAATGTACATTAGACATAGAAACAAAGAAACTATAAAAGAAACTTTAGGGATAATGAGTTTTAAAAATTAAGTACTACCCTTAATTTTCATCTAAGTCGGGAGGAGTTACATATTCCCCAAAATTAATATTTATATAAAATTAAATGCAATTACTATGCCTTAAGAAATAGAACGTTACATTGTATAATTGAAGGTAATAATATGAAAGGTTAACAAAGGTTCATGCTAAACATGAGAAAGGAAGCAACTACTTTGTATTCCAGGCGCAACCTGATACTGCAGGTGCAAGACACAATAAACTGTAATAAAAGCAGACTTAATTAAGATTATTAAGAAGTAAGACATTGTATGTTATCAAGAAATAGCAGACGGTGAGATCTGCATTTCCCCCAAGATGATGTGAGAGTAGGGATTACATAAATACTCTGAGAAGCCCCTGATGGCCAGTCAGTCTCGAACTTCATATCTTTAACACTGTTGGTAGTTCAAAGTACTCATCATAATTTTTAATTATTAATCATTGATTTCAAGTGTTTTGTCAATTTCAATTAGTTTACTGAATATAAACGGTTAAGTTGATTGTAACATGAAAGAAGTCATTTTTGTAATTGTATAATTAAGATAAAATTGATAGAAGAGTTATTTTGGGAAATAAATGTTTTTTAAAAAGAAATTCCTAAAGTCCCAAAACCTATCTGGCGTCCCACTCAAATTTTCGGTTCTAAACTATCTTACCTCTTCAATAAATTGCGTGGATGCGACCCGGTTCGCATAAGAGCGACCATTCAAAAAGGCGTTCGGGTCGCAGGTGCGACTAGCACTACTCTAAATAAGTTATGTTTTTACTAGCTAGTTGAATAAACCCAACAAACTTCGTTTGAAAACATGTAAAAATCACGCTAGGCATGATATTTGTGAAGCATGCTCTTATTAAAAGTACAAGAACATAAATTCTATAATTTTTAATGATAAAACTTGCTATTCTGAATCAAATACATAATGATACTAAATTATACTAAATTTATCTTAAAAATTTATCTACGCTACTACCCTTTTTAGATTCAAAATGTATGTTATTATCTAAATTTTTTCTGTCAATCTATCCCACAACAAATTGTGGTAGATTAACATTACCTATCGAGAATTCTTATGTATTTGTATTAAGCCCAGGGTAAGGTTTGGATGGAAATTGGCTTATAGTAAAAGAACACTCTAAAGACATTGAGCTAGCTGGGTTTTTTGGCCCACGGTCGCATGAGACTGGGTCAGTGGGTATATTTCAATTGAAAGAAACAGAATAAAGGACGCCACCTAAATTTTTTATAAAGTAAGTAACTAAATGAATTTGCTTAAAGGAAAATTTGGAAACCTATATTATCATAAACCACTTTGAATACAAAGTGTGATAGTCACACATATACTTTCATCTGTTGCTCTTCTTCAAAGATCTAATGTTGAGTGGGGGGTGACTCTAAAACATAGTTTCTACCAACATAAACACCCTATATATATTACGGATCAATATGAATATAGTATCTTTAAATTAATTTCAATTGTGTCTACTATCTTGATACTTTTTCGGATAAGTTTACTTTGTAAACACCGTACCAATTTTTGGAAAATTTAATATTATTGAAAATGAACTAAAGTCCAATAAAATAATTTTGTATTCTCTTTAAAGAAAAGTAAATAACATCTTGATAAATAACATTGTTAAAAAATTTTAATTCTTATGAAAATAATTTGTAAATGAGAAATTTAATTATTGACATTTTATATTTTATAAATTAGTCATTGTAGCGCTACGCGACCTCACAATGTTTAAATATTGCTTAATAAACGTTTGGCAAAAATCAACAATTATTAGATTACTTTAAATTCCAATTTACATGATGTAGCTTTCAAGTGTTGTAATTTAACATATTAATATTTCAATTTGTCAAAACAAGATAACTGAGGAGGTATATCCACACCTGTACAATCGGTGAGATATGAAATATAAGTTGAACACGCTATTAACAAGGAATATAGGTTATGGTACTCATTGTATCTTATACTTTACAAAGGGATTTAAAATTCAATTGACAAAGCATTTATACAAGTGATATTAAGTTGCAAAAGCAACGTAATGTAACACAAGTTTCATAAGCATATTATAGCATGCACAATTTACGCAGTGGACTTTGTAACGGCCGCCTTATGTTATAACTAATACATTCTTACCGACCGCGGCAATGGCCTGCAACCCTGAATCGACCTGTGCATCAGTAAAACATGCTGGTTACAAGCGACATCGGCCACATGTGGAATACAGTAGTCTACAGCTTTGCCTGCTAAACGAATTCCATAAATTGAAGTGAAGTCTCCTCCAAAATTATTACAAGACCATCCTTATTTCGGTATTAAAGTTGTACGGGATCAAAGTTGTATGTTAAAAGTTGTACATTAAAAGTGGTACTTTAAAAGTTGTACGTTAAAAGTTGTACTATAATAAAATAATTAATTTCACATTCTAATTTATTTATACAAACCGTTCGCCAAGGGATTTGTACACTACATTATTACTATAGTTGTCATGGACAACTTCAACAGACTGCTCGTCTGTTACGACGTCGTCGCCAGGAAAACTTGATTTTCCTGCACATGTTGAACGTTTCCAACACGGAGCGACTTTTCAGTTCAACTACGAAATGAAAAGTGATCAACGATCGCCAATCGTCGGAACAATTTTAAAATCTTAGATGCTTTAAGATGTAGGAACACGTTAACAAGTTTGTATATATATATATATATATATATATATATATATATATATATATATATATATATATATATATATATATATATATATTATATATATGTTATCAAAAGGAATATGTAGTTTGGATATTTTACTTGTAATTAGGATTAAAATGTGCTTTGTGAGTTTGTAGATTATTAAATATGCAATAATGACTGAATGAATTATATAAATGTTGTTAGATAACAACTAAAATAACAGCTACACCGCGCTAAGGTTAATAGACAAATTTTACCGAAATTTATATGTTACAATGTAACCTAAAAATTATATTGCTAGAAAGAAATAACCAAACTCTATTGATGCGATTTTTTCCGATATAGAAACTATTAAAATGAAATATGATTATAAACTTTTCAAAGGAGTGTCACACATTTTATTGTTTTTTTTGGTGTTAAAAAATAAATAACAGGATGAATTAATCGCTCTCTTGTATTAGTTAAGTTGTGCCTTTAAATCTATAGTTATGAGAAGGAGTTAACGTTGCCGTTGATTGCTATGTGGTGACAGAAAAAAACACGAGGGTATTTGGGTGTAGGTAGTGTAACGAATAAGGTTTCGGAAAACATGTGATTTTCGCAAGATCCGCTGTGCAAGTTTAAGGAAGTGGTGTAACATTTAGGCGACCCAAGGACTTTTATTTGATGAGCTACTCAGACAATTACAAACATCAGATTGTTCTTGATGGGTCAGTCTCCTACAAAAGAGCTTGTAAATCTTTGATGAATTTTTTCACCCTTTCAGTCGATAGCGGAAGAAAATAATTTCTCGAAAATGTTCACGATTTAAATCCATGCTCGTGCAAATTATTATTTACCTTAAAATTTTGATGCAATTATGTTATTCAATATTCTTCCACTCTCATCTTTGTTTAACAACATAAATATTAAATAAATTTTTATATTTAAACTATTAACCCACTACAACGTTGCCATATCCCACAATTTTAGCAGCAGTTCTCGTACAAGAATTAGTTTATTTTTATGCATAGCATAGAAAAAGGATTCTAGGAATGTACTTACAGCTTATTTCGTGTACAAACGCCGTCTTGTGAATATGTTGCTGAAAGATGTAGTAAAATTAAAGATACACGAACAATAATTATTATAAACATCTTTGTCTATTTGTTAACTTCTGAATCGCAATTGTTCCTGTTTGAGAGTGCTTTGATTAAAAGCGTGTTATCAAACGGAAGTTATAGAAATATTTTATTCACAATAGTATAGATATTTTTTTGAATTCATAGAATCCAGGATATGCAACCCAAATGATTATCTTACATAAACTGAATATAAAACCCACATATAAAATTTACCAAAGCTGTTAAGGAATTGAATCTAAAATAAGAATGATTGAAAATTCACGCACTACTAAATAATTCGGTTTGTAAATTTAATTATATTTGAATTAGTTCCATCATCTACTGCTTGATGGTAACACATGCATCTCCAACAACAATCGCAGAGGCTATGGAGAATAGTTTACTCACATAACGTATCAGTGTTGTCGAGATTTTTGCTTGGTAAAGTTGTCGTTATTATGGGTTTTGAAGATACAATAAATGAACAAAGGGATTTTCTGCTTAGAATCTTCATAATGTATTTTTATTGAAAACTTGAAAAAGATTAATTTTTACATTTGTCTAAAACCAATAACAGCCTACTACAGTCAACAACATGATTTTTGCGTGGCTTCCATTACTATTAATTAGTGGACATAGAAGCCTCATTTAATAACCTTTGGTGGCCTTCACTTTTTACCAGACTTACGACTATAAACTGTCCATCACAACTGTACCATTCTTTTAAGAGCTACTGCAGGGACAGGTACGTAACCCTATAAGGCAAGGAGAGCATTACCAAACATATAAACAAAGGTTGCCCGCAGGGCTCCATATGCGGGCCCCTATTTTGGAATATTATAATGGAAGAACTCCTGGAAAAGCTGGACTCTGTTGACGAAGTGTTGTCGACGATTGTACACGCCGACGAGATCTTGCTGGTGGTTGAAAGCAATTCCAGAAGGGAAATCGAACGTAAAGCTAACATCGCCCTAACCCAACCACAAAGTTGGTGCAAATCCAACAAATTGACCATAACACCACAAAAAACTACATACCTTGTGATGAAGGGAACGCTGACAAGGGACCCTACCATCAAATTAGATGGTGTAAATATAAATAGAACACAAAACACAAACTATCTGGGCTTAACATTAGACGTAAAACAAAATTACTTTACACACATAAACACCGTGTGTGCAAGTGCAACTTCTGCAATGCAGAACATCGCAACGCTAGCCCAAAGGACTTATAAGATACAACTTAATTGCGTAAGGCTTTATATCAACAGTGTGCTTGGTGCTATGGTATTATACGCGGCGAGCGCCTGGGGACATTGCCTTAACACAATCAAACCTAGACAAAAAATTAACAGTACACAACGAAGTGTTTTACTGCGACTGACGAGGACATATGGGACTACCGCACATGATACACTTCATGTACTGGTGGGAACTATGCTCTTGGACTTAGTACGAAACAACGAGCTGCAATCTACTACCTTACACACAATGACAACCAACAACAACAACGTATCTTAAACACAAACCAACTGCTCACGACAAAAGCGGAAATAATAAACTACATACTTGCAGAATGGTAGACACGATGGGATCAAAGCACAACCGGTAGAAGGGTATGCGCAATGATCCCAAATATCAAAAACCGCCTAAAAACCAAATACCTGGTACCCAATCGACGATTTATTCATTACCTAACTGGCCACGGACCCTATCCTACAAACAAAACGAAACGGTCCGCACGTAAGCCCTCTGGTTTTGGGATACCGATGGCCAGAACATGCGGCAGTGCACAACTTCTATTTCTGGATTTCCGACTGCCGATGGTCTGGGACTTTAAGGGGTGCGCATCTAATAACATCAACACACCACGAAAACACACCTTAGTTAGGCATAAGGGGTAAAACGAGTCTGCTTAAACGTTAGACAGCAGACAAACCAGAACGTTTGAGAAATAAATAAATAACGACGCATTCCGTCTATGGTATAATGTATAGTAAATCTCTTAACCTTGCAACTAACACTATCTCTGTTTATAGATTTGCAGTTCAAGGAAATCAATTTTCTATATTATGAATATTTATGGAAACGATGTCATAAACCTTCATTACAAGACCAGTTGTGTAACCTTCACACGAAAATAAATTATGTAATTATATCAAAACAGTTGCTAGCTAAAATATCTATTCTCGTCTGATACAAGTAAAATTCTTAACACATTTACATAGTAGAAAAATTTGAAATATTACAGATGTATTTAATCCAATTGTTCTGGAATGAGCTCCATGTGCAACAAAGATCTGCGTGATCTTCGAATACATTTCTGACTAGTTTTCGATTCTTTAGCAAATCCAACATTACAAATACAGAAGCCTGGAGCTGAACACTGGCCGTTTGGGCAGCCTTCGGGACAATGGGCCACACAATGGTTGCTGTTTGGTGCAATTGGATCTTTTGTATAACCAGATTTACAAGTACAGACGTTAGGTCCGGTACAATCGCCATTGAGGCACGGCAATGCACAGTGAGGCACGCAAGAAGTTCCAGACGCATCCAAATTCCAGCCGGAGTTACAAGTACACCTGTTCGGCCCCGTACAAACACCGTTTAAACAACCACGTGGACAGTCGGGTGCGCAGGCGTTATTAATCCTGGTATAGCCGAGTGAACATGAGCATTGGTTGGGTGCGATACACTCTCCACCTGGGCAACCACCTGGACAAAAGTATCCGCATTTTTTGGTCACTGGATCCTGAGTAAATCTGCAAAGAACTTAATAAAATCTTAACGTAAAAAAAGTTAAATATACCCTGGTCTACAGGTGCATATTCCAGGTGACGTGCAGTCTCCTCCAATGCCACATCCACTAGCACAAAGCGGAATGCAGTACTCTCCTGTTGGAATTGATGTATATCCAGCGTTACATGAACATGTTTTCGCAAGAGTACAAACTCCGTTTAGACATCCACCACGTTGACAAGTTGGGACACACTTATTATCTGGGCCAGGACCCTTTGTAAAACCAGAATTACAAACACAAATGTTGGGTGCTGTACAGTTGCCATTTTCACAACTCTTATCGCATACTGGTTCACATTGAAAAGTGTGGTGTGCTTTGTGTTTCCAACCCGAGCAACATATTTGAATTTTGCTGTAACCAGTTCTGGTCTGAAATTTGAAAAGAAAAATTAGCTGAAAGTTATCTTGAGTAGCAATAAAAAAAGAGTGTGAAGGAATTCAATAGTATTTTAAATCGCGATGATTTTTCTAATTAACATGTAAAATGTACAAATCACAAGGTACATTGTAGCCGGACCGTCTAGGAATGAATGTGATAAAGGTAATTAACCGAAGCATTGCATGATTGACAGCTACAAGAGGTTAATAAAATAGGAAACATGAATTCTCGTAACTTCCAGATTAACATAGAAGATATCATAGCCCTATATATTGTAACGAAAGCTCTTTTGCAAAACAACAAAAATTCTCTATTATCAGTTGAGTACTCAAAAACTCGTAGCTACAGTAAAATTCTTAAAGCACTTAGGACAATTTATTTGCAGCTAATTGCTATCAGTACTCAGGACCGTAAGTAGACCACGTTATCTAGGGTGGAGGAGAAGGGGTTGTGATGAAAATTTGCCGACAAAACTAAGAGCGCATATATTAGGCATCTATATTATTATTTTCCGGGCTTCTGTAATTTAGCCATTAAAACTTGTTATTTTATCTGATTTATAACGCATACCGATGTAATCGCGTTCCGCAAACATCTTAATTGGGCCGTTTATTTATTGGCTTGTTAACGTAAAAATAATGGATTTTCGAAGTCTGCAACTATTTGTCTTTTTAAGTATGTAAATAAATACAGTGTATTACGTTTATTAAACGATATTTCTAAACAGAATGAATGAATTATTGAATTTACATTTTAGAAAAGTATGGTTTTTATATTTTTGCGAGGTAGACCTTGTTTTAGATATTTTTAAAGAAGATAACTTGTCATTGAAGTTACTTAGTATTCTTAAAGTTGATGGATCTTTACACCTTAGACTCGCTTTACGGATTTTTTAGCTTACATTAAAATGCAATAAAACTTGTTTTTAACTGATATTTTTCAAGAGATTAACTATTTACACCCGAGTTCTTCAACCAATGAATGCTTTTTTATTTTTGCCGGTTAGAACTTGCTTTAAACGATATTTTTAAAGAAACTATTTACACATTTGTTAGAACATGAGTTCGACTTATGTACTATAATAAGCTAATCTTGCTAGAAATTATACAGGTTAAAAAATATTTCAAAATTCAATTTTTCATCCTTGGGGCAGTGTTCACACAGAATGTAGTCCTCACTTACCTATTATGATCTCCTTATCACACACACACACACACACACATATATATATATATATATATATTGATGTGATAATGAGGTCACAAGAGGTCATTGAGCACCACATTTTGCGAGAAAACGGACCTGAAAATAAAATTTTACAATATTTAAATTTTGCCCCGTATAAGATTTTTCAGCAAGCGAAATGTATTCTCATGCAAAATAAATATGTATAGGGTTGTGAGACACCACTTAAAAATGAAGCCCAATCAGGCATTTATTGATTGTGTAAATTCAAATCCGTGTGTAAATAATTACTCCTGAAAAATATTTTTAAAACAAGTCTTATTACGCGAATACAAACAGAAAAACGTCCACTTTAACAGTAGTAAATAACTTCGATGTCTATTATTTAATAAACATAATACGCTGTTTTGAAAGACAAATAGTTCCAGACACAAAAATGCCAACAATCGTACTTTTCCAAAATGTAAATTACATAAAGCATGTATCCTCGTTAAAATACCATTTTTATGAGCGAAGTACTTTATCAAAGAAGTTAATTTTGAAATAGTTCGAGAATAAATTATATTTATATTAACAAAATGAAACTACAGGATTCTTTAGGGAGGTGTTCTCAAAGCTATTAATCATCAAAGTATAGCTAATTATTCGAGGAACGCGCTACTAGCGGAAAGGCTATAAAACCAATAAGATAGCAAGTTGTAATGGCTATAAAATTTACAGAAATTCGTAAAAAAGAGAGATAGCAACGTTAGATTGTATTCATTAACAAATGATGCGAAACTTTTACGATCGCTCATTAAAGAGATAAAAACGCGAAATTGTGAGCAGTTGTTAGAACATACGGTGATTAATACTTTGGAAACAATCAGAAGAATTGAGACGTATTGATATTGTTGTAATATAAAAATGGATTTAAATGAGGAATCATTTATTTTTCCGGTATTCCACGTGTAATATAGGAGTTTGAACATAAATTATGAGGCATAATTAATGTAGTGCAACGACGATTTATTGCTTCAATATAAATAATATTAGTTCAAGGTCCCAGGCTAATTTTAACCTATTAAAATTAAATGTACTGTTGTAAACTGATACTTCAACGTATGGAAAATAATTAAAAATGGAAATCTAGAATTAAAACCAAGCATTTTTCAATGCAGTTATATTTTTAAAAGCAAAATGGTAGTCATAAAAAAGAATTGGACAATCTAACCGCAAGTATAAATTTGTTTTAAACCTAAATACACACGTGTATTATTAAGTAGATTAAGCTAGGATAAGTTCTTATTTTGCAAATAAAAATTATTTGTAAATGGATAATTTAATTTAGCAATCTTGCGGTCAGAGCTCGAGGTGTTCTGATCCTTACCAATTTTTTTTTGGTACAGCATCGTCGATCAACTACATAGATGCGGGTTAATATCGGAATATTTTAATTATGCACGCGAATTTTAAACAAAATTGTGACTTAAACAACATAAAATATTTTGGGGTTATCTAATTATTATTAACAAGGATTAGGTGAATTTATATTGCGATGTGACTCTTATTCATGGATTAATATTTGAATTTTGGATTTCTGCATTGTTTGGAGTTTAAATTACTGGAGCGTTTGCGAACCAGGAGTTCCTTCAGGAGAATAAATGTTATAGTAGCAGTTAAGCTTGATGTCTCATAAAGCAGATTTTATTATAAGAGGGTTTAAGAAGATAAACTTTGAATATTTAAATAATTTTAAAATAATCAGAAATTTGTTTGTTATTGAAGAGTGTTTTGGAATTTAATAATTTTTATCAGATTCTTATTGTGAGAAGTAGCAATTTTTGTGATTAATCAGTTTAAATAAAAATCTGTTTTTTCATTTAAAAAATTTATTAATAAATAATTTTGTCTGGAGATGAGTAGTTCAAGCATAGTGAACGAAAATTGTTTTTGTTGGTTATTTTGTAAAGAGAAAAGCCAATGACCGGCTTCGCTGTGGTTTGAGATCATCAGACTGACACATTTCTCTTTGCAAAACAACCAACAAAAACCCTGAATTATAAGAAAATCACAGTGTATTAATATAAACAAAACATTTCACATACGCCTTCTCTACCTGAATGTAAGCAACTAACCATAGGAAACTTCTTCCAATCTCCAATATTTTGGTGTTCATGCACTCCATTTTGAGATAAAGCGGTAAAATTCTCACTCAACACCCTGTTAATTTTTTGTAAACTACTGCTAATTTATTTCATTAATTTCGTCAAAATTACCAATGATCATCACGTTCCTCCTCACAATCCCCTTTATTTCTTTTATTCATTTTCGTCTTACGCTCCGACATCTTTATACAATTTACTGCCTAATTCAATCATATGTAATACTCTACTATAACATAAATCTTTCGCATCAATATAATACCACTTCTATTGCAACTCAAAATTCCAAATATTTCCGCCCCACGTATTTTAGGCGCCAGTGAACACTGCCAATAAATAGGCTCTTTTTCATGAGGGGTTCGGGTCGGAGAGGTATTTGTAATCTAAATTACAATAAAAAGGCCTTGACAACTTAACGAACAATAAATGAATTTAATATTCTTTACACACAATGCAGCAGATCCATTTCAGGAAACGCCAGGTAAATGATTATCAATGCTCTAATCAACCTGAATTTTATACCAAATCCATTTTATATAAAGTAATTAAGATATTTAAACATAATGTGTAAACAGAGAAATAACGTCCTTCTAAAACTAATTTACGTGGATAACCTAAATAATATTACCGACGGTAGATAACGCAACCGTTAAGTTCGATTATTCAAACGAACCAAAAAGTTAATGCATGAACCCTTTCTACCGTTTCATAAACCTGAATGCATGGTACAATCAAATGTTTCTAACAAGGACAACGCACCACACTTGCTATTTCAACGACGTTTTATAAAATTTATGGTGTGATAACCACGGTGGATTTTATTCCACCCTTCACGATTATTAGTCCTAATGATATTACGTATAATATTTAATAATATGTTGAATGTTCGGATAAATCCTCACACCAATAACATCAAGCTTGCAAATATAATTATATTAGATCCTACCTTAAAACATTCATTTAAGGGCAAACAGTATTTTACATCGCAGCTGCAAATTTATACGTCTAACTACAACCAACTTCGAACTGTCTCCCTTTTCACATAACCCAAATCTATCGCGCACCCTCTACTTCGTGCTCCTCTTATTATAATATTCACAACGTAACGTAAATAAATACAATCTTAAATTTTATGCTACAACTTTTATCTTTTATTGTCAAGGCGTAGATTATTATGAAATATAGAACAAATAAAGTGAATTGGTTTAATTATTATTATATCTATGAGCACGGCCTGGTAATATATATATATATATATATATATATATATATTGTATGTCTAGGTAAAGACACAAGTATCGTAAATACCCTATATTAATTATATATATATATATATATATATATATATATTGCCGTGGAATCGTGGCCTTAAGCTTTTACCATCGGTCCTTTACCTTCTACATTCGAGCCCCACGAATTGGGCGTCATAAGATTGCCGTGGACTCTGGGATTATTCCTGAATGAAGCTGGGACAAAGCTTTAACATCAGTCCTTTACCCGTGTCATCAAATTACTTTCTAAAATGCAAAAATTTCAAAAAAAATTTCTTACCCTATTATTTCTGCTTCAAAAATCTTCAGCAGCTTCCCTGGCTAGTTCAGCTGTGTCTCTTCTCGGATACCTAAATTTACAACCATTCTTCCTTCACACTCGCCCACCATTCAATAAAATCACCAAATAATACAACAATCATACCACCTTTTATTTACAGCTATTTACAGACAAATTATTCACATGTATAAAGAAAACAGTTTGATATACTAATTACAAAACTCAAAATATAATAAGTTTTTAAAGTCCTTGATTCTTCTAATTATTTTCAAACAAATTAAATAAGATATAAGTAGATGGGCCCCACATATTACCCTAAATTGACTGTACACTGGAGTATGGTGAGCTCATAATAACCCAGTTTAGTTTATATATGCCTTTTACACCTGGCATAAATTAAACAAAATTTATAGACCCCTCTACCTTTTACAATCCAATTTATATCCCAAAATAAAATTTTGTAAGTTTTAAATTCACCCCTTTTCAATATTTAACCTCAATAAATTGTCCAGTACATGTATCTTTTCCAATAAGTTTATACAACCATAAATAAACCCCAAAATTCACTCACACAGCACCAAAATTTCACAAATGTTTATCAGACAACAGAAATTTCGCATAAATTACCTGGAGAATGCTTCAGGCTTCTATTCCTTTGAAGATGATCGCTAGAACACCTCGGCTTTGTTGCCATTCGCTGTGATACTCAGCGGATACACAGACGATAACACCATTTGCGAGCCAAGCGCCTCGTTTCATAGTACCAGTCCATATATCAGCGTATAATTTTGGTTATTTGTGATGCTTACCCTACATATATCATGCTTCCATTTATTGATTTTCGAACTTTGTATAGTAGTAACCGGACCTCTATTAATTTCATATACACTACACGTATTTCGCGTTAATAAGAAATAGATGCCCGCTACTAATAAGTAAAACGTGCTAGCACTATATTTACTGTATTATCAACACATACAATTCTCACAAAGCAGCTCCAGTATTATGGTGGTCAGCAGTCAGTACTTTATCGAAGACAAGAGAGCCTTAATAATCTAGAGTGAGTATTTATATCGTTTCAAAATCCTACCCCCGGACACACTTCACGTGAAAAGCTTATTTTCAAATCTAAATTCTACAAATTTTGAATACAACCGTCTTGAAAATTCCTGAAATTTACTCCGTCCTACGTGCCGTACATACGAAAGCGCACCCAACCTTGGCCTGTGTCTAGGTTTGGAAAACTGTCTGTTTTTAACCAATGATAAAATTCTCTGTCATGACAAACCCCGCGTGTACTATCTTCATCTCTGTCTTATGCATGTCTGCTGTCGCGTTTAAAACTCCACTTGAGTTATAGAAAATCGATATTGCTGACAGCTTATCTCCACTCCACGTGTATATGGTACGTGCGTTTTCAATATCAACGCTTTTATATCTGTCTCTATCTGTAGTATATAACCGATCGTGCATATCCCTCGCTCTTGAAGAGTTTTGTTAGCCTTGTGGTTTAAACCAAACTGACGGTTGAAAATATTTCTATGAAGTCCTATCTTAATATGCTCATAATTTCCACGAATGTAACCTTTTTAAAACGCAGGTGTTTGTTAATTATCGACCGTTTAGCATAACAATTCTTAGACTTTATATTTCTTCGTATTTGTATAAAACGAACTATATTTACCTTGGAAGTATTGATTTTGTTACGCAAGCACGTTCTCTTATGCTTATATGTGTTGAATTGATATAAATTAACATTAATTATGAACTTCTACTTGCTTTATAACTGTTTTTTCTTTATGTAATTTCTAACATACCATTATTAATTATAAAAATACTTCAATACATGTCTGTTTTCCTCAAATGACTCAAATTAATTTTGCGCGTACATAATTCGTTCTTTTCTATATACCGGGTGGTTGAAATTTTATTGTTTACCCCAAATTTAACCCTTTGAATCCACAACAATATATATATATATATATATATATATATATATATTACTCATATTTAGATCAGGGTAGAAAATTAAATAATCACATCAAATAATTTTAATCACCGTGTATAATGAATATTATTAGATAATACGCGTTATTAAAACCGTGAAGCATAAAAATTTATTAGTTTCATTAAACATAAGAGATTTAAATCATGTACAAGACGCTTTATATCAAAAGAAGCAGTATTAAAAAGCTCTGCGTGTAATGTAATTATTCCTAAACAAATGGAAATTACGTGCAAAATTTATCTTAATTAACTCTATTTCAAGTAACCGGTATTGAACAAAACGTACAGATAATATCTACAGAAACTTGTAAAACCCAATAAAATGCAAATCCTAGAAGTGTTAGTTAGAAGTAGGATGTTTGAACACACCTGCGTATTTTAAAAGGCAATTTCAGTTTAATTTGTTTAGATAAACATGTCGATTCTAAGGATATTGGAAACGGTCAGATGCTTTAGCACGAAATACAAAACAGGGTTTATTTAAATAGCTCATTCGGCGAAAATTTTGCAGATAATTAATGTTTACAAAGAATCTTGGAGAAACCGGGGCTTAATATTCACGAGAAGGTGCGATACGGGTTATTTAACCCAGATAGTCCACATGGACTAAAATATAATCGATAATAAAGAATATCAATTTGCACCAATACGAACAGGTTAGAAAAGGAAAGAAAATGCGTCAAGCAAAGACACATATAGTAAAAGGCGTGATTTAAGCAACGTCACGAGGGTCACAATTGGTTGAAAATAGGATGCAAATATCAGAGGTAGAAACAACAATTTCTGTACAAAATTAATTAGTTTTTCTCGGACATGTTTGCGTGCCGTGTGAGAATTTCTGAGATTTAAATGGGGCGAGTGAAAATTCGTAAAACCGACGCGCGAGCGACGGACTGGGAACATAGAATGAGAAATTCTTAAGAATTGTCTGTTTTGAGGACAAAAGCGACGTGCCGGCTATTCGCTATATATATCGGTGGTAATATGAATTTCGGCCTCTTAGACTTTTGACTATTCGATGCGTTAAAAGCTCTTACATCCGCGACTTGATTCAAGATGTTAAACAGTGCATTTTAGTTTGATAAAATAATTTAAAATTTTGCTCGTATATATTAGTGATTCAAAATAGTTTGTTATTTACGTGCTAACATGAATGTACTTCAGTGCACTTAGATACAAGGTAATAAAATTTAGTATCACTCTACCAATTAGCAAAATTTACAACGACAAATGTATACACAAAAGTAGGCAGTTTTGGCGTATATTGGTGAAAGACGCATGAATTTCTCTGCTATTTTTCGGGGTGTTAATAATTAAATGGTTCAAATACGTGTCTGGATCCACAAAACCAGGGTCAGATATACACAGATGAGTTCCGGAAAAGCCCAGAAACAACTTTAAATAAATGGTGATGGAGAAAATTTTAAAAGCGTTGAGAATTAGAAGCCGTAAATATAATCCTGTTGGAATGGTGTGATTAACTAAAGGGACGATGTACATTGAAGCTACGAGGACAGTAACCTTCAGGTAAATTATACTATTTTGTTTGACATTTTGTGTGTGTTGAATAACTTTATAATTGATTTACTTTAAATGGACATTAGTGAAATTGTACTAACCATAAAATTTTAATTTTAAGATGAAATTTGCTTGTTTAAGTAGAAAGGGTATTTAGTATTGATGTTCTGAATTATGATGAAACTTTGGGTATGTCTTTGAGCTCAATTAGACGAACCTGGTTAATTAACGTAAAGGGTGGTAGATGCTCCTTTATACTCAGACTCCGGTCTGCTTATATTGTTATATTAATTAGTAGGCATCCAACAAGGACTTTAATTCTGGATGCACGTTAAAGTGATAATAAAATTAATCTTGAAATTCTTTTTAAAACTGAATTTTATGCTGAAATTTAATTTGAAAATTTAATGTATTCTGAATATTGATGTAAATAGAGTTAACGTTGATGTTTGTGGTAGGAATGTGTTGTTTAATTTTATGAATGAGGAGGTTTATAAAATTAGGTGAGCAGCTGAAGCGAAACCAGGATCACAGCAGTTTATGACGCCCAATCGGTGGGACTAGAATTTTTTTGTTGAAAGGACCCAGTTCCCGCATTCAAAGGAGTATATCACAGCAATATATATATTGTTGTGGAATTATAGGTTAAATAAATCCACACAATAAAATTGTATGAACTGTGTATATAGAAAATAGCTAAAATTTATTTGAGCGCCAAATTAATCAGTTTATATAGTGAAGATGGATGGTTATTAACAGATTTGTATTTCTAATTTAGAATGTTAAAATTGCATAAGGGAAAAAGCTTTAGAGTAAATAAAAATTCAAGGATACGCATAGTTAAATTATAATAATTTTAAATGAAGCAGAAACGGAGTTCGCAAGTTTAGAAAATCAATAATTTAAACGCATCTTCGTTTACAAATACTAAGGAGACAAACTTGGAATTGTTATTTTAAATAACAAATGGCTTAGAAGAAACACCTGTTGGTTAAATGTCAGGTTCATAGAACTAGATTATACGTTGAGACAGAATTTCTACGGAATTGTTGAATGGTCGATTTGACAAACTGCCAACAATAACAAGTGCCTTGAAGACTGAGTGAAATGAACGATCGATAATGTAAGACAAACAGAGAAACGTATAAGAAAGCGTTGGTTACAAGTCACGTCTAAACACACGGGTAAATATGAAGGTCAACAACAATATCGATTTTCTGTAGCTTGAGAGGGGTTTCTAAATGAGACAATAAATATAGGTAGAACGGAGAAAGATAGCGGATAGGTGGAGCGTTAGGACAGGGGAAAACGATATTATTGGTTTAAGGCTAGGCAGTTGTGAGAAGTACGCGTCCGTTGAGGTAGTAAATGAATTTTAGGGTAACATTATAATGATCTCGGAATGTTTCAGACGTTACGTTCAAAATTTGTAGAAATGCTTTTAAAAATAAGCTTTTCATTGAAAAAAGGTTCCTTGAGGGGTGTGAAAAGCATATAAATACTCGGACGAAGATATTGAAGCTCTCTTTCCTTTTAGATCTGAGATCGCGCTTAGATCTTCAACGTAATTAATAGTATATGCTCTTACGTGTATTAATTATTGTGCATTCAGTAAAGTAGCATACAACATCCTGTTTGCAAATATGTAAAGTAATAAATGTGATATTGCACGAGTGGGTGCTAAGGTCTAGATAAAAAGGTGCCGTTACTACTTGGATAAGCGAATCCTAAAGCTTAACTTGTATGCATGGAGGATACTTGTGGTATGGAATGTTAAATTTGAACAAAACAAATATCTAGGTAGAAGATTAGAGGTGGTGCCAAAGATTTGGATAGTGGGGATCAGTTGGATCCAGGCATAATCGTAGTATATGGACAACGACGAGGGTTTCTGGTACCCATCTTCAGAGGTGACGATGAACGACGGCTACTGCAGGTAAAAAAACTTAATTTCCTGTTTTTTTTTTGTATAAACATTTGTGTTGTTATTTTTTGTGTTTGAGTGTTTTGACTTATTGGGGGTGTATTTATTACCATAAAAACTCGTTTAAAGCGGTATATGCGCAGGACAATTAATCTTGATTATTTAAAAAAGTTTATTGATGATATAAATGTTTATTCTGTTACGTGCCAAGGGTCACTTTAACATTGTGTTAGTAGTTTAGTTTTTAATGTACGGAAGTTTCCCGCCATAATTTTCAAATACGCGAGACGCGGGAATTTTTAAATAGACTAGGCGGTGCTTCCGTATGTCATGGTAGTGAGTTTGCGCAAGAGTGCATATCCCTAGAGGGTTAGGGCAATGCTAGACAATGGGGTGGGAGAGTTCTCCGCTTCTCTCGCGATAACGTGGCCTTTTACCTGATATCGTCGTGTTAAGTGCACGTTTCTATCTTTGGTAACGTATCGTTAGGGTTTACCTATGTAGTTCCTTCTCTAATTATCTTTTTGTTTGTCTACCTCTACCTCCTTCCTGTCAAATCCCTACATAGGTAAGAATTGCCGCCACCTAAGGACTACCGAACTTCACGCCTGAGGAGGACTCATGATTACCTTGGCTAGCCGGTGCTGATTTGTACGCATTTGGTAGCGTCAGCGTATCATCTTTAATTCCGCCGGGAGGAGCCCGACTGGGGTGGTTAGAAGCCTACCGGAGCGCGATTTCAGGCGGAAACAGGATACCTGATGTGAGTAATCTTTTACTTATTTTTATTTTGTGCATGCCTTATTCGTGGTGTTAAAAATGTAGTAAATTTGCGTAGTATTACGTAATATTGATGACATCATCAGTAGTTGAACCGCGCCGAAATCCGTATAAGATTTGGTGCTGCCAACTGTGATAGTGTCTCTTATACCATGCTACCGGTGTTGTAATTATCGAACTTTAAATTTTAACTACCGTTTGTCTTATAACAATTTGTCGCTCCAACGTGTTATTTAGGTGGTACTATACCTATGGAATGTTTAGATTAATTTTAAACATGCTTTTTCATTTGAATAATCTCCTTAAATTTCATGATCTATGTTACCTAAGATATCTGTGAAGTTTTAATTTCATGTTGGCAACTTGGAAAAATTCACCAGAATATTTTCAGAATTGACAGATTAGGCTTGTAATGTAAACTTGGTTATTGTAACATGTATCTTTTATCAAATTGCTAATCTATGTACCTTATTGTAGTGTTATAATGAAGTTCAAACTGCACTTATCTGCAAATATGTGTTTATCTGAAAAATATGTGTAGTGTTTATATGATATTTCAAATTTTTACAGGGTTGTTTATTAACCTCATTTTTTCAAGTAAGTACAATAATAAATAAATATTTTGCATGCCTTAAATACCGTATATTATAATAATTAGTTACCTGGATTACATGCCTTTAAAACACGTTTATTACAAAATTATCCACGTATATTAAATTAAAATATCTTTGGTTGCTTTTCTTAACTTTAAAAGCCCGTTTTTGAAACTTAAATGCACTCTCTTGTAAGTTACATTTTAAAAATGCCTCAGTGATTACCTACTTAATAACAAAATTGCTTCCCTAAATATAGAACTCTTGTTTACCTAAGTTTTACTGTCTTTTAAAGCGTTATTGTGACCTAACCCTAATATATTTTGTTCGCTTAGATATTATCTTGTTTGGATATAGCTTTGAAACTTTTTCCCTTCTATGATTTAATCAATATAACCTATAAATGTATTTCCTTAGTGTGTTAATTAATTAACGCTTTAACATTTGCATATTATCCTTTATCGGTGACGTTCTAACAAGTTCTTACCCCTAAATACCGTATCGTATTAACTTAAAATAGCTGTAACGTTTATTACCTCCCGAATTGCCTAACTATTTTATATTTTATATATCGTGTCTTGAATATTCTATTCACAATGAACGTTTCACATTTAAAATCCCTCGAATTGATCTACGAGCTGGAGTGTAGGAATATTATCGCGGCTAGTAATCAGAATGATAGGAGATCTCAACTCAGGGCTATTTTGGCACAGGAAACGAAAAGCGTTGCTATCTTAAAGAAACCCGTTGGCGACTGGCCCCTTAACGTATCGGAAATTAAATTATCTTTGGATGATATATCGGGTATAATAAATAGAACGGATCCTGCTGCTAGTAATATCGAGCTAGGGAGATTGACTTCAAGAATAATGCACGTCAAACAACGTGTCGAATTATTATCTTTATATAACGACGACCAAGCGACTCAATCTAAACAAAGTTTGTTGTCCGAGGTGTTATTGCTTGAAGGAATTGTCCTGGAAAGACTTAATCCAAATGCAGACATAGATATATCGTTACCTTTTTCAAATCTTGTGCTTGCCGAACCTAAACCTGTAGGAAAATCTATACCTGTATACAAATGGGGTCTCACTTTCGAAGGGTTTGATTCGAAGGTCTCTTTATCATCCTTTCTTGATCGTATCAATGATTTTAAAATCTCTCGCGGGTGTACCGACCAGGACCTATTTGTCTCAGCTGGTGATTTGTTCTCAAACTCTGCGTTAATATGGTACAGAAACATACGGCACCAAATTTCTACCTGGGAAGAGTTAGTTGCGTGTTTAAAACGAGACTTCCTACCTTATGGCTATATTAACGACCTTTGGAACGAAATACGTAACCGAACCCAAGGTCCTGACGAAAATGTTGTTTCTTTTATTACCTCATTAGAAGCTTTATATAGCAGACTCGACAAAAAACCTTCCGAATCCGAAATTATCGATCAATTACTTAGAAATTTAAACCCCTATTTCTCAGAACGTTTGGCATTACAGCCCATATCTTCGCTAGCCCACTTTAAAGACCTATGTCGTTCTCTTCAAGAAGTGAGGTCAAGAATTAACAAATATCGGCCACCGCCCGAGAAATTATCTGGTCTTCTAGAACCTGATTTAGCTTGCCAAGTTCGAGCTTCCCGTAAAGTATCTACACTTAACGTTCCTTCTACCGTTACTAACAACTCACTTACCTGTTGGAACTGCAAGCGAAGTGGACATAACTACACTGTCTGCACATACCCTAGAAATATTTTTTGTTATGGTTGTGGTCGCGCAAATATTTACAAATCTAACTGCACCAACTGTAATCCTAACGTATCGGGAAACTCCCGTCGAGATATTTCAAATCAGGGTGTGAATATCTCAAGAAACCAAAATCGCCCTCAACACCAATCATCCAACGGACACAGACGCCAATAAACTCAAATCATAAAACTACCTCTAACGTTGTACCGTCATTAAATTTATCTAATAATAATACCGCTACTATTAATGTACAAAATGCCTTACCTTTAGAGGAATTATGCTATACTACCCCAGCCGAGTGGTCTAAGTGGTTACAAACCGTCAATTCCTTTTACCATAAAAAGACTGCTGCCGTTTCACAACTTGTTAAAAAACCCTTCGATAACCGTCCACACTTATCTATTTCAATAGGTTCCTTAGATGTAATTGCTTTATTGGATACAGGTTCTTCATGTTCTCTTATAAATAACGAAGGTTTACATCAATTATCTCAACAAAATATCAAAATTCAAATTATTCCCGAAAAAACTTCCATAAATTTAGCTGACGATAATCAAATACATGTAACTGATTCCCTTAAGTTAAAAATTCGAGTAGAATCTCTTGAACGTGACGTTTTATTTTTGATTGTGCCTGCTTTAGCATATCCTTTTCTACTAGGCGTTGATTTCTGTAAACTTTTTAATCTGTCACTTTACTTCCAGGATTTTTCATGGCAAACCTCTATTAAAACGAACTCCTGTGCATCTACAGGAATATCTAACAAAATCTCTCTTACTGACTCCCAAAATGTAACCCTTAACGCTACAATCGACAAATTTCGCAAACTTAATACCTCCGAACTGGGTTGTGTTACAACGGCAACACACGTTATCTCTACAGGTGATGCCCTCCCTTTTAAGCAACGTCAATATCCCTTATCGCCTGCCTTACAAAAGCATTTACATGCTGAAATAGACAAAATGTTAGAATCTGGTGTTATCTCTCTTTCAAATTCACCGTGGACGTCTCCTGTATTACTAGTTCGGAAGAAGAATGACGAATGGCGTGTCTGTTTTGATGGCAGAAAGTTGAATTCTGTGACTGTTCCAGACGCTTACCCTCTACCTAGAACTGACTCGATTTTAAGCCGGTTTCGAAACGCAAAATTTATCTCATCTATCGACCTTAGACAAGCTTTTTATCAGATACCTCTCGACTTATCTTCTCGTCAAAAAACTGCTTTTTGTGTTCCAGGCCGAGGTCTTTTCGAATATAATTTTTTGCCATTTGGTCTCTGTAACGCTCCACAAACTTTACAACGTACTATGGATCAAACGTTAGGTCCTATCTTACACCAGGAACGTGCCTTTGTGTTTTTAGATGATATCTTAGTTATCTCAAGTTCTTTCGATGAACATATCGCCACATTAAATGAAGTTGCAGAATGTTTAAACGCAGCAGGTTTTAAGATAAACTGGGAAAAGTCTCAATTTTGTCGTTCATCCCTCACATTTCTCGGTTTTATTATCGATGGGACAGGCTTACGAGCAGATCCTGTTAAAGTCGATGCTATTACTAAATTTAAAACACCTAAAACTGTTACCGAAATCAAACGTTTAATTGGAATGATTAGCTATTATCGCATTTTTCTACCCAATCTTTCCACTATATCTGCACCCATTACCGCTTTAATTAAAAATAAAAAGAAATCCCAAACTATCGAGCGGAATTTAGAATCCCAACAGGCTTTCGAACAAATTAAAACATTAATCACTTCAGCACCTATCTTAATCTCTCCAAATTTCGATGATAAGTTTTTTATACAAACCGATGCCTCACTTACTGGGTTAGGTGCAATGTTATTCCAGGTAAACAATGGTTTAGAACATCCAATCGCCTATGCGAGCCGTGCCTTAACTTCTGCCGAACAAAAATACTCTGCTACCGAACGAGAATTATTGGGCGTTATCTTTGGCATCGAGAAATTTAGAGGATATGTCGAAGGTACACACTTTACCGTAATCACTGATTGTGCAGCCCTCACGTGGCTTAATAACTTGAAACAGCCCGCAGGTCGTTTGGCAAGATGGAACTTGCGTATATCCCAATTTACTTTTGACGTTAGGCATAGGCCTGGCAAATTAAATATCGTACCTGATGCCTTATCTCGTGACGTCGTTTCTCTTAACCTTCCAAATTTAATTCTGGATACCTGGTACCTCAATATGAATAAAAAAATTTCCGATAATCCCGACAAATTTCCTACCTTTCGTGTAACTAATAATAGACTATATAAATTTGTATCTTCGTCCCCGCATAAAATATCGAATATACCTGAATGGAAACTGGTCGTGCCCACTGCAAACCGCAGTGAGGTGCTCAAATTATGTCACGACGATCCCATTGCTGCACACCTTGGTGTTACAAAAACTCTCGCTAAAATATCTGAATTATATTACTGGCCCACACTTAAGCAATCTGTTTGTCGCTACATTAAGAGCTGCAAAATTTGTGGTTCCCATAAGAGTTCACAAGATGCTCGCCCTGGTTTAATGGGTAACTTTAAACGAGTATCTTATCCCTTTCAATTAATATCGCTTGACTTATTAGGACCTCTCCCCCGATCGAAAAGAGGTAATCAATATCTTTTAGTGGTTACCGATTGGTTTTCTAAATTTGTTATGG
Source organism: Platerodrilus igneus (assembly GCA_036346225.1). Taxonomy (NCBI): domain Eukaryota; kingdom Metazoa; phylum Arthropoda; class Insecta; order Coleoptera; family Lycidae; genus Platerodrilus; species Platerodrilus igneus. The sequence continues at coordinate 829,478 of JARFIW010000691.1, read as the reverse complement.
TGCAACCCTTACGTAAAGCTACTTCCGCAGCTATAATTAAATTTCTAGAACAAAATGTCTTCCTTATCTTTGGTGTCCCTCAGATTATCCTTTGTGACAATGGTGCACAATTTATCTCTAAAGATTTTCAGAATTTCGTTAAAAGTTATAAAGTACAAAAAATTTGGTTTAACGCAAAATATCACCCCCAAGTAAACCCTACCGAAAGAGTAAATAGAGTGTTAATTACCGCTATCTCTTCCTATATTGATTCAGACCATACTACATGGGATGAACATATCTTTGAAATTGCTCAAGCTTTGCGTACATCTAAACACGAAGCAACCCAATTCACTCCGTCTTTTCTTGTTTTTGGAAGATATACCCCAATCGATGGGAGTTACTATGGTTTAGTGCCTGACGATACTAACGTAATTGAATTTGACGATAAAGTACGTTGGGACAAGGACCAACAGTCATTACCTTCTATCTTTAACGACGTTAGAAAAAATTTGTTAAAAGCTTACGAAAAGAGTAAGGACCACTGTAATCTACGTAAACGAAATATTTCCTTCGCCTTGGGCGAACAAGTTTGGAAGAAGAACTATGTCTTATCGGATGCATCTAAGAAATTTTCTTCAAAATTAGCCCCTAAATTCATTCTTTGTAAGGTCACTCGTGTTATTAGTCCCCTTATCTACGAACTTCAGGATGCTGAAGGAAAACGCCAAGGCAGGTGGCATATTAAAGACCTTAAGCCATTCTCTGCCGACCCAAATGCTAATTAAGTTTTTCACGTTCCATTCTCCTTACGATTTACCTAATATTTTTTGTTCTCACCATCAATTAGTATCTTTAATTACTTATTCCTTCTCTCATACAGTATATAATTTCTTACACGTTTAACTTTACTTACCTTAATTTAGCTATCTTTTTCTTCTGGTTGACTTTTTCTTAATCATAACGTAGTTATATATCACTTCATCCTCTACACCCCCAAATATAACTCTGTCGTTTCATTTAATTAACCCTTGAAATTTTCCTACTACATATTGTTCGGTTTTTAGTATTTCTCTTATATGGTTTAATTGTGTGGTAATTGTCGTAACTTTGGTTGAAATAACCCATTGAATTTTTATGATTGGTTTTAGCTGATGTTGAGTGGATGATTTTTTTTCTTTGGGCCAACATAGGAGTCATGACCTATACCATAGAAAGAAATAGTTCATATTCGCAGTTGCAAGAACTAGGATTGCCTATTCCATGTGTTTTTCTTCTGAATTATTGCAGTCGCCTACATTATACTACATCATTATATCTTTCTTTTTCTACTAAATCTACATAACTTATAAACTTTTTTTTCATTCTTTTTTATTAAACTTTGTGGTGAAATGCTATTGCTTCTCATTGATATCTTATTAAACTCTCGGTTGTTTTAGCATATGGGGACAGTGTACCTGTATTTAACTGCTTATAATTGGGCATTTTTGTGTGTTTAGGGTGCTACCGTTTTGAAAAACTACCTTAAAACAGTTTGTTTTTGTGTGTTTGTATCTGTAATGATACTTGTAAGTTGTTGTGTCAACTTTTGTCTGATTTTCTTATCGTAGTCAATGTACTCGTTAGGCAAATGATCGCACTAGTTCTCTTAGGAGCCTAGTGAATGTTAACATATGTTATATCTTATTATATCAAATTAGAGTGCTTAAAGCAGGCTCAAACTGCGCCTGAATACTTCGTGCATGGAATAATGGAATAGGACCTCGGTTCTATTTTGTTGGTTTCGGAACCCCGAGGTAATGATTAATAGGAACGGATGGGGGCATTCGTATTGCGACGTTAGAGGTGAAATTCTTGGATCGTCGCAAGACGGACAGAAGCGAAAGCATTTGCCAAAAACGTTTTCATTGATCAAGAACGAAAGTTAGAGGTTCGAAGGCGATCAGATACCGCCCTAGTTCTAACCATAAACGATGCCAGCTAGCGATCCGCCGACGTTCCTCCGATGACTCGACGGGCAGCTTCCGGGAAACCAAAGCTTTTGGGTTCCGGGGGAAGTATGGTTGCAAAGCTGAAACTTAAAGGAATTGACCAATCTAAACCTAAAGCTATCGCATTCCAAAAATTCACTCACATTCCTAATAAAGTGCAGAAACAACGAAATAATACCAAAAGGATTTAGAATCAAATTTGGAAAGACAAGCAATAAACTATCAAGGATTCTCGAAAGAGCAAGTTACAGTATGATGAGGGAAAGACTACAAAACCACCGACACATTATTTATAAGTTAAAACAAGATATTGAGGGCATTATAAATTTCATACGAATAAAGGTAACAAAATATGATTTTGATAAAATTCTCGTTAGTGCAAAACCTACTACGAATCAGTATTTTCCAAACAAAAGAAATTCACATAAAGAAATTTAATAACCTATTTATAGAGAAAAATAACACACAAACTAAAACGTTAGAAAACAGGAACACCATGCTAAACACCGTGATAAATTTATCAAACAGAACCATTAACGACACAGAAAAATCAATTCTTTCAAAAGGCCTTAACTTTTCAATAACACCAAAATCAATACCAACCTTTGAAATAATTAGCTGTATTGAGAAAACAGCAAACCAACTCGAAGAAGATCAAGCAAACGAATTTAGAATACGATGTAAAATCGAAATAGAAAAGAATCACAAAATAAAGCCAAATGTAAGTAATAACGAAATAAAAGCAATTCGCAATCTAAAAAACGATAACTCAATTATAATTCTACCTGCTGACAAAGGCAATGCAACAGTAATAATGAATAAAAACGATTACAACACAAAAGTCAACGAACTATTGAACACTGAGAATTACACCAGTTTAGAAACGGACCCAACAAAATCAATTGAAAATAAAATATACAAAACTCTATTTAAATTTAAAATGAATTCGAAGACAAAGAAAGAAGTAAACTAGTCCCACATTACAGTAAACCACCCCACTTTTACGGTCTACCAAAAATTCATAAAAAAGACATTCCTCTAAGACCTATTGTAAGCTCAATAGATTCACCATGCCATAATTTAGCAAAATTTCTACTAAAATTATAAATCCATTAGCAGGCAAAACGGATTCTTTCATTAAAACAACCAACACTTTTAGAAAAACTATCAAACATAAAAATTGAAAATACACACACAATGGTAAGCTTTGATGTAGTAAATCTCTTTACAAATGTCCTATAAACAAAACGCTTAATATTATAAAAACAAACTCGAAAAGATGACAATCTTAAAGAAAGAACAAAACTAAGTATATCATCGATTATGGAATTACTTGGTTTATGCGTAAATACCACATATTTTCAAATAAATGATCAATTTTACAAACAAAGCTTCGGAATGGCAATGGGAAGTCCACTATCCCCAATCTTCAGTAATATATTCATGGAGGAATTCGAAAAAGATGTGATATTCACACAAGAATTGAAACCATTGATATGGTGGAGATACGTTGATGATGTTTATGCTATTTGGCCTCATAATATAGAATTAATTAAAAACTTTATACAGTCAATTAACGAAATGGAACCAACTATTAAATTCACATATGAATTAGAACAACATGGAAAACTTCCGTTTTAGATATTCTAGTTAGCAAAACGATACAACAATTAATACATCGGTATATAGAAAACCAACGCACACTAACAGATACTTAAACTTCGATTCAAACCACCCACAATGTGTCAAACGAGGAATTATCAAAACCATGTATGATAGAGCAAAATTAATATCATCAAACAAAGAAATTTTAAAGAAAGAGAAAAACCTAATCAGATGTACACTAATAGAAAACAAATATCCTAAAAGAATAATAGAGAAAGAAATGAATAAAAACCCTAAAAATAAAGAAAACAAAAACAACGATACACACCACAAAATGCTCTCAATACCATACATAAAAGGATTCTCCGAAAAAATTCAAAGAATAGGAAACAAATTTAGAATTAAAACAGTATTTAGAACCAACAATACACTAAGAGCACAATTAACAAAAACAAAACCCAAAAAAGAAATACAAAATTCAAAAAACTGTATCTACAAAATACCGTGCGAATGTAATAAGTTTTATATAGGAGAAACTTCCAGACCATTTGAAGTTCGATTAAGAGAACATAAATCATATATAAAAAATAGAAAATTTGAAAAATCCATGATTTGCCAACATGCATGGGACTCAGTCATAAAATAAAATGGGAAGATGCAAAATTATCGACAAAGAAGAAAACCACAAAACGCAAAATCAAAGAAGCTGCCTATATAACCCTACATAAAAATAACTGCGTTGCAAACGAATCCGTAACTTTCAGTAAACAATGGATTCCATTACTAAAAGAAATAACAAAAGAAATAACAAATGAAGATCAAATGCCCACAATATCTAGGTAGCATTGCAAGTTTTTCCTGGGTTTTCCTTGCGATATTAACATGAAATACAGCATACATACATGATTTCTATTTATACATACAATAACTAATTACATAACAATAAGCATATTAACTAGAAAACCATTATTTCGGCTAATTATAAATGTTGGGGGATCTTGGTAGCCACAGGTTGCTTAACCCCCTTCACTGAATCTCGGTAAAATAAGACATAAAATCATAAATCTCTCAATTGTATAAATAGAAACATGTTAAAAAATGTTTTCCAAATTATTGAATTTATATAAAATTCACCAATAAAAATTAATCAGCTGATTTCACGTTAAGCGTATTGGCTACCATAGGAAAGTCGATCCCAGGTCGCAACACAAATTGAAGGCAATCATTCTTTTAAACTTTAAAAATTTTTGCTTAGTGTACTCAAACCAAATATTACAAACATCAATAAATCAAAGTAACCTTCAATTTATGTCATAAACGTCAAACTTGAAGTTTTTATTATTTTGACAACGATCCTAGGTCATGGATCGAAACGTAAATAAAATAGATTTTAAAAACTATGAGTGGTTTCATTCCCAAAGAAGATTAAGAAGAATATCTTATCTTGTCGGATCAATATCGCAGGTGGTCCTTCAGACTACGCTGTGTTTTATAGGGACAACTCTCTACCTTCTCTCGGACGCTTGTCCAAAAACTATACTTTTTCTTAACCCGCTATCTCCGCTATGCCTTATTCTTCTTTCGGTGGACCTGTTCTTGTCCCGGAACACCCGTCTGCCACATAAGAATGATGTTCCCTCATTCCGAGCTACTGACCACACTGGCTGGTTGAGTAGCGCTTTGCTATCCACCTTTCCCTCTGTCGCTTTTGCTCAATGCGAGCCCTTCCTCTACTTTCTTCTACCTGGAAGTGTCTCTTATGCACTCCAAAAAACCAACCTCCTTCTTTTTACCTTTCCTATTTCTACTGCCTTTTCATTTCTGTTAGTCACCGTGTGGTTGCGCGGGAGGTTTCCACAGACACCTGGACCATGTCTCTGCGAATCTTTCGTGGGGTCATGCGGTGCCGCTGTCAGTGCATGGGCTCTGGCAGTGAAGGTATGTATGAGTGTGTGAATGTGTGAGTGAATGTGTATATCTTATATACCGTGTGGATATCGGGTGATAGTTCACCGATATCGATCAACGCTGGGTGCAGGAATGCAACCAAATGTCTTTGCCGGTCCCCCGTGCTGTTCTTGTGAACGGACCTGCCTCACAGGTTTCTCCTTTTAGAGGGCACGGGTCAATCCCATTTCAACGGCTCTAATGGAGCCACTCTTTTGTTGTTATCATTGTCTTGGGTAATAACTAGGCCAATATCTTTGTCTTCTTTATTATCTTCGATAATACCTTTAGGTTTAATATCGTTATCTTATTGATTACCTTTGGTAATAACTTTAGTTTAGTATCGTTATCTTACCTACTACCGTTAGTAATAATTTTGGTTTAATTTATCGTTATCTTACCGACTACCGTTAGGAATAACTTCGAGTTATTTCGCGTTATCTTACCGGTTATCTTTAGTAATAACTTTTATTTAAATTCATGTCACTTTACCTACTATCTCTTATAATCACTTTAACTTAATATCGTGTTATCTTATCGAGTATCTCAAATAATAACTAAAGCTTAATACCGTTATCTTATTCATTATCTTTGAGGATAACAACTTAAGCTTAATAACATTATCTTATCTACTATCTTTAACATCAATTTGAGATCTTGTCTTATCTTTTTATCGTCCTAACGTGTGGTATATATGACCAGACGTGGGAATTTTTTTTTTCTCTGAAATTTAAGTGAAAAAGCTAACCCGATTTAGAAATGTAATTTGTCAGGTTAGCATATAAGGATTTAGTAGGTGGTACTTTTGGTAAATTTGTTGATTCACAACTATGTCATGGACAAGTTTTAAATGTGCATCATTAGAAAACCAAAGTACCAGTAACAAAATTTGCTAGAGTGCAGAGTGACGCACTCCAGGAACATTTTTTAAATTTGGGCACTTCTTGCCAAAGGAAGAATAGTTTCAATGCAACACTCATGTGTGTTTGCACATAAGAACTTTTATGTTAGCTTTAGTTAGATAGGTTAGGCGACTTGTCGCACCTGTTTTAGTTTAAGTAGTGTTTCATGCTCCCGACAAATTTGTGCTGTCGGTAATTAGTGTAGTCAAAGACTATCGGGCTACCTATTCCGTTTCCTGGTACTTCGGTAGACGTGTTATCGGTCGAAAAAACCAGGTGGCGCCTTATATAAACATTTTGTAGGTTTTAAGTTAGGGTTTATATAGGGTAATTAGGATTTAGATTTTAAGCTGTTACTGTGCTAACAGACTTTTTCTTTTTTTAAGTTTTTTCTTTTGTGGCTTTGTCGCGATTGTTACGTGCCAAGGGTCACTTTAACATTGTGTTAGTAGTTTAGTTTTTAATGTACGGAAGTTTCCGCCATAATTTTCAAATACGCGAGACGCGGAATTTTAAATAGACTAGGCGGTGCTTCCGTATGTCATGGTAGTGAGTTTGCGCAAGAGTGCATATCCCTAGAGGGTTAGGGCAATGCTAGACAATGGGGTGGGAGAGTTCTCCGCTTCTCTCGCGATAACGTGGCCTTTTACCTGATATCGTCGTGTTAAGTGCACGTTTCTATCTTTGGTAACGTATCGTTAGGGTTTACCTATGTAGTTCCTTCTCTAATTATCTTTTTGTTTGTCTACCTCTACCTCCTTCCTGTCAAATCCCTACATAGGTAAGAATTGCCGCCACCTAAGGACTACCGAACTTCACGCCTGAGGAGGACTCATGATTACCTTGGCTAGCCGGTGCTGATTTGTACGCATTTGGTAGCGTCAGCGTATCATCTTTAATTCCGCCGGGAGGAGCGCGACTGGGGTGGTTAGAAGCCTACCGGAGCGCGATTTCAGGCGGAAACAGGATACCTGATGTGAGTAATCTTTTACTTATTTTTATTTTGTGCATGCCTTATTCGTGGTGTTAAAAATGTAGTAAATTTGCGTAGTATTACGTAATATTGATGACATCATCAGTAGTTGAACCGCGCCGAAATCCGTATAAGATTTGGTGCTGCCAACTGTGATAGTGTCTCTTATACCATGCTACCGGTGTTGTAATTATCGAACTTTAAATTTTAACTACCGTTTGTCTTATAACAATTCATGATATAAAATGTTGTTGTAAGGAGTAAACGGCTCTTGAAATTTGTTCTTAACAAAAATGCAAGGTTTAAAAGCATTTAGAGGAACTGGGTTATAATGAGCTCAAAATAGACCAGAATAAAATCAATCTAGGGTTGCATGAGGGGCCCATCTACTCGTATTAAATAGAATTTGTTGAAATTTATTAAACTCAAGGACTTTAAAATATTTAATGATTGAGGTGGTAACAGTTTTAGTAAACTGTCTGTACCAAGGTGTAAATATGTTATTAATAATGGAAACTTGTTAATATGTGTAAATAAAAAAGGTTGTATGTTTGTTGCATTATTTGAGTGGTAATATCTTTTGACTGTGTGTGTGAGAAAGGAAAGTACTTAGGAGGGTAGGTATGCACGAAGAAGCCAATTGCTGAGCTAGCCAGGGTGAGCAGAAATAAGGAGGCGTTCAAAAGGAGAGGGTAAGAAAATTATTTTTTTACTTTTTTCAGAAAATTTTGTTGGCCCAAACGATGGGGCACAAATTTTTGTGACTTCCACGGCAACTTTATGACGCCCAATTCGTGGGGCTTGATTGGTTTTTAGGAAAAGTACGAGTGTTCCTGATAATCCACGGCAATATATATAAAAGAAAATTAAACATAAACTGTACAGTAAAAGAAATGTACATAATTTATACATTCCGCATTTGTGAAGTGCACCTCCTCAAGAAATAGTATAACATTAAAATTATACACCCTTAAATTAATCAAATATTAACTACTTTTAAATTGATGTGTAAGTTCTTTACGTTACTGTCTATACCAAAAGGACAAAAGAAACAGTAAAACGGACACACTTTAATTGATTAATTTTTAACATAGTCGCTCGTGCATTGTGATTGCGAGTTTTGTAACGTGATGTAATTTATTGGATAATCATGAGTAATACCATTTTGAACAGCAAATGAAATGTCTATTCTTCACAGCAGCATAAAAAAATTACGAAAACAGAAAATTGTACCTTGAGCTATGGGCTTTGTGCTGGTATCATCTTGTGGATGGAAAAATGCCGCTGCATTTCTCTATGGACTGGATGCTGGAACCACCAACTTAATTCATACTAGCACAGAAAGCATTGTATAAGCGCGACTTTACTACATGTCTCTTCGGTAAGAAGATGTTGTATTTATTCTTGCCTTACAAAGCACGATCACCATTTTATAAGGATAGAATCATGTATGGGGGGTAGGTATTTGGATTTGAAAGATATCACCGAAAAATCAAGTGTGCAAAATTCCCAGACAACAGCTGCCGAAATACAAACTGTAAAAGCTTGCCAACAAGCAGATAACGCATCTAACGAAGGATTTTTAGACAAAGGAAAGCAATCTTATTACTTTGAAACATCTTAACAGCTACAAAATAACAGATAACAAACCCATTGCAAGCAGATGTACGCAGGTGGTAAGTGGCCTTATCATTTAGAAGAAGGCTGGGAATTTATTTGCAACTATAATTAAAATGTAGTCACAGCAGGTGGTACAATTTATTATAACTATTCTGCGTACAGTTTTCTAATCGGCTGTTTGATTTTATAAAATAACACTAATTCAAATAGCAGGAAATCAAACTTGTTGAGAAATTTTAGAACGTTTTAAAAATGAAAGCAGAAAAAATTACTTGCAGGGTTTTGAACGTAACAAGGGCTAGGTAGGATAAGTAGTTTAGAATCTACACATGTATACCCGATTTCCGGCTGCCGATGGTCGGGGTACAATTGTCGTAGGTCACTCGCTAATTCAGCTCCTGATTTCCGACTGCCGATGTTCGGGAGGTGAAAAGGCATGATTGGGTTTAGCATAGGTTAAGGTTGCGAACTTTAGGCTTTCAGCCGAGTATTGTAAGTTCGTAACATTTAGATAGGATGCGCATTTGTTTTCCCGACTTCTGATACTTCGAAGTCTAGAAACGTGTGCCGTAGAGTCTCTTCTTTTTTTCTCTATATTTAAGTATACAAACCATAGAAATAAGAAAAACACCTTAGACATAAACAACTGTGCGGAACATATAAGTATGAGCCTTTGGCCTAGATATTATATAAAAATAAACGCTTTTGTTTGTCTCTCGGTCTGTCTGTCAATCATATGAGCCAGGTAAATAAATTAAAAACACCCTTATTACATTACGACAACATAAGCATATTGATAGTAATATTATTTATAGCAATAACGCTTGCAGTAGTAATTTCAGTACGAAAGCTCTACATCAAACATCAAGAAAAAGAAGACAGAATCTCGAAGAAACTCCAAGAAACATTTACGAAATGAAGAACGTTTTAGAAGCCATCGCACTTAGAAAGTAAAGTGTATTGAATTGTATCTTTTGTCAATTGAAACTTAGCTTTAAGAATTGCAAATTAATTAGATTATTAATTCTCAGTAAAAGTAATTTTCAAATATAAAGATTCTTTTTTAATAGGGTCATATTAGTTATAAAATCCCCACATGAGGCTATTTAATAAAATTACAAATATGAAGTGTTAATAAAGTATGCTTTTCAAATTGTTCAATAACTATCATGAAGAACAGAGTTCGCTTAAATTAATTTTAAGTTCATATTGAATTATGTGATCAAGTATACCAATAACGCATACATAAAATTAACGCAATTTTAGGTAACAATTAATTTGAACGAAAAGCTTTAACAAATTTCATTAATTATATTTAATAATTAACCGTAAGCAGACGTATAACAACAAAGTTAGTTACCTATTGTTTTGTATTTAATATAGAGCATAAACCACAATGCAAGAAGATTTTGGTGCATTTTATCAATTATTATTATCAATTGTATTAAAGAGATTATTTTAATACAAAAAAAGACTTGCGACCTGCATGCAAGTTCATCTGACTCACGTGGAAGTTCGATGTCATGCAGTTTCATTAGATTATGATACACTGTATTAATAATACTAGTCGCCTTTCTAAAATGTTTTAGCTTATATTAAGAACTTTACGTATAAAAAGCAAACGATATTAGTAATTAGGACGACAATAAAACGCATTTGATGTTAATTATATAAAAGACCATGTTTTGCGCTCAAGTGATTTAGTTAAAATTTCGCTTCAAAGTTAGTTGAAAATATTGTAATTGATTAATATAGAAGTGAAATGGAAGTTCAAGTTAGCGTATTCGTTGCTGCTGTATACAGAAACGAACGGAATTAAAGTTTATTATTAAAATTTTAATTAACCCTGAAATGTACCTAAATTGAAAAGATTTTTGATTTTGAATTTTTAATATGTTGTAGTAAGTGGAAATACGAGTACTGAACCAATATAAGTATAATAAAATATTTTTAAAAAACCACCATTAAGGGACGAAAACCTTATTTGCGTTAGCTTGTCGACCGAAATCCTCAGTAACATTAAGCGTATTACTTTTTAAAAGATTCGCTAATGCTATAGTAGATAATAGGTCATTTGTTATTTCTAGAAAATTTATTATTTGTACAACAAAGGGCAATTTAAATGTGTTGAGGAGAAAAGAGAAATTTTTGAAAGGTAAATTGAAGAGCAAAAACGGTTGTTTGAGTAGACTCACACTCTGTGAGAGGAACGTAAAATTATTTTTGTGAAGGCTGAAACTTTGATTTTTATTTGATCTTGTAAAGTAAAAATTTTCATTCTTTTTATTACATTATTTGTAAATATTTGTGCTAAAAAATCCTTGAAGAAGTATAATACACTAATCTACTAGATCTAGAGAGCCTTTTTAATGTTCTGCAAACTAAGCTAGTTTAGAAAGCGGATTCTTGAATTTAGGTTGAGATTTTTCGATTATTGTGCTGAGGAATCGCGTGAAGTTAGCCGCCCAAGTTTTGAAAAATATAACTTTGCACATGTATGCACATCCGATATCTTTATTTACACTCATTTCGTTTAAAAGTTATTAAAGAAACTCTTATGGGGGGCCAACTTCACATCCCCCCCCGATTTTCAGCGAATTCAATTTAAATGGACGAAATTGATAGATCTTCGTTTGCACATGTATGCATATCTATTATTTTCGTTTGCACACCTCCAGTTTAAAAGTTATTTAACGTTCAACTTTATAGTCCTTGCTATACGATAGCTACTGTTGAGAATGTGAAAAAATTGTTACAATGAGCCCAATTGATACCTTTTCGTTTGCACATTACAAAACACATCAACTTTTTGTTTGGCTACCACTGCAAATAAAAAAATGTTTAAAATTTAATCAGGGGGCTAACTTCACACATGTCAGATATCGCATTATTGTGCAATTCTAACATGTGATAACGGAAATCAAAGTATCTTCGTTTGCACACCATGAATCCAGTCGCTTTTTCGTTTGCACACCTATAGTTCAAAACTTATTTAACATTTACTTTCGTAGTTCCCATTATACGACAGCTACTGTTGAAAATGTGCAAAAATAGATTACAATGAAACTAATTGATACCTTTTCGTTTGCACATTACCAGACACATACATATCCGTTGATTGAGAATATTTTAATCAACACATTTACTAAAATATTGTTTTCAAATGTATGTAGTCCTTTGTATTTACATTATTATAAAGCGCTACAAGATGTCGCTTGATCGAGAATTCCGTTTTCAACCGTCTCGTCTGAATACAAGACAGCAGCGAAACTCATGCGAAACTTAAAATTTCGCTTGTATTTTTGACTATTAATTTGCAGTTAGATGCACCCGCTTGAGTTGATACTAGTGGTAGTTAGATAAATAAACAGTATTATAGGTTTTTACAGCATTTTATAAATAACGGCATTCGTACCGACTTTTTAAAACAGCATCGGTTAGATGCATTGTCTGTAATAAAAGCGTAGGTGTAGTTCGAGAAGTGTAGTAATGCAGAATATACTTGAACAGCATTTTTTTAATTCAGATTTTATAAAGACGAATATGCCTCGTAAAATTTGTGTAACAGCAGAAGAAATATTCAAAGCCACAAAAATAGGGAGTGTTTTGTAGTTTCAAGCAGCCGACTAAAATCTCGATCCGTCTCCATATGGGTGGACATATGCCGAACATTAAAAAATAGAATTCAGGTTGTAAATCTATAATTATATTTGAAACGAATTAGGAATGGTGTGTGTTCTCGCATTTTAAGTTATAAAGGCATTACTGTTGAACCAGAAGTTGATCAATGCATTGACTTCTTCCGATATTAATTTTGATACAAAAGAGCAGTGGCGCTTTCGGTACTTAGATTGGCAGAGACTAGAGGGGTCGGTATGACAGTCTAAGACACACTACCGCGATGTGGAAGGCAATGGGAAACTACCACATTACCTCCCAAGTACATAGGAAACTTAAATTGTAATAAACATGAAATCGCATTCTCTGGGGTAAAAGATTCCGGAGTTAAAATAGTCCCTCCGAATCTCCGGGAGGGAACTGAACTATGAATCAAATAAGTTAGCTAGAGAACATAAAAATTGAAACGAATAGATTAGCACTAGACATAGTAGGGATCAGCGAGGTTCGGTGGCCAGAGGCGAGGAATTTTTTGAGTGGAAACTTCGGGGTAATTCATACAGGAGCAAAGGAAGGAAATTCGGGTATGGGAATAGTTATGCGAAAAAAGATAGGGCACTGTATAGAAAATTACTTACAAAAGAACAAAAGAGTACTCATGGTTAGATTAGAATCTATACCGGTAAACACAGTAATAATACAAGTATACATGCGATCTACAAAGATATCGAAGAGATACGTAAAAGGACATGAAAATTTAATAATCACGGAAGATTTTAATGCAGTGGTAGGGGTAGGGAGACGCAGTAGTAAGTTTATTAGTTTTAGGCACGAGAAACGACAGAGGAAATAGGCTGGTAGAATTTTGCTTCAAGAACAATTTAATCATCACAAACACATTATTTCAACACCATGCTAGAAGACGATACACGTGGAAAATGCCAGGAGATGTAGGAAGATATTAATTAAATTACATTCTTGTTAGACAACGGTTTAGGGATCAAGTAAAAGACTGTAGAAGCTACCCAGAAGCAGATATAGACAATGACCACAACTTCATAACTATGAAGGTTGCACTTAAATTTAAAAATGTGAAAAAAAGAAACGGGGAAAAACACTTTGACTTTGAGAAACTAAAAGATAAAGATACTCAAGAAAGATTCGAAAAAAAGTCAAATCAATTGCTGAACGATATCGGAAAAATATCTGATACTAAAGAAGTAGAAACAGAATGGAGTAATATTAAATTCAACTTAGACATGGCGGCCAGAGATATTCTGGAGTATACACAAAACGAAAATAAGAAACCATCGATAATAAAGGATATCCTGAATGTAATAGAAGAAAGACAAAAATACAAAAATAAATCAGACGAAACAGAAAAACAGAGATACAAAGCCATAAAATGAGAAATTATTCGCAAATGCAGGAAAGCTAATAAACAATGGATTGATGAAAAGTGCAAAGAGGTACAAACTAAGATGGAAATAGAATAGACAGATGAAGCAATCAAACTAATTAGAATCAATTCTAGGGATATAAAACCGTAAAGCAAAAATATAAAGGACGCAGAAGAAAACGTCAATATAGAAAATGTAAAGAAAGTGGGTAGATGGAAAGAATATATATGGAATTTGTATGCAGGAGAGGAACTAACAGCGTTAGAACTGAAAATGAAGACTTGGGATATCCTATACTTAGAGATGAGTTTGAATTAGCATTAAAGGGTCTGAAAAATGGTAAGGCGCGGGGTACAGATAAGGTGCAAGCAGAAACTCTAAAAGCTGCTGAACAAGCAGTTACAGAACGTATCTTCCAACTTGTAAACTATATATATGAGACAGGCGAAATACCCAAAGATTTCAAACGTAACATCATAGTAACTATACCAAAAAAGAAAGGCGCGGATAGATGTGAAAATTTTCGAACAATAAGTTTGACAGCACACGTGTCAAAAATATTAACTAGAATTGTACAAAGACGAAAGTAAAAACGAGCTGAAGAAATACTAGGAGGAGATCAATTTGGGTTTAGGCGAAACAGGAGAACACGGGAGGCTAATTTAGCTCTGAGAGTGATAATAGAAAAAACAATAAAAAAGGGGAAGCGTGTATATAAGGTTTGTAGATCGGGAAAAAGCATTTGACAATATAAAATAGAAAAAAATGTTCGAAATTCTCAAAAATATTAGAATGAGTTATAGGGATAGACGAATAGCACAGAGCTTATACAAAGACCAAACAGCAGCAATAGAATTAGAGCAGGAACGTAGAGAAGTAAACATTAGGAAAGAGATGAAACAGGGATGTGCCCTATCCACATTAATTTTTAACTTGTACCTTGAAGAGGCAATGAATATTGTCAAATGCAGGAAGACATTTGGAATTACTATGCAGGGACAAAAATTGATATGCTTAGATTTGCAGCTGAGATAGCGGTATTAGCATCTAGCCAGAAAGAGTTTGAAGCTGCTCTTAATGAAATGAAAACGGTTCTAACCGAGAGATACGGTACGAAAATTAACAAAAAAAAACTAAAGTACTAGTATGCAAAGGAGGGGATAATAAATCGAAAACAAAATTACAAATAAGTAACAAGAACTTACAAGAGGCTAAGGATTTCTGCTACCTAGAAAACCAAATAATGCAAGATGGGTAAAGTGCAAAAGATATAAAACAAAGATTTACACAAGGTCGTGCTTCACTTAACAAGAAAATCAACTACTGTGTTCAAAGACAACAAACATAAAAACAAGGAAAAGATTGCTTGAAACATATGTGTGGAGCACAGCACTGTACGGCTGTGAAGCCTGGACAGTAGGAAAACCGGACAAGAAAAAGGTAGAAAAGCCTTTGAAATGTGGTGCTACAGACAAATGATGAAGATATCATAGACAGACAAAGTTAAGAACAAAGAGGTACTAAAAATGGTAGGGGAAGAAAGAAATATGTGGAAAACGATAAAAAATAGGAGAGATAGGATGATAGGTCATATACTACTGCATGAGGGAATAGTGCGGAATATATTGGAAACAGAGATATGAAAAAGGGAAGTAAAAGTAGACCTATTGCACACAGATAGTGAAAGATGTAGGCTGTAGGAATTTCAGGAAAAGGGAAAAGCTAGCTCAGAATAGAAATCAATAAAGGTACGCAACCAACCAGGTCCAAGATGGGTAAACTAATGACGAAAAAATAACTGTACTTAAACATGATGATTATTATAAGAAACTACTATATTGGTTATATATATATGAATAATGTTAACAGTTGAAAGGATTTACTGGAAAACTATTAATATCAAATGTCTAAGTGTTATGAGATATATACTACGGTATATAACTCCATTCATCATAATATACATTATTATATCAATGACACCAAATACTAATATGCCAAATATATATATTATAAATCATATATAATATATATATAATATATAATATATATATCATATCATATACTATCATAAATAATATCATACAATATACACTACTATTACACACATATATATATATATATATATACAATCACACACACACATATATACATATATACATATATATATATATATATATATATATATATATATATATATATATATATATATATATATATATATATATATATATATATATATATATATATATATATATATATATATATATATATATATATATATATATATATATATATATATATATATATATATATATATATATATATATATATATATATATATATATATATATATATATATATATATATATATATATATATATATATATATATATATATATATATATATATATATATATATATATATATATATATATATATATATATATATATATATATATATATATATATATATATATATATATATATATATATATATATATATATATATATATATATATATATATATATATATATATATATATATATATATATATATATATATATATATATATATATATATATATATATATATATATATATATATATATATATATATATATATATATATATATATATATATATATATATATATATATATATATATATATATATATATATATATATATATATATATATATATATATATATATATATATATATATATATATATATATATATATATATATATATATATATATATATATATATATATATATATATATATATATATATATATATATATATATATATATATATATATATATATATATATATATATATATATATATATATATATATATATATATATATATATATATATATATATATATATATATATATATATATATATATATATATATATATATATATATATATATATATATATATATATATATATATATATATATATATATATATATATATATATATATATATATATATATATATATATATATATATATATATATATATATATATATATATATATATATATATATATATATATATATATATATATATATATATATATATATATATATATATATATATATATATATATATATATATATATATATATATATATATATATATATATATATATATATATATATATATATATATATATATATATATATATATATATATATATATATATATATATATATATATATATATATATATATATATATATATATATATATATATATATATATATATATATATATATATATATATATATATATATATATATATATATATATATATATATATATATATATATATATATATATATATATATATATATATATATATATATATATATATATATATATATATATATATATATATATATATATATATATATATATATATATATATATATATATATATATATATATATATATATATATATATATATATATATATATATATATATATATATATATATATATATATATATATATATATATATATATATATATATATATATATATATATATATATATATATATATATATATATATATATATATATATATATATATATATATATATATATATATATATATATATATATATATATATATATATATATATATATATATATATATATATATATATATATATATATATATATATATATATATATATATATATATATATATATATATATATATATATATATATATATATATATATATATATATATATATATATATATATATATATATATATATATATATATATATATATATATATATATATATATATATATATATATATATATATATATATATATATATATATATATATATATATATATATATATATATATATATATATATATATATATATATATATATATATATATATATATATATATATATATATATATATATATATATATATATATATATATATATATATATATATATATATATATATATATATATATATATATATATATATATATATATATATATATATATATATATATATATATATATATATATATATATATATATATATATATATATATATATATATATATATATATATATATATATATATATATATATATATATATATATATATATATATATATATATATATATATATATATATATATATATATATATATATATATATATATATATATATATATATATATATATATATATATATATATATATATATATATATATATATATATATATATATATATATATATATATATATATATATATATATATATATATATATATATATATATATATATATATATATATATATATATATATATATATATATATATATATATATATATATATATATATATATATATATATATATATATATATATATATATATATATATATATATATATATATATATATATATATATATATATATATATATATATATATATATATATATATATATATATATATATATATATATATATATATATATATATATATATATATATATATATATATATATATATATATATATATATATATATATATATATATATATATATATATATATATATATATATATATATATATATATATATATATATATATATATATATATATATATATATATATATATACATATATATATACATATATATATATATATACACAACATACACACACACACACACACACACACACACACACACACACACACACACACACACACACACACACACACACACACACACACACACACACACACACACACACACACACACACACACACACACACACACACACACACAAGACCTCCATTATACCTCTCATCCGAACGATGGCGTATTTTTGTGAAAAATGCTCGCCTAACATTTTTCAAACGGAAGGTGTCAGGATTCGAACCCGGGACCTTGGGCGTAGTAGTCATACGCATACCAACTACACCACGGAGCCGCCTCCTATTCACATACCACTGAATCTCGGTGAAATAGGGCATATAATTAGAAAACAATAGAAGCGGAACCAAGCTGTATATAGGCTGTGTAGGAATTTCAAGGAACTGTGTAATCTAGTTTAGAATATAAATTAGTGGAGGTACGTGTTCAACCAGTTTTGAGACAGAAAACCTAATAACGAAAAAATAAGCGCAGATAAATCTGATGATTATTATAAACAACTGCAGGGGTTGATTGTGAATTATCTGCAACTAATGGTGACTGTGCAAAAAGAGATTTGGAAAAAATATTTAATCGGCAAATTTTCAAGTGCTGGGCGAACTTGGCAGCCACAAGCTGCTTACCCTCCTTCACAACCTTACATGTGATTTTACAATGCTCCACCCGAAGGTACTACATTGACCAGGAAGCAAGTTTTTTTTTATCTGGAAAATTTAGAATTTTGCCAAACCCTTGCAATTCCAAGCAAGGTAGGGATCTTTAACATGCGTGGCAACACCTACACATGGGACATCCATTTTACCTCTCATCCGAACGAGAGCGTATTTTTGTGAAAAATGCTCGCCTAATATTTTTCAAGCGAACCGTGTCGGGATTCGAACCCGGGACCTTGGGTGTCCTCCTCCACAACCACTGAATGTCGGAGAAATATGGTATATAATTGTAAAGCAATAGAAGGGGACCGAACTGCATGTAACAAGAAAAAACAGCTTCTATGATCAAAGAAAACAAACATAGAAACAAGGAAGAAAATTGTTGAAAGCATATGTATTGAGCATAGCACGGTATGCCTATGAAATACGGGCAGTAGGAAAAGCAAACAGAAAAACGGTAGCAGTCTTTTGGAATGTTGTGTTTCAGATGTATGAGGATGATAGCATGGACAAAGTTAATAACAAATAGGTTATAGATATAGTAGGGAATAACGATATCGGTGGAAAAAAAGAGGAGAAATAGAAGTGCAGAATATGTGCTAAAGCATTTTTGGGGAATAGTATGGGATATATTAAAAGCAGAGATAGGAAAAAGGAGGTAGATGTAAACTTAGATTAGATAGTGATAGATGAAGACTGTACAAATTTCAGGGAAATGTGTAAGTTAGTTCAGAATAGGAAACAATGAGGGTACGCGTCTAACCGGTTCCAGGACTAAAGACCTAATGATGATGTCTACAGGAGAAAGCATGGAAGGAATACAAAGCGACCATAAATCAGTACACGTTCATAGCGGGCATCAGTGCATGACTATCATGTATAATATAACAATTGATGCTGAAACATGGAAAAGTGTAATTCCAAAATTGGTAACATAGAAAGAGTACGACAAATACAAGGGTACCTGAGTATATTTGGTATTATAACGTGGATGGACGGATATGACATCGAAACTATATTGGACCAAAACCAAAATCCCATGTGCTTATAACTGTAAACGATCGAAAATATATGAATCTTAAAATAACGCGTATATTAATATATTTGGAAAGTGTAAGGACTGTGCTGCATCTTTTAACGCTCATTGTATGAAAAAAACCGAATTAGGAAGTGATATAAAATTATTTGTAAAAACTATTAATACTAGAGGTGTACCACATGAGAAGAAAAGGGCACTGAAAAGTAGAGAAAGAGTTAAAGTGCAGCATCAACGTATGCACAAGAAAGCAATTGTTTGGCGCCATGAAGCGACGAACGAAATGGAATATGGTGATTCAGAACCGGGTCACTTATATAGCACCGATGTATGAAGAAAAGCGCGTCAGGAAGGAAAGGTTTGCACAAAATACAAGATCCTATTGAATTGATAAGTAATTTAAAATACAATGTCGAATATGCTGGTACAGTACAAGAAATTGCATTAAATAAGTTTTATTGTATGTATTGGTTTCCATTACGAATAGATATGTACAAAAACCTTGTAAAATTAGAATACCCAATTTCTATTGATTCCACCGGTTCTGTTGTTAAAAAAATAAACAGACCAAATAAAATTAGTAATGCAATATTCTTATATCAAGCCGTCGTACGTGGTATAAATGCAATAGTACCATTGTTTCAAATGTTATCTGAAAAACACGACTCCAATACTATCCAATATTGATGAACAAACGGTTACGTTCTAAAGCAAAGGTGCTACGCGAGGTAATAACCGATTTTTCCTTTGCTCTATTAAATGCTAGCGCACGTGCGTTTAATATATGTTTCATGCGTTTGGATATTGCGCATATAATAAAAATTATAGCCAAATGGGAATGTTTTTGTGGAAAGGTTCCGCGAATAAAAGATTTTTATTTACGATGCATGGAGTTTTTGAGTACCATTGAAACAAAAAAACAATTCGAGAAAATACTGCTTTTGCTATTAGTAGTAGCTCTTGGTGAGTGCGATGATAAAACCACCTAATGTGCAAATAAACAAGAATATCTCCTAGAAATTATACGTATCTTTGCAATTGACGATGAGAAGAATTACATTGAAAAAGATAATGAAGAATAAACTGACTACCATTTACCAAATGAAATGGATGTTGCCTCGGAAGATAATAGTTTATCTCATTTTGACGAGTTACACGCTAACGCCGAAATTTTGGCCCAAAAAACACGATATAAAACTATATAGCAAAAATAAAAGGGACGCGGAAGGAAACGTCATTATAGAAAGTGTAGAAAAAGTAGCTAAATGGCAAGAATCAGACATTGAAAATGATGACCTGGGATATCCTATACTTAGAGATGAGTTTGACTTAGCATTAAAGAGTCTGAAAAATTGGCAAGGCGCCGGGTACAGAGAAGGTGCAAGCAGAAACTCTAAAAGCCGCTTAACAAGCAGTAACAGAATGTCTCTCCCGACTTGTAAGCTATATGTATGGGGCAGGCGAGATACCCAAAGATTTCAAACGTAACATCATAATAACTATACCAAAAAAAAAGAGGCGAAGATAGATGTGAAAATTTTCGAAAAATAAGTTTGACACCACACGTTTCAAAAATATTAACTAGAATTGTACAAAGACGAATGAAAAACGAGCTGAAGAAATACTGAGAGATGATCAATTTGGGTTTAGGCGCAACAGGGGAACACGGGAGGCTATTTTAGCTCTGAGGGTAATAATGGAGAAAAAACAATAGAAAAGGAAGAAAGCGTACACATAGGGTTTGTAGATCTGGAAAAAGCATTCGATAATGTAAAATGGAAAAAAATGTTCAAAATACTCAAAAACATTGGAATGAGTTTCAAGGACAGACGGATAGTACATAGCTTATACAAAGAGAAAACGGCGGTAATAGAATTAGAGCAAGAAAGTAGACACGCAAATATTAAGAAAGGGGTGAGTGCCCTATCCACATTAATTTTTAACTTGTACATAGAAAAGGCAATAAATACTGTAAAGTGCAGAAAGACATTTGGAATTAATATGCAGGGACAAAAGATTGATATGCTTAGATTTGCAGATGATATAGCGGTATTAGCATCTAGCAAAGAAGAGTTAGAAGCTGCTCTTAATAAAATGGAAACAATTCTAACGAAGAAATATGTATGAAAATCAACAAAAATAAAACTAAAGTTCTAGTATGTAAAAGAGGGGAAAATAAATCGAAAACAAGAATACAAATATATAACGATAACTTACAAGAGGTTCAGGATTTCTGCTACCTAGGAAGTCAAATAACGCAAGATAAGAAAAGCACAAAAGATATAAAACAAAGATTAGCACAAGGTCGTGCTACATTTTACAAGAAAAAGCAACTACTGTGCTCAAAGACCACAAACATAGAAACAAGGAAAAGACCGCTTAAAACATAAGTGTGGACCACAGCCTGGACAGTAGGAGAAGCAAATAAGAAAAAGGTAGAAGCCTTTTAAATGTGGTGCTACAGACGTATGATGAAGATATCATAAACAGACAAAGTTAAGAACAAAAAGGTACTAGAGATGGTAGGTGAAGATAAAAGTATGTGGAAAATAGTAAAAAATAGGAGAGATAGGATGATAGGCCACATACTGAGACATGAGAGAATAGTGCGAAATATATTAGAAGCAAAGATAGGAAAAAAGAGAAGTAGAGGTTAGACCTAGGTTAGACTACTGCACACAGATAGTGAAAGATGCAGGCTGTGAGAATTTCAGGGAAATGTGTAGGCTAGCTCAGAATAGAAATCAATGAAGGTACGCTTCCAACCAGTCGCAAGATGGAAAAACTGATGACAAAAATAATAACTGTACTTAAACATGGTGATTACTATAAACAACTAGAGATATTGGTTTGCAATACTCTCAACTAATGTTTATTTTGCGAAAGGATTTACTGGAAAGCTATTAATACGGCAAATGTCTAAGTGTTGGGGAATCTTTGGCAGCCACAGGCTGCCTAACCCCCTTCACATACCACTGAATCTCGGTGAAATAGGGCATATAATTAGAAAACAATATAAGGGAATCGAGCTATATATATGCTGTTGTGAGAATTGCGAGGAACTGGGTAGGCTAGCTCAGAACATAAATAAGCTGAGGTACAAGTCCAAACAGTTTCAAGATGTAAAACCCAATGACGAAAAAATAAGTGCTCTTAAATCTGAATATTATTATAAACAACTACAGGTGTTGGTTGTGAAATATTTTCAACTAATGTTGATTGTGCGAAAGAATAAATTGCAAAACTATTAATTCGACAAAGGTTCAAGTGCTGAGGGAACTTGGCAGCCAAAGTCTGCTTACCCCCCTTCACATACCACTGAATATCAGGGAAATAGGGTATAAACTGTAAAACAATAGTTGACCGAACCGTGTTAAACAAGAAAGTACAGCAGCTTTGTTCAAAGACAATGAACATAGATACAAGAAGAAATCTGTTCAAAGCATAGTGTGGAGCACAGCATAGTACATCTATGAAATAGGGGCAGTAGGAAAAGCAGACAGAAAGAGATATAAGCCTCTGGAATGTTGTGCTTCAGATGGACAGACAAAGTTAATAACAAATTGGTTGTAGAAATGGTAGAGAAATAAAGATATCTGTGGAAAACGAAAATATAGGAGAAATAGAAGGACAGGATACGTTCAAAGGCATTTCTAAGAAATAGTACGAAATATATTACAAGCAGAGGTAGAAAAAGTTAGGTAGGGGTAGACCGAGATCAAACTTTCGCACACAGATAGGGATAGATGCAGACTGAACCAATTTCAGGGAAATCTGTAGGTTAGTTCAGACTAGGAAACAATGAGGGTACGCGTCTAACCAGTTCCAGAACTGAAGACCTGATGATGATGATAATATACTTTTAATATAATTTCATATATTGTTAATAAAAATATCCTTTTATTCTTTATTAAAAATGTTTATGTTTTGTAATATTACACAAATTTTTATTTTTTGTATGTTTAAGTATATCATTCCAATTCAATGTCAGTGAAACGTTACTGGATATTTTGTTAAATTTATTATTAAAGTTTTTACATATTCACTCACAAGTGAGAGACAACTGAACGCATAATAATTAAACACCTTGATGGAATCAAATGTTAACCGCCCTCCTGCTAAACTAGCAATGCTCAAACAAAGATCTTCTGAGTTAGATCATCACATGTTAGAATTGCACAAAAATGCGATATTTGACATGTGTGAAGTTAGCCCCTGATGAAATTTAAAAATTTTTTTACTTACAGTGGTGTGCAAACAAAAAGTTGATGTGTTTCGTAATGTGCAAACGAAAAGGTATCAATTGGACTCATTGTAACACTTTTTTCACATTTTCAACAGTAGCTATCGTATAGCGAGGACTATGAAGTTGAATGCTGAATAACTTTTAAACTGGAGGTGTGCAAACGAAAATAATAGATATGCATACATGTGCAAAGATCTATAAATTTCGCCGGTTTAAGATAAATTCGCTGAAAGTCGGGGCTAGTGTGAAGTTAGCCCCCACAATGGTTTCTTTAATAACTTTTAAAGGAAAGGTATGCAAACAAAAATAATGTATGTGCATGCATGTGCGAACGATAATGTATTAACTCCACCGGTTTAAAAAGAATTTCCTGAAAGTCGGGGTCAGTTTAAAGTTGCCTTCCCAAGTTATTTCTTGAATATTTTTTAAACGAAAAGTGTGCAAACCCGATATACCAGATGTGCATACATGTGCAAACAATGTGCTAACGAATGAGCTATAGAAAGTTATTTTTTTCAAAAGTTGGGGGCTAACTTCACGCTGTGGTGCTGAGGGCGGTATTTTTATGTGATTTTTCAGAATATACAGGAGGTGCGGGGCTTCAACTTCACAGCAAAATATGTCCCTGTATGACAATTCTGAAGCGAACAAGAAATTATCGATTGTGTTCTTTATGCTTTCCCTGTTTGACCTACCGTGTTTTCGATGATTTATATTACTTGCGATACGGAGAACAATGCGTCATTTGGTGAAAAACATTGTTATTGCTTTTCTCCAAACTCAAAACAAATTCAACAAATAAGATTGATAAATATTAAAACATATCTTTAATTATATTTAAAGCTTGAAGAAAAAAATTTACTGATGTATTAGAAAAGTTTCTTAAATTATGAAGTTCTGCTGTCCATGGATCCCCAGCTTTCCCTAATTCTAAAAAACGTACGGCGATTTTTAAAAACGTCAACTTTCACAATAATTTCATTTCCCAAAAAGAAGAAAAATATTTCAAAAGAGTTCTGATTACATACTCGGTTTATTTCTATCTTGATACTAGATGCAGTTTGAATATGAAACCTCGTTTAGTTTATTGATGTAATGATATTTTCATTCAAGGTCAAAGTAATACGTCCCACATATTTCCTGATTATAAATTCTAAGAAACACAAACAATCGTTTATAACCACAAACAAGGTACTATGGAATCACTGATAAGAATATACCTATAACGTCTTTTTCAAAAGTACATAATGAAATTAATATGTAATTAAAATAGTTTGTCAAAATAGGAAGTGAAAGTGACAATTATATAACACCTAAACATTTTACTTACTCCATTTCCTCGGGGAATCACACCTCGTCGATCTTCAGGCGAAAGAAGGTCAGCAGTTCTAAAAAAAAAACATAGTTGTACGGCATTGAACCGATACGCGATGATATAATAAGACATGTAAATGATACTTCAAGGTTTATTAGTACATATTACTAACACAACTTTACAATACATAAAGCATCAACCAATTAAATCATCTTCAAATTTAAAGAAAAATAGGTTATTTGGGTACTTACGGCACTTCCAACGAACATACACCTGCAGGATTTGCTTGACCCTGCACCACATTAATGTAATTTGCAACTAAGAAAACTCCGAGGAGCAGTAAACTAGCGTCTAATACCTTCGACATCTTTGTCAGTATTAAATCGCAGCTGGGTTCTTACTTTCCAACTTAATATATCGCGCGACCGTGGTTTTCGTGGGTTCTCGAGACCACAGTTTAAACAGAGCTATCTCTGACTGCTGAACGGATGTACAACAGATGCTATTTTTAAATTTATTTCAATTAATAAAAGTTATAGCTTTAAATGTTATCTGGACAAACAAGCTCCGGGAAATGACAATTGCACCATCAAATAATGTTTGATAAGGCAAAGAGAAGATATTGAAGAGTATTTATAACTTTATTGTTGAGAGTATTGTCGTATGCTGTGAGCAATACCGCACACCTGATTTAAAACAATGAGTTGACACCGCTTGGTACGTTCAATTGAAGCCTTCTAAGAAATTGGCAAGATCAATATTACCTATTAGTAGCCATTAATAAACACCAAGGTATGTCTGGTAGATACGTTGTATGTTTTCGTTTTAACATACGAGGTCGTCGCCGAGGATTACACGAAAACTTACTGTACGACAGCTATTTTTATTTTGGCATCATTGTCGTCACTTGTGTACCTCTTAGTATCAATTCTCAAGTTTCAATTTTTTTGTATTTTTGTTATGGAATTTTTTCTTTGCTTTTATGTTTTGTTTTAATTTTATAATTTTTTTTTTATTTTTTATATATTCAGGCCATTTCGAATGGAGCTGCACCTTGCCGAAGTTCTAAATTACTAGAACAGGTGAAATGGCTTGCGTGTTCTAATGAGCTAAAGAGCCAAATTACAGGTTCAATCAAAGTAGTAGGGTCGTTAGTGAGGAACCAGACGAAGATAGGTCCCCGAAAGAGGGCAGCGGCTCTTTCGGTACTTAGATTGGCAGAGACCATAGGGGTCGGTATGGCAGTCTAAGACACACTACCGCGATGTGGAAGGCAACGGGAAACCACCACATTATCTCCCAAGTACACAGCGTACTTAAATTGTTACAAACATGATGGCATTCTCTGGGGTAAAAGATTCCGGAGTTAAGATAGTCCCCTATTCGGATCTCCGGGAGGGGACTACTTCGGAGGATGCGATTAGAAAGTTAAAAATAAGAGTCGAGAACATTCTGCGAGTCGGAGCGTGGAATGTTAGAAGTATGAAGCAAGTAGGTAAGCTAGAGAACCTAAAAATCGAAATGAATAGGTTATCACTAGACATAGTAGGGATCAGCGAAGTTCGGTGACCAGAGGCGGGGGATTTTTGGAGTGGAGACTTCAGGGTAATTCATACAGAGGCAGAGGAAGGAAATTTGGGTGTGGGGATAGTTATGCGGAAAAAGATAGGATACTGTGTAGAAAATTACTTACAAAAGAACGAAAAAGTACTCATGGTTAGATTAGAATCTAAACCGGTAAACACAGTAATAATACAAGTATACATGCCCACCTCTAGCTACAGTGACGAAGAGGTAGAAGCCATCTACAAAGATATCGAAGACATATTAAGATACGTAAAAGGACATGAAAATTTAATAATTACGAAGGATTTTAATGCCGTGGTAGGTGAGGGTAGGGAAGGAGCAGTAGTAGGTTTATTTGGTTTAGGCACGAGAAACGACAGGGGAAATAGGCTGGTAGAATTTTGCGACAAGAACAATTTAATCATCACAAACACATTATTTCAATATCATGCTAGAAGACGATATACGTGGAAGATGCCAGGAAATATAGGAAGATATCAAATAGATTACATTCTTGTTAGACAACGGTTTAGAAATCAAGTAAAAGACTGTAGAAGCTACCCAGAAGCAGATATAGATACTGACCACAACATCGTAATTATGAAGGCCGCACTTAAATTTAAGAATGTGAAAAAAAGAAACGGAAAAAGGCACATGGACTTAGAGAAACTAAAAGATAAAGATATTCAAGAAAGATTCGAAAAAAGTCAAAGATATCGGGAAAATATCTGATACTAAGGAAGTAGAAACAGAATGGAATAACATTAAATCCAGCCTAGACATGGCGGCCAGAGATATTCTGAGGTATACACAAAAAGAAAATAAGAAACCCTGGATAACAAAGAATATCCTGAATTTAATAGAAGAAAGGCCAAAATACAAAAATAAATCAGACGAAACAGGAAAACAGAGATACAAAGCCATAAAATGGGAAATTTTTCGAAAATGCAGGAAAGCTAAAGAACAATGGATTGATGAAAAGTGCAAAAAGGTACAAACGAAGATGGAAATAGGAAAGACAGACGAAGCATACAAATTAATTAGAATGAATTTTAGGGATATAAAACCGTATAGCAAAAATATAAGGGACGCACAAGGAAACGTCATTATGGAAAACGTAGAAAAAGTGGGTAGATGGCAAGAATATATAGGGAATTTATATGCAGGAGAGGAA
This sequence comes from Platerodrilus igneus, assembly GCA_036346225.1. Taxonomy (NCBI): domain Eukaryota; kingdom Metazoa; phylum Arthropoda; class Insecta; order Coleoptera; family Lycidae; genus Platerodrilus; species Platerodrilus igneus. The sequence goes on along the minus strand of JARFIW010000691.1, from coordinate 800,734 downwards.
CTAACTGCATTAGAACAGGAATCAGACATTGAAAATGATGACTTGGGATATCCTATACTTAGAGATGAGTTTGAATTAGCATTAAAGAGTCTGAAAAATGGTAAGGCGCCGGGTACAGATAAGGTGCAAGCAGAAACTCTAAAAGCCGCTGGACAAGCAGTAGCATAACGTCTCTTCCAACTTGTAAGCTATATGTATGAGACAGGCGAGATACCTAAAGATTTCAAGCGTAGCATCATAGTAACTATACCAAAAAAGAAAGGCGCGGATAGATGTGAAAATTTTCGAACAATAAGTTTGACAGCACACGTGTCAAAAATATTAACTAGAATTGTGCAAAGACAAATGTAAAAACGGGCGGAAGAAATACTAGGAGAAGACCAATTTGGGTTTAGGCAAAACAAGGGAACACGAGAGGCTATTTTAGCTCTGAGAGTGATAATGGAGAAAACAATAGAAAAAGGGGAAAGCGTGTATATAGGGTTTGAAGATCTGGAAAAAGCATTCGACAATGTAAAATGGAAAAAAATATTTGAAATACTCAAAAAGATTGGAATGAGTTATAGGGATAGACGAATAGTACATAGCTTATACAAAGAGCAAACAGCAGTAATAGAATTAGAGCAGGAACGTAGAGAAGTAAACATTAGGAAAGGGGTGAGACAGGGATGTGCCTTATCCCCATTGATTTTTAACTTGTACATAAAAGAGGAAATGAATACTGTCAAATACAGGAAGACATTTGGAATTACTATGCAGGGACAAAAAATTGATATGCTTAAATTTGCAGATGATATAGCGGTATTAGCGTCTACCAAGGAAGAGTTAGAAGCTGCTCTTAATGAAATGGAAACGGTTCTAACAGAGAGATACGGTATGAAAATTAACAAAACTAAAACTAAAGTTCTAGTATGCAAAGGTGGGGAAAATAAATCAAAAACAAGAATACAAGTATGTAACACGAACTTACAAGAGGTTAAGCATTTCTGCTACCTAGGAAGCCAAATAACGCAAGATGGGAAAAGCACAAAAGATATAAAACAAAGATTAGCACAAGGTCGTGCTACATTTAACAAGAAAAAGCAACTACTGTTTTTAAAGACAACAAACATAGAAACAAGGAAAAGACTACTTAAAACATATGTGTGGAGCACAGCACTGTACGGTTGTGAAGCCTGGACAGTAGGGTGAAGCGGACAAGAAAAAGCCTTTGAAATGTGGTGCTACAGACGTATGATAAAGATATCATGGACAGACAAAGTTAAGAACGAAGAGGTACTAAAAATGGTAGGGGAAGAAAGAAATATGTGGAAAACTGTAAAAATAGGAGAGATAAGATGATAGGCCACATACTACGGCATGAGGGAATAGTACGGAATATATTAAAAGCAGAGATAGGAAAAAAGAGAAGAAGAGGGAGACCTAGGTTAGACTACTGCACACAGATAGTAAAAGATGTAGGCAGTAGGGGTTTTAGGGAGATGTGTAGGCTAGCCCAGAATAGAAAACAATGGAGGTACACATCCAACCAATCCCAAGATGGATAAACTAATGACGAAAAAATAACTGTGCTTAAACATGATGATTCTTATAAGTAACTACAAGAATTGGTTGGACAATGTTCTCGAATAATGTTAAGTGTGTGAAAGGATTTACTGGAAAACCATTATTTCGGCAAACGTCTAAGTGTTGGGGGATCTTGGTAGCCACAGGTTGCTTAACCCCCTTCACTGAATCTCTGTGAAATAGGGTATAAAATTAGAAAACAATAGAAGGGGAACGAGCTGTATACACATGCTGTGTGAGAATTTCAGGGAACTATGTAGGTTAGCTCAGAATATAAATAAGTTCAGGTACGTGTCCAACCAGTTTTGAGTCGGAAAACCTAATGACGAAAAAATAAGTGCAGATAAATCTGATGATTAGTATAAACAACTAGTTGTTGGTTGCGAAGTATCTGCAACTATTGCTGACTGTGCGAAAAGATATATTGGAAAATATATTAAATCGGTAAATGTTCAAGTGCCGTGGGAACTTGGCTGCTACAGGCTGCTTACCTCCCTTCACAACCGTGCATTTACATTTCCAATGCTCCACCTGAAGGTACTACATTGCCCAGGAGGCGAGTTTTTTGTTGCCCGGAAATTTAGAATTTTGCCGAACCCTTGCCGTTCCAGGTATGGTAGGGATCTTTAATGTGCGTGACAACACTCACACACGGGACTTCGATTTAACTTCTCATCCGAACGAGGGCGTAATTTTTGTGAAAAATGCTCACCTGCCATTTTTCAAGCAGTCGGTCTTGTCGGGATTCGAACCCAGGACCTTGGGATCCGTAGTCTTACATTTACTACATTGATCCACGGCGACGCCCCCCCTTCACAACCACTGAATATCGGAAAAATAGGGTATATAACTGTAAAACAATAGAAGGCGACCGAACTGCATCTAACAAGAAAGAACAGCGCCTATGATGAAAGACAACAAACATAGAAACAAGAAGAAAATTGTTGAAAGCATATGTGTGGAGCACAGCACAGTATGCCTATGAAATACGGGCCGCAGGAAAAGCAGATAAAAAACGGTAGCAGTCTTTCGGAATACTGTGCTTCAGATGTATGAGGATGATAACATGGACAAAGTTAATAACAAATAGCTTATAGAAATAGTAGGGGAATAAGGACAGCTGTGGAAAAAAATTGGGGAAATAGAAGGGCAGAATACGTTCGAAGGCATTTTTGGGGAATAGGACGGGATATATTACAAGCAGAGATAGGAAAAAAGAGGTAGATGTAGACCTAGATAAGATAGTGATAGATGCAGACTGTGCAAATTTCAGGGAAATGTGTAGGTTAGTTTAGAATTGGAAACAATGATGGTATGCGTCTAACCAGTTCGAGGACTGAAGACCTAATGATGATGATATATTCAGGATTTACTTTTTATCCTCTGTTATACCGGGTGTTTCATTAACGATAGGACAACGGTTAACTGGAGATACCATGCATCAGATAATGAAACCACTGAGACAAACTTTTTTTGTTCGAATATTGATAGTGAGTACAGAGTTTATAAGGTTATAATTATATTTCAATTTTTTGGTATTATTCTTAAAATTTTTGGATTTTCGACTTGAAAATTGGGATCGTTGTTTTTGGGTACAGAGAAAATGAATATGATATTATTTTTGACTTTGGTCATAGAGGGCACTGCTTACAACATTATTTATTATTAATTAGCCATAATTCTTTTACTTCTGCACTTAGCGTACAACTGACTTGAAAATCTGAAAGAAAAATCATTTTTTACATAAAAAAACGTATTCTTGTCACTCTTTGATATTCAAGTAACGTTTTAAGGAACAAATGTCGAATATCCCCTTCTAGATTCTGACACTGACACTAGTGTCAATCGCATGGATTTTTTGTGCTGATTCCGAATATGCAATTTATTTTCGGCACAAACAATATGTTACGTACAATGACGTAGTTCTAGAAAATAACAAAAAGTCAGGACAGAAAAGAAATTGACCGGGTTCAATCGTCGAGCAGGCGGGGTATTATACATCCAAAAATAAAGGAAGGGCTGAAATAAATATGCACTCACTCATTCACACTCATAATAACATAAACAAAAAAGAAACGTATAATTAAACAAAATATGTACAAAGTTTAGTAGTACAAAAAAAGGAAACAAACACTCAATAATTACAAACTAAACCTTGTTACGTGCCAAAAAATTCGGCACTAAACATTTTTAATTCAAGTTTTAATTCGTAAGAATTTCGCGCCAATAAATTTAAAAGGACGTACGCGTATTTCCGTCACTTTAGACAGTGCGTTTGCGCGAGATTGCGCCGACGCGGTGTGCGAAGAAGGGTGGATTTCCGAGATACGTGACGAGACTGGTAATCGAGAGGCCAACAAATGTAGTTACCTTTGTGTCGTATCGTGTCTTTTTCTTGAGATGTAGGGTTCCTGCCTTCTACATAATTATCGTACTTCATAAAATTCCTGTGTTCCGCTACAAAAAAAAGAAGACAAATCTGAATTTGGATTCGACCGGGCTCAACGATTACTCACGCCCGAAAAAGGATTTACGGCGGAGCCCCGCTGTAACCATCACGGAGTAGCGCTGCGAGAAGCCCTGCAATTTATGTAAGTAGCGTTTTTGTTTTCTTTTTTTATATGATGGAGTAATTTTACATAATTGCGTGACGTAATATTTTATTTGCGTGTCATATCGCAATTATTTAACATTGTTACCAACTGACTGTAGTGGCTCGCGTACCGCACTGGCGGGGGTTATAATAGTGGCGCAATCCAACGTTTTTTCAGGTTTAATGATTTGTTTTCTATCTTCTTATATCTTATAATGTATTAATTAACTATATTTGTAGCTTTTTCATTTAAAAAAAAAAATAATTATATAAATTTTTAATAACTGATAACTTTGAAATTTAGAGTGGTTGCACTGCTGTTGCTATAGCAACCTTAATGACATGAAATTAAATGACAGCTGTTATGCTAATTCAACATGAGCTGCCATATTGATTATTGATTTTTGTGGATACTTTTTAAAATGTATTGCAAATTTAATTAATTCTCGTAATATTATATAAATAGTGTTTCTAATTTAAATTTTTTTAGATAATAACACACTTTAGTTTACCAGGAAGCTGAAATAACTTTTTGAGAAGGTGTTAAATCAACATAACCTAGCTCTGGTGTTTGGATTACATAAGTTTTCCTGTAAGTACATTAGCTATAAAATAAATCCCTTAACTGAACATTCCTTATTTCTATAGAAATATACCTAAGTCAATTAAATAAACATTATAAACTTCAGGTTTTTTTAGTATTTTGAGATCAATTTTTAAGGTTACTATTTATATAACACATATAATGTATTTTTCTATGATTTTGAGCGTCTCTTTATAACCTAAATAATCAATTATAAATTACAATTACCTTCATAAAGAAAATTTCCTCCCGAAATATAGATTTTGTAATTAACTGAGTTTTCAGTAAATCTTTTAAAACGTTATAGTAACGTAATGTTGTTATATCTGTTCCCTTAAACACTATCTTGCTCTGATACCGTTCTAAAAGTGTTTTTTAGTAATTTAAACAGGTAACTATAACCTACAAATTCCTTTTACAGAAAATATTGCGTTCAAATACAGCTAACGCAACCAATTGAGTTTCTAGTATACCTTTTATCTTCCGAAACGTTATAGTATCTTAATTTCCTTATATTTTTTGTCTTAAATACTATCTTACAATGAATATTGTTTATTTCAAGTCATCGGAATTAATTTACAAAATTCAATCTAGGAATATTAAAGCCGCATCTAATCAAAATGACAGACGTTTGCAACTTAATGCTATACTAGCTCAAGAAGCTAAAGGGGTACCTATTTCGAGGGTCCTCGTCTCTGATTTACCTCAAAATATGTTTGAAATTAAACAATCCCTTGACGATATCGCCAATATAGTAAATAAAATTGATCCAGAACCAAGTGAAACCTAATTGAAGCGTGTTGTTTCTCGTATAGCTCACGTTAAGCAACGGATAGTGTTGTTGTGTTTATTTGACAATGAACAAGCGAACCAAACTAAACAAACCTGCTTATCGGACATTCTGTTACTCGAAGGGACAGTCCTTGTCAGGCTGAACCTAGATGTAGACACAGATATACCTGTACCTTTATCAAACCTTGTAATTTCTCAAGCTCCATCCTTGGGGAAATCCATACCTGTCTACAAATGGGGCTTAACTTTCCACGACTTCCAAATGTCTTTAATGTCTTTCCTTGATAAGATTAACGATTTCAGGATTTCACGGAATTGTACAGATCAAGAGTTATTTGTTTCAGCGAGTGAATTATTCTCTGGTTCTGTCTTAATTTGGTATCGAAATATAAAAAGTCAGATTTCTACCTGGGAGGAATTAGTTACGTGTTTAAAACGAGATTTCTTACCGCATGGTTATATTACCAATCTTTGGAACGAAATAAGAAACCGAACCCAAGGACCTGACGAAAATGTAATTTCCTTTATTACCTTAATAGAAGCCCTATATAGTAGACTAGATAACAAACCATCAGAATTTAAAATTATCGATCAGTTGCGTAGGAATTTAAATCCATATTTTTCCGAACGGTTAGCGTTACAACACATTTCTTCTTTACCTCAGTTTAAAGATTTATGTCGCTCGCTCCAAGAAGTAAAATTGCGGATTGATAAATACCGTCCTCCCCCCAGAAAAACAATCTGGCCTGCGCGTATTTTCGTCACTTTAAACAGTGCGTTTGCGCGAGTTTGCGCCGACGCGGTGTGCGAAGAAGGGTGGATTTCCGAGATACGTGACGAGACTGGTGATCGAGAGGTCAACAAATGTAGTTACCTTTGTGTTGTATCGTGTCTTTTTCTTGAGATGTAGGGTTCCTGCCTTCTACATAATTATCGTTCTTCATCCTATTCCTGTGTTCCGCTACAAAAAAGAATAAGACAAATCTGAATTTGGTTCGACCGGGCTCAACGATTACCCACGCCCGAAAAAGGATCAACGGCGGAGCCCCGCTGTAGCCATCACGGAGTAGCGCTGCGAGAAGCCCTGCAATTTATGTAAGTAGCGTTTTCGTTTTATTTTTTATGTGATGGAGTAATTTTATATAATTGCGTGATGTAATATTGTATTTGCGCGTCATATCGCAATTATTTAACATTGCTACCAGCTGACTGTAGTGGCTCGCGTACCGCACCGGCGGGGTTATAATAACCTGACGTAAAATATAAAAAAACAGATCATTTTTAAAATGGTGAGCTGCCGGTTTTAGGTTACTACACTCTAAAACCAACAGCTTTGGATCAGAATGGTAAGTAGAGAATCAAACATATAAAACTATCCTAATAAATCCATCAGTCATTGTACAACCAACAAGGACATTCATTCCAAGAACCGTGGACATGGTTTCAATAACGACCTGGTACCCATATAATAAAATATTTAGCAAACACTCACTCTCGATGTCGCAGCGTAGGACGGATCACACCCTCCCTAAGGGCAAAACGGAGCGGATGGAATTGGACTTACGTACCCCGTGTATGCCCTCCATAAAAGCAAGGTGCAAGCGCCTCATCAATCCGGGCCAGGCAACCAACGGTTGTATCCATCGGGAGGAGCTATAAAAGTACAGCTAAAAATTAGACCCCTTACCAAAAGAAAAGTACCTGTTTTTAAACAATAAAAGTACTTACCACACAGTGATGTGTGCACGAAAAGTTTTTAGAACAGAAAACGAACGATAATGACCATTATGTTTGATCGTAGCGTTGCATGCCGAAACGGAAAATGAACATCAATTTTGTTTTCTTAAATAATCAGAGCTCCAAGTTATATCGTTATTTCGGATTAAAACTGGAAAAACACGGTTTATTGAGATAATACGCGGTTTCAGTTCGACGAACCTTTCTATGGAAAACACATACGAATCCATTATCGGATACTTAAAACACGTTTTTGCCTAATTAATCGTAGCATAAACTTTACGTTAAGAAATTCTTAGAAAGGATATTTATTAGTAATTAGGCTCTAGGACTTAACAATCGAAATCGAATTTATGCGAACCGAGAATGAATCAACAAGCGAAAGGGTTATTTTAATTTACGGAATAAATTTTCGTTTTTAACGACAACGGGATTTGAGTTGAAATTAATTTATGCTGAAAATAAACGTAACAAATAGGCTACGCCACTATGACCGCGCAAAGTTTCTAAAAATTTCTAAGTCTTCAAATATTGTTCTGCTAACCTAACCAAATTCGGCATTCATGCCTAACCTAACATAAATATAGAAGTTGACACATTTTCAGAGTTTTAATACAAAAATGAGTATGTAGGTATAGTAAAAAACAAACATTTATTACTAACTTTAGGTAAAACTAAACTGTGGTAGAACAAAGAAAAATTCAAACTTATGCTTTTAAGGAAGCACAAAAACTCAAGTGATTGACACTAGTTTCAGTATCAGAATCTAGAAGGGGATATTCGACATATATATCCGTTTGCTACGTACCTAGACGTAGCCAGAAGAAAAGTAAATACCAAGCTAACTACCAACCGCGGAGAGGGGGGGGGAGGATTCGCCTATGTACCAAAAAGCAAAAAAAAGCACATTGTACCCGATTATCTATTAACAATAAAAATTAATTAAATTTTCTTGATTAATATGGACAAAGATAAGTATTAAATTTAAGTTATATTGTAGAGGACAAATTTTATACTGGATCCACAAAGTGCGCATTTCGTAACTAACATGTAATAAAACTCATTGGAAAAAAAGTAATGCTTAGATTTTCTCAATAGCAAATGTGTTAAATTAAAGTTTGCCATGCAGATTTTCTCACTAGCACGTGTGTTAAATTAAAGTAATAAATGTAGGTTTTCTCCATCGCAAGTGTGTTAAATTAAAGCATTTAATGTAGACCAAGTTGTAGCAAGAATTAAAGAAATATATCGAGAAGCACTAGCGAAGCTAGCTTTTAAACATGTATTGTAAACGGGTTTCACAACATCAACTGCTGATAAATAATAATCCTCGATGTGCATAAAAGAAAACGAGTCACATACCTTTATGCGTCGGGATGCTTATTTTACAAACCGTCGTGGGTGAATCAGCACAGCAACGCCAAGGCAGTCTGGATCCATTCGCCCTGCCACCGTAACTGCAGCAGCGGTCTATATACAAAAGCAATTGGTCTACGTCAACGAACAGTTGGACCTACATAAAGAAAGAACCTATTTGGCCTCCAGCTATGAGACGCAAGATACCTCCTACTTGTCAAAGAAAAAAACGTGCATCGCTGTAAAAAACATTTCAACGCACAAGCTGCAGCATCAAATTAAAAATGGGTTCAAATAACACGAGCTTAAACTGCTATCCTCGCGTTATCAAAGCACGATTAGCAAACTGGAAAACACGCTATCAAATAATAGTAGGATCTATTATTTTGACAAGTCTTTAAATGGAAAGCACAAAGAAAGCAATTATACGTTTACGGAATGTTTAACAAATTAACGGATACCTAAAACAAGGTATTGACTATTTAATTTATCGAATAAATTTTTTGTTTTGAATGAATAGATTTGAAATAAATGTTATGATTGCGCGTACTATTGTAACGAGGTAAAAATACAGGATAAGGTTTTGAACAGAACCAGAAGTTAGGTGAATGAATAACGAACTACCACAAAAAAGGAAGTATTTGAATCTATCGTCGAACATAATCGGAATACGTTTTAATCCTTATTATACTGGGATGTCACGCCGAAAATAATAATATTTTGGTAAGCTTATTATACTATCTGATAGTCGTCATTATTATCTGTCATAGTTTCTATTTAATGAGTTAATGAAGGTATTTAAAGTATCAACTCAGAAAGTATTTGTTTAATCTTCTGCTTGAAATTTGCAATACGTTTTCTAAAAGACTGCGAGTTCTAAACAATGCTGCTTAATTGCCTCTGATTTCATTTGTAGCCGTTTGTATTCTTCCACAAAACTCCTCGGACGAATCAACAGTTTGCCTATACACCATGTCTTTCATTCCAAGCCTGTAATATATTGATACACGTCAGTTTATTAAACCCTTACTCAAGATAATATTACTTAACTGGTAACATCTTAAAATGACGACGTAGTTGCTCCCGATTTTCTTTTTAAGGAGGATTTTAAGCACGTTGAATAAAGTGGTTGTAAAGCCTGCACGTTACTAGTTGTCGTTAAGTAACGGAATATTTAAATTGCGTCGGAGGCGTTTTGCATCGAGATTGTTTTTGTGAAGAAATAAAACCCTGGCCCAACAGACTCGGTTAGTTAGTTTTACGTTAATATAGAAAACTTATCGTTGTAAGATTAATAATAAGTTTAGTGCTTACCAGAGAACTTAATGTTGTGTCGAGTGATAATTATTAATCCGAAAATTTAAGGAACTGGACCAGCAAACCATATCGCATTTTATTCTTTGTTGGCTACCCCAAAGGTATTCGAACCAGTTTAATCTGGTAAATTCCAATATTTGCCGCCCATTATATCAACGATCACCTCACGTGATTCTTGGTGCTTATTCAAAATTCATCTTCTTTCTAAGCCGTTGGTTGATGTACCGTCCTGGAGTACAACCTTGCCCGAAATTAATTAAGGTCAACTGAAGACTGAAAACTGAATTGCTGCGGTGGGTTCACCATCCGTACTGTAAGTTATTATTGTCATATTATTTTATAAACTAAACTTGTTTACAATTCCGTATAATATTCAATTTTGTACGTATAAAACCATTTTAAAATATTCATTTTACGCTGACTTAATTAGTAAATTTAATCATTGTTGATACAAAGATAGGAGGATCCATTAGGGTTGGTAGAAGGATTTCATCATCATTTTGTTTTCGACCTTAGTTAAGTCGGTTTGACGCAGCTCTAACTTCTTTTCTATTCTGTGCTAATCTAAAAAGCTCTACATACCCTTCACAACCTAAATTTCTAATAATTTGACTAATATAGTTTGGTCTAGGTCTTCCTATATCCTTCTATCTTTTTCCTATCCAGCTGGCTCTACATAGATATTAGCAACCTGATGGTTGTTAAAGAACTCTAACATGTTTACATGATTACCATTTATAAGGAAATGAAATATAACCTGGTTATCCGCTTCAAAAAGGAAAAGTGTTAAATTATATATTATGGTAAGACTTAAGCAACGAATCGCTGCCAACATGCCAGACCGCTACCTAATTGTGAGTTATGTCATGGTGACGTTTATTAAATTATATGTTATGGTAAGGCTTAAGCAACGAAACGCTACCAACAGGCCAGACCGCTACCTAATTGTGAGTTATGTCATGGTGACGTTTATTAAATTATATGTTATGGTAAGGCTTAAGCAACGAAACGCTACCAACATGCCAGACCGCTACCTAATTGTGAGTTATGTCATGGTGACGTTTATTAAATTATATGTTATGGTAAGGCTTAAGCAACGAAACGCTACCAACATGCCAGACCGCTACCTAATTGTGGGTTATGTCATGGTGACGTTTATTAAATTATATGTTATGGTAAGGCTTAAGCAACAAATCGCTACCAACATGCCAGACCGCTACCTAATTGTGGGTTATGTCATGGTGACGTTTATTAAATTATATGTTATGGTAAGGCTTAAGCAACGAAACGCTACCAACATGCCAGACCGCTACCTAATTGTGAGGTTATGTCATGGTGACGTTTATTAAATTATATGTTATGGTAAGGCTTAAGCAACAAATCGCTACCAACATGCCAGACCGCTACCTAATTGTGGGTTATGTCATGGTGACGTTTATTAAATTATATGTTATGGTAAGGCTTAAGCAACGAAACGCTACCAACATGCCAGACCGCTACCTAATTGTGAGTTATGTCATGGTGACGTTTATTAAATTATATGTTATGGTAAGGCTTAAGCAACGAAACGCTACCAACATGCCAGACCGCTACCTAATTGTGAGTTATGTCATGGTGACGTTTATTAAATTATATGTTATGGTAAGGCTTAAGCAACGAAACGCTACCAACATGCCAGACCGCTACCTAATTGTGAGTTATGTCATGTGACGTTTATTAAATTATATGTTATGGTAAGGCTTAAGCAACGAAACGCTACCAACATGCCAGACCGCAACCTAATTGTGAGTTATGTCATGGTGACGTTTATTAAATTATATGTTATGGTAAGGCTTAAGCAACGAAACGCTACCAACATGCCAGACCGCTAACCTTTTTTTTTTTTTTTTTTTTTTTTTAAAAAAAAAAAAAAAAAAAAAAACATGCCAGACCGTCTACCTAATTGTGAGTATATGTCATGGTGACGTTTATTAAATCTATATGTTATGGTACAGGCTTAAGCATACAACATCGCTTAAACCAACATGCTCAGATCCGCTACCTAATTGAATGAGATTATGTCATGGTGACCGCTTCAAAGAAAGTTTAAATTATATGTTATGGTAAGGCTTAAGCAACGAAACGCTACCAACATGCCAGACCGCTACCTAATTGTGAGTTATGTCATGGTGACGTTTATTAAATTATATGTTATGGTAAGGCTTAAGCAACGAAACGCTACCAACATGCCAGACCGCTACCTAATTGTGAGTTATGTCATGGTGACGTTTATTAAATTATATGTTATGGTAAGGCTTAAGCAACGAAACGCTACCAACATGCCAGACCGCTACCTAATTGTGGGTTATGTCATGGTGACGTTTATTAAATTATATGTTATGGTAAGGCTTAAGCAACGAAACGCTACCAACATGCCAGACCGCTACCTAATTGTGAGTTATGTCATGGTGACGTTTATTAAATTATATGTTATGGTAAGGCTTAAGCAACGAAACGCTACCAACATGCCAGACCGCTACCTAATTGTGGGTTATGTCATGGTGACGTTTATTAAATTATATGTTATGGTAAGGCTTAAGCAACGAAACGCTACCAACATGCCAGACCGCTACCTAATTGTGGGTTATGTCATGGTGACGTTTATTAAATTATATGTTATGGTAAGGCTTAAGCAACGAAACGCTACCAACATGCCAGACCGCTACCTAATTGTGGTTATGTCATGGTGACGTTTATTAAATTATATGTTATGGTAAGGCTTAAGCAACGAAACGCTACCAACATGCCAGACCGCTACCTAATTGTGAGTTATGTCATGGTGACGTTTATTAAATTATATGTTATGGTAAGGCTTAAGCAACGAAACGCTACCAACATGCCAGACCGCTACCTAATTGTGGTTATGTCATGGTGACGTTTATTAAATTATATGTTATGGTAAGGCTTAAGCAACGAAACGCTACCAACATGCCAGACCGCTACCTAATTGTGAGTTATGTCATGTGACGTTTATTAAATTATATGTTATGGTAAGGCTTAAGCAACGAAACGCTACCAACATGCCAGACCGCTACCTAATTGTGAGTTATGTCATGGTGACGTTTATTAAATTATATGTTATGGTAAGGCTTAAGCAACGAAACGCTACCAACATGCCAGACCGCTACCTAATTGTGAGTTATGTCATGGTGACGTTTATTAAATTATTGTTATGGTAAGGCTTAAGCAACGAATCGCTACCAACATGCCAGACCACTACCTAATTGTGAGTTATGTCATGGTGACGTTTATTAAATTATATGTTATGGTAAGGCTTAAGCAACAAATCGCTACCAACATGCCAGACCGCTACCTAATTGTGGGTTATGTCATGGTGACGTTTATTAAATTATATGTTATGGTAAGGCTTAAGCAACGAAACGCTACCAACATGCCAGACCGCTACCTAATTGTGGGTTATGTCATGGTGACGTTTATTAAATTATATGTTATGGTAAGGCTTAAGCAACGAAACGCTACCAACATGCCAGACCGCTACCTAATTGTGGGTTATGTCATGGTGACGTTTATTAAATTATATGTTATGGTAAGGCTTAAGCAACGAAACGCTACCAACATGCCAGACCGCTACCTAATTGTGGGTTATGTCATGGTGACGTTTATTAAATTATATGTTATGGTAAGGCTTAAGCAACGAAACGCTACCAACATGCCAGACCGCTACCTAATTGTGGGTTATGTCATGGTGACGTTTATTAAATTATATGTTATGGTAAGGCTTAAGCAACGAAACGCTACCAACATGCCAGACCGCTACCTAATTGTGAGTTATGTCATGGTGACGTTTATTAAATTATATGTTATGGTAAGGCTTAAGCAACGAAATCGCTACCAACATGCCAGACCGCTACCTAATTGTGGGTTATGTCATGGTGACGTTTATTAAATTATATGTTATGGTAAGGCTTAAGCAACGAAACGCTACCAACATGCCAGACCGCTACCTAATTGTGGGTTATGTCATGGTGACGTTTATTAAATTATATGTTATGGTAAGGCTTAAGCAACGAAACGCTACCAACATGCCAGACCGCTACCTAATTGTGAGTTATGTCATGGTGACGTTTATTAAATTATATGTTATGGTAAGGCTTAAGCAACGAAACGCTACCAACATGCCAGACCGCTACCTAATTGTGGGTTATGTCATGGTGACGTTTATTAAATTATATGTTATGGTAAGGCTTAAGCAACGAAACGCTCCAACATGCCAGACCCTACCTAATTGTGAGTTATGTCATGGTGACGTTTATTAAATTATATGTTATGGTAAGGCTTAAGCAACGAAACGCTACCAACATGCCAGACCGCTACCTAATTGTGGTTATGTCATGGTGACGTTTATTAAATTATTGTTATGGTAAGGCTTAAGCAACGAAACGCTACCAACATGCCAGACCGCTACCTAATTGTGAGTTATGTCATGGTGACGTTTATTAAATTATATGTTATGGTAAGGCTTAAGCAACGAAACGCTACCAACATGCCAGACCGCTACCTAATTGTGGGTTATGTCATGGTGACGTTTATTAAATTATATGTTATGGTAAGGCTTAAGCAACGAAACGCTGCCAACATGCCAGACCACTACCTAATTGTGAGTTATGTCATGGTGACGTTTATTAAATTATATGTTATGGTAAGGCTTAAGCAACGAAACGCTACCAACATGCCAGACCCTACCTAATTGTGAGTTATGTCATGGTGACGTTTATTAAATTATATGTTATGGTAAGGCTTAAGCAACAAACGCTACCAACATGCCAGACCGCTACCTAATTGTGGGTATGTCATGGTGACGTTTATTAAATTATTGTTATGGTAAGGCTTAAGCAACGAAACGCTACCAACATGCCAGACCGCTACCTAATTGTGGTTATGTCATGGTGACGTTTATTAAATTATATGTTATGGTAAGGCTTAAGCAACGAAAGGCTACCAACATGCCAGACCGCTACCTAATTGTGAGTTATGTCATGGTGACGTTTATTAAATTATATGTCATGGTAAGGCTTAAGCAACGAAACGCTACCAACATGCCAGACCGCTACCTAATTGTGAGTTATGTCATGGTGACGTTTATTAAATTATATGTTATGGTAAGGCTTAAGCAACGAAACGCTACCAACATGCCAGACCGCTACCTAATTGTGGGTTATGTCATGGTGACGTTTATTAAATTATATGTTATGGTAAGACTTAAGCAACGAACGCTGCCAACATGCCAGACCGCTACCTAATTGTGAGTATGTCATGATGACGTTTATTAAATTATATGTTATGGTAAGGCTTAAGCAACGAAACGCTACCAACATGCCAGACCGCTACCTAATTGTGAGTTATGTCATGGTGACGTTTATTAAATTATTGTTATGGTAAGGCTTAACAACGAAACGCTACCAACATGCCAGACCGCTACCTAATTGTGAGTTATGTCATGGTGACGTTTATTAAATTATATGTTATGGTAAGGCTTAAGCAACGAAACGCTACCAACATGCCAGACCGCTACCTAATTGTGGGTTATGTCATGGTGACGTTTATTAAATTATATGTTATGGTAAGACTTAAGCAACGAATCGCTGCCAACATGCCAGACCGCTACCTAATTGTGAGATATGTCATGATGACGTTTATTAAATTATCTGTTATGGTAAGGCTTAAGCAACGAAACGCTACCAACATGCCAGACCGCTACCTAATTGTGAGTTATGTCATGGTGACGTTTATTAAATTATGTTATGGTAAGGCTTAAGCAACAAATCGCTACCAACATGCCAGACCGTTACCTAATTGTGGGTTATGTCATGGTGACGTTTATTAAATTATCTGTTATGGTAAGGCTTAAGCAACGAAACGCTACCAACATGCCAGACCGCTACCTAATTGTGAGTTATGTCATGATGACGTTTATTAAATTATCTGTTATGGTAAGGCTTAAGCAACGAAACACTACCAACATGCCAGACCACTACCTAATTGTGAGTTATGTCATGATGACGTTTATTAAATTATCTGTTATGGTAAGGCTTAAGCAACGAAACGCTACCAACATGCCAGACCGCTACCTAATTGTGGGTTATGTCATGGTGACGTTTATTAAATTATATGTTATGGTAAGGCTTAAGCAACGAAACGCTACCAACATGCCAGACCGCTACCTAATTGTGAGTTATGTCATGGTGACGTTTATTAAATTATATGTTATGGTAAGGCTTAAGCAACGAAATGCTACCAACATGCCAGACTGCTAACTAATTGTGAGTTATGTCCTGGTGACATTTAGTTAACTGATTTTTATTTTTTTTTGTTTTGTTTTCGAACTTACTTAAAGTCGGTTTGACGCAGCTCTAAATTCTTTTCTATTCTGAGCTAGTCTAAAAAGGTCCACATACCCTTCACAACCTAAATCTCTAATAATTTGACTAATATAGCTTTGTCTAGGCCTTCCTACTCTATTTTTATTTGGTAGTCTATAATCTAAGACTTTACTAAATAGTCCCTCATGTCTTAACTGGTGCCCTATCATTCCATCTCTCCTGACCTTCAATTGTTTCCACATACAGAGATCCTCACCTATCCTTCTATAAACTTCCTCGTTTGTTACTCTATCTGTCCAACTAATCTTTAACATTCTCCTATAACACCAAGTTTCAAAAGCTTCTATCTTTTTCTTATCTACTTCTTTAATTGTCCAAGTCTCACTACCGTATAGTAGAACGCTCCATACGTACGACTTTAAGAAACTTTTTCTATTATCTAAACTAATACTATTAGCTATTAGTAAGTTTTTCTTTTTTAAAAACATTTTTCTAGCTTGAGCTATTCTAGCTACTATATCCCTTCTGCTACGTCCATCCTTTGTAATTATACTACCTAAATAGCAAAATTCATCTACCTCCTCTAACTCGGTATTACCTATTTTTAATTTTGGTTTATAACTAGGCTGTAACTCACTTGTCATTATCTTTGTCTTTACCGAGTTAATTCTCATACTATAGTTACTCCGTAGTATCTCATCTAAAATATTTAAAAACTCTCCTAACTCTTTTCTAGACTCTGCTATAATGGCTATATCATCTGCAAAACGTAACATGTCTATTTTCTGTCCCTGTACACTAATACCTATCTCTTTTCTCTCTCTAACTAAGTTTAAAGCTTCCTCAATATAAACATTAAAAATCAAGGGAGACAGTATACTACCCTGTCTAACACCATTTCTAATCTTAGCTTCCTTTTCTATTTCATCAAATCTAATTACTACGCTTTGGTTTTTATATATCCATGCCACTTTAAGCAGAACTCTACTAAAATAAGGGTGGTGCCCAGAATTCATCGGCTTAATCAAGATAACTATTATTACTTGCTACTCTCCTCCCCATTTTACCCACGCCCGTCACGACTGCAGCCAGCCGAGCCGTGGTTTAGTTCGTTCCTTTGAGCTTACCGTGTTTGTTCGTGCCCCCCCCCCCCCCATCCTTCTACCATCGTAACATCAATTTTGGCATGTAACAGTGATTATTGACTTTTAAACGTCTGTTAGACAAGTAAATTTAAAGGCAAATAAGCAAGACAAAGAGGCGATGTGTTTTCTGAAGATATTGGTTGGAAAGGGAATCAGAAATCCAGTAGAGGGTTGCAAACAGAGTATCACTGTTAGATTAGGTGAATAAGAGCAAGATCGACGATAGTATCGATCGGTTAGGTGGAATAGAGTTTATGAATAGGGGGGATACAAACAACTAGATTATAACATACGGGTTAGACGAAGATAAGAGAAAGGCACAACTAATGTTGAAAATTAAGGAAGGAAAAAGACAAAAGATGGAAGATTTTAAATGCAGGTTAGAAGGAAATGACAGATATGCGCGTGCATTAGAGGCGTATTTTGGAGGCTAGATTGGTTAGCAGTTATCGGGAAATTTCGCGGAAAGTGACAGCCGTTGACAACTTTAATGAGGGTTTCTTCGTAAAACGATTGTTTGTTACTGAAAATTCCAAGATTTTTGCGACGGCTTGAAAACGGTTGAGAATTTTACCTAAAATAACTCAAGGTAATAGTTAGTTTGTGGAATTGAACGACCGTTTGTTGTTGTGCTGTGCATGGGTTTCTGGAATCGAAGGACGGTTTGAAACGTTACTAAGAAAGTGTGTTACAGGGGTGGTGAGAATAGATTCCAGGAAGCAGTTTTGGAGGCTATATAAACCCAGAGGAAGTGGTAAAGGCTCTCTTTTCCTTTTGATTTTCAACCAAGCTACATACATGTGTAAAAGTAAATAAGTGAGTTTAGATTTTATTAAAATTTAATAGGCGCAAGTTGGTGCAGAGTTAGATGGCTATTGTGAACTATATAAAATCCTGTTAATAATCGAAGCTGAAAGCAAAGTAAGTACAATTTTTACTACTTGTGGTTGGAGGCGCTTGGTGTACTCTGGGTACAAATCAAGTATGTGGATGGACCAGTAGCAGATGTACGGGAGCATGGATGTACCTTGCATTAGCCTCGGAGAAATCTGGGTAGAAGTGTGCTGTTCCGGATAGTGAGAGGCCACCTGGAGTAAATTTTGAACGTGCAGTCTAGTAGGACGACTATGTTAAAGATGGTTTCCACGTAGAGAGCTGGTGGTGCTACAATCAGGTAATTCAACCTTGGTAAAACTTTTGCTTATTGTGTTTTTGTGGGTGATTATGACAATTTAGCGATTATTGGTGTATTTTATAGTATTATAAGGACATTTTATTTGACGATTTACCTTGAGAAAAGAGTATATGAAAATTTATTTATGTACTACTTGATGGTATAAAATGAAGGAGTAATTTTGGCTTTTTGTACAAAGGAAAAGGGTTTTTGGTAATTTCAGTCCGCAGTCAGCACATAGGTAAAGAAAGGTTTTTACTATAAGCTCGTATTAGATTTGGGGTTTAAAGTAAAGTTTGGCGATAAGCCCAGTTACTTTTGGTTAATTATTGATGTAATTAGAAAAATTTCCAAACTATTTTATTTAAAATGACTTGTTTTAAAATTGATAACATGTGTTAAAGATTCGAGATATATGAGGAATGTAAAGTTGAAATTTTTGAATAGCAATTCGATGTTCAAATAAATCGTGATGTACTTTTGGCAGTCAACTTTTATTTATTTAAATAGTATGGTAGGATTTTCAGAGGACAAGTGAGCAGCCGTGGCGAACATCCCTGAGGAAGCTGGAGGTTTTGACGTCCGAATTGGAAAGCATCTTTCGCAGGTATTATTATAGGGTGATATGAATTGCAAGTCTAGGTGGTAGGGCTTCATTTTCAAACAGGTGCGGTATTTGTAACAACACAAATTTTTAGAGTGCCCTTTTCAAGGGGAAACAACACATCACTTTGACGGCCCAACGCTGGGGCTTGATGGTTTTCAGAATAAGCTTCAGAGCAACATATATATATATATATATATATATATATATATATATATATATATATATTATTATATATACTGTGATCCTACCTTACGAGTGATAGATCTAGTATATCTATCTGTCACTCCTTGTCTTATTTTAGAGCCTTGTTGAGTTATGCTACACAATTTATCATTGAATATTTAACACGGCAGCTGCACTTAAATATTTTACAGGGCCGTCAAACACGTAGCGGAATCTACCTAGGGTGGGTCCGTCCTAGGCAAACACCTCTCAACTAGACACCCAAACAAATATCCAAGGAGTTTTCAAAATAATTTTAAAAGCCAAAAGTATCCCCAAACACTAGTTCCACTTTTATAAATTTGATTAAAGCACTGCGTAGATATTAAATACTAATACCTGGAATCCAGATACAAGCGCCGCCTTCCAGCCGTCCTGAAGCCAAGTGACCAACTGCAGGCACCTCCTGTAAATAATAAGTAACTCGAGCAACTGGTAATCTCCAGACTATAAAACTACTAATATTTTTACAAATTCTATGTTATACAAATACTCAGATAATTCCAATTCCACTATTCTTTCCTCTTCAAAACGATAACGGTACAGACCAGCACTCCCTCTTTTAGTTAATTTTTATTCGCCACAAAACTGCTACTATTTGCTATCTCCAGGTACAACTTGACTTTCAAAATTTACTCGTAACTTTTAAATGAAATAAAACTCAGAACAGTACAAAACACGTCTATTTTTCAGTAATATAAATTTGAAGTCCTTTATAAATAAAATCCGTCTTCCTTTGTTTCCGTTGCCATAACAACTATCTCTACGCACACTATGCAATTTATAATTATTAATAATTGATTAATAATACAGTTCTTTTCTCTAGATACATTCATTTTCTAGATGGTTTGATAATCCAGTGATTTATGTATATTGAACTTTTTACAATATTGAAAATAGCTAACAAACTTTGATGGTTCAGCTTTTAAATTATACGTAACAGACATTTATGTCTTATTCGGTAAACGTCCTGTCATTACATAACCAATCTTTAATTGTTAACACATATTCAAACTGAACTTGATTTACAAATTTTTCAGGAGTATTACTTAACTAGTAGTGTATTTATGGCGTAATCACCGCCTCATTTGCTCCAGAATCCCTCATTTGCTCCCTCATCTGGACCAAATTTACATGTAAATTCGCACTATAAAGTCTTATTTTTTAAGAATCTCCACCTGCTCTCTCCCTGTGGAGATGAATCTCCTCTTTGTGGAATTTTTACCCCAACCATTTTAATTACATCACACCCGCATTCTTTCCACCCGCGAGATAAATCTTTCTCCACATTTCCACCCACGAGATAAACCTATCTTGTTTGGTATCAATTAATATTAGAATTTTCTCAGCTACCTGAATCTCTAGGAATTTTTCAGATTGCATCATCCCCAAGGAGCTACCCTCATTTTAAGATTTCTTACCTGTAGCGACTTTTGAGCGTTCTTATAAATTTTTTTATACATGCGATACATCTTGTTAGTCTAAAATTTTACACAGAATTCAAATCTGTAAACAGATTTCAAATCGGACCATGCCCTGCAAAGTTATACCCCTTTAAAGTCCTGATCTTCTAAATTTTGCTCTTTGCTTTATAAGCAAACCTAACAAATAGTTTTCTTCGTCTATCCATTGCATCTTTCGAGATAAACCTATCTTGTTTGGTATTAATCAATATTAGAATTTTCTCAGCTACCCAAATCTCTAGGAATTTTTCAGATTGCACCATCCCCAAGGGAGCTACCCTAATTTTAAGATTTCTTACCTGTAGCGACTTTTGAGCGTTCTTATAATTTTTTTAGTCATGCGATACATCTTGTTAGTCTAAAATTTTACGCAGAATTTGAATCTGCAAACAGATTTGAAATCGGACCACGACCTGCAAAGTTACACATATACCCTCTGCGAGATAAATCTTTCTCCACATTTCCACCCACGAGATAAACCTACCTTGTTTGGTATCAATCAATATTAGAATTTTCTAAGCTACCCAAATCTCTTTAAATTTTTCACATAGCACCATCCCCAGAGAGCTACCCCATTTTAAGATTTCTTACCTGTAGCGACTTTGAGCGTTCTCATAAATTTTTATACATGTAGCACATCTTGTTAGTCTAGAATTTTATACACAATCCGAATCTCTAAATAGATTTAAAATCGAACGACCCTTACCATTTTACACACACCTCTAAATTATAAATTTCCTGCGGCTCATACCTAAAAGAAAATCTAGAAACAATTCTTAAAACTTTTTATTACAAACAATTTTACTAATACAGTTTAAATTTGTAAACCACATTTCTAAATACATATTTACAATTTTTATTCTTAACCTAGAGCTCATATCGGCTTATACTTATTAATATTTATTTCTAAATAGAGCACCTTTTCCAAAGACCAACCGGACCCGCATGTTTCAAATTCTTCTGATTTTGTTCTTATGGTTTCGCTTAAGACCTCGTACATATTTTCCAGATTACTAGAAGACGTTATAACCACATTTTTGTGTTAAAGGATTTCACATCGGTAGCCTCTTTCCCCATTTTGATGTAAACGCCGTAGAGTTCGCAATAGACTTTTACTGCTGTATGTTGTATTCTTTTTCATTTATTAATCGAATAAATCGCTCTTTCTGCTTCCAAAGAAACTCGGCACCCATCGTCGACACTGGCGTTCTTTATGCGATAGCTAGCCATACGGTTGTTAAACGCAGTGCTAACCATTTCTACACCATCGTCGCTAGTAGCGGTAACTGATGCATTTTATGTCTGTTGCTCCTTAAATGTGCGGCATACGTAGTTTTTCCATTTCGAAATCGCATACTTTACACATAATTCGTGGTTGTTTCGTACAAGACCCTTTAACAGCTGGCGGAGCTGAACGTTTACGGCTTAATGACATGCCGTGCTGTTTTTCCTTGTGTCGCTGTAAGTTGCCCATTCTCGTAAAAGCGAAATCGCAAGTCCCACAGTTTAAGTACTTTGCTGCAGACGGATGTATAAGCAACCTTGGACGATGTTGCACCACAACATTTGTTCTGATGCCGTTTGAGAGCATCCCTTCTGGTAAAGTAGACGTGACACGGCTCGCATTTAAAAACGTTTGCAGGTACCATTTTAGTACAAAACAAAATCCGCACTATAAGACTTGACTTGTAAGCGAACTAACTTATAACTAAAGAGTTTACTCTCGCGCACCGGCTTTATGTACCCTACAGAATGCAAACCGAAGGTTTCCGAAGACACCCGAACGAAGTTGAGGATTCAGCGGGGGACTAAATGAGGTCATAATCCTTGCTGCTCGTCCAATACATTTAGCGCCAATGCATGCACCTGGGTCGCATCGTCGATGGTGCGAATGCCGTTAGTAGAAACATCGGAAACGTCTTCCATGTTATACGGATCGCGTGCATATTAAAAATCCAAAGGGTGATATAACACGCACACAAATTGTGTGCAAGTCGTGCTGTAGAAGATGCAGTGCTACTATAACCAAAAACTTAATAAAACACTTTAAACCATTACTAAGGAAATACCAACTTGTTGTCTACAGGATACTTACTAATAAAGCAATTTAATTTTAAATAACTTCTACGTCATATTTTAGGAAATGGTGGGCTTGAATATTTTCAAATGAATCACCGAGCGAAAGTATATGCTTAGCAGTATTAAAATTAACCATTAATTTCCCATTTTACGACCATGGTTAATTATAGATTAAAATTTAATTTGTACACGTTCGAGCTTCTTGTAAACCAACATATTTTATAGCAACAATGCGCTGTATAATACATGCATACCCCTTCGCCGCGCTACTGCTATTCTTGTAATTGCTAGAAAAGTCACTCTCCTTTTACTGTTAGGACCGATGCAAAGCACCATTTTTTTATACTTTCTATAGCACATCGCGCACTTTTTCGTCTGATGATTAAATTTTGCTTCTGTAGGCTTTTACACTTTCGCATAGCGGTCGACCGCACGTAATGATTTCTAGAACCGGTAAGTACTGGATATCGTCCAAATAGAGAATTAGATGCTCGATGTCTGTCAACTTCCAATTCCCTCGTAAAGGTAGAAAAACTCAGTCAATCAATCCATCTAACTTAAACTTCGACCCGCTCCTGTTCTGATAATTTACAAACATTTTCAAACGACAATGGGCCGAGAATTTTTAAACCTCCGGGGGATCTTTAAGTCGTGATCAATTACACATCCGAGCTACGCGTAAACTAACATATTTTGCAGCAACTGTATAATACATGCATACCCCTTCTCTGCGCTACTGCTATTCTTGTAGTTGCTTGAAAAGTCAGTCGCCCTTTTTACGGGTAGGTCGCTAAAAGCACCATTCCATACTTTCTTTATAAGTGTAGCACATCGCGCACTTTTGTTGGATAATTAAATTTTTGTTTATGTAGGCCTTTACACTTTCGCTTATTTAAACATCTAATACGATTGATTAACCACTTTCGCTTATTCTACAGGAAACACCATACATCCCACCGCACCGTTCTTTTGAATCCAACGATCCTATGGGCTTCCACGCACTAACACCTGACGTATCTTTCCTACTATTTGTTAAACAAAACTACCGGTATCGCCATTGTGGACGTAAGCAGATGTTTGTGGATATGTACGAGAATATGTAACATATACATTAACCAGTCTAAGCTATTTTATTTAGTCCACGAAAACTACTATTTTCTAAACCATAATTAATAATCGCCTTTATAGGTTTAACATTTCTACCATTACCCAATAACTGGTGCTACGTACATGGAAACTTTAATTTCTTATTGAGAGAATTCTTATTCTCCACGCACTGTTGCGTAGCTGGATGCCCACCCTTTTGGGAATATATGCTCGTTATAGGTTGTAAGACCCTCGGTTTTACTTAACTATACTTCGTGAGATCCCTTTAATCTTTTTAATCGCGTCCTTCTCGCTTACAGTACAGTAGGACTTAACATTACTACCAACAAATTATAACACCAAGTCACCCATTAAACTCGTCTTTAAATTTCCTACAACTTTTTTGTTGACAAGTGTTATATTGTATTTATTATACGCAGGGTAGTCACTCTTTTAAGATAAATATATTTTGCTAGGGATCAACTAATATTAAATTTTTCTAGGGACTCCAAATCTGTAAATAGATTTTAAATAGGACCACCCCATACAAAGTTATGCGTTTTAAAGACCCAAATCACTAATTTTTGCTCATCTTTATTTAACACCATTTTAAAACCTTTTCCTACCCAAGACATATGCCTTAGCCAACCATCTCCCGAGAAATCTAAAACCGCCGTGTCCCGCGAATACCACGTGGAGATAACACGTATACTCTGTCAACCAGGATAGAAGCCGGAAGGATTTGGAAGGTGGGAGAAGAACTTAAAGAATTATGGAATCTTAAAACTAATATATACAATAGATTTACAAAATCCATACAAATATAAACAACTATCTTATATCTTTACACCCCCATGCGTAGATTGTTGTACTATTAGGAATGATGTACCTTTTGTCATCTTCCCTCGATAAACTAATTTTATTAATAAACTGCGTAATAAAGAATTGGATGCTTGGTGACTGTTAACATCCGCTTCCCTCGTGTACGTCCAGACACACCCCAGCCCATGAGCACCCCTGCGCATGCACACCCCTGCCCATGCGCACCCCTGCGCGTACGCACCCCTGCCCATGCTCGCTGCCCATGCGCACCCCTCTCTGTGCGAGTGCTATTTCGGAGTAACGTCACAGCCTTTTATAAATAAAGAACAATGTTATATACTATTATAAAATGTTTATTCTGACATTATACATAACAAATTTAAAAATATTTAATGCCAAGCATGGAGTCATTTAAACTTAATTTTAATACAAAGTTATACACAGAAGACAGTCCTTTCTTTATGTTTGTTTGCAGTGGTTTTAATTTGATCTAATTTTATTCGCAGCTTAAAATTTAAATCGACACCCAAGTCTTCTATCTTCTTTTCTAACCACTAGTTTGATACATACAGACCGTCTAGGTTTTCGAATTGTAAAATGTACCGAAGTTTGCCTCTATATTTAAAGTCTTTGATTCCGCCGACAACCAGATCCATTCCTTCGTGTAATTCTTGCAGCTTGTGACAATCTTTTAATCGCAGCTTTCCCACTATATCCTGCATACGTATCTTGTTAGCTTGATCGACTTCTTCTTGTCGGTATTGGAGGAAATTCTTATTCTCCCACAGACTGTTGCGTAGTTGCATGCCCACCACTTTTGGGAATATATGGTTGTTATAGGTTGTAAGACCCTCGGTTTTAAATGATCCAAAAGGTTCTTTACTAGGCAAATATACAATGTTTAGCGCAACCTCTTTGCGTGTCGTGTACGCAAAGATTACGAAACCCGCATTCCTTAGTTCGTCTTTGTTATCTGCCATTTTGATAAATACGTTTTTAGAATAACCTTTTAAAAAAATATACTGATTTAGTGCCATCCTTTTCCGCAAGGAGGCCTACATAACTAAAAGAGTCTTTTTTACTAACCACAAATGCATACAACTTGTAGAAACCAGATGTATCTAAGTCAGTCCATCGGCACATAAAATAATCTTTTAATTCTTCCTCATTTTCTCTAATAAGATGTTCTTTGTCTAACACATATTTGTATTGATCGCGTATTGTCGCAGTGTTTTCCATGTAGTCCAATTCTCGCCTTTTTGCATCAATTTCCTCTAATTCCAGTTGTCTTCTCCTTCCACTTACAGCGTATGGCATGCATAATGGGGCAATTTCCTTTAGCGTAAACGGATAGAGTTTACTACCAATATTTACGCGTTGTCGTACAACCTCTGGACGAATGTTAGACGTATCTATCAATCCCAATTCCGAAATTACTATTTCTTTTGGAATTGTAGAATATGGTGTTGCAGATTGTGTAAAATATGTACTACCTGCTTTAATGTAGCACTTGTGTAAGATTTTTATTTTATCTTGGCTATCTTCCTCTACTATCTCCAAATAATTTATAGGTAAATAGTTAAAACTAAAAGCCGAAAGCACATACTTTATCAATTTTTCCCTTTCTTTTGGTTTTTCGGACAACTTAATTTGCAAGCCCGTCAATTTCTTTGTATTACCATTACCCCAATACACGTACTGTAGCAGGTTATTATAGACTAAACAACAGCTATTTTGTAGCTTGTCCGATAGCTTACTCCACATTTTGGCAAGTGGTACCGAGTACATTGGCGCTTTTAGGAAGTATAACTTACTATCTTCCAATAACGTTAAACAATCTTTTAAGGGATTATACACCCGTTCCGCACTGACATAGCTTCCAATTGCACAGTTGTATATTGTCGCTTCCAATCGCGTAATACCATGTTCTATGACCAAAGTAGACGCAAATGTTTCCCTTAAATGTACATCTGGACAACGTAAAAAATCTAGTATATGATTGCCAAGTTGTTTATTAACACCAGGACTTGTTATCTGACACACAAATTTGTTGTATATCTTAATTCTTGCATTGGTTGTTAGCCATGTTAAACAATCAATCCCCGCAGTTTTATCGTTGTCAACTATAATATTACACTTTTCTTCGTATTCGCCCTTATAGCAAAAGTTATGCTTTGTAGTTAAATAATTACACATCTCCATCTTGCTAAATATACCCGCAAAATCTTGGGTTACATCCATGTCAAAAAGATAGAAATAATCTTTTTCGAGTTCGTCTAATATATCTGGTAGTTCCTCCAATAAAGTTTCCAACTTAACATCTGCTAGTTCCACTTTGTATGGAACACATATAGGATTTTGGAATTTTTTATTAATGCATCCGAGGTCTTCTTTTTCCGATAATTTCTTTTACTCTCTGGCCCATCTTGTTAGTGCTTTCCAGAGAAAACGGAAGCTTAGCTTTAACACCATGCCTAGCGGAAACAAATCGGTTGAACTAAAAGGAAAAATTAATAGGTTAGGTCAGCGCCGCGGCGCTGACCTAACCTATTAATTTTTCCTTTTATCTAACCTAGGTCCACACTTGTTTTTTAATGGAAAAACTCATTAAAATGCAATTAGTGCTAATGGGTTTTTAATGAGAAAACTCATTAAAAAGCAATTAGGTCATATGGTCATGTGGTCATATGGTCATGTGGTCATGTGGTCATGTGGTCATATGGTCATGTGGTCATATGGTCATGTGGTCATATGGCCATGCGGTCATGTGGGGGTAATTTCACCCTATGGGGCAATTTCACCCTAACTTAACATCCTACATATATCCGGATATATGTCGATGCGCATCCCTGTCGGCTTAGGTTGGATAACAACATATTCGACTATCTTCGGCAATATACGTCCTCACTCTGTAGAATACGTAAGAGAACAATTTTTTCGTATTCAATTTAGTATTCGATAGTAGCTAGAACGGTAAACATGAGCGTCTCCAAGGTGATTAACGTTTCTCAACTTCTTGGGAATAAAGTGAAACCGACAAATGAGCGATTTGGATTATGGCTGTTGACAGAAAATATGTGCAACAATAATCTGGTGAAAAGATATTGGTAATATTTGTTATGTCGAAGGCGAGCAGATGCTGACTGGTGGACTACACACACCAATTACAGAACCATTTTGTGACAATATAATGTTGGTTAAAATTTGCGACCTTTCTGACACCGAACAAGCATCTGCAAACAAAAGGATGTTTATCCTAAAAAGAAATTTGTGGTGCATTTAACAGCTATCTACGAAGAAAGTTCAACCGATTTGTTTCGCTAGGCATGGTGTTAAAGCTAAGCTTCCGTTTTCTCTGGAAAGCACTAACAAGATGGGCCAGAGAGTAAAAGAAATTATCGGAAAAAGAAGACCTCGAATGCATTAATAAAAAATTCCAAAATCCTATATGTGTTCCATACAAAGTGGAACTAGCAGATGTTAAGTTGGAAACTTTATTGGAGGAACTACCAGATATATTAGACGAACTCGAAAAGATTATTTCTATCTTTTTGACATGGATGTAACCCAAGATTTTGCGGGTATATTTAGCAAGATGGAGATGTGTAATTATTTAACTACAAAGCATAACTTTTGCTATAAGGGCGAATACGAAGAAAAGTGTAATATTATAGTTGACAACGATAAAACTGCGGGGATTGATTGTTTAACATGGCTAACAACCAATGCAAGAATTAAGATATACAACAAATTTGTGTGTCAGATAACAAGTCCTGGTGTTAATAAACAACTTGGCAATCATATACTAGATTTTTTACGTTGTCCAGATGTACATTTAAGGGAAACATTTGCGTCTACTTTGGTCATAGAACATGGTATTACGCGATTGGAAGCGACAATATACAACTGTGCAATTGGAAGCTATGTCAGTGCGGAACGGGTGTATAATCCCTTAAAAGACTGTTTAACGTTATTGGAAGATAGTGTTATACTTCCTAAAAGCGCCAATGTACTCGGTACCACTTGCCAAAATGTGGAGTAAGCTATCGGACAAGCTACAAAATAGCTGTTGTTTAGTCTATAATAACCTGCTACAGTACGTGTATTGGGGTAATGGTAATACAAAGAAATTGACGGGCTTGCAAATTGTTGTCCGAAAACCAAAAGAAAGGGAAAATTGATAAAGTATGTGCTTTCGGCTTTTAGTTTTAACTATTTACCTATAAATTATTTGGAGATAGTAGAGGAAGATAGCCAAGATAAAATAAAAATCTTACACAAGTGCTACATTAAAGCAGGTAGTACATATTTTACACAATCTGCAACACCATATTCTACAATTCCAAAAGAAATAGTAATTTCGGAATTGGGATTGATAGATACGTCTAACATTCGTCCAGAGGTTGTACGACAACGCGTAAATATTGGTAGTAAACTCTATCCGTTTACGCTAAAGGAAATTGCCCCATTATGCATGCCATACGCTGTAAGTGGAAGGAGAAGACAACTGGAATTAGAGGAAATTGATGCAAAAAGGCGAGAATTGGACTACATGGAAAACACTGCGACAATACGCGATCAATACAAATATGTGTTAGACAAAGAACATCTTATTAGAGAAAATGAGGAAGAATTAAAAGATTATTTTATGTGCCGATGGACTGACTTAGATACATCTGGTTTCTACAAGTTGTATGCATTTGTGGTTAGTAAAAAGACTCTTTAGTTATGTAGGCCTCCTTGCGGAAAAGGATGGCACTAAATCAGTATATTTTTTAAAAGGTTATTCTAAAACGTATTTATCAAAATGGCAGATAACAAAGACGAACTAAGGAATGCGGGTTTCGTAATCTTTGCGTACACGACACGCAAAGAGGTTGCGCTAAACATTGTATATTTGCCTAGTAAAGAACCTTTTGGATCATTTAAAACCGAGGGTCTTACAACCTATAACAACCATATATTCCCAAAAGTGGTGGGCATGCAACTACGCAACAGTCTGTGGGAGAATAAGAATTTCCTCCAATACCGACAAGAAGAAGTCGATCAAGCTAGCAAGATACGTATGCAGGATATAGTGGAAAGCTGCGATTAAAAGATTGTCACAAGCTGCAAGAATTACACGAAGGAATGGATCTGGTTGTCGGCGGAATCAAAGACTTTAAATATAGAGGCAAACTTCGGTACATTTTACAATTCGAAAACCTAGACGGTCTTTATGTATCAAACTATTGGTTAGAAAAGGAGATAGAAGACTTAGGGTCGATTTAAATTTTAAGCTGCGAATAAAATTAGATAAAATTAAAACCACTGCAAACAAACATAAAGAAAGGACTGTCTTCTGTGTATAACTTTGTATTAAAATTAAGTTTAAATGACTCCATGCTTGGCATTAAATATTTTTAAATTTGTTATGTATAATGTCAGAATAAACATTTTATAATAGTATATAACATTGTTCTTTATTTATAAAAGGCTGTGACGTTACTGAAATAGCACTCGCACAGAGAGGGGTGCGCATGGGCAGCGAGCATGGGCAGGGTGCGTACGCGCAGGGTGCGCATGGGCAGGGGTGTGCATGTGCAGGGTGCTCATGGGCTGGGGTGTGTCTGGACGTACACGAGGGAAGCGGATGTTAACAGTCACCAAGCATCCAATTTTATTACGCAGTTTATTAATAAAATTAGTTTATCGAGGAAGATGACAAAAGGTACATCATTCCTAATAGTACAACAATCTACGCATGGGGTGTAAAGATATAAGATAGTTGTTTATATTTGTATGGATTTTGTAAATCTATTGTATATATTAGTTTTAAGATTCCATAATTTTTAAGTTCTTCTCCCACCTTCCAAATCCTTCCGGCTTCTATCCTGGTTGACAGAGTATACGTGTTATCTCCACGTGGTATTCGCGGGACACGGCGGTTTTAGATTTCTCGGGAGATGGTTGGCTAAGGCATATGTCTTGGGTAGGGAAAAGGTTTTAAAAATGGTGTTAAATAAAGATGAGCAAAAAATTAGTGATTTGGGTCTTTAAAACGCATAACTTTGTATGGGGTGGTCCTATTTAAAATCTATTTACAGATTTGGAGTCCCTAGAAAAATTTAATATTAGTTGATCCCTAGCAAAATATATTTATCTTAAAAGAGTGACTACCCTGCGTATAATAAATACAATATAACACTTGTCAACAAAAAAAGTTGTAGGGAAATTTAAAGACGAGTTTAACGGTGACTTGGTGTTATAATTTGTTGGTAGTAATGTTAAGTCCTACTGTACTGTAAGCGAGAAGGACGCGATTAAAAAGATTAAAGGGATCTCACGAAGTATAGTTAAGTAAAACCGAGGGTCTTACAACCTATAACGAGCATATATTCCCAAAAGGGGTGGGCATCCAGCTACGCAACAGTGCGTGGGAGAATAAGGATTCTCTCCAATAAGAAATTAAAGTTTCCATGTACGTAGCACCAGTTATTGGGTAATGGTAGAAATGTTAAACCTATAAAGGCGATTATTAATTATGGTTTAGAAAAATAGTAGTTTTCGTGGACTAAATAAAATAGCTTAGACTGGTTAATGTATATGACTACATATTCTCGTACATATCCACAAACATCTGCTTACGTCCACAATGGCGATACCGGTAGTTTTTGTTTAACAAATAGTAGGAAAGATACGTCAGGTGTTAGTGCGTGGAAGCCCATAGGATCGTTGGATTCAAAAAGAACGGTGCGGTGGGATGTATGGTGTTTCCTGTAGAATAAGCGAAAGTGGTTAATCAATCGTATTAGATGTTTAAATAAGCGAAAGTGTAAAGGCCTACATAAACAAAAATTTAATTATCCAACAAAAAGTGCGCGATGTGCTACACTTATAAAGAAAGTATGGAATGGTGCTTTTTAGCGACCCTACCCGTAAAAAGGGCGACTGACTTTTTCAAGCAACTACAAGAATAGCAGTAGCGCAGAGAAGGGGTATGCATGTATTATACAGTTGCTGCAAAATATGTTAGTTTACGCGTAGCTCGGATGTGTAATTGATCACGACTTAAAGATCCCCCGGAGGTTTAAAAATTCTCGGCCCATTGTCGTTTGAAAAATGTTTGTAAATTATCAGAACAGGAGCGGGTCGAAGTTTAAGTTAGATGGTTGATTGACTGAGTTTTTTCTACCTTTTACGAGGGAATTGGAAGTTGACAGACATCGAGCATCTAATTCTCTATTTGGACGATATCCAGTACTTACCGGTTCTAGAAATCATTACGTGCGGTCGACCGCTATGCGAAAGTGTAAAAGCCTACAGAAGCAAAATTTAATCATCAGACGAAAAAGTGCGCGATGTGCTATAGAAAGTATAAAAAATGGTGCTTTGCATCGGTCCTAACAGTAAAAAGGAGAGTGACTTTTTCTAGCAATTACAAGAATAGCAGTAGCGCGGCGAAGGGGTATGCATGTATTATACAGCGCATTGTTGCTATAAAATATGTTAGTTTACGAGAAGCTCGAACGTGTACAAATTAAATTTTAATCTATAATTAACCATGGTCGTAAAAATGGGAAATTAATGGTTAATTTTAATACTGCTACATATACTTTCGCTCGGTGATTCATTTAGAAAATATTCAAGCCCACCATTTCCTAAAATATGACGTAGAAGTTATTTAAAATTAAATTGCTTTATTAGTAAGTATCCTGTAGACAACAAGTTGGTATTTCCTTAGTAATGGTTTAAAGTGTTTTTATTAAGTTTTTGGTTATAGTAGCACTGCATCTTCTACAGCACGACTTGCACACAATTTGTGTGCGTGTTATATCACCCTTTGGATTTTTAATATGCACGCGATCCGTATAACATGGAAGACGTTTCCGATGTTTCTACTAACGGCATTCGCACCATCGACGATGCGACCCAGGTGCATGCATTGGCGCTAAATGTATTGGACGAGCAGCAAGGATTATGACCTCATTTAGTCCCCGCTGAATCCTCAACTTCGTTCGGTGTCTTCGAAACCTTCGGTTTGCATTCTGTAGGGTACATAAAGCCGGTGCGCGAGAGTAAACTCTTTAGTTATAAGTTAGTTCGCTTACAAGTCAAGTCTTATAGTGCGGATTTTGTTTTGTACCAAAATGGTACCTGCAAACGTTTTTAAATGCGAGCCGTGTCACGTCTACTTTACCAGAAGGGATGCTCTCAAACGGCATCAGAACAAATGTTGTGGTGCAACATCGTCCAAGGTTGCTTATACATCCGTCTGCAGCAAAGTACTTAAACTGTGGGACTTGCGATTTCGCTTTTACGAGAATGGGCAACTTACAGCGACACAAGGAAAAACAGCACGGCATGTCATTAAGCCGTAAACGTTCAGCTCCGCCAGCTGTTAAAGGGTCTTGTACGAAACAACCACGAATTATGTGTAAAGTATGCGATTTCGAAATGGAAAAACTACGTATGCCGCACATTTAAGGAGCAACAGACATAAAATGCATCAGTTACCGCTACTAGCGACGATGGTGTAGAAATGGTTAGCACTGCGTTTAACAACCGTATGGCTAGCTATCGCATAAAGAACGCCAGTGTCGACGATGGGGTGCCTGAGTTTCTTTGGAAGCAGAAAGAGCGATTTATTCGATTAATAAATGAAAAAGAATACAACATACAGCAGTAAAAGTCTATTGCGAACTCTACGGCGTTTACATCAAAATGGGGAAAGAGGCTACCGATGTGAAATCCTTTAACACAAAAATGTGGTTATAACGTCTTCTAGTAATCTGGAAAATATGTACGAGGTCTTAAGCGAAACCATAAGAACAAAATCAGAGGAATTTGAAACATGCGGGTCCTGTTGGTCTTTGGAAAAGGTGCTCTATTTAGAAATAAATATTAATAAGTATAAGCCGATATGAGCTCTAGGTTAAGAATAAAAATTGTAAATATGTATTTAGAAATGTGGTTTACAAATTTAAACTGTATTAGTAAAAATTGTTTGTAATAAAAGTTTTAAGAATTGTTTCTAGATTTTCTTTAGGTATGAGCCGCAGGAAATTTATAATTTAGAGGGTGTGTAAATGGTAAGGGTCGTTCGATTTTAAATCTATTTAGAGATTCGGATTGTGTATAAAATTCTAGACTAACAAGATGTGCTACATGTATAAAAATTTATGAGAACGCTCAAAAGTCGCTACAGGTAAGAAATCTTAAAATGGGGTAGCTCTCTGGGGATGGTGCTATGTGAAAATTTAAAGAGATTTGGGTAGCTTAGAAAATTCTAATATTGATTGATACCAAACAAGGTAGGTTTATCTCGTGGGTGGAAATGTGGAGAAAGATTTATCTCGCAGAGGGTATATGTGTAACTTTGCAGGTCGTGGTCCGATTTCAAATCTGTTTGCAGATTCAAATTCTGCGTAAAATTTTAGACTAACAAGATGTATCGCATGACTAAAAAATTATAAGAACGCTCAAAAGTCGCTACAGGTAAGAAATCTTAAAATTAGGGTAGCTCCTTGGGGATGGTGCAATCTGAAAATTCCTAGAGATTTGGGTAGCTGAGAAAATTCTAATATTGATTAATACCAAACAAGATAGGTTTATCTCGAAAGATGCAATGGATAGACGAAGAAAACTATTTGTTAGGTTTGCTTATAAAGCAAAGAGCAAAATTTAGAAGATCAGGACTTTAAAGGGGTATAACTTTGCAGGGCATGGTCCGATTTGAAATCTGTTTACAGATTTGAATTCTGTGTAAAATTTTAGACTAACAAGATGTATCGCATGTATAAAAATTTATAAGAACGCTCAAAAGTCGCTACAGGTAAGAAATCTTAAAATGAGGGTAGCTCCTTGGGGATGATGCAATCTGAAAATTCCTAGAGATTCAGGTAGCTGAGAAAATTCTAATATTAATTGATACCAAACAAGATAGGTTTATCTCGTGGGTGGAAATGTGGAGAAAGATTTATCTCGCGGGTGGAAAGAATGCGGGTGTGATGTAATTAAAATGGTTGGGGTAAAAAATTCCACAAGGAGGAGATTCATCTCCACAGGGAGAGAGCAGGTGGAGATTCTTAAAAAATAAGACTTTATAGTGCGAATTTACATGTAAATTTGGTCCAGATGAGGGAGCAAATGAGGGATTCTGGAGCAAATGAGGCGGTGATTACGCCATAAATACACTACTTTAACTCCATAAAATTTTAAAACGCGTATTATACCACACAGTTTTGTTATTTGTTTTTACATCCAAAAGGTTCTGAAAACGCTAACTCCAAATTAAATTTTATATACGTGCAACCATAACAATTAAAATACGTATACAATGCAAACTTATCAACTAGCTTAGCCTGGTCTATGGCCGGTATACGTTGTTGAATGCAATGCAGTTTCAAAAGCTTTATAAATTTATAAACGTGGAATAGTTGTTAATTTTTAAACCAAAATACCTGAAACAAAATACCCTAACAAACCCAAATATACCCCCATTATAACAAGTTGTTTCGAAACCCTATTTAAACATTTTATAAGCCCTCCCCCTTCTTGACAGTATAATATATATATATATATATATATATATATATATATATATATAAATATTATAAGTAGTTTTTTACACAAGGTAAGTTGATAAATACTTACGTATTGAAATTAATAAGATGAAATAATCCGTGATTTTGAGTGTTGCTTCCTGTCTATATCTGACATAAGTCAAAAACTTGACAATTTCAGATATGATTGACAAAAATGCTAAACGTAATTGAAAGTTAGGTTTATATATGGTACTGTACACGATTTGGATTTGTAAATTTCCCAATTATAGCCATCGGCCTCGGTAGCGTAATTGGATAACGCACAGTTCCGGCAAAACTGAGATGCAGGTTCAAATCCTGTCCAAGGCCTTATATTTTCCTTCATTCAATTACTAGCTCGATTTGAAATGATCATTTGGGCTTTACTTAAAAAGTCTAAGTTATTATTTCATCTTATTAATTTATATATATATATATATATATATATATATATATATATATATACATATATGATATATGATAAGTGGTTATTTATGGGTATATTGAGTCATAATGGTTACCCAATACATGTAAATAGTACTAGGAGTTAGAAAACCACAATTATTTAGCATTAAAATATGAAATTTGTATATTATGCAAAGAGCAAACATTTAACACCCTGTATAAGGATCGCAAATGACTTTAATTAATGCCAAGTAGCATATCATTCAACAATAAGCACACATTCAGTAAAATAAATAACTCTACACGCAATCAAACTTGTCCTAAACCAAAAATTTTCATAGATTGTAAAATTAATACGCGTGAAATGTAGTAAAAATCTAGAAAATCATAATACAATTCACATTAAACAAGCGATAAGGAAAGCAGATGGCATAGTATCCTGATAAGAAACGCATTCTTCAAAATAAATACGCTTCAGAAACGCAAAAATGTAAACAGAAATATGTTAATTTACGTCATTTGTCTACGTGATTTTCTATATGAAGTTAATGGAGATCCCAAAGTGTTATCTTGACAAACAACGCCATAAGTGAAAATTACGTTCTAAAGCAAATTAAAAATTCTAGTAACAACATCAAAATACACGCTATAAAATAAATACAAACCAGAAATATACGAGTACCTACGTGATCAAGGAGTCGTTCTATAAGGCAATATCAGTGATAAACCTGTGAAAGACCCAAGAATATCCAAAACAACTGATGGTTGGTCGTACACTTTGAACACCAGCTCAGATAAACCAATAAATGTGGTGTAGGCGATATATAAGTTGCAAGTTTGATAAGCGGTCAGTCTTAGTGTGAACCACGGACAAGCTGCGTCACTGATACTTAAGAATTTACACGTCAAGTAAATATTCGAATTAAATAATGAAAATTTTGTGTAAAGTGATGTTATAATTCATTTTGAATTAATTATAGTGAAAATATATGAGATAAAGCCTGACCGTTTGATAGAAAACGTAAGTAGATACTTATTAATCGATTTGAGCTAACATATTTATAATTGAGGATTCTAAGAAAACATAATAATTCTAAGACAATTCTAAGAAACTCAGGAAATATTAAGAAAACTAAATTACAAAAACTCTGAAAGACGTTACGAAAATTCGAAGGACATTACGGCGTTATGAAAATTTAAGGTAGATCACAGATCACAGATTGTTAAAGGCAGAAAGGTATTGGATAGGATTTACGAGATTGAAGGCGATATTAATGGAATAGATTTGGATATGGTATTATGGATAGAATAGTATTGAATGGTAATTAGAAGGAAGCAGTGATTTGGAAAGGGCAGATAAAGGAAAAGAAAGCAGTGATTTGGAAAGAGCGGATTAAGAAAAGGAAAGCATTGGAGTAGCAGGAGGATTAATACGAGTAAAGAAGATTCAACATCAGGAAAATTAGCGCAGGGGAAGTTACATTAAAAGGTAGTCAAAATTCTAAATTTGGTCATATTTATTTTAGATTTGGGGATAGCAAAATTAATTTAAAGAAACCTGGAGTCTGGACAGCAGATCTTTCATAGTGATAGTGCCACGCATTGTAAAGACGCATGCGGCGAGTGAGATTTTTGAGCCAGTTTTCAAAGAGGCCGACGACGAAGTGTAAAATAGGTGAGTACTGTGTATTTTGAACGT
The DNA here is from genome assembly GCA_036346225.1 of Platerodrilus igneus. Taxonomy (NCBI): domain Eukaryota; kingdom Metazoa; phylum Arthropoda; class Insecta; order Coleoptera; family Lycidae; genus Platerodrilus; species Platerodrilus igneus. The sequence goes on along the minus strand of JARFIW010000691.1, from coordinate 763,143 downwards.
CAAAGTCATAAATTGGTAATATTAATTAATTTGGCACAAGGCTACGTGGATCTTATATAAAAATTTGGCATATACAAGTGTAAAAGATTATAGGTACAAAAATAAAGGTGGTGCTGTTTGGTTGGTGCATTGCACATCTACTTACCACTGAACCCACGGTAAGTAGGTGGATACCCTGGGAAGACGAGTTTTCAAATAGTCGAGGCATATTAACACAGTTTTGTTTTATAAACCAACCAAACGTAGATAAAGCACGTAACATAAAATAAATATTTCATATCATATAAATTAAAATCAAATAATAATAAAAAAGCGGGGGTGGAGTATAAGAAGGTATATATATATATATATATATATATATATATATATATAATATTTGGCTTATAGTCGTAATTTTGAGCGTAGCTTCCTGTCTATAACTGACATAAGTCACAAATTGACAATGTCAGATATGATTGACAAAAATGCCAAACGTAATTGAAAGTTAGGTTTATGTATAGTTGTGTACACGATTTAAATTTGGTAAATTTCCCAATTGTGTCATCGGTCTCGGTAGCGTAATTGGTAAACGCATGGTTCTGGCAAAACCAGGATACAGGTTCAAGTCCTGTCCAAGACCTTATATTTTCCATCTTTCAATTACTAGTTCGATTTGAAATGATCATTTGGGCTTTGCATAAAAGTCTAAGTTATTATTTCATCTTATTCACTGTAATACTATAGTATTTATCAACTTACCTTGTATAATTAACTATCTAAAATATTTATATATATATATATATATATATATATATATATATATATTGCTGTGATAAAAGGTTGTTTATAGGTGTATTGAGTAGTAAGGGTCGTTTAGCAGCTATAAATAGCAATAGGAATCAGAAAACTGCATTTATTTAGCAGAAAAATGAGTAATGCATACATTATGTAAATAGCAAGCATTTAAGACCGTTATTATAGACCGTTATTAATTTTAAGTAATGCCAGTAAGCATATCTTTCAACAATAGAACGCGTATTCAGCAGAAAAATAATCGTACACGTAATTAAACACGCGTTGAAAAGTGTTCCACAATTTATAAAATAAATACGCAGTAAAGTAGATAACAACCTAACAAAGCTTCATGTTGTTACACACTTTTCCTCAAAAGGTAAATAGTGTGTCTACTCTACCATATAGGCGGCAGAGCCTCGATAGATTATAAGGGATTCCTGTTTAAAATCTAAGCCCATGGTAAAGGGGATGATAAATGGCTTTGAGAGAAAAAGGTCCCTCTAATGAGATCTTCCAGCCAGCTAAGCTTCTTCAACTTAGGGCAGAGCTATGAGCTAGGGTCGTAGGATGGTATACGATAAAAAAAGTTTTATTGGACGCCACCGTATCTTAATGAATGTTATATTGAGAATCTATCCGAGGATCAGATACGGAAATCTTCGAAAAGAAAAAAAATCCTTAAGACGAGCAACATATAAAAAAATAATACTTACTTTTGACTCTGCAAACTGTAATGGGAACGACGTCCTCGTACAACCTGAAAATTTAATCACTTCTAAATATTTTTAGACTAGGGCTACGTTAGAACCTAGTCACTTTATCACAAAAAATTAAAGTAAAGAAAGATCAAATAGCAAAGATTATACCTAAAACAAAATTTAAACCAACACCAATAATATCTCTCTCTTCACTACAAAAAAACTTATAAATGTGGTTGTTTGCTTCTATAGACAAATTACTGTTGACTTCAATGAAAGAAAGCTTTACGACAACTTATTAATTTGTAAAAAGAAATATATATGCATCGCTTGTACAAAGTTATCTGTACGGAAACTTTCGAAACAATTATTTTATTAAGATCTAGTATTAATCTCTGAATACTCATAGGACATTTATAATTGAATAATTTACGTTAATTCTCTATAAGAAATATATGATTTTCATTTTTATATTACAGTTTCATTATGATACTTGAATAGGATCCTGTTCGAGTTAACAAGAATTAAGTTAAATGTTCAGATTTTTTGTAGATTACAGAACTATATTTTTAACTGATATATTTGATGGAATCAATGGTCAAAAAACACTTATTGTCTGAATTAAGCTGTACTTCAGATGTACTGACAAAAAAAATTATACACTATAATGTGACAAACAAATATCAACGTATCACATGTTTAGTTATGCGAATATTTTAGTATAACCTTGTAACTTCAAAATTATCTTATAGAAATACTTTTGAAATAATAAGGACATTTATGCACTATTCGACTATTAAATTTTGAACAAAATTTTAAGTGTATCAATTTAAATGACCATAAAAGTTTCACAAAAATTTCGTGTATCAAATTTAAGTAAACATATATAGAATTTTTAAAAATTATTTGTACATTGTACATGATGGTTTCATGAAATGAGTATAGCTCTAAAATTGATGATGACTCACCGCTGAATATCCGCTAGGCAACCAAATTCTTTAAACATCTAGGTACTTACAATGGCAGGTACGCACGGCTGATACATGTGCCCGAGCTTGACCTCTATACTAACCAAACATATGTGGAAATTTCCACCCTCTCGCATAGCAACATTCAAAACTGCACTTTCAGTACAACCAATATCCAAAAGGGCTTATTACGTGTTTGCGTATCCATATTATTTTTACTTTACTTCAATATAAATTCATATTTTACTACTTTACTTCAATATACTTTCATACTTTCGTACTTGCGCTGAAAAGAAATGGGGAAAATGATTTTAAAGGTAAGTTTGAGAATTATTCACTTACCGTAGATATATTTCTTGACTATACTTAGGTCGATACTACAACTAAAAATGAAGCCATGGTATTCGTTGACACCACTTTACTTCTTTCTGGGACGGCATGTTTTATCAAAAACCTGCTGGCCCACGTTAACACTTACTATGCTGATTACATACCGATATCAAATGAAGATTGAACACGAGGCTACGTTGCTATCCAAGCACGCGCAGAAAAGGGGATATAGTGTCAAGATACATACAAATAGAAAAGTTCTTAAATTTTACTTTGAATATTTAAATATAGGTGGAGCTATATGTATGAATTCATAATATATTGTTTCTATTGGTTTTTAATATTTATTGAATAGGTATATGGAACAAAAGTGTATATTTAAGAAGCAGATAATCGTATTCGTTACAATGTGATAAGCGCTTTGATAAGAAAACGCAGTTTCAAAGATGCATAAATACATAAACGAAAACAGTATTAAAGTTACATCATTTATTTTGTACAATTATTCAAAAGGCGATATCTACACAACACAACAGACAAGGTTGAACGTCTGGCAAAGATAACAATAGCAAATAAACACCATTACACGGAAATCCGAATTAATTACATCAGAAACAGCTTTAAAATACAGGGAATGTTAAAGACAAAACCTGGTTGGTTGAATAATCTGCAGAACTGCTTGAAAACCCAGCCCAGAGGCAGTGGGAAAAGGCTATTTAACACCCAGCGGTGATAACACGACTCGGTCCACAACTGATGCACGTCGAAGTTACGACACTGTTAACCAGAAATCCACGCGTAAAATAAATAAAGTATAATAGATCAAATTTAAGTTACAGTGAAAATAGTGTAACAATTACGTTAAGCATGTATAAAGATTTTTTGCCGTTTTTTATGGAAAACGTGAGTAGAATTTTGGTAATTAATTTAAATTAAATATTTATAATGATAGGGCTTCAACTCTACGTTGAGAATAATACTCCTGGCATATTTCTGGACATTTTAAATCAGCGCCGAAAATAATACTGGACATTTCAAAGCTGCCTCGAAAGAAAATTCTAATTCTAAGTGAATTCTAAGGGGACAATTCTAATCGAATTCCGGTACAATTCTAAGCTGCGTCGAAAGTATTTCAGAGATGAGATTCAAAGCATTTGCAGACAAAAATAAAATAAAGAAGCACGAGGTGATTTTTGAAAAACAAGGGGCAACTGTACTCAAATATTGGTCCAACTAAGCAGAGCATCGGTATTCGATGAAGACAGCGAGGGGTTGTTGATCCACAACACGAACAACATATCATAGGTCAGATCTACTTAATTTTAAGATATTTTTCAATTTAAACCTTGAATACTGAATTTATTCAATTTATCCAAACTTGTAAGGAAGTCAACAAGAAAAATTGCATACGTTAAACTTACGTAATAAATCATAAAGAGATCTAGAACGTTCCAGATTCCTTTGTAAAGAGGTAGTTTTTGGTGACTTTATATTGAATTCAAAGTATATAAATTTTGGGATAAATGATACATATGATATTAATTGATTGAAGGGTGCATTTAAAGAATTTCAAAAATTGCAAATAATATTTCTTTTCATTATATGAAATTAATTGACTTCGCTTTATCAATTCAATAAGTAATCATAAAGGGGTGAAAAAGGAAAATTGATCATCGTAACGTTGAGCACTCTGTGTAGATTAAAAAGGGCTAGCCATGGCATAATAATAAAATTAGTAAGATTAAGAGTAATACACAGAGAGGTGGCGTTAAGTAAAACGTTCATAACACCGAGTACGGCGTCATCATATCAATTTTTAATGACGACCCAACGCTGGGGCTCGATTTAAGGGAAATTACAGAGAAGAAAAGGGTGTCTCTACAATTATTCACAACATTTTGAATGGCTGCCCAAACCTGGGGCTCGAATCAAATCAAATAAATTTGAAAATACGACCGTGGGATTTAAAATAATTAAATTAAACTGGGACTATAATTAAAGAGTTAACTTGCGTAAAATTACGGAAACCAAAAATTCAGAGAAATTTGTACATTAATTAAATTTAGACAGATTTATTTTAGTATTTAAAAGTTAGTGTAAATATAATAATTTTAAAAATGAACAAAAGAATACGGGAAACAAGGGAAGCACTAAGAAATCAAAGAGTGGAAAAAGGATCTCAAGAAAGTATAACGTTTGAAAGGAGTTCTAGCGAGGAACAACGGATCTCACAGGAAACGAAAATGATGGAAATTTTAATGACACAATAGTAAAATGGACAAAAATGAGGAGGCCATGAAAAACATGACGACGAAAATCGACGAGAATAGCGAAAAATTAGGTAAGGAAATTAAAATTCTGAGCGATGGATTAAGGGAAACCAACCAAACAATTGCGGAGAAGAGATCACAAATGCAAAAAAAAATCGTGAGGATCATGGAGGAAATCGATTGTGTATGGGATCATGTTGGAATAGTAAAATCAAAGCAGGAGAAATATGAAAGTGAGACAAACGATAAAATCACGAATTTAAATATCAAATTACAGAACTTTAAAGAAAACTGTGAAACCTAATTCAGGACGATAAATAGGGAAATAAGTAAATTAAAAACTAATTCAGGAAATTTCAACAGTACGGAACCAATTAGACTAATTCAACCAAATCTTTTAATTGACCAATATACGAAATTTTACGGGGACGGAAAATTAAATCCGAAAATATTTTTGAAAAATATTAAAATGTCAGTACAGGGCTCAACAGACGAGCAATATAAATTAAATTTAGTTGAGAGCGAGGTCGAAACATTTCAACAGTTTTAACAAAAATTTCTAAGACACTTTTGGCGGGATAATCAACAGGATAAAGTTAGAAGTGACCTGGGCATGGGAAAGTACAATTCAGATAGAGGAATGACGCGGGAATTATACGCTATTGAAAAGTTTACCGTAGCAAAACAATTAGATCCTCCTTTACACGCTAAACAAATTATAAAATATTTGGCAGGGCATTTTAACGCAGAAGTAAAAAGATATCACAACACAGAATATAGTGGACCGAGACACATTTATAAAATATTTACAAAGGTATGATGAGTTGGAAACAAATTATAAAACGGAAAATAATGCTAGGTATCGACGCACGAATTTTATGAGAACGCACATAAATACTGAGATTCGGAGAAGTAATTATCAAAGAAATAATGATCATGGGGAAAATTTTAATAGGGGGAATTATAACAATTTTAATAATGATTTCAGGCAAAGTAGAAATGCGGGTCAGATACCAAGGCAACAAATAGAGCAGACTAATCATGAGGGAAATAATAATAATCGAGAAATAAATAGGCAGGAAAATGGGGATCGACGCACGCAAACAAAAAATATTAATTGCACACAAGCAGAAATAACGAATCAGGCAGGACCTTCAACGCGAAATCAAAATTTTTAGATACGGACGAACCAAGTAAATTTCTACGGATAAACGGATCGAACATCTGCGCAAATTTATTAAACATGAGACGGAAAATGAATTAGGAATATTTGAAAGGAGCTTATACCAATAGTTAATTTAAGGATGGGAAATAGAATAGTTAGAGGATTAATTGATACTGGGGCAGAAGCATCACTTGTTGCGGAAGAATTTGTTAAACGAGAGAAATTGAGGGATAAGGTGACACCTATAACGATGATTTGGTGGCACCAAATAATAAGAAATTTTCTATAATAAATGAAATGGTAATTCTGAGATGTGAAATGGAAAAATGATGACCTGGACTAAAGATAGATATAATATTTGGGATGGATATTATATGCAAGTTGGGTATTATACCTTAAACGTTTTTTATATGTACATTTAATTTTAATATTAATAACAATAAAAGCAAATTTTTTAATTAGTGGTCCTATTTCTTCTTTTTGTTTGTAAAAGACGAATAACCGTTTCGTCCATAAAATTTTCAGCAATATCTATTGGTAGATCCCGCAGTTCTGCTTCCAAGTATAACCCAAATTTGGAAAATTTGTTAGGTTCATTTGGAACATTTGCATTTGTTACCGCATTGGTTAAATCTTTCAATATATGAATAAGTGCATGATCGTTGTGTTGGTTATTTAATTTTCTCTTTCGAGAATGTGATGATACAATCCTTGCCGGTGCAGCACTACTACAAGATGGACTTGCTTCTACTGGAGACAATGACAAATTCTGTAAAAGAAGTAATTAAACCCACTTACGAAAAATGTTCACGGAAGCTGATATATTTTGCGATGCTCTTTCTTAGCCTATTGCTGTAGCTTCTACTTTGGCTATTGTAGATGGCAGGATAATTACAAAATTTTAAAAATAAGAGCCCGCGGTAAAATAACACATACTCCAACCTCAAAATTTGACTTGTTGCTTACTGTATGTAAGCTGCTTGCATCAATTCGACTTGAAAGTGAAACTACGTTCACGTCGAATTAGCATTGGAAACAGTAACGCAAAGAAATGTAGGCGCAAGCATAAAAAGTTGAATTCCACTTCAAAGTGGAAGTTATTGAAAATGTAGCTTTATTCTAGTGATGTCGCAAATTAATCGAGTGACAACCTTACTCGTGTGAATCGAGTCAAGTGACTAAACAACTCGAGTCGACTCGAAACTCGAGTCGACTTGAAACTCGAGTCGACTCGCGCAACTCGTGTCGACTCGCAATTCTAGTCCCCTTGTAACTCGAACCGATTTGCAACTCGATTTTAATCGACTATCGAGTTGTATTTTTCAATTCTTAAGTTGAGTTGGGTGGGTTTTCGACTCGACTCGAATTTTTAACACTCTAAGTTTGTGAATTTACCGTGTTGCCTCGCTTGATCTTTTCCTTCCGTGGTTTAGTTCGAATTAAAGTGAATCATATCTCGGAAAGATACAATTTTCCCTTTTCTTTTATCGTTGTTTTAAATACAGAAAATTAAATTATTATTATTATTGTAGTCAGTGAGAAAGTGTATTGAACTTAAGGGATATCCCGAACTCAAACGTGATGGAATCGATAGTACTTCATTCACTAGCTGTGGTTGCACCTATACAAAGAGAATGTGTATTTATTTATTACAGATTATAGCGTTTTTCATAATAAAAGAATATTTCATATTTAATTTTATATACGCGTAAAGCAATAAAAGACACGGCACTGCCAATCGGCATAGTAGTTACCATGTTGTGATTGGGTTTTAGTGTTAATTGAATACTTCAATTAACGGTATTAGTTTCAACTCAAATCAGAGAGAATTTATATTTGAGTCACTCTAGTAAATAAATTAACTCGAGTAAAAAAAATTGAGTTGAGTCGCATTACTAGGCTTTTTAACTCGAGTTCAATATCCAACCGAGTTTTAACTCGACTCGAGTTTCTACTCGAGTCAAATAGAAATTACAAACGAGTTCCTCGAGTACAAAAAATCGACTAGAGTCCCATTACTACTTTATTCTCTATTTAAGAATCGAACTTGCAAAAAGAACGTTTGTGGACGTATAAATAATTGTAGTGTCTCTTAAATCCTACTTAGCAACAGAGAATTGTTTATCTATTAAAATAATAATGATAAAAACGAATCAAAGGCTTAGATTAGAGTTTCCAGTGTTGAGAAGTAAGCACATATGAAATGTTAACGGTAGTTAAAAACCACGTATTGAATACTATAGGGAATCAGTACTGCAGCAATGAAGGTCATCGATTGGTCAACATCCAACGCAGCCGCCCAATAACCTTATCCAAAATATAGTTAGATAATCATAAACGAAAGAATACATTTAATCTTAGAACTATGGATAATTTAGTCTAAATATACATTTTTAATTGGTATAAAAAACTAAATACGATAAATAAGTAGGATCTAATTAATATCTTTACAATTTGCGTAGTAAGACAGCAACATGTTTGAACTATCAGTATCATTTCTGCTAAACGGTTGTTTCCAACAAGGTATTTCATCATACACAGGTTCTTTCTGCTCCACAGAGTTAGAAATATTGGATTGTTCACTTGAGGGTAATTCTAGAACTGAAGCTGCTCTGTAACTTCCAGTAGGGGGCGGACGGTCATAAAATGTATTTATATGTGCAGAATCTGAAACACAAGACCCTTAATTGTACATTAAAAAATTTATACTGCTTAATTTTAGAATTGCTTTTAGTAATACAAACAAAATTAATGATTTGTTAGGAATTTCAAAGACAAAGTGGAAAGGTTGCTAGTGTCAGGAATTTATGAGATCAGTAGTTCAGACTCAGGTTGCTTTCCAAAAATGCACAAAGCAGACTAAGAGCAATGTCACAAGATTTAAAAAACACATTGCTCATTTCAATTGAGGAAAATACGAGAGGTCTCAAGTTGCCAAGCACATTTTACAAACGGGCCATCTAGTTAAAATAGAGGATGTTAAAATGTTAAAAGCTATAATAAAGTATTCCTTCTTAAACGCATACGTATCGATTGAAGCAGACACAAAGAATCGCTCCTAAATATTGATAATAGACCCATAGCTTCATCCTGCATAATTTCTCTATTGGTTTAATAACAATTGAGAAAGCAACTAACACATCCGTTTCGCTTGAACAGTTCTCATAATCATCATCAAATCTTCAGTTCTAAAACTAGTTGGACGCGTACCCTTATTGTTTCCTAGTCTGAACCAACCTACACATTTCTCTGCAATTTGCACAGTCTGCATCTATCAGTATCTGTGTGCGAAAGTCTGATCTCGGTCTATCTCTACCTCTCTTTTCCTATCTCTGCTTGTAGTATATCCCGTACTATTCCCCAGAAATGCCTTAGAACGTATCCTGTCCTTCTATTTCTCCTATTTTTCATTTTCCACAGATATCCTTATTTCTCTACTATTTCTACAACCTATTTGTTATTAACTTTGGCTGACCATACATTTGAGACACACCATTCCAGAAGGCTTACATCTCTTTCTGTCTGCTTTTCCTACTGCCCCTATTTCATAGATGTACTGTGCTGTGTTCCACACTATGCTTTGAACAGTTTTCTTCTTGTATCTATGTTCGTTGTCTTTAAACATAGCTGCTGTTCTTTCTTGTTTGATGCAGTTCGGTCACCTTCTATTGTTTTACATTTACATACCCTATTTCTCCGATATTCAGTGGTATGTGAAGAGGGGTAAGCAGCCTTTGGCTGCCAAGTTCCTCCAGCACCTGAACCTTTGTCGAATTAAGTTTTTCCAATTTATCATTTCACACAATCAACATTAGTTGAACATATTTCACAACCAACACCTGTAGTTGTTTATAATAATCATCAGATTTGAGAGCACTTATTTTTTTCTCATTAGCCGATATACAACTCGATTCCCTTCTATTGTTTTCTAATTATATGTCTTATTTCTCCGAGATTCAGTAATATGTGAAGGGGGTTAAGCAGCCTGTGGCTGTTAAGGACCCCCCCCAACACTTAAACATTTGCCGTATTAATAGTTTTCAATTAAATCGTTTCGCACAATTAACATTATTTGGGAGTATCGCAAAACCAATATCTGTAGTTGTTTATAATAATCACTAAGTACAGTTATTATTTATGTCATTAGTTTTCCATCTTGCGACTGGTTGGAAGCGTACCTCCGCTGATTTCTATTCTGAGCTAGCCTACACATTTCTTTAAAATTTTCACAGCCTACATCTTTCACTATCTGTGTGCAGTAGACTAGCTTAGCTCTACCATTACTTCTCTTTTTTCCTATCTCTGCTTCTAATATATTCCTCACTATTCCCTCATGTCTTAGTATGTGGCCTATCATCCTATCTCTTCTATTTTTACTGTTTTACACATAGTTCTTTCTTCCTCTACCATTTCCAGTACCTCTTTGTTCTTAACTTTGTCTGTCCATGGTATCTTCATCATACGTCTGTAGCACCACATTTCAAAGACTTCTACCTCTTTCTGGTCTGCTTCTCCTACTGTCCAGACTTCACAGTGATACAGTGCTGTGCTCCACACATATGTCTTAAGCATTCTTTTCCTTGTTTCTATGTTTGTGGTCTTTGAATACAGTAATTGCTTTTTTTGTTTAGTGTAGCACGACCTTAAATTTAGTATAAATAGATGGAGAGTTTAACTTCGACTTAGGTGAAGACATATCGTCTTAAAGTAACTTGAAGATTGAGATTCAAACAACTTCCACTTTTGCCTGGGTTGACACGAACGTTATCTGAAGGGACAGTAAACCATTTAACAGAAGAGAAACGTGTATGAAGAGCATTGCACCTAAGGTACGTCGTTCGGTTACTTTCAAAAGATCACGCCTATTTACATGACAATGAAAGAGGGGACCAATACGCCGACAAAAACAACTACCCCGACAGCTTCACCTCCAGTAGTTCCCATCAGAATAGTGAAAGATAAAACCAGACGAGCTAACTAACACAACACCGAGAAACGTGAGAGATCTCGCGCATACAGAAGGATTAACAAGATTGACGATGATGCCGTGGACACTACTAACACTAAAACGAAGAACACTCAAGCATCATAAGAAGAAGATAAAGATGAAGCAACTCCAGACAATAAACGACTTCCGAAATCCGATATCATGAGCTACTCCATTGCAGCCACCAACCCACCACCGCCAAGGTCATCACAACCTCAAAACCGTCTACATCGCGTATCAGCTCAAATGACGTGAACATAAACGCCGACACGATTACTACTGATTTCTATCGACCGTTTTCCAAACTTTGTAAAATATGCAAAAAACATTCACAACGCACTAAAGAGACGAGTGAAGATCAGAGCAGCCAGATGAGCCCGCATACATCCAAACGACTTCAAACAATATAGATTCATACAAGACTACTTCAAGAAACAAAATGGAATATCACACTACACCATCCGCTCCGAAAAAGATCTGAAGAACGTCATAAAAGGACTTGCAGACATCACAGGCGAAGATTTCAAAACCGAATTACAAAATAGAGGCTATCTTAAGACATACGTCACTAAAATCAAAAACAAATACTAGAAATATAGCAACACCTTCTTTGCTTTTCTAAAGAATCAAGAGATAAACAAAGCCATATACCATATATGAATCCTCTTATATTGCAATCATATACGAGCAACGGCATACGAATCCATACAACACTTACAATATCCTGCCAACGCTTCAGCCACCCTAGCGTCAAGCTACGCTACGTCAAATGCAGTAAAACACTACGCTACAGAGTGCCGAAAGAAGCCTGAAGATACAACTACATGCACCAACTATCTCAAACCGCACCCAGTCAACTACCGAAAATGCAAGACATACCAGAACTATCTCCCAAGAAAAAATAAACCAACACTGCACCTAAGCTACAAGTAACCTTCGGTATGAACGGCGAAATTAAAAATGGCTGGACAAGGACAAAAGATATTTACCACACAGGAACCTGCACCTCAACAGCTGAACCCCCAGCAGAAACAACCGCACTGTCAAAAGGTCGAAACTTCAAAACCGGATCGAAAACAAAAGACAGCAGCTCCGAAGAAGAACAAACCACGAAGCCACAATCAAAGAGAAAAAAGAAGAAAGGAAAGAAACCAACCAAACTAAAAAAACAAACTTTCTGAAAAACCTAAAAAAGAAATCAAACCGACAGAAAAGTAACCACCTTCCCAAGAACCAAAACCTAGCCATACAAACGCCATATTATCCACATCCATTAACAAGAAGCTCCACCAACAATAGAAATAATTATCAAAATACAGTATTGCCCGAAATAAACAGTACTGAAATTGTAATTGTTTTGTATATTTAAAAAATACATATTATTGACACTTTATTATATGTTCTAAATGTGCACCTCCTCGTTCGAAACAGACTTCATAACGATGTTCTAAGTTTCTGGTCATGTTATTGAATATGGGTTGTCTCAGGGCTGCGAAGAAGACTCTAACGGCATCCTTTAATTCATCGATGGTTTGTGGTGCCCGTTTGAAAACGGCATTTTTAGCCATGCCCCAAATGTATGCGTCTGGAGGTGTGAGGTCTGGAGAATGTGAAGGATAAGGAAGTCAGTAAATCGTGATATGAATTTGCTTGGAAAATGTTCTTGAAGAAATTGACGAATTGCGGCAGCAGTATGGCAAGTTGCCCCGTCCTGCTGAAAAAATTGGTTTCGAAATGCCAAGTTACGTGCACGACAGAATTGACGTAGATCAGGGATAAATCGTGTTAAAATTTGTCTGTACCTCTGTTGATTAAGTGTGACTTTCCTACCATTCTCTTCGATAAAGTACGGACCAATGATTCCGTGTCCGGACATAGCACACCAGACACTCACTTTTCACTATGTAAAGGAACCTCTTGAACCTCATCGGGTCTGGCAAAGCCCAGAAATCGATTTGTGCTACGATTCACATAGCCTGACAAGTGAAAATGTGCTTCGTCTGAAAACCAAACATTTTCAAAAATTCAGGTTTTCATACTGTAACGCGAGAATTCTGGCGCAATATTCCACTCTACTGCGATAATCCCGAGGATGTAGTTGTTGATGTACCTGAATCACATACGAAAATGTACCCAGCTCCTTCAGGATTCTTTGAAAGGAAGTTCTTTTTAAATCAAGTTGTAACGCTGTCCTTGCCTGGCTGATTTTCGGATTTTCTAAGATTTGCTCAAAAACACGTTCATGGTTATTGTTGTTGTTAACTGTCCTGGGACGCCCCGAGTTTCCTTTTCGTTGGCACAATACACTACCTGTATTTCTAAACTTTTCAATAACCTTCAAAATTAAAGCATTACTTGGAGAACGTTTATTAAACCTTTGTGTGAATTGATCAGACACGTATAGCAAACTTGCACCATTACGTCGGCCGATTCCGTATGAACAAAAATAATGCTCTACCAGAAACACTTTCTCCTCTGTACTTAACACCATTTTTAACAATTAGGCCCTAGTAATTACTTGTTTGAGGTTTACTTGACAGGTCTATACTAGCTAACTTGAGTGTGACAGCGCACGCATAAAAACACCGCCAACTTAGTTTCAGTACTGTTTATTTCGGGCAATACTGTACTACAATCGAGCCAACGGATAATAACTGCATACATGACAGGAGAATTCATCATCGCCCTCTGCTTGGAAATAACGACCGACATACGGGCACATTTCAACGAAGGAACATTACCATCCTCTCCTGAAATGCAAACCGCATCGCCTCCAAGAAAATCAAATTCCGGCAATTCCTGGAAGAACTAAATGTAGACATCGCCTTAAGAGGAAAAACCAAACTGACGACTAATAAACAGTAACAAATAGAAGGATACTCGACTTACAGAAACGTATGACAGCTCCAATCAGAGGAAATGCCCCACGGATGAGTTGCAGTACTTGTACACAAAAGGATTATTCATTAACCAGTTGTCTTGCCACAAACAAAAATTCAAATTACAGGCATTCAAATCAAAACCGACAACAATCTGCTCATCGTACTCTTCCCTCTATTGTATCTTTCAGTGTTCCATCTGAAGATACTACATTGGCCAGGTAGAGAGTTTTTATTACCTGAAAATTCTGAATTTTGTTGAACCTTTGCTATTCCAAGCAAGGTAAGGATCTTTAACGTGACAACATTTACACACGGGACCTTTATCTCTCATCCGAACGAGGTCGTATATTTATGAATAATGTTTGCCTAACATTTTCTAAGCGCTCCGTATCGGGAGTTGAACCCGGGAACTTGGACTTAGTAGTCGCCCAATCCTACCCTCCATTTACAAAAACTCTAACAAACCATTTTGATTATAGGACTTCGACGTATTACTTGCTGAAACCACATCTACTATGATTAAACCTCAATGCAAAACACAAGTCAAGGGGGTCAACAGTAGAAAACACCGACGGACGAACACTCTTCGCTCATCTTCTGTAGAGACCAAATCACATGCGCATTCTACGCATACAACACACACACACATGGTTAAGGGTAGTCACTCATGGTACGCCACAAAAAAATTACGAAAAAATTGGACAACCTGCCCGAATAGTTTGACAAGTGTAGGATTGCATTAAACGAGGACAAATCTGATGCTATAGTCTTTTTCAGACATTACACTCAAACTGAGTGAGAGGCTCTAACTTTCGGTAGAAATCCTTTATCAAATACCTAGAAGTCCACAAGACCGACCGCTCAACTTCAACAAAACCTAAAAGAAACGACACAAAAGGTCAGACGAATCTACACCTAGTACTAAGACTACGCAGCAAGTCCCCAACAGACGCAAATTAATCAAACAGTTGTTTCAGTACAGCAGAGTTTAAAGAATCGGCTGATGTACGGTACTTTACCTTACAGTTGGGTATGGAAGTTGAATTATATATGCCAGTTTTGTTTTATACCGTTTGAATCCAGCATTTGCAAGGTTGGTCCAAATAATTATTAACATGTTGTCTTTTATTTTCCTTTCAAGTCGGTGAGAGTAGTTTGCACATACTCTACTTGTGGTAGGTTTGGTGCCTCTTCGAAGACTGCGTAGTCGAGGAGTTTGACTTCTGGTAGTCCTGTAACGTATTATTTTGACTATAGAACTAACATTAATCTTTAGGTCTTTTGAAGTGTGTCTTTACGTATTTGGCAGTATTTCCTAGGACCTAGATGTTACCAAAATGTTATTGATGTAGCCGTAACAGATGATTAGATTGCGTAGGGTTCTGCTCATTAACTATTGGAAAGTTTGTGTTCCATTTCTGAGACCGTGTTCTGATTCCGTCTTTTCAATGTCTTTTTCTGCGGAAGAGATTTGGGGATATACTCTATCCAAATCAATTGTGGCAAATACTTCGCTATCATATAATTCTTAAAAATCTTTTACAAATGATATCGGATATTGTCGGGTATGGTGTGAGCATTGGGAGCCCTATAGGGATTGCATGGTAGTCATTCTTTACGTTACTTGGCTACCAAATGCAGTGGTGATGCTCATGAGCTCTTTAACGAGCAAAGGATATCTAACTGAACCATAGTTGCAATCTCTGCTTCGGCGATCGTGAGCTTGTCTAGTGGCAATCTGCGTAGACTGCAGTGGACAGGTGTTATTGGGTAGTTAGAATGTTATACGGTTCCATGTTTTATTAGCTTGGGAAAACTTACTCGAAGTAGTTATATCTGGATAGTTGCTGAGTAATGTTTTCTTGTATTGTTTAGCTTAGTGGATATTTTTTCTCTTGGGTATGGCAGAAGCGTCATGCCTAACCCACCAGCTGGTTCTAAGTCATCTATTGCAGGAAGAGTATGAGACTTTCCTGCACCGGGTGTTATATATGGGGAAACGGTACTAAATTCTCTTCTCCTTCCCTCTGGTAATGGAAACTTTCCCGGTCCCGCCGTTAGGCATCTTCTTCAGGAGAACTCGAGATATTGTTGTTATGTAGTTCATCTTTGTCTGAAACTATGCTTTCTCTTTGTTTTTCCTTATGTTTTTAGTCTCCATGACGTTGGTTATGAATTTGGCTATTGACCCATTTGTCCTTGCTTTCTGTCATGAGACTTGTGATGTTGTTTACAGACAATTGTTGGCCAATGTCTATTTCTAGCCTCATTCCATCTTAGTACATTCAAACATGGTATGTTTAGATGTATCTTCCTGATCACAGTACCAGCATTTAGTATTTTGCTTTCCTATTCGGTGTTTATAAGTTCCAAAGCCCCCCATGTTCTGTTAATACCTGTGCGAGATTGTATTTAACACCTCCATGTTTCTTGCCAACTCAAGTTTTTATGTCAGGAATTAGCAGTGCAAACCATAATCCTTTTATTGGACTCTTCATCTGCTTTGCAATTCCATTCATTAGAGTCTCTCTGTTGTGTTCTAGTATGGTTGACCATTGTTAATTTAACTTTTCCTTTTATATATTAAAGTTTTCCGCTCTTTCCTTAATTAGTAGATCTATAAGAATGAGACCTGCAATAACTAGTACAGCGACTGTAGACGCAGTCTTGTACGAACCACATACTCTCAGTGCCATTATTCTTTGACATCTGATTAGCATGTTTTGCAACTTTGTGCGTGTAGAACATCCTTCCATATGAAATATAATAATATAGATGTTAGATTATCACACTTCTCCTAGGAAAATTCTAGTCTGAGTTTATTTCCACAGTATGAAAGACTTGGCAAGAAACTTCGCTAAAAATTTGGGATCTCGATAAAGTGCTAAAACCATCGACTCTACTAACAAGAATGATTGCCTATTAACTTAGTGAGAAGGACAGTGTAAGTGTTCGAAAAGGCTCCCAAAATACTATCATCGGGAGATACCAGTTTTAATGGAGAATTTTCTTAGACGCCACTAATCTCGAAACACCGAGATTTCTAGGAAAACGCCCCCAGAAGAAATAAGCAAGAGAAAATCAAAACCCCGAAGTTGTTTTAATGAAATCTACTAGGGCGGTGTGGTCGTCATCCGATCAACTTCCTATAGTTGTTTCGACAAAGTCTCCTAAGGCGAAAGTGATTTGATCCAATTAACTCCCTGAATTCGTTTCAGCGAGGCCTACTAGAGCAAAGTGATCTTGATCCGATCAACTCTCCGAAGTCGTTTCGACAAAGTCCACTAGGTCGAAGTGATCTTGATCTGATAAACCCCACGGAGTCGTTTCAACGAAGCCTACTAGGACGAAGTGATCTTGATCCGAACAACTCTTCAGAGGTCGATTCGACGAAGTCTATTAGAGCAAAGTTATCTTGATCCAATTAATTCCCCGAATTCGTTTCAACGTAGTCTACTATGGCGAAGTGATCTTGATCCGATAAACTCCCAGAAGTCGTTTCAAACGAGGTCTATTTGGGCGAAGTGATCTGATCCGCTCAACTTTACACGGTCGTTTTGACGAATACTACTAGGGTGAAGTAATCTTGATCCGAACAACTCCCAGAAGTCGTTTCAACAAGTCTACTAGGGCCAAGTGGCTTGGTGCAATCTAGTCCCCGGAATGGTTTAAATGAAGTCTACTATGGCGAAAATGGTTTTGATGTGATCAACCATTTCAGTTTATGGGATTTTACATCAAAAACCTAACGTCAAACAAATTTGCTACAGAATACATTAAAGTATGTTACGTGTAGTTTTGACCCCAGAAAATCTAGCTTGTAACCCACAGAGAAAACTTGGCGAAGTACTTCGCTAAAAATTTGGGATCTCGGTAAAGTACTAAAACAATTGACTCTACTAACAAGAATGGTTGCCGATTAACTTAATGGAAAAACGGTGTAAGTCTTTGAAAAGGCTCCCATGAAATCTACTAGGGTGGTGTGGTTGTCATCCGATCAACTCCCTATCGTTGTTTCAACGAAGTGTACTAAGGCGAAGTGATTTTGATCCAATGAACTCCTTGAATTCGTTTCAACGAAGTATACTAGAGCGAAGCGAACTTGATCCGATCAACTCTCCAAAGTCGTTTCGACGAAGTCCACTAGGTCGAAGTAATCTTGGTCTGAACAACCCCACGGAGTCGTTTCAACGAAGCCTACTAGGACGAAGTGATCTTGATCCGAACAACTATTCGAGGTCGTTTCGACGAAGTCTATTAAGGCAAAGTTATCTTGATCCAATTAATTCCCCGAATTCGTTTCAACGTAGTCTACTATGGTGAAGTGATCTTGATCCGATAAACTCCCAGAAGTCGTTTCAACGAGGTCTATTTGGGCGAAGTGATCTTGATTCGATCAACTTCACACAGTCGTTTTGACGAAGACTGCTAGGGTGAAGTAATCTTGATCCGAACAATTCCCCGAAGTCGTTTCAACGAAGTCTACTAGGGCAAAGTGGCTTGATCCGATGTAATCTCTGTAATGGTTTAAACGAAGTCTACTAGGGCGAAAATGGTCTTGATGTGAAAACCTTTCCGAAGTTGTTTCAATGAAATCTACTAGGGCGAAGTGGTCTTGATGCGATCAACTCAGCGAAGTGGTCACTATGAAAGGGTATTTGTGGGTTTTGGTCGAAAGGAGTATATGGCGCTAACGTAGTTCTGAAGGGACTACAAGACGTTTCTAGTCGCAAACAACAAAGTGATCTGATCCGCTCAACTTCACACGGTCGTTTTAACAAAAAATACTAGGATGAAGTAATCTTGATCCGAACAAATCCCCGAAGTAGTTTCAACGAAGTCAACTAGGGCAAAGTGGCTTGATTCAATCTACTCCCCGGAGTGGTTTAAATGAAGTCTATTTGGGCGAAATGGTCTTGATGTTATCAACTTTTCAGTTTATGGGATTTTACATCAAAAAACCCTAACGTCAAACAAATTTGCTACAGAGTACAATAAAGTATGATACATGTAGTTTCCACCCCAGAAAATCTAGCTGGTCATCCACAGAGAAAACTTGGCGAAGTACTTTGCTAAAAATTTTGGATCTCGATAAAGTACTAAAAATATTGACTCTACTAACAAGAATGGTTGCCGATTAACTTAGTGAGAAGAACGATGTAAGTGTTTGAAAAGGCTCCCGGAATGCTATCATGTGAGAAATACCAGTTTTAATCGAAAATTTTCTTGCACGCCACTTAATCTCGAAATACAGAGATTTCGAGGGAAACGCCCCCAGAAGAAATAACAAGAGAATATCAATACCCGAGATCAGGAAAGTGATTGCTGCCTAAAATGCTAAAACAAACCTATAATGAACGTTAACAATAAGGATGCTAATATACCTATTTAAAAACTGTTGGCTGAAAAGTTTTCCAAAATCAAATGCTAAATCACTTGTTCATTAATTACACCTCCAAATAATTGCAATATATTCTATTACATCAGAGCTATAACCATTACTTTTACATTAGTTGTGAAAAATAGCAATATGGGACTATTATCCAGTTATGTTTTCATTACAAGTACATACAAAAATTCTTAAACAAAAAAGGCAAACGTTTTCGGCAAACAAAATTACTTTCCGAGTTCTTAAAATAATAACAAGAACGTACTGTGGGAACGTTTATAAATTTATACAGCTAAAAAAGTTTATCAACATGCGATCACTGTATGGTGATGGTTTCGGTAGACCTATTATAAATACCTAAGAATTCATTTGCTGTAGATACCTTTGGAAACAATTAAAATCAATGATTTAAACTCGTTTCATTCTAACCAGATCCTATAGGACTTCTGAGACTTCGTTAAAAAGTTTGATGTTTTTAAAATGTGTATGGGAACAAATTGTTCCTAAAATTAAAAGTAACCAACCTGGTAGGGTATCATTCCGAAATTCATTCACCAATCACATTAATCCGTTCAATACCTTATTATTCAAAGCTTAACTGTACCCACTCAAGTAGCGTGTTATCTGTAGTGACTAAGTGCTCAACAAAGAAATATTTTCTATCCCTACACGACGAGATTTTTTTCGGCAGAGTTCAGAGAAATGAATTAAGACCGCAAATTGAAACATTTTTGTTTATTTTTTTCCTCTATCTAGCATATAAAATTGTTTTACTGACATATTAACTTAAAGCAGAGAAAGATACTTCTTTATTTTCTGAATCAGCATAATCGAAGATGTAAAACTTCTTTGTTCGAAAACGATGAGGTCATAGATGTCAGCGTTGTATATTATTAATCAAAACGAATCATAAAACTACACTAATTTAAACTACAAAGTAACATCATATTATTTCTAACTTAAAACTGCCATAAGAACTTGACAACCTTTGAATATGAACAATGTAAGATACAAAAATGACCCTCCCTTAGATCAAGATTGCATGTAACCTAAAAATTATATTTTTTAAAGGAAATAACCCTAACCCTATTGGCTGGCTTTACAACTACAGAGATTGTTAAATTGAAATATGATTATAAACTTTTCAAAGTAATGTTACAAGTGATTGGAAGTAAATACAAAAGACATGCACTGATAGTGTAACAAAGAAATCAGTTACATCATGGCTGTGATGGCGCAACTAGTACGCATACTACATGCATGCACGCACACACATTACTTACTGATAAAACTCTAAACCCATACTTGCCTTTTTTAAATGTAGAATGCGTGGGAATCTGCATGGTGTAAATGACTTCTGTATGAACCGAACTTCCAAAATCAGTTGGCCTTGCTTCGCAGTCTATAGGAGTTGTAAAAACGGGACCTTCAAAAGTAGGAGGATCTATAAATATAATTGTTAGTTAATGTGTTCCAAACATTAGTTTCTTAAAACTACGACAATACTAATAGGGAAATTTATTTTGGGAATTCAGGATTTGATTTTTAGTAGTGTAATAAATTTAATTATGCCCACATATTTTTGCATTAATTTGCGCAGTAATTTTTAACATAAATCATTGGAAGAATTTTCTTTAATATTTTTGTCGATAAAATAACAAGACAATTGCATTTAAAAATGGTTTTATGTAAAGGATAGAGAATGATGCAACTGTAAATATTTGAAGATCTCATAATCACCAACTTATATTTCTTATTAAATTTTTTGCGTAAGAACTATTGTACATTTTTACTAATAATAACTAATACTAATCTTGCTAATAATTGGATTTACATATACGTTAACATTCAGCCAAATTTAAATCATTGAGTAATTCACCCTTCCGGTGTTAGAGCATTCGAAGTGTCAGAGTTTATTTGGCAGAATTTTACTTTGTAGGCGTTTCCCTGAGGCTTAAATCGACACTTCAGACTTTGTTTAACCTGTCCTATATTTTGAGACCACTGTGACGCAAAAGCGCTTTTGCCGTCTCGGATATAACATCATATTTTAATTTCGTGATATTATTTTAGGTTTCTCAAAACTATCAACTCTACTGATATTAGTTTCTCCCTATGTTTGTGGCTCTGCACAGTGCGTCCACGACAAAAACTATATTCAGAAGCTATTATTTCACATAGCTATGAGCATGGCAAACATGATCAGATATATGTAATATTTATAAAATCCAAAAATAATCAACCAACTGATATTAAGAAAAATATGATAAAGCCAAAAGTTGACCCAGAACAACTGAAGATAGGTGTTGCGGTTGGCTAATCCGCAAATTGGCAATCGAGATGCAAAGAAATAGAACCTCTACAAGATTAGGCGGGAGGTGTAGACAGGCAAGGTACACACAATAAAAACTATAAATCTTGTAGTTTAGGGCAAGGTTTATTTCTGATATGTTTTCCCTTTTCAAAAACTAATGACAACTATATGACAAATTTAAATATAAATAACCATGGCATCAACATATGCCTTCTTAAACATTCATAAATTCAAATAAATCCAAAGTTCACTATTATTTATGTTGTACTGCAACAATAGGTATTAAGTCTTTTAAAGCACTTAAAAATAAAAGATTGTTAATTAAATCATTCAACAAACAAGAAGCAGAAAAATAAAAATAGAAATTAATAAAACTTGCAATTATGAACTAGAAGCAAAGCTTCCCATAATACTGAAACGAAGAATAATTATTAATATCCCAGAAGATGTAAATCTTGAAAACGCTACAAAATTAACAATTTACTAAAACCTTGAGTTACTGCTCCATGTTACATAGCCTATGAAATGTAATAAGAAACTGAAGTTATCAATTTAACATTTGCACGATTATTAATATTTGCACAATTTTCAAAATAAATGTAATTTTTCAGTTTAAATTAATATGTTTATTCCATTAATATTCGATGATAGGAATAAAATGATGTATACGATGCTACTCAATTTCTCCAAAATAAAGTACGTTTCGCTTCCTCCTGTTTGTAAATAGTCCCCAATTACGCTCATATAAAGCGTATTTTCAACATCAAACGTTTTTAATAAAAGTTAGTTCTTTAATATTTACTTAATCGGAGTTGGTATTCAACCTCTTACGTTAAATTTCTGAAATCGATCAATTTCTGCATTAATTTCCAACTACCATAATTAGGCGCATCCTAAAATGTTTAAACGATTGGACGCTTTTTATAATATTCCTAAATTATACGAACTTTAATTTAACCAGTTAATTACTTTCTAATTGAAGTATGCATTAAAACCATCCCACAAAATTTCCTAAAGTGAGTAGTACGTGAATATTTTTTATAACCGCGTTAATAAATTCTCTGAAATATTTGCTTATTGTTAATCAACTTCGCTTTAAAGGTTCGATGAATAGCAATACTTGCTTATCGTCAAACCACTTTCAATAGTTATTTTTTGAAACGCTTTCTAAACAGCTGCATTGTACAAATATAAAAGCTTTTATGGTACTAAGAAATATATAACGCGGTATTTCGTTATCTACGTGTTCAGATCGCTCAAGTTATGGGTAGTAAACTATCCCCTCAATTAATTTTATTTTCGGAACTGCAGGTCAAAAATATACAAATCGCTGTTATTTCTATAAGTTATGAAACTGGTTATACGTTTCTCTCCATGTGGCTGCAAGTAAGGTTGCGTACTTGCCTGAACATTTAAAATAAACATTGTTTTCTCATGCGGACAGCACAAAATTCAGTGGAAATCATTATAGTGTATTTTACTTGCGCTAATTGGTTGTTGCTCTAGTAATGTTTCGCAGTTGCTGTCTGGAAAATATACTTTTACAAGATTCGCAGAATATTTCACACATAGTTACTGCAAATCGTTTTACGTTACCTTCCCCCGTTGGTCAATACAATATAAATACAAGCTTAGTGTTCCGTTCTTGTAAATAATTTATAGTTAAGATTTATGATTACATTGAGCTTGTTGGTTATTCTAATTTTGTCGCGGTATATTTTGAATTTTTTATTAGTGCAAAATCCTATGTGTTTTACTAACGGCACCCGCTAACCTGCCGTGAATGGTGAACGTCGATCGGAATATCCAAGAAGCTTGCTCAAGCAGTTTCGTATAAACCGCAGTCGCTGTAGTATCGCATAGACCGCAGTCGCATGTAGTCGTATCGTATAAACAGTCGTCTTGTGAATTGTACACACCGCTTTGTGTTCGCACCGCCTTGTGTATGTGTCGCGTCGAGTTTTGCACGTGCTGCATGCAGCTAAGTGGATGAACGGCTTTGTTGCGCGCCACCGCAATTATTATAAGTGTTTACACTTATGAACCACTTGTTTGTAGAAAGCCGCTATTATTGTGAGGTGCTCTGATCCATCCGTCAAAGGAATAGCTGTTAATTGGTTCCAACGTTTCTTTCATCTGCTGCCCCCTCATTAAAAAGGTAGGTGCTAATAGTAAACGCTGCTTTGTTTGTTTGTTTTGTTTATGAACATTAATTATCTGTTGTTTGTTATCAATTATCTTTAAATTTTATACATTCCACATTTCTCTAAAAAAAGTTTTTTGAAATTTACCGCATTAATTTTACACCGAGCTTATGAAAGACGCATATTCTACTCCATACAATGTGCTACTCTATACAACATTTTTTTAGTGAAAAGAAATGTTGTGAGTGGCGATACGAAGATGCTTCGTGGTACTTAGAGTTCTGATCTAGTTAAACTGATTGATCCGGTATCTAATCTATCGACGAGTGCAGTCCACATTTCCAAATTCTTTAAGATGGTACCAGAGAGGCAGACAGCTGGTTCTAATAAAGTACAGAAGATAGACACTTCTTTTGCTGGTTCTGTAGTTTCGTACTCATGATTATCTAATAAATTACAGATTGCACGTTACAAAGCTACGTCCACAGTGCACGACTAATTATGTATTCTCAGAGTCACGATTAGTATACGCCGAAGCTCACGTTAGATTACCTTTTACTTTTTTTTTCTTTATACATTAATGTTAACGTCAACAACTTACTTACCAATTTCTAAATTAGACTAAGTGAACACCTGGTTCATTAGGGTAAAGTTTTTTAAATTTGTCGTTACGTTCTTAAATTACGAAGTGCACTTCATAAAGTAGATAAAGAGTACTGTATATATTATGCCCACTTTGTTTTTTGTATATATTTAGGGCTAGAAACATTGCGTAACTGTTACTTGTATGTATATATGTACCTGTTATTTAGATTAATTAATATACGTTCAAATGCAAGAAACGTAACGTAAGCTGTCTTACCTGGTAAAGGTGTGTGAAACACACTACTAGTGTAAATACAAACACCATTTCCATCATTGTTCTTACCACTTTTAGCAACTACTGAAATAATTGACGCGTGTTTTTGTTTGACATAGACTCTTGTCACAAACAGCGCTACAACCATAAACACTACTGTAGCTGTTATGCCTATAATGGCGCCAATGCTGAACAATAGATGATTCTGGTCATAGTGTATTACCAAATCATTCTTAAACTCTACATCCGTTTCATTGCTTCCCCAGTTACTACCCTTGTGGGAAAATGTGGCAAAATCAATATTAGAGCGTGTACTGTTACCATCATTTTGTACAACGGACAGGTTTTGTGCTGGTTTTTGAGTGGTTTCTATATTTTCAGGAGTTAGTACAGTTGGTGTAGTAGCAGTCTTCAAAATTTGTGTAGCATTAGTGGAATTTGTTTCTACTATCCACGGTTTTCCAACCATTCGGCCGTTGGAAGTGGCAGGAACTTTGACAATTGTACTTTTTCTAATAGGGCTACTGGAAGTCTCAGGCACCTGGGTTGTAATCAGAAACGTGTGGTATTTCTGAAGAGCTGGATATTTTGTGCGATTTGGTGTGAATAACGAGTTCAGTTGTTCGGGTCCTTTGGTCGTCGTTTCTAGTGGTTGCTGCGTTGAAGTTAAAGAAAATTCTTTGTCGCACCTGTAGAAAACATTGATTTAAAAAATGCTTGTAATGTACTTTTCTATATTAGTAAAAAACTTGGTTGTGTGTCGTAGATCAATATAAATAACATCTAGATGCTAACTAACAGTAGTGGCAGCAATTAACAAGTACCCCATATCTATGACAATTCAGCAATGTTGATACTAATAAGACTTTCAAAAATGGGTAAAGAAATAAAAGCAGGGCAAGGTTGTAAAAACAGATGGCGTCTGAGCCGCAGTTTCCAAAAAGTAGGACGCACCACCTGTAATTAATAATATAGTCAGAACAAAGAATGGAGTTACAAGGCATGATCTTAATATCTTTCTATTGCAAAAGAAACAACACAGTTATTTCCTGTAATGAAGTATATCTATTATCAAGCTACACTATTGGAAGTATTTAAGGATTACAGTAAGACAAAACTACAAAAGACTTTTTCGTTTTAAACTTTTTCTAATATAAAAGCCAAGTAACAATACTGACCAAACCTGATCAGAAACACTGTAAAAATAATTACTAATAGGTCATTATTAATATCTCAGCTATTTAGCAATACACATCGAAGAATTGTATTGAGTTTCCCTACTTTTGGACGCATTTGTACAAAATAGAACAGTAAATTTAGTTTAAGTTATTTGTTTAAAAACTCTATTCTTTTTCATTTCATTTACAAAATATACAACAAATATTCATAAAAAACAAAAGCTTTCAGAAAGGGGCAACAATTTAATTTTAGTGGAGTATACTTTCCCTACTAAATTCATATAAAAACAAAAACTTTTTATACAACATAATTTGCAAGGTCCTTTTATATCAGATCTGTATATTCGGACTCACAACATTGTTAACACAACAACTAGTATTTTAAATTTTAAGATAAAATTTTTTATTGTTTACAAATTTTAGAACCATATGTTAAGCGTCACTTCAAAGTTAAACAATTTTTAAAATATGAGTCAAAAAGTTATACTAAATCATATCCAAAGATAAGAATTCTCTTGACAATTTATTTAAACCTCACATATTAATTTTAATAATTATTCGCTTGGTCTTTGAAGTGCAAATCAGTTCTACGCTAGAAATATTACTTTAAATTTCAGTGGAAATTCTGATTGCACATTAATGCAAACAAATCTTTGTTAGATTAATATTTTCGCGCAAATGCGACATTGACTTCCTTTTTCAAACCTGAAAACGAACAAGTGGCAAAACTAATCGCTTACCTGGAATTGTTAAATAAACGTTGAAGGTTCACAAGATAACACAAGAGTACCATATGTTTTGAATCGAAACAAGCAAACTTCCAATAGGAATTTTCTGAAACTGTAAATTGTCAAGGAGTTGAATATTTATGCTGCTTTCCTTTACTTTTTGAGAATAACTTGCTACGTTCTATTTCATCTTACAAAAATTCCTGCCTCGTTAATTTAATTTAAAAACCATTCGGTCCCGATCATTAAATTTAAGTTTGCTATATTTTCAAATCGCATAACTAGGCAACCAACTGTACGCGTCCTTCATTAAATCCACAAGTTCGGTTGTTTATATTCTTATCTTTAACCTATACAAGTCCATCTGTTGATAATCTGGTTCCTTATCTTACACGAAAATTGACGAATGAGGTCTCTGGAGTGAAATAAAAATTACTTAAAGAATATAGTGTTGAATTTTATAAACAGTTCAAATGTTGTAGGTAATTCTGTTTCTGATGTAATTTAAAATGTACAAGTACATGCCTAATTTCGTAAATTATTAAAATTAAATATGTATGAAGAAGTTGTGTTACAAAATTATTTAAGAAATAATTTTACTACAAACAAAGCATAGAAGATACCTACGCTTCTAGATGACTAAGGATAACTTGTTTATGCATTTTTGAGATTTTAATTAAATTGAAAAGTGCATGTGCTAGTGACGATTAAAAAAAAATCAGTTGAAAGTGTAGAATGTTACGTCAAAACAAACTAACGTGCTCCAAAATTTATACATAGGTGCCAGTTTTATAATTATTGAAGCAAGAAATCGGGAAACTTATCTTTAAATATCTGAGTTGATAGAAAAATCATTTACCGTCGGTCAAACAAATATTGATGTTGATAACTACAGTGTGGTTATAATTCGGAAGCCTTAAAAATCCTCAGAACGTGGTTAATCAATTTAATCGTTTAATCAAAGTTGGTATTAAAACCCGGCTTCTTTTTATTGGAAACCTGGCGTAAACTTCCAGCAACGTTGGTATTAAATTTTTACTTTTTAATGGGACTAATCCAGAGGAGATAAATAATGCTATAACAAAAACTCGTAAGTATTTTGCTTAGAGTGTTTTAAGACAAATGTGTTAAAAACTAATATAAATAACTCAGGCTAAAAGACAATTAAGAAACATTATTTTTAAACCGTAGTATATCAACGGGTTGGATGTGCTATGGCATAAATTATGTACTTTGCTATACGGCCTCATTCGGTATAGTAATAGTTTGTTAGTGTGTTCGTGTAGGACGTTTAAAATGATGGATTGCTAGGATACGATAATGATTATTTTGATTGGTTTAAATACATAACATTTATTTTATAACTACGAAAAAAGTATTGCGAATTACTTATTATTTTATATAAACATTTTATTTTACAGAAGACTGTATTGAAGATTGTATCAACCGTGAAATACAATTACAAGGTTGAGCATTACGATAAATATTTGGAAATGAAGACTATGCCAAACTTCAATCTGAACTACTATGTATAATCCTCCGGGGCAAATCGGTTTTAAGGTTTTTGTCCTTTCTTTCTTTTCAACGTCCTCTCCCACACTACGACTTTTCAGTTAGCACGGTATTTTGCTGGTTCTTTTTTACTGTGGTAATCGGTGCGCACTAATTATGTTGCTTTCGTTGCTCTCTTCCTTGTTTTCTTTTTTTCGAAATCTAACATTCTGGTCGTCTGTCATCTGACATTTCAGATAGACCTGTTTTTCCCCCCATTGTAACCTGTGCTTTGGCCGTGCCTAAGATTTTTATTTCAGTCGTACAGTTCGGTGAGGTGGCAGGCCAGGATAAGCGAAAAAACCCTTCGGACCTCTGGATAACCAGGAGTTCCTGAGACCCTTCCATGTTACCCACCTACCACCTCCCCACTCTGTCTGTGACCCAGGCTTCGTACCCGTCCCTGCCGCGTGGAGGCAGCACTGCCTCCACGCGGCAGGGACTATTGCTGTTGTACGGGTTTGTGTTTGTGTGTGTGTGTGTGTGTGAGTGGGTGTCAATGTTTGTGTATGCGTGTTTGTGTGTGTGCGCGTGTGTATTGTTTCTGTGTTGTGCTCTCGCTCTCTGACCAGGACTATCGGCAGTCGGAAATTCCAGTCTTTGAGAGAAAGCGCCCCGCAGAATTGTACCCTTCAATCCGGATCATTGGCAGCTGGAAATCCGGATTATTGAGGGGCCCAATTTGTGTTTGTATGTGTTGTGCGGGTGTGTTTGGGTTTGGGTTTGTGTGTTTGTTTTATTTTGTGTTGGTTAATGGTTGTGGTGGTGTTGGTGTTGTTTCTGCGTCGTGCTCTCGCTCTCTATTCAGGACCATCGGCAGCCGGAAATTTCAGTCTTCGAGGAAAATCACTTCGCAGAATTTGTACCCTTCGATCCGGACCATCGGCAGTCGGAAATCCAGATCATTGAAGGGCACAATTGTTTTGCGTGTGTTGTGTGTGTATTTGTGTTTGCGCTTGTATTTGTGTGGTTGTGTGTGTTATGTTCCCAAAACATTAGATTATTCCTTAATGTTTGTTTTGTTTACAATGTTGGAATAGTACAGGTTACAGTCGGGTGAAAAGAAATACTTCAAGTTGACAGTTTGTTGCCTCGATTAACCTTAGTTGTTGGTTTCATAGAGTAGTGTTAGCATAAAAAGTTCCTATTCTACTACTTATCCTAAACTTAGCCTAACTTAAAATTAATGTAAGTCTTTATTGCTAGAGACATGCATTGGTCGGTAGGTTTTGGTTGGGTTTGAGTACCTCCTTCGGTCTTCGAGAGCAGTTGTTTTCGGAATTTCCAGAAGACAGACTCTGGCATCGGGGATGCAGCCCCCGGGATTGTAGAGCAGTTGTTCTTTGGTGTCTCAGTTTAGTGTGTGCGATTGCCTACCGTTTTAAGTGGCTTGTTCGAGGTAGCGGTTGTGTAATATTTGCGTAGTCTTTTGAGTCAGCGCGTTCAGGTATGGGAACATGTATTCGTTCCACATCATGTCGTTAATAGTGATGTCTTGTAGTTTTGTTCTGTATCCGTGTAGTTCCTGGGTGAGGTCTACGCATTCGAACACAACGTGCTCGGGCCTACCAACCTCCCCGCATGTACAGGTGTCGTTCTGAGCTAAGTGCATGCGGTCTCAATAGGTCGGATACGGACCGTGGCCAGTAAGGAAGTGGATCAGTCCTCAGCTGGGTATAAGATGTTTGTTTGTTAGTCTTTGTGTAATATTAAGGATGACAGCGTACACCCTTCTACCAGTATCGCTGCCATCCCATCTAGCTTGCCATTCCGCGACTATCCTTTCTTTTATCCCTTTTTTGGTGGTTGGGGATTTTTGGTTTTTAAAAGCTGTTTTAGTCTGTTTTGGTTGTTGTTTATCAAGCGATATATTGCTGCTCTTTGCTTGGTTAGTAGGTCGAGTGGCATTGTCCCAATCAGCACATGGAGAGCATCATGTGCCGTTGTTCTATATGCCCCTGTCATTTTTAGGATCACACTTCGTTGGGTTGAAGAAAGTTTTTGTTTTACCTTGAAACCATGAAACCATTGTCGCAAGCACGCTGTTGAGGTATAGCCCACCTCCACGGAGGCTGTCCTGGTGATCAGTAAGACTCTTCCTATCGAATATGTCGTTAGGGAGATTAGAGATAGACGATTAATAAATATAGGAAAAGGGCGCGAAATTATCGAAGATCTTAATCTTGGTAATAGGGAAATTGCAAGAAAGATCGTTGTATCTGAGTTAGGGCACCCGGCTGATATTAGAGGAATCGAGTTTGTCGAAGGTGATGAGAACGCGATGGGTATCAGAATTTATACGGACGGTTCACGTGTGGATGATGGGCAAGCAGGCGCGGCGTTCGTCGTATATAAGCAGGAAAGGGAGGTGTTTCGGTTTCAAACCAAACTCGCGAACTGGTGCACTATCTTCCAGTGCGAATTGGTAGCCATACGAGAGGCTATCGATTACGTAATAAACCATACGGGCAGAGACGAGTATTATATAATCAGTGATAGTAAATCGGCGCTAACGGCTTTAACAAACATGAACACCTCGACAGATCTCCAAGCGGACGTCTGGAGGATAGCGCGTACGGCGCTAGAGTTTCGATGTTTAAAGTTCTGTTGGGTCAGGTCGCACAATGGTAACGTAGGAAACGATAGGGCTGACGAACTAGCTAAAGAGGCCGCGACGGGCGACTTTCGAATATCACATTCGTCGATACCGAGGTCTTTAATCAAAAGAGCTGCGCGAAAAATCAATTCGACAATGGGAAGAGGTGGAACAACGCTGCCACGGGCAGGTTGACACACAAATTCATACCGAGCATAGAAGCCAGAGGTAAGATCGAGGTTAAGCTTGATCACAAAATGGTGCAGTTGATAACAGGGCACGGCGCCCTGAAGGCGTATTTACAAAGGTTCGGTCTAACCAACAGCGACCGCTGCGAATGCGGTGAGGGCGCGGAAAGCGCAGAGCACGTGCTCTTCGACTACCCGCTTGAGGCGGGAAATCGAGGGTTGGCTGATAGCAAACTAGCTATCCTAGGTCTGGCATGGCCAAAGAGCCTAGAGGAAGTCGGGGAAGTGGTAAACCAGAAGGCGTTCTGGACAGCCTTAAAAGAATTCGCGGGAAGGGTCGCGAGATTAGACAATCAATGACGACCGCGTGTAAAAATTCGGTAGGGTTGGTGGGAGGATTGAAACATTTTAGATTGACTTGGCGTGAGTAAGGATACGAGCATAACCAAAACCTGATATTAAATATATAAAAAAAAAAAAGATAATTATACCAAAATGTCCAATATGCACGAGAAACCCCCACTCCATTAATACAATCACTGCCTATCTTCATAATTATGTGCGGAAAATCGGGAATAAATAATACCAAATAAACAATAACAAATAAATCATAAACCCTCATTAAATTAAATCAATAAAGTAAACAAGGATAATAAAACAGAGCGCAACCGCGCATCCCCCCAGGACTTGAAAGTGAAGTGATAGTGATAGTGATTGTGATCCCCCCAAGAACATTTAGTGCATACCTACCAGGACTTTAGCAGTGCACCCCGTCCCACCTTTAGAAGTAAGTTACAGACGACCAGATCTTCGGATGCCGGAGAATTTTATTATCGAGGTAAGACTTAAATTGTGGCGGCTGTATTCGCACAAGCATTGATTTACATTAATTAGTAGTTTTTGAAATAATTTAAGAAGCACGTTTGGTGTGTAAAGACGCTAGCCGACATAATGCTTGTGCGAGTGCACCTGATAAATAGGGTGATGCTTTCGCTATTTTGTGCACTGCTATATGCTTAACGCTTATTAAACATTTATTTATATATTTACATAATTATATTTATTTATATTTTATATTTACACTTTATATTTATTTATATCTAGCATGTATTATGTGGCTTATTTGTTTTGTTTGACGTTCTGTCGCCATTTTGGTTGCAGTATATATTTGGGAAGGACGAGCAGAATTGCGAAGATTGTAATCATAATGTAAATCAGTTAGGGAACGATAGGGAAAGCTAGGGATGGATTTAAATTAGTTAGCTAGATTTGGATAGTTTTAAGACGACCCTTCAGGTCGCACTGGTAAGCAGAACCGGCGTCTTCTATCCGGTATTACGGATCCCTCCCCCTCTCATTTTTGCTTGTTGATCGGGTACACTCGAAAGTCAGCGCTAGGGATACCATTATTTACAACCCTGTTTTTAGTTTTTGTTTTGTTTTGTTCCAGTTTTTGTCAGATTTTTAGGTTTGTTAGATTGTTAGAGTTTGTTAGGTTTGTTAGATTTTTAGGTTTGTTAGATTTTTGTTTAGTTTTTATTTAGGGTGAATCAACTATGAAGTAAGAATAAATTAGGAGCACGACTATTTTTCGCGTTTAAACCCAATGTAGTACCTCCGGGTGGAGCATTGGGGACGTGGTCGCAAGTATAGCGGCCCTAATTCAAATTATAATGTTGAGGTATAGCCTGACACAACCAAGGAGGATTTTGTAATGCCGCTGCGCCAGAGTTGCGTTGTTTTGCATGACTTTTGTGGCATTGTTGCACACGGTTGTTATGTGCTCAGTGAAATTTAATTTTTCGTCTAGGATTATACCTAAATATTTGTATGAAGGGGATCTCCTGATGTTGATTCCTTCTAGTTTAATTATGAGGTCACGTGTTAGTGATCATTTCATAAGCATGTATTTAGTTTCGTTGGGTGCAATCCTCAACTTGTTTGCTCTGCACCAGTTCTGGGTTTCGTTCAGGGCGCTGTTTGCTTTGTTCTGGATTTCGGTTCTGGAGTTACCTTCGACCAACAGTAAGATGTCGTCGGCGTATGCTATCGTCGTCGAAACCTCCTCTATGGAATCCAGCTTCTCCAGAAGTTCTTCGATTACAATGTTCCAGATAAGTGGACCACGGACCGAACCCTGTGAACCTGCCCTTGTTTATGTGTCTTGTTATTCTGCTTGTACCGTCCAGGGATACGTATCTGTCCCTACAGGGAGGGAGTGATACAGTTGAGATGGGCAGTGTATAGAGCTGAGTCGAGCAAAAAGGGAGGGCCACCAAAGATTATTAAAGGCTCCCTCTATGTCCACCATTAGTATTATTGAGTATTTCGCGGTTGTGTCTTGGATGTTCTGAAGGGCTCGGTTGCTTGCGCCCTCTGTTGATTTGTTTGCTGTAAAGCCGTACTGGTGTGGGTGGGCGCCCTGAATGTTGCGGTGTTCTTGCAATCTTTTACTTAGTAGTCGCTCGTACGTCTTTCCCAAAGTGTTTAATAGACATATTGGGCGGTACGAGTTGGTAACTTTGGATCCTTTCCTGTGCCTTTGGGTATATGATTACGACATTTGCTTGCTTCCAGGTGTTCGGAAACACTGCTTGTCGGAGGCATTCGTTATATATTTTAGTTAGTGATGATACCAATTTAACGCGGAGCGCGGATGTTATCTCGGAGGAGATACCATCTGGGCTAGGTGCTTTTCTATTTTTAACTTGTATCATCGATGCGGTTACTTCCGATTCGGTGAATGGTTGTACCTCGTCGTCTTGAAGTCTGTTCCAAGGTTTGTTTCCTCTGTTGTTTTCGTCAATTACCCGTTGTCTCGTCTGTTTTTGTTCGTCCGTGTCGTCCTGCTTATTGTCGTCTGGTAAGAGTGTTTGTAGTAGTGTTGTCGCTGTGTCTTCCCAGTCCTGTGTTTCTGTGCCGTCTTGTTTTGTTAGAGTGGAGTAAGTCGTTGGTGGTTTTATTTTGTCTTTTATAATTTTGTATGGGATACCCCAAGCGTCCGTTTGTAAATGTCTGTCCACAAAGAGCTTCCAGGTCTTTTGTTTCATGTTTTTTAGTTCTGTCTGATATGTGTCTTTGATGCGTCTGTAATTGTGTAAGTGATGTTCCCTTTCTTGTGGCGTTATTGACGTTTGGTAATTTTTGCGAGCTTGTCTGGTCTGTTTTTTCAGGTCTTGTAGCCGCTGTGTCCATTGTACTGTTTTGGTGTGTTGTTTGTCTCGCTGTTTTGGAAGTGTTCGTTTCATTGCACATGTAATAGATTTAGTAAGTTGTTTGACGTGTTCGTGAACGTTCTCGTTGCGTTTTATGTCAGGTGGGGGTTCGAACGTCTGTAAGTCTTTGCCAGTTGGTATTCCTAATGCTGTATTTGATCCCAGTTGTCCTGCTGTATTGTGACCCTGTTGGTCTGGTCACTGCGTCAATCTGAAAGGTGATGATGTTGTGGTCGCTTAGTGTTTGGTTATCGAGGACTTTCCAGTTTTTATGTGCGGGTATGCTAGTCCCTTTGCTAAAGTTATGTCGATGTTGGTACCTGTTCCTGCTGTGTTACTAAACGTGGGTGGATTGTCAGGTTGGTTCATTACCTCGAGCTGTAGTTCGTTGATTAGATCTTCTACTCGTTCCTTGTCTGTCCGGTATACCGTAACGACTTGCTAATTGAATTTATTCTTCGTCATCCACAAACCAATAAACTGAAATGACGTAAATTAGGACGCCATATATGTCTAGAAGGAACTGACCTCGTGGCACAGTAATCTCTTTAAAACCACCCGTAAAAAATACTGTAATTGAAATTGAATTAGAATAACGAATCAAAAACTTCTATCTAACTATTGTTAACAGAGAAAGCAGAGCTTACATGGGACCTTCCCATTAGCTCGGTCAAATTAAACATTGAACGCTATATTAAATCAGGCATTTTTCTTTCTTTATGTTGTTTGTAATGTAAAGACAATGTTGAAGCCAAATTTTCGACCTCGACAGACGACCGCGCCATTCTCAAAAATATAAAAAAACTCAATTTTTTTTATTTCTTTTCAGTTTTGGTTTATTTTAACTCGGAAGGACTGGTTTCTTATCAAAGATTGAGTTATTCGTTTTTAAAATAGGTTAAATTTGTAACAATTGAATGCCAGAACGGTTTTTATAGGACCGATGGTTTCGGAGATACTGCAGCAGTTAAACGATTTTTATCAAAATTTCATCATTTTCAGTACAATTCAAGTTTCTGAAGGTCTAGCATTTGCTTGAAAACCCTTTCCCTCCCTCTCAGTTCGCTTTCTTGGGGTATAAGGGGACTCTAAGGCGGCCCTCCTCAATCACTTGAGCAAAAAATGATATTATTTGTATTTTTATTTACAGAAGCGAGTTACATATCCCCCAATTAATATGTATATAAATTTAAATGCAATTATCATGTCTTAAGAAATAGAATGTTACATTGTATAAATAAAAGTAATAATATAAAAGTTTAACGAAAGTTCATAACAGACATGAGAACGGAAGCAACTACTTTGTATTCCAGACGCAACCTGATACTGCAGGTGCAGGACAAAATAAACTGCAATAAAAGCAGACTTAATTAAGATTACTAAAACGTAAGACATTGTATGTTATCAAGAAATAGCAGCCGGTGAGATCTGCATTTCCCACAATATGATGTGAGAGCAAGGATTACATAAATACCATGAGGAACCTCTGGTGGCCAGTCAATCTCGAATTTCATAACTTTAACATTGTTGGCGGTTCAAGCTACTCACCATAATTTTTAATGATTAATTATTGATTATTAACTTCAAGTATTTTGTCAATTTCAATTAGTTTAGTGAATATAAACGTTTGAGTTGATTGTAACAAGAAAGAAGTAATTTTTGTAATTGTATAATTGAGAATAAAATTGATAGAAAAGTTTTTTGGGGAATAAATCCTGTTTAAAAAGAAGCTCCCAAAGGCCCAAAACCTATTTCGCAGAAAGGAAAAAAATATACAGGATGGATGGGCAGGGCAATTGTTGGGATTCGGTTGACTCTAGGCCGGCGAGTATGGTACCGAATGGGGACTGCTATACAAAAATTTTGAAAAGTTGCCTAAAAATTAAATTTTTACAGTGTGTTGCTAAATTTCTCTTTATTTTTCAGGTATTACTTTAAGGTTCATTGTGCGTGCCTCCCCTCCGCAATCTTCGAAGACCACATACCCGAAGCTCTTCCACATTAAGTTTTAAAGTGTTTGCGAGATCGACTACTACGCCGGGTGTGATCAGTTATACTCATTTATTTAAGAATGTCGAGCCTGGGATTTGTGTTTTATTTGTGGCGGGAGTTTAAATGAAGGTGAAGTGGCGATAGTAAAGGTTAAAGGAAAACACACCCGTTGGGGGTCTAGTATTTCGTTGAAAAATCGAGAAAACGAGCGTTTGTAAAGGAGATTGTCTGTGCATACTACTTGTCAGAAAAGGTACAACAACCCCAAATTGATAACAGCAGCAGTTCGCCGTGGAGAAATATGTAAAAGCAAAAGATACAAGACATACAAGATCGATGGATAAAAAGTTTAATTTCAGAGAACACTGTTTTCTATGTGGAGATAGAATTACAGAACAGTTTATCCAGGCCAAAAAAAAAGAAAAAACGCAGGAGAACGAAATGACGCCATTTTTGTAGAAAAAGTTGAACTTGGTGTAAAAATGTTGAGAGCTGCAAAAACACGAGGCAATGAGTGGGTCTCATTCATTTCTGATGAATCTGACTTGGTAGCAGTAGACGCAAGATATCACCTATTTTGCCAAAAGAAACTCTACTTGTCCCAACACAAGAAAATGCGAAAAGGGGAAGTCGCATGCACACCACGATTGAGGATGCTATGCAACAAATTTTTATATATCTCCAAAACTATGAAGAATGTCAGTTTTCTCGGGATGAACTGGTTAACTAAATAGAAGGGGAAAACCCCGATAATCCAACAATAATAA
The DNA here is from genome assembly GCA_036346225.1 of Platerodrilus igneus. NCBI lineage: Eukaryota > Metazoa > Arthropoda > Insecta > Coleoptera > Lycidae > Platerodrilus > Platerodrilus igneus. The sequence continues at coordinate 726,148 of JARFIW010000691.1, read as the reverse complement.
ATCGTTTGTTTAAGAAGTATGTAGAGTATATTATAATTGCCGAAACTGCTTCGAAAAACAGTTGCTCCTTTTAAAAATACCGGACATAAAATTCTGACATTGGCTTGGTACAATGATCAAATTTCAGATCCTCCACAAGAGAGACTGCGTGTGCTTAAGGCAGCTGCTAATGTAATACGAAAAAATATTCGTGCACAAGCTTTTGATACAGCCCCATTTCTACCCTCACATTACCCTTTCCACAATGTAAATCCTGTAATCCCCGAGACTTTGCGGCTAATGCTGGAAATGGTAATTCTTAAAGACAAACGGTCCTGCCTAGATGCACATAGGAAGAAGTGTGTTGCACTCGCACATGCAATAATGACAGCAGTGAGATCTCGATCATTCGATTCCGCATAATTGCGTGGCAGCGGTGTTTATCTTTACCATAAATTTGGATCAAAACATCTGATAGATTTGACAACCGCTCATGGATTTGCAGCATCCTACTTTAATACCTCAAATCTTGAAACCTTAGCCATCCTACGACCATACAAACTCAGCTTGGAACCATAAGGCTTCCTACAATTTGCATTCAATGATGCCGATTTAATGTTAGTACATTGAATGGGTTTGGAGCCTTCCACGCAATGGGAGGTTTAATGGTTGTTAATCCATTTCATTCGGTGTGCCCTGAAATAAGGATACCCCGTCTCAAAATAAATAGCATGGCTGCTCAAATAGTAGAGAAAACCCTCCTATTCATTTAGAAATCTTCCAACATGGCAACAATCACCGTTTAACGTCAATTGAGATAGAAAACGTTGGCGTCATTTACCCCCACCTAAAGATATTTTGCCACTCTATTCAGATCTGTTATGGCTGTTAGCTACAACTGAGAAAAAGTTGCCTATCAGTGGATGGAATGGTTTTATGGAAGAAATTACGCAAGACAAACCGTTTGAAACAGCAAAGCTCTTTTTGACTTACATTCATCCACCAACCACCATCACATATGACACCATACTAACAACTCTCAGGCTTGCCATTGAGAAATGTCGAATCCATGGACAGAAACCTAGTATTGTAACCATACAAACTCAGCTTGGAACCATAAGGCTTCCTACAATTTGCATTCAATGATGCCGATTTAATGTTAGTACATTGAATGGGTTTGGAGCCTTCCACGCAATGGGAGGTTTAATGGTTGTTAATCCATTTCATTCGGTGTGCCCTGAAATAAGGATACCCCGTCTCAAAATAAATAGCATGGCTGCTCAAATAGTAGAGAAAACCCTCCTATTCATTTAGAAATCTTCCAACATGGCAACAATCACCGTTTAACGTCAATTGAGATAGAAAACGTTGGCGTCATTTACCCCCACCTAAAGATATTTTGCCACTCTATTCAGATCTGTTATGGCTGTTAGGTACAACTGAGAAAAAGTTGCCTATCAGTGGATGGAATGGTTTTATGGAAGAAATTACGCAAGACAAACCGTTTGAAACAGCAAAGCTCTTTTTGACTTACATTCATCCACCAACCACCATCACATATGACACCATACTAACAACTCTCAGGCTTGCCATTGAGAAATGTCGAATCCATGGACAGAAACCTAGTATTGTAACCTTTGATCATCCATTGTACATCAAAGCCAAAAAGGTCATTGAGAACTGACCCGATACTGATTTATGCAACGTAGTTGTAAGGTTGGGTGGTTTTCACTTGCTCATGTCATTCATGGGTACAATTGGCGTGATCATGAAAGGAAGTGGACTGAAGGAACTACTTTCAATTATTTATGCAGAAGACAGCATTGACAAGAAGATTTGTGGCTACGCTTATGCTAGAGCAGTGAGGGCCCACATTTTGGTTCAACTAGCCTTAGCACATAAAGTTGTAAAACTATGCTGTTGCAGAAGACGACGAAGGTATCATTGAAGACTTATTAATAAATGTTGACAAATCAGTAATTTTGACTTCAAGAACAATGAGCAGTTTCAAGCACTTACCGCAAAATACGCAAGTGCTCTTCAACAAATTCAAAGCAACGGTCCTACTGCCTAATTGTGGGTTAATATTTCCTAATGGTAAAAGCTGATAAAACAATTCATCGAAGCAGATAGATTGGGGAACTGGGATTTACATTTAACCACCACGCAGCAGATGCTACCGTTTTTCCACGCAGCAGGTCACATGTTTTATGCTAAGTGTACTCACTTTTAAGTTCAGAACATGATGAGTTTGAAAGCAAAATCGATCCTTGTTAGGATCAACGTTTTACCATAGAGAGATACTTTACAATCCGACGCTCTAACAAATTTTGTCCTGGCATCTGGTATGATATGTATATAGAGCAGGTGCTTATGAAATCCATGAAGAACTGTAGAGGGCTTACCCGGGGCCGTGAAATTACTCCAGGCGTTCTGACCCAATGGACTTTGGGGATGCTGCAAACAAGAGGTTTACTGTGGTATCGACTCATCAACAAGCAAGCAGCACGTGAACCTATGCCAGTCTCGTGTCGACAGAGATGTAACGGATACTAGAACACCGTGTCTCTGGTTTTCCCAGCATTCACCATTTCCTACGGCTGAATTCATCATGTCCATAAGCAGTAGAATAGGCGGGGATACAAATGTTAACTGTCATATAGCCCTTCAGATTGGTTAAGAATCTTTGTTATGAGAAGTTGGACAAAACTTCCGAGATGTCAAACTAAAACGGAAATACAAAGTAGTATCCCTAGCATTTGCTGTACGAACATCAGTTGGTGAGAGAAAGGGAATAGTTAACCCTCTAACTCTGTTTCACAGGTTATGCGGTTTGAAACAGTCTGACAAAGGATTGAAACCGTAGCTGTCATCATTCCCATTGTCGATGTTCACGAAGAAGGAATGAGGAAAGGAACGAAATCGGCTTTCTATGCAGTATTCGAAACTGTCAACATTAATGAGTTTCGAAGAACATCAAAACATGTGGTGGTAGATGGTGGGTATCTGCTCCACAAAGTTGTGTGGTCTAACAACTCCTCGTTTTAGGTGATAGCTGCCAGGTATATCCAATACCTCACTGGTCACTATGGACTCACTGTCACAGTACCTTTTGACGGCTACCCTACCGACGCTGAAAAGAAGCGCACGAAGAGCTCTGAGCGTATTTGCAGATCCAAGGCTGCTGTATCACCTCAAATTTTATTTAACGCCAGTAGAATTGCTCAAGTGTCTCAAGGAAAGTTCCTATCCAATAAAAACAATAAAATTCGGTTTATTGACCTCTTAAGACACAAATGGGGAAAACACAATATTCCAACATTCAGGCTACCGAAGATGCCAACAGACATAATAACAACAGCGAGCTCTTTATGCACGACTCACGTTGTCGTAATTGTTGGTGAGGATGTGGACTTATAATCTTGCTCGCAGGCATCACACCACGAAATCGTTGGAATATATTTTTTACGAAATATAGACGAGTAAACGTGATGTGACCTACACCAACACCTCTTTCAAATATGATTATATTAACCCTCAACTCCTTCTTGTCATCCACGCCTTCAGTGGATGCGACTTCACGGTTTCATTCTTTGGGTAAGAGAAAACAAAAATTGTCATCACGTTTCAAAACATCGAGACCTTGATTACACTGCTGCAATTTTCGCGGACAGCAACGCCAATCCAGGTGAATTGCAGCTGCAGACGAGCGTATCATAACTGATGTTTATGGAGAACTGCACAAAACGCATAACCTGGGCGATCTGAAATACAATTTGTTCGTAAAGGCTGCCGCAAGAACAAACTTCAACCTAGCGAGATTGTCTCCCACACAGGTCAGATCTCATTCACTGCGCACATGTTTCTATTTTAATATTATCATAATAAGTAATTTTCAGTACTCGTAAGTTTTTTACATAGCCACGCCTGTAAATAAAATATAAATAATCTCATTTTTTGCTGAAGTGGTTGAAAGGGGGTCACTTCGAAGCCGCCTAAGACCACAAGAGAGTCAACTGAGAGGAAGGGAGAGAGTTTCCAAGTAAATGCCAGCTCTTCAGAAACTTGAATGGTACTGAATAAGATGAAATTTTGCTAAACATCGTTTAACTTGAAGAATTGGCTACGTTTTGAAAAGCTGTATCTCCGAAACTATTGGTCCTATGAAAAGCGTTGTTGCCTCAAATTGTTGGAAAGTTAACCTACTTTAAAAATAAATATCACAATCCTTGATGAAAAACCAGTTCTTCCGGGTCAAAATCGGCCAAAACAAAAAAAGGTAAACATTTTTGGGGGTTTTTTTATTTTTGATAATGACCAGGTCGTCTGCCGAGGTCGAAAATTTGTATTTAAAATTGCCTTTACATTACGAACAGCATATAAAAAATACCCGAATTGATGCAGAGTTCACGCCTTTTTCATGTTTAATTTGACTGAATTACATCTAAAGGTACAAATCTAAATTACGATATGCTTATCGCACATTCAATTCCTACTGAAACTCAACTTACTTGTTTCAAGAATCGAGAGCGAATGCCGTCCGGTTTGACTAACTAACTAACGAAACGACTTTCTGTTGTCATACAGATCAAAGTTTAAACAACCATAAAATAAAGCACGAACCCTTATTACTTATTTTAAATAATACTCGACTCCTAATGGGATAATACCGCAAAAGCTTTAATAGTAATTAATATATTAAAAAATTAATCACTGATTAAGTAGTTAGTACACTGAGTATGCTAAAGTACAAAATCTACCTGTTTACAGATATAGGCAAAAAATTGTTACAGCAAAAAGAAAAAATTAGTTTGGCCGTTTAAATGTTTAAACTATTTCAGTCAAACAATTATTCAAACATGTGCTCACCTTTCCCCTGTCCATCCCTCATCGCAAATGCAGGTTCCTGTTAGGGGGTTACATTCTCCATTTTGACATGTACAGACGTTTGCGCAGCCAGGTCCCCAGTGCACTTTCGGGCAAGCTAAAATTGTAAAATAGTTTTGAACATTTATAATAATTATCAAGAACGACAATTGATTATTATTATAGACAAGCTTGAGTAAGCCTTTACCTAAGTTAAGCAAGTATTTAAAAGAAGATAAATTGTCAATGCCATTTTTGGCAAATGATCTTCCTTTAAAGTGAGATCGTATTAAATAAGTTACCTCGACATTTTCCTAATAATTAAAGTTTTTTTAAATAGATTGAGTCAATTGCTATGGGTTTTTAATGCCGTATTAAAAAGCAGGAGTCATAATAATATTTTACTCATATCTTCGTTGCGTGCTATTTCATAGCCTTCTTTCTCGAAAAGTATGTGCATCAGGAGCAATATATTTCTAGTATTATACAGACCAACAAGATTTTTGTCTCCTGATCTGATAAGTTTCTTTTATGCATTTTTGATCGCTGAAATCGAATCTGCACTCAGAATTTTCGTATCATCTTCAGGTATTAAAATATTCGTTAAAGACAGTACATTCTATAACATATTGCAACAAATGTATTCTGACGGATGACGCATCATTGGAATATAAGCAGCATCATAATGTCTGGGAAAGTTCTACAAATCTCTAGAAAGGCCGGCTTGAGATATATAAGCGTCGCAGTACAGTATACATTGCTAATAGACTTTATAGAATGTCGTGAAAGTGTGCAAATCAAGCGGATGCATTTTGTTACGTGTGTGGCGAGTTTACGATTAAATTTCACGGAAAGACCATAACCATGTTAATCAAAAAAGTGTATGAGTTTTATTTTGGATGCAAACTAGGAGATGCGGATAAACCTTGCGTGCCGCATATCATTTGGCCAACGTGTGCTGTGAATTTAAGAAAATGGCCCAACGGTTTCCGTAACTCAATGTCATTTGCAGTGCTTATGGTATAGAAAAAATCTTAAGATTATATTAGACAGTGCTGTTTTTGTTTGATAATTTTCTGGAATTTTACTGTAATCGAAGCATACTGTACAGCACCCACACCTGCAATCAGCTCTCAGGCCAGTTCTACACAGCTAGAATTTACCTGTCCTCCAGAGTTTAGAATCATTTACACTTGAGGATGATATGAATGCTGCTGAAGATAATATTTACTTTTACAACATGAGCTTAACGACTTATTACGCGAGTGAAATTTGTCAAAAGCTCCAGCCAAACTGTAGGAATCCACGTTGCAAGGCTGGAATCTATTACAAAATGGTACACATATTTCAACATATCGGTTCTTTTACATGCTTGATCAGTTGATGTAATGTGTAGATGTTCGAGGACTAATGGATGCATTAGGATGTAAATACAAAACCAATGAGTGGAAACTATTTATTGATTATCTACTCTAAAATTGAAGAGAATTCTACACAATGGAAATTTATACTTCCTTGTTCCTATTGTCAACGCAGTACATGTGAAAGAAAACATGGCAGTGTGAAAACTTTCCATAAAAAATTAATTATTCATAACATGGGTGGAGCATATGCGTATTTAAACGTCATAGCAGTTTTATAAATATTTATGGTTCCGGGTTGTGACCGTGTCATTTTATAAACTTAGGTCGACGTGTCGCCCACTTTTGTAAGGAGCTTCATCAGGACAAGAAAAGAAAATAAATAATAAAAATATTAAAAATTAAAATAATAATAAAGATAAGAATGATAATATTAAGTAGACAAAGTGTAAAGAGTATATAAAGTTGCTCCTGACTAGCAGACTGACCAGCCCATTTAACCCAAAACGTGTCTTGTGGCAAAGTAACTGGTGAAAGTAGCGAAAGTGGTAGTTTATATAGGGCGAGAACTTGATGCATGAGTGATCACGAATAGAGAGGAGTGTCGTAGCGGATCAGTAAACGTCACGGTTCTGCTTTTATAAACATAGGCTTGTTTCCCCCATTTGTAATTGGAAAAAACCTTGTTACTTGGGAGAAAATGTAACAACTCCTCCTCTCGTTGACACAAAGAAAGTTTTACTACAACCTCCGCACATAAAACTGGGACTGACGAAAAACTTTATCAAATTGAATGAAGATATCGTAGGAGTCGAATATCTGAAAGAAAAGTTTCTCAGACTAAGTGATGCAAGAATAAAAGAAGAAACTTTTATTGGGTCGCAAATTCGTCACATACTAAAAGACAGTGTTTTGGATTCAAAGTTGACCGAGATCGAGGCTGCTACATATATGTCATTTAAAGAGGTGTGCTCCAATTTCTTCGGAAATGTAAAGGCGGAAAGATTGTGAATTTTCAAGTTCCACATATAGTGATATGGATTGCAACATGTCTTTAAATATTTATATTTCGTATTGTGAAAACTGATACCAGGGAAGGTGGAGCTCCACAATGCTTGCAGAATATTGTTGGAACCTAATCAGGGATGCTCCAGAGGTAGCCTACAAACGAAAATTACATGTAAACAAATTTTGAGTGTGGTGGTATGCATAATTTGTATAATAACAAAAGTAAAAATTAAAAACCGACCACTCATTGAAGCACCCTTTGATTTCAATAAAATAATGTTTGGTAAGTTATTGCAATAAATACTAGTTCTATAAAAAATCATAACCTTAAAAATCGCAAAAGCATCGTTTTATTTCTGTACTATACATATTAAAATGAAACTCCGATTTGTTAATTATTTTAAAAGCCACCAAAAAGCAACACAGAATCCAATTCACTTCTCATAAAATATTAAGAAACCTTTTGTAATCAATCATTAAAAATATTCCGTTTAATAATACAAACATGATTACAGATATCGGTTACAATGTTTGCAAGACGCAATAAAATCGAGTTTTTACAATGTAGTTAAATACAAAGAAAAATCGTAATTTAATGAAATCCACAGAGATTAAATTACCAAGCAGACAATGTATTCATTTATATTACAGTTAACAAAAAAAAACACGACAATCAGGCATCCTACAGTGTTAGGTATATATTAATAACATACCCCTGAGGCAAAAGGGTGGGACTAATGACACCACTAAACAGCCACTTGAACTGAAGAATTCAATTCCTTAGTAGTCGTCAACACAAACAGATGTGGGGTTAGAGAGAAAAATAAAAGTTTGGTTTGTCGTAAACACCCTCTTGCTTATGGAATAATAAACGAAGGTCGTTGTGATTGACCACAAATTTTCGACATAATTTACATATCCAAAAAAAGTGGGATGCCTTGGTTCTCAGCAAATCAGTTTGGAATTCAAGGCCCTGAAAGATGAAATAATATCTCTTGGCTTTAAGCGAATTCATGTTGACATTCAGATAAAACTGTAAGGTTGTAGAATTAAATGTGTAATTTGGACTGTAATTATGGTTGCTGGCGTTTACAATGTATTACCCAATGTGTAGTGTTATATAAGAATATAAGGTTTGGACTTTGCGAGTTGAAATGCAATTGATTATGATATTTAACTATAACGGTTAGATGCATTTAGATTGAACGGACAATGAATTTTACAATTTTTGTCTATTGTATGTATTTTGTTATAGGAATATTATTAGTACACTAACCCGAATATTAATGTAAGACTAGTTAAACATTATTTTATTCCTATTTGTTTACAGAAATGTTCAAATAATGTTATTTTAGAATAGATTGAAGCAAGGTGAGCTAAGATTAGTTTTAGTTGTTCAAACAAACATGTAACCTTTTGTAAGGGAATCCATTTCAGTAAGAAAATACCCCGTTATTAACAATACTCTGGGTTACACGTTGTATAGAGGAAATCCTATTACAACTAGACGTACTTGGCGTCTTTTAAACTTGACGGATTGAAAACTTAAAAGTACAGATACTAGTAATGATGTAGCTTAAAATCGCACTTAAACAAAGTTTTGATCATTATTCAACTTTGTTTAATTTTCTGCCATTTATTGCTATAGGATTCAATTCCGCACCACTGCAGTTGACGGGTGCATTTTCATTTTGTTACGGGGTTCTAGACCCTTTTAGGTAGTGCAAATTTAAAACTTAATTCTTCAAACATCCGCAACACCTAATTTGTAAGTTAAAACGCGAAAACTGCGCTAGTAACTAGATTTATATCATTTATAAGTCGTCCTTATTTGTAGTACCTCTCAGAAGGAATTGCTAGAACGATCTTCTTATCTTTCACTATTTACAATGTACTGATTGTCGGATTTGAAAGGTAACTATGCTGCGTGCTTTCCTAATGATATCTTCAACCCGAAGAAATAGCTGAGTTGATATTTTTGCATGGCTGAAAGCAAGGAGAAACTACAGTTCTTACTTTTTCCGAGGACATTCAACTGGATCTGTATGGTTTGATAATAACGGCATCCTCTCGAGTAAAGTATCCCGTAAGTAAAATAGGTCCTCTATTTGGATCTCCGTGCGCTGACTACTCGAGAGGAAGTCACCGTAAAGGATAAACATAACGTTCTACTAGTCGGAGTGTGGAATATTAGAAGTTTAAACCGTAATGATAGGCTAGAAAGCTTAAAAATGGGAATGGATAAACTGAAGCTAGATGTAGTTGGGATTAATGACGTACGTTGGAAAGAAGAGTAAGATTTCTGGTCAGGAGATTACAGAATCTGTAACATGAAATCCAGCAGAGGACTTTCGAGAGTAGGTTAAATAAAGAACAGGAAAACAAAGTAGAGGGTAACCAATTAAGAACAATATAACGAGAGAATTGTAGTAGGATAGAAATAAAGTCACAGCCACTACAATATTATAGCTCTATACGCCTACCAGCAACGTAAACAATGAAGAAATTGCGCAGGTATACGAAGAAATAGAACATAGAATGGAGATAAGAATTTTATTGTATTTGAAGACTGGAATCAGTCGTAGGAACAAGACAAGGTAATACAGTAGGAGAATCATGACTTATGTTCAATGAACGAATGGCGAAGCCGACTGGTAAAAACAATTTACTCCTTACCAAAACTTGGTTAAGAAACACGAAAGAAAATTAAATATTTGGGTGAGGCAGAGGTCTAGAAACCAGATATATCTGGGAGCAGACATGGACTCTGAACATAATTTGTTAGCAATGCAATGCAGGCCAAAGCTAAAATCCGTAAAGAAGCAAGAAGTCAAATCGGTGGGCCCTTGGTAAGCTAAAACAACGTGAGGTGAAGGAGAGTTACAAGGAGAGTAATTGAAAAGGGCGAAAGAAGTACTCTAGGAAGTAGTTAGTGATGAAAGATGAAATTACTAGGGTAGCAGATGAAAAAGTGGGAAAAAAAGGCGGCAAGCTGGAAGGAATCCATGGATAACACAAGAAAGTCGGGAATGACCGACGATAATTTAAAAATGTAAAGGATGAGATAAACAAAAGGAAATATAGGGCCTCGGGAATAAGATAAATAGAAAATGCAAGTCGGCAAGGGAATAACGGATACAAAAGAAAACTGTAGAGATGTTGAAATCTGTATGGTTGTAGGAAGATAGATAGATAAATTAATTAATTGTTGTGGACTGTATCTAGGCCAGGGCCCATACTAGCCGTACATTATAAGTATTTACATATATTTAAGAACTAAGAATCAATAATTCAAACACAACTCAGGTGCTTGAAGTACTGGTGAGGGGGATTTGTGCCCCTACCTTAGTCGTCAACTGTGTATGTGGTTGTAGGAAAAGTAGATCAAGCTTACAGGAAAATCAAAGAAACCTTTGGAGAAAAGAAAAACAGTTGTACAAATCTTAGGGAGTCAAATGGGAAGCCACTTACAGGGAAGGGAAAAAAAGGCTGAGGGATCGGAAAAAGACATAGAAAGCCTCATCAAGGAAGATAAATTAATATTCATGAACTCGAAAGAGAAGGGTCAGTTAATGACAATGAGAAGGGTGATAGCATAGTTAGGTGCGAATTCGATAGAACATTGAAAGATCAGAGTAGGAACAAAGCACCTGAAATTGATGAGATTCCATCAGATTTGCTAAATGCTATGGGAAATACAACTACTACAAAACTGTAATATCTGGAAAGTAAGAGGCATGAGATAGGTGAAGATCCCTAGAATTTCAACAAGAATGTGACTATTCCTATACCAAAAAATCAGAAGCTGACAGATGTGAAAACTAAAAAAAATTATAACCAAAATCATCTACAGTAGATTGGAAAACCAAATAGAAAGGAAATTTGTTGAAGACCAGTTTGCCTTTCAAAGTAATGTTAGAACACGTGGTTTTATAATGAGTCCACGACTTATCGTGGAAGACAGGATGAGACGTTTTGGCTTTTGACAATGTTAAATGGAATATTCTTCGAAATTATTAATATGTTTGGAGTAAAATAAAGAGAACTAAGAGATATCTCCAATTTGTATAGAAATCAGACTGCAGTGATAAAAGTCGAAGGGTGTGAAAAAGAGGCAAGAGTTTAAAAGGGAGTGAGGTAGTGTCGTACGCCGTTTAACCTATACGTTGGGCAAACAATGAATAATATCATAGAAAAATTTGGAAAAGGTGTTTGTTGGAAAGGTTATAAGGTCGTGGTGAGAAGTAAAATACAAATTGATGACTTTTCCAGCTTCTTATTCAGCAATCCTCTTATCACTAATTGGTTGTAGAAACTGGACTCTATATTAGGTTGGATGTTTATAATGAACGACAATAATTGGAATAAACTGAATTACGTTGTATTTTGTTCTTGAAACTATAACAACTTTTAGAAGATGAAACTGCCAACTTCCCAAGAAACCTCTACTATATTACTAAATCCTATCTTATATCCCGAACTGCCACACATTCTACCAAGTCTACCAAGTCCAAGTCACAATGTTACCTTTATGGATCCCGTCTTTCCCCCTTCCGAACGAACATCTGTATAAATTCCTTCTTAAAACTAAATATCCCCAACACATCAACATTTGCATATGTCGATGATGTGGCATTTCTTATCCATGGTAACCCTTGTGCCTTCATTAAATCCACAGTCACCCTCCTGACGCATTCCGTCGAAACTTGGTACCTTTTAAATAAACAATCAGTGTTCCTTTCCAAATCCAAAATGCTCCTCAACAAAGGAATCGTTGACCTGCGACGCAGTCCAAAAGTCCACATGCTACACAGTGCCTAAGACAACACTTAGACACACGTCTCAAAACTAACACATATTTGACCAAACTTCACACAAAAACCAAAATCATTATACACAATCTCCATTATTCACTTCCAAAATCTGTACATCTCACCAACACCACACATAGACTAACCCTGAACCAAATTATCTTTCCTGTAATCAGATTCGCTGCAGACTCCTGGTTCCCACTCACCCCACCTTCCATAAGACATAAACTCGACTAAATTATACAATCATTTCTACTCTACAATTCCCGAGCATATAGAACAGCTTCTACATCCGCACTTTAAACCCTCCTGCACGTTCCGCCTACATAACTACTCTCCGCTCATGTATTTAAATCCGAATCCTCGAACAAAACAGACCCTTATCCTTACACGAGTCAATCCTCAATCGCGATGATTACCCTACACTTCCTAGAACAGATATAAAATCTTTAATTCACCAATCCTCCAGTCCTGGTAAGAATATTTGACCATCTCACAAACCGGTAAATTTACACATGACATCTTCTCCAACATTCCAGATATTCTTCCACACATAGCGCATTCCCAATCATCGACCTTGAAATTCATTACCGGGCACGGTTCTTTCAGAGCTAAACTAGACCAATTACATTTAGTCTCATCCCAAAATGGCCTATGCGACGGTCAGACCCCAGAAACACCACTCCATCTCGGTTACTCATGTCACCTCACTCTACTCCAACAATCACCCTTAAATTAATCATCTATCTGAGAACCCCTTCAATCCCCTACCCAATCTCAACATCTCGTAACCAATTACCCACAGCAAACCAACAAATTTCTTATCGATGTTCTATTAAACAAACCTCCTATGCAAACCCTGCCTTAAGTACACTGACCACAACACCGTACACGCAAGTAGTAGGATTGGCCAATCTGAAAACAGATCCACCTTATGGGATCCACCCATTGGGATCGTCCTTATGGCAATTTACATGTAAATTCCCATAAAGAGGAGTGGAAGGGAGGGATTTCCTCCTTGCTCGGACACCCACACATCAACCATTTTGATTACGCAACACCCGCCTTCTTTGATTACGTTACAGCTCCGTCGACTCAAATTACTCCACATTCACCATCTTGTTTATTAATTCTAAAAATATTTCCACCGCGTTTGTGAGGTGTCTGGCACAGATCCACCTTATGGAATCCACCCATTGGATCCATCCGATCCACCGGATCTACCACTCGGGGCGTTCTTTCTTAGGGTATGATAGATAAGTTTCCCAACCCAAAATTTTTACACCTAAACTGCAGGAACACGATTACTAACTACACCATGCGCGACAACTCCAAACTTTTCCTTAGCGCCTTAAGATTTCCAAGAATTTTTAACATAACTTTTTCCACGCTTCATATAGGTAAAATCACCACTTCGCTATGCTCTCGGTTACCTATTTTCAGCTATTTTTCCAAGGTCATGATGACGTCATAGCCTTTTATAAATAAAGAGCAATGTAATACTATTCTAAAATTTTTATTCAGACATTATACATAACAAAATTTAAAAATGTTTAATGCTAAGCATGGAGCCATTTAAACTTAATTTTAATACAAAGTTATACACAGAAAACAATCCTTTCTTTATGTTTGTTGGTTTTAATTTTATCTATTTGCAGCTTAAAATTTAAATCGACGCCCAAGTCCTCTATCTCCTTTTTTAGCCAATAGTTTGATACATCGAGACCGACTAGGTTTCGAATTGTAAAATGTACCAAAGTTTGCCTCTATATTTAAAGTCTTTGATTCCACCGACAACCAGATCCATTCCTTCGTGTAATTCTTGCAGCTTGTGACAATCTTTTAATCGCGGCTCTCCCACTATATCCTGCCTACGTATCTTGTTGGCTTGATCGACTTCTTGTCGGTATTGGAGGGAATCCTTATTCTCCCACTCACTGTTGCGTAGTTGCCTGTTCCCACCAGTTTTGGGTATATATGGGCGTCATAGGTTGTAAGACCCTCAGTTTTAAATGATCCGAAAGGATCTTTACTTTACTAGGTAAATATACAATGTATAGCGGAACCCCTTTGCGTGTGGTGTACGCCAAGGTTACGAAACCCGCATTCCTTAGTTCGTCTATGTTATCTGCCGTTTTGATAAATACGTTTTTAGAATATCCTTTTAAAAAGTATACTGATTTAGTACCATCTTTTTCCGCAAAGACGACTACATAACTAAAAGAGTCTTTCTTACTAACCACAAATGCACACAGCTTGTAGAACCCGGATGTATCTAAGTCAGTCCATGGGCACATAAAATAATCTTTTAATTTTTCCTCATTTTCCCTAATAAGATGTTTTTGTCTAATATGAAGCACAGCATTCCAAAAGGCTGCTACCGTTTCTCTGTCTGCTTTTCCTACTGCCCGCATTTCATAGGCATACTGTGCTGTGCTCCACACATATGCTTTCAACAATTTTCTTCTTGTTTCTATGTTTGTTGTCTTTCCTCATAGGCGCTGTTCTTTCTTGTTAAATGCAGTTTGATCCCCTCTATTGATTTACAATTAAATACCCTATTTTTCCGACATTCAGTGGTTGTGGAAGGAAGGCGGCTCCGTGGCGTAGTGGTATGTGTGTGACTACTACGCCCAAGGTCCTGGGTTCGAATCCCGACACGGTCCGCTTGAAAAATGTTAGGCGAGCATTTTTCACAAAAATACACCCTCGTTCGGATGAGAGGTAAAATGGAGGTCCCGTGTGTGAGTGTTGTCCCTACCTTGCTTGGTACAGCAAGTGTTCGGCAAAATTCAAAATTTTTCAGGTAAAAAAAAACTCGCTTCCTGGCCAATGTAGTACCTTCGGGTGGAGCATTGGAAAATCACATGTAAGTTTGTGGAAGGAGTAAGCTGCCTGTGGCTGCCAAGTTCCCCCAGCACTTGAACATTTACCGATTTAATATTGTTTCCAATATTAGTTGCAAATATTTCAAAACCAACACCTGTAGTTGTTTATAACAATCATCAGAATTATTTGCGCTAATGTTTTGTCATTAGGTTTTCTGTCTCAAAACTGGTTCGACATGTACCTGCACTTATTTATATTCTGAGCTAGCCTACTCAGTTCTCTGAAATTCTTACACAGCCTGTATACAGCTCGGTTACCCTTCTATTGTTTTCTAATTTTATGCCCTATTTCATCAAGATTCAGTGAAGGGGATTAAGCACCCTGTGGCTGCCAAGATTCCCAATACTAAGACATTTGCCGAATTAATAGTTTTCCAGTAAATCCTTTCACACAATTACCATTATTCGAGAGAATTGTAATTACTTATAATAATCATCATATTTAAGTACAGTTACTTTCTTCGTCATTAGTTTATCTATCTTGGGACTGGTTGGATGCGTTCCTCTATTGATTTCTAATCTGAGCTAGCCTACACTTTTGCCTGAAATTCCTACAGCCTACGTCTTTCACTGTCTGTGTGCAGTAACCTAACCTAGGTCTACCTATACTTCTTTTTTTTCCTATCTCTGCTTCTAATATATTCCGCACTATTCCTTCATGCTGCAGTATGTGGCTTATAATCCTATCTCTCCTATTTTTTACCGTTTTCCACATATTTCTTTCTTCCCCTACCATTTTTAGTACCTCTTCGTTCTTAACTTTGTCTGTCCATGATATTTTCATCATACGTCTGTAGCACCACAGTTCAAAGGCTTCTACCTTTTTCTTGTCCGCTTCTCCTACTGTCCAGGCTTCACAGCCGTACAGTGCTGTGCTCCACACATATGTTTTAAGTAGTCTTTTCCTTGTTTCTATGTTTGTTGTCTTTAAAAACAGTAGTTGCTTTTTCTTGTTAAATGTAGCACGACCTTGTGCTAATCTTTGCTTTATATCTTTTGCGCTTTTGTTATCTTGTGTTATTTGGCTGCCTAGGTAGCAAAAATCATTAACCTCTTGTCAGTTCGTGTTACATATTTATATTCTTGTTTTTAATTTTTTCCCGTCCTTTGCATACTAGTACTTTAGTTTTAGTTTTGTTAATTTTCATACCGTATCTCTCTGTTAGAACCGTTTCCATTTCATTAAGAGCAGTTTTTAAGTCTTCCTTGCTAGATGCTAATACCGCTATATTGCCTGCAAATCTAAGCATATCAATTTTTTTACCCTGCATAGTAATTCCAAATATCTTCCTGCATTTGACAGTATGCATTGCCTCTTCAATGCGCAAGTTAAAAATTAATGGGGATAGGGCACATCCCTGTTTCAGCCCTTTCCTAATGTTTACTTCTCTACGTTCCTGCTCTAATTCTATTACTGCTGTTTGCTCTTCGTATAAGTTATGTTCTATTCGTCTATTCCTATAACTCATTCCAATTTTTTTTGAGCATTTCGAACATTTTTTTCCTTTTTACATTGTCGAATGCTTTTTCCAGATCTACAAACTCTATATACACGCTTTCCATTTTTTCTATTGTTTTTTCCATTATCATTCTCAGAGCTAAAATAGGTTCCCGTGTTCCCCTGTTTCGGCTAAACCCAAATTGGTCTTATCCTAGTATTTCTTCAGCTTGTTTTCCCATTCGTCTTTATACAATTCTAGTTAATATTATTGATACGTGTGCTGTCAATGTTATTGTTCGAAAACTTTCACATCTATCCGCGCCTTTCTTTTTTGGTATAGTTACTATGATGCTATGTTTGAAATCTTTGGGTATCTCGCCTGTCTCGTACATATACCTTACAAGTTGGAAGAGACGTTCTGTTACTGCTTGTCCAGCGGCTTTTAGAGTTTCTGCTTGCATCTTATCTGTACCCGGCGCCTTACAGTTTTTCAGGCCCTTTAATGCTAATTAAAACTCATCTCTAAATATAGGATTTCCTAAGTCATCATTTTTAATGTATGATTCATGTTAGTTCCTCTCCTGCATATAAATTCTCTATATATTCTTGCCATCTATCCACTTTCTCTGCATTTTCTATATTGACGTTTTCTCCCGCGTCCCTTATATTTTTGCTATACGGTTTTATATCCCTAAAATTGTTTCTAATTAGTTTGTATGCTTCATCTGTCTTTCCTCCTTCCATCTTAGTTTGTACCTCTTCATCAATCCATCGTTCTTTAGCTTTCCTGCATTTGCGAATAATTTCCCATGTTATGGCTTTGTATCTCTGTTTTCCTGTTTCGTCTGATATATTTTTGTATCGTCGTCTTTCTTCTATTAAATTCAGGATATTCTTTGTTATCCATGGTTTCTTATTTTCTTTTGTGTATACTCCAGATTATCTCTGGCCGCCATGTCTAGGCTGGATTTAATGTTATTTCATTCTGTTTCTACTTCCTTACCATAAGATATTTTCCCGATATCTTTCAGCAATTCATTTGACATTTCTCTAAGTCAAGGTGCTTTTTTCCGTTCCTTTTTTACAAATTTTTAAGTTTAAGTAAGGCCTTCATAATTACGATGTTGTTGTCAGTGTCTATATCTGTTTCTGGATAGCTTCTACAGTCTTTTACTTGATTCCTAAACCGTTGTCTAATAAGAATGTAATCTATTCGATATCTTCCTATATCTCCTGGCATCTTCCACGTGTATCGTCTTCTAGCATGATATTGAAATAATATATTTGTGATTGTTAAGTTGTTCTTGTCGCAAAATTCTACCAGCCTATTTGCCCTGTCGTTTCTCTAAATTTTATTAATTCATATTTAAAAAGGCAGTCACTATAAGTATTCGAATTTTAAACTGTATTTAGAGTAGCAGCAAGTTGGGTTGCTTGAAACAGAAATTGTATAAAATCCTTCTATTTAGACAACAACAACAACAACAAAATAATTTATTTTAAAATTTTATAAATTATAACATATATCTTTGTGCCCCTTAACTGGACACATCGTATATTTATGTCTTTTCGATTTTCTGAAATGTGCCTCTCGTGTTGATATACCATTTCCATTTTTGTCGTTTCACCTGGGTGTTTATTTTTGCTGGTTTTACAATTTTCTAATTGTTCATGTCAATTGTGGTCAAAACTTCTTCGTTTGTTGAGCAGGAAAAATTTGTAATAAAAAACCTGCTTTTAGATTAGTTTATGCTGTGGATGCATTTTATGTTCATTCTTGATTTTCTTGAAATATTGGTAGATGTTGATATGTCAACTTGTGTTTTAACTTGAACTTTTGGTTGTTATGTCTTATTCTTGTGATATTTTGTAGAAGTGGGTTTGTCTGTAACTGTGTGGTGTAGAATTTTTGGGAGATGTTGTTTACGTATGTTCTGAGGTTCTATTTAGAAGAGTATCAAAGGTATGAAAGCATAAATACCAAGTTCAGTAATGCGGGTTGCCGGCGTTTTAGGGTTCACTTTATTTTATTAATGTGTATCTTCATAGCGCTTTGTCCAATTAACCTCAATAATACAAAGGATCTATCTAGTATTAAGATTTAATGCGACGATAAATATTTTCTTATATACGTAAGACAAGAAGCAAAACCTTACTGCTTTGTTCAACCATGGATTATTGGCCTAAAGTCATAGCTTGATTTTCTAACTATTAAATAGCGAACCTGTTACTCCTATTACGCCTATATAATTGGCAGGTATGTATTTTGCATATTAAACTATTGATTAAGAAGTCCGTGACTCAATAGAGAATGGATAATATTATATCCGTAACGACAATATTTTTTTAGAATACTCTAACCTTATAAAGCAATGGCGCCGACGGATTTTAATCTTGTGCGTATTATACAATGATTGTCTACGAAACAAATGAAGCAATCCTTTGTTTATACAATATTAATAGTAAATTTTAAAACAAGTTAATACTTTTTAACCCAACGAATATATCCAAAATAATGTTTATTTATGAATATTTATTTGCCCATAAACCCATAACTAATTGATAAGTATTATATCTATTTACAATCCTAGCATAAATCATACGTTTATTTATAAACTGAAATAATTATTTTACACTTCTCAGGCAGTGTGACAGAAGTGTAGCGGACGTTGAACCTTCAAGGTCCTTGGTAGGACTGGATCTAATCATTCCCAAATAGAAGAGTTCAGGTGATGCAGAAGCGGCGACACAACTCTACGGAAGTGGCTGTCATGGGGGTATTGTGATAGAACGTTTCCCTCTAGCTTTCAGCGTCGACTGGAATCCAGAATGTTATATTCCATCAACTATTAAGACGAGCGTCTCGCGGCAGTAATGCCGTGGCTGCAATGATAGGTTAGGTTACTGTTAGAAATAGATAGTATTATTAAAAATTTGGTTGTATGGAATTGGAGATTCCTGTATTCTTAGTTGCTGAAACAAGCGAATTATAAATCATCAATTATAATTCCGGGTATGGCCCATATACCTAGCAGGTATTTTTCCATCGGATGAACATCTGGTATGTAAATTACTTTCATATACGTCAGTTGTAGCATTGGATATAGCAGACAAATAATTTTTTTGTTTGATCACGTGGTGATGTTCAAGTTCATTAGGTGAATGACAGACTATTTATTTTTCAAATTAAGCAACAGGAACCTGTAAATTTTTACTTTAAATATTTTTATTAATACATTTAATATACGGTAGATGTCATTATGAGATAAGAAAAGTTAAATTCTATATTTTATGAAACTTGATTTAATTATTTGAAACATGATTTACTCAAATCTTAGAAATTAAATTTTTACATTTCATATTTGCTAAGTGGAATATTTTATCATAGAATGTGCGGTTAAGTAGTGCTACTGAAACCAATCGAAATTGTTATTTATAGCTAAATAATATTCAGAAAAGAAACTCATGCTCACTCATTTTTAAATAAATTTTGCTAGACATTTCTAATAGAAATGTCCATGTTTTATCTGTGAGAAGTACTTATACTATCAAGTACCTATGTACATATTTTTCAATAATTTAATGTGATCAAACTTATATTAAAAAAAAAAGATGTCTTGTAAATAACTTACTAAATACTGAAGGAATAGATTTTTATTTTGGTCAAAACTATCCTTATTAATTGGAATGAATGAAGGTTGATTCGAATTAATTTTTAAATCTTGGGTATAAATGCACAAACAGTGCTATCTTTGTTTTAATCTATTCACAGGTGTAGCCCTATAGTAGGGGATAAAGAATACTACTATAGTAAGCCTGCTTATCGTAAAAGGCGATTAAAAGGCGCAGCAAGGGGCAGCAGCCTTGCTGGCTAACAGATATTGGAGGAGGGTCGGTTGGTCTCGGGCGATCCTCAATAATTTAAACTTGTTGGGGTTGGCCGTGACGGATACGGCTTTCTGCTAAAATCTTTAAAACTGCGTTGTGGAAAGATATGGGAGCCTACCACAATATTTCCCAGGTGTGCGTGGCCTAAAACACGAAATATATATGATGAAGAGCTCACAAGTAAAATTCTTGTCCGAGGTAAAATACTCCTCATTCGGATCTCCGGGAGGGGTACTTGGGGCTCGTCATCGTAAGAATATAAAACAACAGTTCGATTGAGTGATAGGGACTTGGAATGTAAGGTCATTACTTAGAGTAGATAAGTTAACGAATTTATTAGTCGAAATGAGAAAGGAAAAGCTGGACATTTTAGGTATTAGTGAGGTGAGATGGCCAGATAGTAATGACTTTTGGAAAGATAATTATAGAATAATTACAACTTCTTCAACTAATGGACAGGCAGGGGTAGGAATAGTGTTAGGTAAAAGATTAGGGCATAAAGTTAAAGAGTACTTACAATTTAGTGATAGAATAATTATGGTTAGATTGAGTACAAAACCCACAGACACTGTTTTAGTACAGGTTTACATGCCAACAACTCAGTACGAGGATGAGGAAGTAGAAAAGGTATACGAGGATATAAATAGTATAGTGAGAAAAGTAAAGGAGATGAGAATTTAATAGTTATGGGCGATTTTAATGCGTCAGTGGGAGAAGGTAGTGAGGGAAAAATGGTAGGAAAATTTGGGTATGGCAGACGAAATGATAGAGGAGAAAGATTAGTTGAGTTTTGCCAGGAACATAGATTAGTAACTGTAAACACCCTATTCGAACAACATGTTAGGAGAAGATATACCTGGAAAGCCCCAGGTGATAGGGCTAGATACCAAATAGATTATATTTTAGTTAAACAAAGATTTAGAAACCAAGTTAAAAACTGTCGTAGTTATCCAGGGGCTGACATAGATAGCGATCATAACTTAGTTAAAATGAAGTGTAAACTAAAATTCAAAAATTGAGAAAGGGTAAAAGAGAAGGATGGGATCTAGGTAAGCTTAATGATAGTAGGGTAAAGAGGAATATAAACAAGTATTAGATAATAAGAGCAAAGAGATAGCTGTAGGAAGGAACGTAGAAAATAGATGGAAAGAAATAAAACTGACTGTACATGATACAGCAGACTATAGGTAAGAAAAAAATAGAAGCGAGAAAACCGTGGGTAACAAAGGCGATATTAGATTTAATAGAGAATAGAAGAAAGCTTAAACCTTTCAGAGAAGTGGATAGTGAAAGTAAGCAAAAATATAATACAGTTAGAAATAAGATAGTACATGAGTGTAGAAAAGCTAGAAATAAATGGATGGAAGAGAACTGTAAGGGAATACAAGATGATTTGAGAGTAGGTAAGACAGACAGGGCATACAGGGCAGTTAAAAAGTTTTTTGGGGAAGATAGGAAAAAATATAATGGTATTAGAGACGAGAATAATGAGCTTCTAATAAATAAAGTTGAGGTAGCAGATAGATGGAAAAGATATTTAGAAGATTTATATAAGGGAGACGATATGGATGAGTTAGAGAACGACCAAGAAGAGGATGTAGAAATAGGGTTCTCAATATTAAGAGAGGAATTTGATAGAGCTGTTCGGAATCTTAAACTAAATAAAGCGCCAGGGATAGACGATATTCCCGCAGAATTAATAAAATATGCAAGTCAGAAAACTTTAGATAGATTATATGAACTAGTGAAATTAATATATGATACAGGTGAGGTTCCAATAGATTTCGAAAAAAATATTATTACCGCAATCCCAAAAAGTCAGGAGCTGATAGGTGTGAGAATTTTAGAACGGTTAGTTTAACTTCTCATGCTTCCAAAATACTAACAATAATAATTAAAAATAGAGTAGAAGCTTTGACTGAGAATTATTTAGGCGAAGACCAATATGGTTTTCGTAAAGACAGAGGGACTAGAGAACCGATACTAATGATTAGGGTAATTATCGAAAAAGATTACAAAAAATAAAAGACTCATTTCGCATTTGTAGATTTAGAAAAAGCATTTGATAGGGTTAATTGGATTGTTATGTTCAGGGTTTTGCAAAAAATAGGAATCTCTCATAGGGATAGAAAAATTATTTACAGTCTATATAAAAACCAAAGTGTAGTAATTAGATTTGATGAAATAGAAAAGGAAGCTAAGATTAGAAATGGTGTTAGACAGGGTTGTATACTGTCTCCCTTGATTTTTAATGTTTATATTGAGGAAGCTTTAAACTTAGCTAGAGAGAGAAAAGAGATAGGTATTAGTGTACAGGGACAGAAAATAGACATGTTACGTTTTGCAGATGATATAGCCATTATAGCAGAGTCTAGAAAAGAGTTAGGAGAGTTTTTAAATATTTTAGATGAGATACTACGGAGTAACTATAGTATGAGAATTAACTCGGTAAAGACAAAGATAATGACAAGTGAGTTACAGCCTAGTTATAAACCAAAATTAAAAATAGGTAATACCGAGTTAGAGGAGGTAGATGAATTTTGCTATTTAGGTAGTATAATTACAAAGGATGGACGTAGCAGAAGGGATATAGTAGCTAGAATAGCTCAAGCTAGAAAAATGTTTTTAAAAAAGAAAAACTTACTAATAGCTAATAGTATTAGTTTAGATAATAGAAAAAGTTTTTAAAAGTCGTACGTATGGAGCGTTCTACTATACGGTAGTGAGACTTGGACAATTAAAGAAGTAGATAAGAAAAGGATAGAAGCTTTTGAAACTTGGTGCTATAGGAGAATGTTAAAGATTAGCTGGACATATAGAGTAACAAACGAGGAAGTTTATAGAAGGATAGGTGAGGAACCCTGTATGTGGAAACAATTGAAGGTCAGGAGAGATAGAATGATAGGGCACCAGTTAAGACATGAGGGACTATTTAGTAAAGTCTTAGATTATAGACTACCAAATAAAAATAGAGTAGGAAGGCCTAGACAAAGCTATATTAGTCAAATAATTAGAGATTTAGGTTGTGAAGGGTATGTGGACCTTTTTAGACTAGCTCAGAATAGAAAAGAATTTAGAGCTGCGTCAAACCGACTTTAAGTAAGTTCGAAAACAAAACAAAAAAAAAATAAAAATCAGTTAACTAAATGTCACCAGGACATAACTCACAATTAGTTAGAGGTCTGGCATGTTGGTAGCGTTTCGTTGCTTAAGCCTTACCATAACATATAATTTAATAAACGTCACCATGATATAGCTCACAATTAGGTAGCGGTCTGGCATGTTGGTAGCGATTTGTTGCTTAAGCCTTACCATAACATATAATTTAATAAACGTCACCTTGACATAACTCACAATTAGGTAGCGGTCTGGCATGTTGGTAGCGTTTCGTTGCTTAAGCCTTACCATAACATATAATTTAATAAACATCATCATGACATAACTCACAATTAGGTAGCGGTCTGGCATGTTGGTAGCGATTTGTTGCTTAAGCCTTATCATAACAGATAATTTAATAAACATCATCATGACATAACTCACAATTAGGTAGCGGTCTGGCATGTTGGTAGCGATTTGTTGCTTAAGCCTTATCATAACAGATAATTTAATAAACGTCATCATGACATAACTCACAATTAGGTATCGGTCTGGCATGTTGGTAGCGTTTCGTTGCTTAAGCCTTACCATAACATATAATTTAATAAACATCATCATGACATAACTCATAATTAGGTAGCGGTCTGGCATGTTGGTAGCGATTTGTTGCTTAAGCCTTATCATAACAGATAATTTAATAAACGTCATCATGACATAACTCACAATTAGGTATCGGTCTGGCATGTTGGTAGCGTTTCGTTGCTTAAGCCTTACCATAACATATAATTTAATAAACGTCACCATGACATAACTCACAATTAGGTAGCGGTCTGGCATGTTGGTAGCGATTTGTTGCTTAAGCCTTACCATAACATATAATTTAATAAACGTCACCATAACATAACTCACAATTAGGTAGCGGTCTGGCATGTTGGTAGCGATTTGTTGCTTAAGCCTTATCATAACAGATAATTTAATAAACGTCATCATGACATAACTCACAATTAGGTATCGGTCTGGCATGTTGGTAGCGTTTCGTTGCTTAAGCCTTACCATAACAGATAATTTAATAAACGTCATCATGACATAACTCACAATTAGGTATCGGTCTGGCATGTTGGTAGCGATTTGTTGCTTAAGCCTTATCATAACAGATAATTTAATAAACATCATCATGACATAACTCACAATTAGGTAGCGGTCTGGCATGTTGGTAGCGTTTCGTTGCTTAAGCCTTACCATAACATATAATTTAATAAACATCATCATGACATAACTCACAATTAGGTAGCGGTCTGGCATGTTGGTAGCGATTTGTTGCTTAAGCCTTATCATAACAGATAATTTAATAAACGTCATCATGACATAACTCACAATTAGGTAGCGGTCTGGCATGTTGGTAGCGATTTGTTGCTTAAGCCTTACCATAACATATAATTTAATAAACGTCACCATAACATAACTCACAATTAGGTAGCGGTCTGGCATGTTGGTAGCGATTTGTTGCTTAAGCCTTATCATAACAGATAATTTAATAAACGTCATCATGACATAACTCACAATTAGGTATCGGTCTGGCATGTTGGTAGCGTTTCGTTGCTTAAGCCTTACCATAACATATAATTTAATAAACGTCACCATGACATAACTCACAATTAGGTAGCGGTCTGGCATGTTGGTAGCGTTTCGTTGCTTAAGCCTTATCATAACAGATAATTTAATAAACGTCATCATGACATAACTCACAATTAGGTATCGGTCTGGCATGTTGGTAGCGATTTGTTGCTTAAGCCTTATCATAACAGATAATTTAATAAACATCATCATGACATAACTCACAATTAGGTAGCGGTCTGGCATGTTGGTAGCGTTTCGTTGCTTAAGCCTTATCATAACAGATAATTTAATAAACGTCATCATGACATAACTCACAATTAGGTATCGGTCTGGCATGTTGGTAGCGATTTGTTGCTTAAGCCTTATCATAACAGATAATTTAATAAACATCATCATGACATAACTCACAATTAGGTAGCGGTCTGGCATGTTGGTAGCGTTTCGTTGCTTAAGCCTTATCATAACAGATAATTTAATAAACGTCATCATGACATAACTCACAATTAGGTAAAATACTCCCTCATTCGGATCTCCGGGAGGGGTACTTGGGGCTCGTCATCGTAAGAATATAAAACAACAGTTCGATTTAGTGATAGGGACTTGGAATGTAAGGTCATTACTTAGAGTAGATAAGTTAACGAATTTATTAGTCGAAATGAGAAAGGAAAAGCTGGACATTTTAGGTATTAGTGAGGTGAGATGGCCAGATAGTAATGACTTTTGGAAAGATAATTATAGAATAATTACAACTTCTTCAACTAATGGACAGGCAGGGGTAGGAATAGTGTTAGGTAAAAGATTAGGGCATAAAGTTAAAGAGTACTTACAATTTAGTGATAGAATAATTATGGTTAGATTGAGTACAAAACCCACAGACACTGTTTTAGTACAGGTTTACATGCCAACAACTCAGTACGAGGATGAGGAAGTAGAAAAGGTATACGAGGATATAAATAGTATAGTGAGAAAAGTAAAAGGAGATGAGAATTTAATAGTTATGGGCGATTTTAATGCGTCAGTGGGAGAAGGTAGTGAGGGAAAAATGGTAGGAAAATTTGGGTATGGCAGACGAAATGATAGAGGAGAAAGATTAGTTGAGTTTTGCCAGGAACATAGATTAGTAACTGTAAACACCCTATTCGAACAACATGTTAGGAGAAGATATACCTGGAAAGCCCCAGGTGATAGGGCTAGATACCAAATAGATTATATTTTAGTTAAACAAAGATTTAGAAACCAAGTTAAAAACTGTCGTAGTTATCCAGGGGCTGACATAGATAGCGATCATAACTTAGTTAAAATGAAGTGTAAACTAAAATTCAAAAATTGAGAAAGGGTAAAAGAGAAGGATGGGATCTAGGTAAGCTTAATGATAGTAGGGTAAAGAGGAATATAAACAAGTATTAGATAATAAGAGCAAAGAGATAGCTGTAGGAAGGAACGTAGAAAATAGATGGAAAGAAATAAAACTGACTGTACATGATACAGACACAGACTATAGGTAAGAAAAAATAGAAGCGAGAAAACCGTGGGTAACAAAGGAGATATTAGATTTAATAGAGAATAGAAGAAAGCTTAAACCTTTCAGAGAAGTGGATAGTGAAAGTAAGCAAAATATAATACAGTTAGAAATAAGATAGTACATGAGTGTAGAAAAGCTAGAAATAAATGGATGGAAGAGAACTGTAAGGAATACAAGATGATTTGAGAGTAGGTAAGACAGACAGGGCTTACAGGGCAGTTAAAAAGTTTTTGGGAAGATAGGAAAAATATAATGGTATTAGAGACGAGAATAATGAGCTTCTAATAAATAAAGTTGAGGTAGCAGATAGATGGAAAAGATATTTAGAAGATTTATATAAGGGAGACGATATGGATGAGTTAGAGAACGACCAAGAAGAGGATGTAGAAATAGGGTTCTCAATATTAAGAGAGGAATTTGATAGAGCTGTTCGGAATCTTAAACTAAATAAAGCGCCAGGGATAGACGATATTCCCGCAGAATTAATAAAATATGCAAGTCAGAAAACTTTAGATAGATTATATGAACTAGTGAAATTAATATATGATACAGGTGAGGTTCCAATAGATTTCGAAAAAAATATTATTATCGCAATCCCAAAAAAGTCAGGAGCTGATAGGTGTGAGAATTTTAGAACGGTTAGTTTAACTTCTCATGCTTCCAAAATACTAACAATAATAATTAAAAATAGAGTAGAAGCTTTGACTGAGAATTATTTAGGCGAAGACCAATATGGTTTTCGTAAAGACAGAGGGACTAGAGAACCGATACTAATGATTAGGGTAATTATCGAAAAAGATTACAAAAAATAAAAGACTCATTTCGCATTTGTAGATTTAGAAAAAGCATTTGATAGGGTTAATTGGATTGTTATGTTCAGGGTTTTGCAAAAAATAGGAATCTCTCATAGGGATAGAAAAATTATTTACAGTCTATATAAAAACCAAAGTGTAGTAATTAGATTTGATGAAATAGAAAAGGAAGCTAAGATTAGAAATGGTGTTAGACAGGGTTGTATACTGTCTCCCTTGATTTTTAATGTTTATATTGAGGAAGCTTTAAACTTAGCTAGAGAGAGAAAAGAGATAGGTATTAGTGTACAGGGACAGAAAATAGACATGTTACGTTTTGCAGATGATATAGCCATTATAGCAGAGTCTAGAAAAGAGTTAGGAGAGTTTTAAATATTTTAGATGAGATACTACGGAGTAACTATAGTATGAGAATTAACTCGGTAAAGACAAAGATAATGACAAGTGAGTTACAGCCTAGTTATAAACCAAAATTAAAAATAGGTAAAAAAAAAAAAAAAAAAAAAAAAAAAAATTTTTTTTTTTTTTTTTTTTTTAGCTCAAGCTAGAAAAATGTTTTTAAAAAGAAAAACTTACTAATAGCTAATAGTATTAGTTTAGATAATAGAAAAAGTTTTTAAAGTCGTACGTATGGAGCGTTCTACTATACGGTAGTGAGACTTGGACAATTAAAGAAGTAGATAAGAAAAGGATAGAAGCTTTTGAAACTTGGTGCTATAGGAGAATGTTAAAGATTAGCTGGACAGATAGAGTAACAAACGAGGAAGTTTATAGAAGGATAGGTGAGGAACCCTGTATGTGGAAACAATTGAAGGTCAGGAGAGATAGAATGATAGGGCATGTTGGTAGCGATTTGTTGCTTAAGCCTTATCATAACAGATAATTTAATAAACATCATCATGACATAACTCACAATTAGGTAGCGGTCTGGCATGTTGGTAGCGTTTCGTTGCTTAAGCCTTACCATAACATATAATTTAATAAACGTCATCATGACATAACTCACAATTAGGTAGCGGTCTGGCATGTTGGTAGCGATTTGTTGCTTAAGCCTTACCATAACATATAATTTAACACTTTTCCTTTTTGAAGCGGATAACCAGGTTATATTTCATTTCCCTATAAATGGTAATCATGTAAACATGTTAGAGTTCTTTAACAACCATCAGGTTGCTAATATCTATGTAGAGCCAGCTGGATAGGAAAAGATAGAAGGATATAGGAAGACCTAGACCAAACTATATTAGTCAAATTATTAGAAATTTAGGTTGTGAATGGTATGTAGAGCTTTTAGATTAGCACAGAATAGAAAAAGTTAGAGCTGCGTCAAACCGACCTTAAGCAAGGTCGAAAACAAAGCTGATGATTAAAAAACAAATCTCTTAACACGCATATCAGAACAGTTTGGCTTTTTGTTGCTAAAACTATTGCCGACTGTTCTGATATGCGTGTTAACAGATTTGTGTTTTAATAATACTATCTATTTCTAACAGTAACCTAACCTATCATTGCAGCCACGGCATTACTGCCGCGAGACGCTCGTCTATTAAGAGGAGATTACTGGCAGGGAAGTATGACCAATACCGCTTGAAGTTTGTGAAAGAGTTGTGGGCCATATATAAACCAATCGACGTTCTGAATTCTGGAAAAGCACCGGATATATTTGGGCACAATGGTGAACGCCACTGTATCTTCGAACTATGGAGAGTCCCAGACCAATGTAAGAGTATGTTGAGCACCCTTAAAGTGGTGGCTACTAGGAATTACCGGATTGCTGAGTATAGTTAAGTTCTAGACTATAAAACGTTCAAGAAATATGTGAGGACTATGATAAACAGCGCCGAAGTTTCAGACTATGTCGAGCACCAGATATATTTGCAGATTAAGAACAATACCCGTACATTTGATTTTCTAATGCGCCACCCCAGGTTACAACATTCGCCAGGAAGCGAGTTTTTTTTACCTGGAAAATTTGGAATTTTGTCGAACCCTTGCTGTTCCAAGCAAGGGTCACCACACTCACACATGGGACCTTCATTCGACCGAGGTCATGTTTTGAGACAAATGCTTTTATAATATTTTTCAAGCGGTCCGCTTCGGGAATCGAACCCGGAACCTTAGGATTAGCAGTCATACGCAAACTCGTTTGATGCACGGAGCCACTTCCACATAGCAGAAACTGTTGACTATGTCACCGCACTCAAGCTGAACACAGAACAGACTAAAAGAATTGCGGTGACTAAATCAAAGTACACAAGCTGAACACAGAACAAACTAAGAATTGTGAGAAATTCCAACTCATTTTTGTGGTACCCAAAATCAGCACGCTCATTGGTCAAATTAAATTTGGAGAATCTTTTACACTAAAAATTGTAAAATACAATTTCATTGGTTAAAGACATTAACGTTTTTCTACACAGGAAGAATAGGAAATGTAAGTGTATAAATATAATTGTAAATTTTCGAAAGACATTAGTGCTCACCATAGCCTAAGGAATCATCATGCAGTGCTCCCCATAGCCTGCAAAACCTTCAGCGAGCAGTGCTGCCATAGCCTGCTATACTACAACACGGAGTGCTCCCCATAGCCTACGTATTCTCCGACAATTACGCTGTCTGCCGCAGTATCTGGAGCACGTCCCCATAATTCATCGATAATCAATTGCTAATAAACTACGTATGGGTGATAAGCACCGTTCCACACCAGGACACCCGGAAGCAGGTACTGAACGCTCTCCGACGTGCGCTCCGTTCAATCCTACAGCACTCAAAGCTTATGTCGCCTCTGCCACCATCGCCGAAAGAACACATTCAAACCGGCTTGCACTACAAGTACATCCCGATAAGGCGAGCGCTTCACGGCAGTAATGCCGTGGCTGCCATGAAGGTTAGGTTACTGTTAGAAATAGATAGTTGATTTGAATTCACTTAACACACACATCAGAACAGTTGGACTAAAACTATTGCAGACTGTTCTGATATTGTGTTAAGTGTTGAGATTTTGTTGAATAATATCTTTTAAGCCTACATAACTAATTTTAAACTACGGCATTACTGCCGTGAGGCTCGCCCGTTGTTTATTGTGATGTCAACGACTGCATCTGTCAAGTCTACCTCCGGAACAACACCCCCGTAGAGTTTAACGGCGACGCACTCAACGAGGCCTAAGCACAACTTCCACGACGTCTGCCGAAGGGTACCGAAGATCACAGAAGACGTCTGGGCCATAAAACTGTTAATATTTTCTAATTATCGTTGTCCAAGTTCTTACTGGGCCTCACAAATCAATTCCGAAGCCTTCCGAGGAGTTCCGAAAACTTCTGAGCCCTCCATACTTGTATACATTGTCAATTAGTAGTTTTTAATTTCATATCGTAATTCTTTGTAACTTAACGTTGTCCCGCAAGTAAAACACGAAGCCTTACGAAGAGTTCCGAAGACGTCTGAACCTCTTCAAACTGTAAATATTTTCTAACTATCGTTGTTCCAGTTCTCACGGCCTCATTAGCAAATTCCGAAGCATTCTGAAAAGCTCCGAAGACTACCGAAGAGTTTACACCCAGTTAAACGATAACAAGTGGCGTCCAACGTAATTGGGCCGTCTTCACAGAACATTTGCAAACAGCGCGTTTGCAGAATCATCATCATGCCCGAGACGAGGTCAAACGACATCACACGTCCAGCAGGACACCAACTAGCTGTCTCCAACCCAACAGTTCTGGGACTGCAACAGGCCCAGTGGCGCTCAACAAACACAACCAACCAACAAAATGGTCACAATCAAGGCGCTCGTGGAAGACCTGTACCACGTCGCGCATAGCCACCTACGAAGCAGAAAAACCTACATTCTCTGGCACCCTTACTGGAGGATCTCGCAGAATTCCTTCAACAGATGGAAGCGATGTATGCGGATGTACCTACAATGATCGCTCAATTCCAAGGCCAAGCAGCCACATGGTGGGAAGCATACGCAATGTTCCAACCCACCTACACCGAATTCAAAAGGTTCTTTCTGGACAAGTACGACAGTACAACTATCAAGCCATAATAACTTCCGAGTACTATGAACAGAAGCAGATGGCGTATCAATCAGTAGCCGCCTTCCTCGGCATTAAGGCGAAACAAGCCCACCGCCTAAAGTTAGACATCAACCGGGATATGGAGCTGTTCGCGGATGCTGAGGAATCAATTCAGTGCCACATGTCAACAACAATATGGGAACTGGTCATGCGCTTCACAAAAATCGAAAAAAGACATAAAAGAGGCAGCAAAAGGAACAACCGTCCCCACACCAGCAACCAGATTTCCACAAACAACAAAGCAGCTACCAAGATGCGCATTCTGTCCACAACGACATTAGCACCGAGACTGCCCAATCAAGGCGTCGGGTAACGACACACTGGCCGAGTCGTGCCAACAATGCACCCGACCGCGATTAAAAATCACCCACGATGACCCACTACCAGGATCCCCGTCAACCATACAGAAAATAACCTTCGACACATTACTAGATACAGAAGCATCGACGTGCATGAAGAGGAAGATCGAATACCCACAGGTTCACGGGTAGAACCCTATCATGCCTCCGCCTATCTAGCCGAAGCAGGGACAGAATGGCAATCAATAGGCAAGTTTCGCACCCTATTCACACTTGGAAAAGTGACGGCATGTTGGTAGCGATTTGTTGCTTAAGCCTTATCATAACAGATAATTTAATAAACATCATCATGACATAACTCACAATTAGGTAGCGGTCTGGCATGTTGGTAGCGTTTCGTTGCTTAAGCCTTACCATAACATATAATTTAATAAACATCATCATGACATAACTCACAATTAGGTAGCGGTCTGGCATGTTGGTAGCGATTTGTTGCTTAAGCCTTACCATAACATATAATTTAATAAACGTCACCATAACATAACTCACAATTAGGTAGCGGTCTGGCATGTTGGTAGCGATTTGTTGCTTAAGCCTTATCATAACAGATAATTTAATAAACGTCATCATGACATAACTCACAATTAGGTATCGGTCTGGCATGTTGGTAGCGTTTCGTTGCTTAAGCCTTACCATAACAGATAATTTAATAAACGTCATCATGACATAACTCACAATTAGGTATCGGTCTGGCATGTTGGTAGCGATTTGTTGCTTAAGCCTTATCATAACAGATAATTTAATAAACATCATCATGACATAACTCACAATTAGGTAGCGGTCTGGCATGTTGGTAGCGTTTCGTTGCTTAAGCCTTACCATAACATATAATTTAATAAACATCATCATGACATAACTCACAATTAGGTAGCGGTCTGGCATGTTGGTAGCGATTTGTTGCTTAAGCCTTATCATAACAGATAATTTAATAAACGTCATCATGACATAACTCACAATTAGGTAGCGGTCTGGCATGTTGGTAGCGATTTGTTGCTTAAGCCTTACCATAACATATAATTTAATAAACGTCACCATAACATAACTCACAATTAGGTAGCGGTCTGGCATGTTGGTAGCGATTTGTTGCTTAAGCCTTATCATAACAGATAATTTAATAAACGTCATCATGACATAACTCACAATTAGGTATCGGTCTGGCATGTTGGTAGCGTTTCGTTGCTTAAGCCTTACCATAACATATAATTTAATAAACGTCACCATGACATAACTCACAATTAGGTAGCGGTCTGGCATGTTGGTAGCGTTTCGTTGCTTAAGCCTTATCATAACAGATAATTTAATAAACGTCATCATGACATAACTCACAATTAGGTATCGGTCTGGCATGTTGGTAGCGATTTGTTGCTTAAGCCTTATCATAACAGATAATTTAATAAACATCATCATGACATAACTCACAATTAGGTAGCGGTCTGGCAGTTGGTAGTTTGTTCTTAAGCTTACAAAAATAATTTAATAAAGTACATGATAACTCCATTAGGTATCGGTCTGCATTTGGAGCGTTTTCTTAAGCCTTATCAAACAGAAATTTAATAAATCATCATGACAAACTACAATTAGGTACGTCGGATTGCTTTGTCTAAGCTTCTAACAGATAATTTAATAAATCATGACATAACACAATTAGATCGCTGATGGTAGATTGTCTAAGCCTTATAACTAATTTAATAACCACATCAACATAAACAATTAGACGTCTGGCATTTGGTATTTGTGTTAAGCCTACATACATAATTAAGAAATATCAGAATACCAAATAGTAGTCTGGATGAGCATGTGCTAAGCTATTACAATAATTTAAAAAGTCAAAGTATCGATAGGTAGCGTCTGCTGTGGTAGGATTTTCTAACTTACAAGATAAATTTATAAACTCACAACATACTCAATAGGTGGGCAGCATGAGAATTGTCTAACGATAGACGTATTATAAGAATCAATTAACCACAATAGAACGTTGGCATGTTGGTAGCGTTTCGTTGCTTAAGCCTTATCATAACAGATAATTTAATAAACGTCATCATGACATAACTCACAATTAGGTATCGGTCTGGCATGTTGGTAGCGATTTGTTGCTTAAGCCTTATCATAACAGATAATTTAATAAACATCATCATGACATAACTCACAATTAGGTAGCGGTCTGGCATGTTGGTAGCGTTTCGTTGCTTAAGCCTTACCATAACATATAATTTAATAAACATCATCATGACATAACTCACAATTAGGTAGCGGTCTGGCATGTTGGTAGCGATTTGTTGCTTAAGCCTTATCATAACAGATAATTTAATAAACGTCATCATGACATAACTCACAATTAGGTAGCGGTCTGGCATGTTGGTAGCGATTTGTTGCTTAAGCCTTACCATAACATATAATTTAATAAACGTCACCATAACATAACTCACAATTAGGTAGCGGTCTGGCATGTTGGTAGCGATTTGTTGCTTAAGCCTTATCATAACAGATAATTTAATAAACGTCATCATGACATAACTCACAATTAGGTATCGGTCTGGCATGTTGGTAGCGTTTCGTTGCTTAAGCCTTACCATAACATATAATTTAATAAACGTCACCATGACATAACTCACAATTAGGTAGCGGTCTGGCATGTTGGTAGCGATTTGTTGCTTAAGCCTTACCATAACATATAATTTAATAAACGTCACCATAACATAACTCACAATTAGGTAGCGGTCTGGCATGTTGACAGCGATTCGTTGCTTAAGCCTTACCATAACATATAATTTAACACTTTTCCTTTTTGAAGCGGATAACCAGGTTATATTTCATTTCCCTATAAATGGTAATCATGTAAACATGTTAGAGTTCTTTAACAACCATCAGGTTGCTAATATCTATGTAGAGCCAGCTGGATAGGAAAAAGATAGAAGGATATAGGAAGACCTAGACCAAACTATATTAGTCAAATTATTAGAAATTTAGGTTGTGAATGGTATGTAGAGCTTTTTAGATTAGCACAGAATAGAAAAGAAGTTAGAGCTGCGTCAAACCGACCTTAAGCAAGGTCGAAAACAAAATGATGATGATTAAAAAACACAAATCTCTTAACACGCATATCAGAACAGTTTGGCTTTTTTGTTGCTAAAACTATTGCCGACTGTTCTGATATGCGTGTTAACAGATTTGTGTTTTTTAATAATACTATCTATTTCTAACAGTAACCTAACCTATCATTGCAGCCACGGCATTACTGCCGCGAGACGCTCGTCTATTAAGAGGAGATTACTGGCAGGGAAGTATGACCAATACCGCTTGAAGTTTGTGAAAGAGTTGTGGGCCATATATAAACCAATCGACGTTCTGAATTCTGGAAAAGCACCGGATATATTTGGGCACAATGGTGAACGCCACTGTATCTTCGAACTATGGAGAGTCCCAGACCAATGTAAAGAGTATGTTGAGCACCCTTAAAGTGGTGGCTACTAGGAATTACCGGATTGCTGAGTATAGTTAAGTTCTAGACTATAAAACGTTCAAGAAATATGTGAGGACTATGATAAACAGCGCCGAAGTTTCAGACTAAGTCGAGCACCAGATATATTAGCAGATTAAGAACAATACCCGTACAGTTGATTTTCTAATGCGCCACCCCAGGTTACAACATTCGCCAGGAAGCGAGTTTTTTTTACCTGGAAAATTTGGAATTTTGTCGAACCCTTGCTGTTCCAAGCAAGGGTCACCACACTCACACATGGGACCTTCATTCGACCGAGGTCATGTTTTGAGACAAATGCTCTTATAATATTTTTCAAGCGGTCCGCTTCGGGAATCGAACCCGGAACCTTAGGATTAGCAGTCATACGCAAACTCGTTTGATCCACGGAGCCACTTCCACATAGCAGAAACTGTTGACTATGTCACCGCACTCAAGCTGAACACAGAACAGACTAAAAGAATTGACGGTGACTAAATCAAAGTACACAAGCTGAACACAGAACAAACTAAGAATTGTGAGAAATTCCAACTCATTTTTTGTGGTACCCAAAAATCAGCACGCTCATTGGTCAAATTAAATTTGGAGAATCTTTTACACTCAAAAATTGTAAAATACAATTTCATTGGTTAAAGACATTAACGTTTTTCTACACAGGAAGAATAGGAAATGTAAGTGTATAAATATAATTGTAAATTTTTCGAAAGACATTAGTGCTCACCATAGCCTAAGGAATCATCATGCAGTGCTCCCCATAGCCTGCAAAACCTTCAGCGAGCAGTGCTCTCCATAGCCTGCTATACTACAACACGGAGTGCTCCCCATAGCCTACGTATTCTCCGACAATTACGCTGTCTGCCGCAGTATCTGGAGCACGTCCCCATAATTCATCGATAATCAATTGCTAATAAACTACGTATGGGTGATAAGCACCGTTCCACACACCAGGACACCCGGAAGCACGTACTGAACGCTCTCCGACGTGCGCTCCGTTCAATCCTACAGCACTCAAAGCTTATGTCGCCTCTGCCACCATCGCCGAAAGAACACATTCAAACCGCTTCCACTACAAGTACATCCCGAGAAGGCGAGCGCCTCACGGCAGTAATGCCGTGGCTGCCATGAAAGGTTAGGTTACTGTTAGAAATAGATATTATTATTAAAAAACACAAATCACTTAACACACACATCAGAACAGTTGGACTAAAACTATTGCAGACTGTTCTGATATGTGTGTTAAGTGATTTGAGTTTTGTGATTTTTAATAATAATATCTATTTCTAACAGTAACCTAACCTGTCATTGCAGCTACGGCATTACTGCCGTGAGAGGCTCGCCCCGAGAAGTTGTTTATTGTGATGTCAACGACTGCATCTGTCAAGTCTACCTCCGGAACAACACCCCCGTAGAGTTTAACGGCGACGCACTCAACGAGGCCTAAGCACAACTTCCACGACGTCTGCCGAAGGGTACCGAAGATCACAGAAGACGTCTGGGCCACTTAAAACTGTTAATATTTTCTAATTATCGTTGTCCAAGTTCTTACTGGGCCTCACAAATCAATTCCGAAGCCTTCCGAGGAGTTCCGAAACTTCTGAGCCCTCCATACTTGTATACATTGTCAATTAGTAGTTTTTAATTTCATATCGTAATTCTTTGTAACTTAACGTTGTCCCGCAAGTAAAACACGAAGCCTTACGAAGAGTTCCGAAGACGTCTGAACCTCTTCAAACTGTAAATATTTTCTAACTATCGTTGTTCCAGTTCTCACGGCCTCATTAGCAAATTCCGAAGCATTCTGAAAAGCTCCGAAGACTACCGAAGAGTTTTACACCCAGTTAAACGATAACAAGTGGCGTCCAACGTAATTGGGCCGTCTTCACAGAACATTTTGCAAACAGCGCGTTTGCAAGAATCATCATCATGCCCGAGACGAGGAGTCAAACGACATCACACGTCCAGCAGGACACCAACTAGCTGTCTCCAACCCAACAGTTCTGGGACTGCAACAACCCAGTGGCGCTCAACAAACACAACCAACCAACAAAATGGTCACAATCAAGGCGCTCGTGGAAGACCTGTACCACGTCGCCATAGCCACCTACGAAGCAGAAAAACCTACATTCTCTGGCACCCTTACTGGAGGATCTCGCAGAATTCCTTCAACAGATGGAAGCGATGTATGCGGATGTACCTACAATGATCGCTCAATTCCAAGGCCAAGCAGCCACATGGTGGGAAGCATACGCAATGTTCCAACCCACCTACACCGAATTCAAAAGGTTCTTTCTGGACAAGTACGACAGTACAACTATCAGAGCCATAATAACTTCCGAGTACTATGAACAGAAGCAGATGGCGTATCAATCAGTAGCCGCCTTCCTCGGCATTAAGGCGAAACAAGCCCACCGCCTAAAGTTAGACATCAACCGGGATATGGAGCTGTTCGCGGATGCTGAGGAATCCAATTCAGTGCCACATGTCAACAACAATATGGGAACTGGTCATGCGCTTCACAAAAATCGAAAAAAGACATAAAAGAGGCAGCAAAAGGAACAACCGTCCCCACACCAGCAACCAGATTTCCACAAACAACAAAGCAGCTACCAAGATGCGCATTCTGTCCACAACGACATTAGCACCGAGACTGCCCAATCAAGGCGTCGGGTAACGACACACTGGCCGAGTCGTGCCAACAATGCACCCGACCGCGATTAAAAATCACCCACGATGACCCACTACCAGGATCCCCGTCAACCATACAGAAAATAACCTTCGACACATTACTAGATACAGAAGCATCGACGTGCATGAAGAGGAAGATCGAATACCCACAGGTTCACGGGTAGAACCCTATCATGCCTCCGCCTATCTAGCCGAAGCAGGGACAGAATGGCAATCAAAGGCAAGTTTCGCACCCTATTCACACTTGGAAAAGTGACGGACCACGAAACCTACTTGGTAGTAACAAACCTTGCTGATGATATCATTCTGGGTGAATCTTGGCTCCAACGCCAGAAAGTGGCGATGGATTACGAACAAGGCTCCATACATTTCGGAGCACATAACCGTAAGACGCTCCACTGGAACGAAACATGCAGACTACGAGCGAACCACGCAGCCCTCGTCGAACTCGCCACTTATATGCAAGACGCACAACCAGAAAGGCATATCTGTGCACGGATGTCTCAAGAAGAGGTACCCTTTTAATC
Source organism: Platerodrilus igneus (assembly GCA_036346225.1). Classification (NCBI taxonomy): domain Eukaryota; kingdom Metazoa; phylum Arthropoda; class Insecta; order Coleoptera; family Lycidae; genus Platerodrilus; species Platerodrilus igneus. Next base: position 687,731 of record JARFIW010000691.1, on the reverse strand, counting down.
ACAACTAGCCCACCAAGCAGCAGACGATCATGGAAATGTTCAACGCCCCCACATAGCGGTGACGCCCGTCGCCGCCAACAGACCACCCACGCCAAGTGCAACTAACCAGTTCGCAAACGAATTCTTGCCCTCCGGGAAGAATTCCAACCAGTGATCGATAGGTCAGCACAATCCATTACCATAGCCAGCACCAGTCTATTATCACTGGACACCGAAACATGCAGACCACGAGCTAACCACGCAGCCCCCGTCGTTCTGCCCAATTATGCGCAAGGTGCACAACTAGAAAGGCATACCTGTGCATGGATGTCCCGAGAACAGGTACCCTTTCGACCACAATCATCCCACCTAGCGGCAGGCGATCATGGAGAAACCCAACACCGTCGCACAAAACGAAAACGCAAACGCCGCCCCAAGCTCAGATATTTTGACAACATGGACCTCGTCGTATCTTCGCAACAACTTAGCTACGCTACACTCTTCAGCGAGGGGATGTTGACTTCATCACCGCACCCAAGCTGAACACAGAACAGACTAAAAAAATTGCAGTTGACTATATCAAACTACACGAGCTGAACATAGAACAAACTAAGAATCGCGAGAAATTCCAACTCATTTTTTGTGGTACCCAAAAATCAGCACGCTCATTGGTCAAACTAAATTTGTAGATTCTTTTACACCCAAAAATTGTAAAACACAATTTCATTGGTTAAAGACATCATTAACGTTTTCAACACAGGAAGAATAGAAAATGGAAGTGTATAAATATAATTGCAAATTCTTCGAAAGACATTCGTTAGTGCTCACCATAGTCTAAGAAATCACCTTGCAGTGCTCCTCATAGCCTGCAAAACCTCCAGCGAGCAGTGTTCTCCATAGCCTGCTATACTACAACACGCAGTGCTCTCTATAGACTACGTATTCTCCGACAATTACGCTCCGTTCAATCCGACAGCACTCAAAGCTTCTGTCGCCTCTGCCACGATCGCCGAAAGAAGGCATTCAAACAGCTTCCACTACAAGTATATCTCAAGAAGCTGTTTATTGTGATGTCAACGACAGCATCTGTCAAGTCTACCTCCGGTACAACACTCCCGTAGAGTTTAACGGCGACGCACTCAACGAAGCCTAAGGCACTACTTCCACAATGTCTGCCGAAGGGTACCAAAGATCACCGAAGACGTCTGGGCATCTTAAAACTGTAAATATTTACTAATTATCGCTGTCCAAGTTCTTACTGGACTTCACAAATCAATTCCGAAGCCTTCCGAAGAGTTCCGAAGACTTCTGAACACTCTATACTTGTATATATTGTCAATTAGAAGTTTTAAATTTCATATCATAATTCTTTGTAACTAAACGTTGTCCCGCAAGTAAAACACGAAGCTTTCCAAAGAGTTCCGAAGACCGCCAAAGACGTCTGGACCTCTTCAAACTGTTAATATTTTCTAACTATCGTTGTTCAAGTTCTCACTGGGCCTCGTAAGCAAATTCCGAAGCATTCTGAAGAGCTGCGAAGACTACCGAAATGTTCTACACCCCGTTAAAATGTATATACATTCATTCCATAAGTGCTTAAGTTTATTTTAGTTCCACAAGCAACCGTGAAGCCTTCCGAAGCCTTCCGAAGATTTCCGACCTGCTCAAACTGTTAAAATCATTCAATTTCACTTTTATTTTTATGTATTTAAGAAACTTATAATTATTTTTGCTTATACTTATTAAACAAATAATCAAGCCAAGCCTACATGCTTTCAGACGCCTCCCACTCAAACGATAACAAAAGATCCCTATATTTGAATAATGCTCCACCCGAAGGTACTGCATTGGCCCGGAAGCAAGTTTCTTTACCTGGAAATATTTAAATTTTGCCGAACCCTTACTGTTTCAAGCAAGGTAGAGATTTTTAACATGCTTGACAACACTCACACACGGGGACCTTCATTCGAACGAAGCCGTGTTTGTATGAAAAATGCTAGCCTAATATCTTTCAAGCGGTCTGCTTCGGGAATCGAACCCGGGACTTTAGGATCAGCAGTCATACACAAACTCGTTTGATCCACGGAGCCACTTCCACCTAGCATAAAGATCCCTACATTTGATTTTCCAATGCTTTACCCGAAGGTACTACAAAGCCAGGCTGCGATTTTTAGAATTTGAAATTTTGTCATACCCTTGTTATTCCAAGCAAAGTTTGAATCTTTAACACTCGCGACAACACACACACACGCACACACGCACACACGCACACACGCACGCACGCACGCACACACGTACACACGCACACACACACACACGCACACACGCACACACGCACACACAACACACACACACACACACACACACACACACACACACACACACACACACACACACACACGGAACCATCATTTAAACGAGGTCGAGTTATTGTGAAAAATTCTCACCTAATATTTTTCAAGCGGTCTGCTTCCAGAATCAAACCAGGGACCGTAAAATCAGCAGTCATGTGCAAAACCCATCTGATCCACGGTGCAGCTTCACGTAACATAAAACCCCTTCATTTGATTTTCCAATGCTCCAGGCACTACATTACCGGGAAGAAATTTTTTTATCAATATATATGTATATTTAAATGAAACTATTAAGTCTTAAGAATTATTTTTACATTGTATAATTGATGGACATATAATAAAAGGTTAATTAAAGTTAATAAACCAGACATGAGAACGGAAACAGTTATTTTGTATTTCAGACGTAATATGCCACTGCAGGTGCAGGTCACATTAGGTTGTAAGACGGCAATTATTAGAATTAAGATAATAAAATGTAATTCTTTGTATTGTATCAAGAAATAGTAGACATGAGATCTACATTTCTCACAAGAGATATAAGAGCAGGGATAGCATAAATACCCTCAAGAGCCCAAGATGGCCAGTCAGGCTGAGAACTTCATAACTTTAGCATTGTTAGTGGTTCAAAGCTTCTCATTTGTAAATATTAGTTATTGATTTTAATTATTAATTAGTAATTGTTAAACTTTGATTATTTTGAAACCAAACGTTAATGAACGTAACGTACAATTGTCAAAATGCTTGTAGTTATTATAAAAATAAATTTATAGAAGAGTTTCTTGGAAGAAAGCCCCTTTTTAAAAAGACGCTCCAAGAGGCCCTAAACCTATCTCATGCACAAACCAATATATCGCAACACAAGACATCCTACACTAACTATATTTAAATTACTATGACACTTCCAGACAAGACGTCTCCGTGGCTTAATTGATTTGCACGTAACCTCTAAGTCTAAGGTTCGGGGTTCGATTCCCGACATGGACCTTTAAAAAAAGTTAAAATGAGAGATAAAATACAGATCTCGCGTGTGTGTGTGTTGTCATGCGGGTTAAAGATTACTACCTTGCTTGGAATAGCAAGTGTTTGACAGAATTCAAAATTTCCAGGTAAAAAAACTCGTTTCCTGGCCAATATAGTACCTTCAAGTGGAGCATTGGAAAGTCAAATTTAAGGAGGTGGGATCGTGAATGAAACCCGTTAGGGTATAATTGCCAATCCAAATGTCCTGAGTTCGATTACTGACACGTGCTGCTTGAAAATGTTAGGCGAGCATTTTTCATAAAAATATGTCCTCGTGCGCATGAGAAGTAGAATGTTGGTCCGTGTGTGAGTGTTATCACGCGCATTAAAGATTCCTACCTTGTTACGAATAGCAAAGGTTCGACAAAATAAAAAATTTCCAGGTAAAAAACTCGTTTGTTGTCTAATCTGGTACATTCGAGTGGAGCATTGGAAAGTCAAATGTGGGGTACCACCACTTAACTGTTTCTCGACGTAATCGATCTACTCTAAGAATACTCGTTTGTAGCGGTTTATCATTAGCTCCCCGAAAAAATGTTTAATTTATAATGATGTGCTTGCACTATTTAATGTGTTCTTCTGCTATCTACAAATACCATAATCTACCGTATCTGTGATCAACAGCTACTACAATTAGTTTTCATTATTATACAATTACAAATCATATCATCCAATATATAATTATATTGTATGAGTATGCAACCAACCATACTCCTAACTGACCAATAGACACGCAGCATGTAAATAAATAGTAAGCATTCTTACACCACCCTCAATTAATGAATTTGTCTAACAACCTTCTGAATGCAAATAGAACCCTTCGAACGTACAATACAAACAAACCTTTGTATAAAAGGAGCTCCAAACGCTAAGCGAAATCACATCTTGTTGTTATCTCTTTTGGAAAGCCACAAAACTTCTTGGATGAAACTTCAAAATAGTGCATAACGAAAGTCGTCAAGCTTCTAGGGTCCTAAAGGTTTTCCTTTAGATTATGTCTGATAAAATAAAATAACCACACTACAACAGATGATGGTGTCACAACACAGCTTAGACCCACTCCACTTACGAATCTACCGCCATCAGGACCACCTCCTAGAGCACGTGACGCCAACAAGGACGCCAGAATTCAGAACATTTTTCCATTGGCCCGTTTTAATATCTACCAACGCCTCCATACGCCACCGACTGCCTACCAGCTACTAGGTACCGAAGCTTAAGGACATCCAATTTCCACGAGGTGTTGCATTGTATTTCGCACAACCCTGTCCAGGGTTACAGACAGCCAAGGATATAATCACCTACACTACACCAGATCCAGGTTTTGCAATTTCGGACTCAGAAACGTTTGTAAATATCTCTTGTGTGTGTGTGTGTGTGTGTATATGTGCACGAGCGCGTGCGTATGTGATGCCTTTAATGCTAATGTTTAATAAGTTTATATCAATATTTTAACTTGTAAATAAGTGTAATCTTGGTTACTACATAGCATAAACAAGGTGACCCCAGACAATCCAGAAACCCACAATATGATCGGAACTATATGTTATCATTTCTTAAACAATAGGTTTATAATCCATTAAGTAAGTGTTGGAAACCAACGATACTGTTGATGAGAATGTCTTCTTACCGGACAGTACAAGGTAAGTTCCTTAATTCCGTGCTAACAAAACGCGTCCGAGAGCTTTTCACTAGCAACCTCAAATATATAAAACTATCGAATTCTTAAATTACTTAAAACTTGTCATCACTCGAACCTAGTTGAAAGTAGATTGAATTATAACCGCTTGAAAGGCATGACCGATCGACAAGGTTTGAATGACTTTTTCTGATATGATTTAAATGTATATACAAGTTAAAATGTACTCGGAAGTTTAGGTGATGTACTGATTTACAGGGTTTGTACGACGAACCCTTTTGAAATGGAGGTCAAGGTGTTTCTCGGTGCATGAGAATCAATGTGTCGGTATTCTCACTGTCTAATTACTACAACATCTGGTTTGTTGGGTTTAGTCTCTATGTATAATTTTATGACGTTTTATGCTTCTGTCTATTTGAATAATTTACAACGATTTCAGTTCTTTGCAATACATGAAAATATTGTCGCATCTAAGTCTGTAGAATGATTATTCATGGAAAATATGTTGGTGTTTGTCAAATTCGGTATGTATATAGTGAAGTCCCGGATTTTAATAGCTGGTTGTAAAATAATATACTAAGTACTTTATTATTTATTTTGGTGTTTTACTTCTATAATATAATGGAATAGTTGTGTTTGTTAAAACTTCTAAAAATTTTTTAATATATTTTCATACTACGGTTTCTAAATTAGCTAAAATTGATAAATATTTTTCTATATACAAATGTATTCGTAAATACTGCTCGAGCGTCACATATTTACTATGGGCCAAACTGGCTACAATATTTTTAACGTACAAAGACAATAATATTTTGATAGACTTCATGTTACCGACGTATACATATCATGTTAATCAAATAAAGACCGATATTGTATATTAGATTGAATGCTATACACACCTTCATCACAATATTCTCCTGTAAATCCAAAATCACAGATACACACGTTGAATTTACACTGCCCATGGTTGCATTTAAAACACTTCGAAATGCAAGTTTCTTGGTTTTCATCTTCCACGTATCCAGGACAACATTTCTGTGTAATACGTGACTGTACTTCTTCCTGCAATTAATAAATTCTGTTAACAATGAAGTGGAAGTAAGGAAATATTAACTTTTACCTAAAGCTATTTAAATAAACAAAAATTAAAAGTCGTTTATAGCACAAGACTAAATATATTTTTCGACCACTATGTGCTCACATGCTTAGATCGACTAGTTTTGACGTCACCTGAAGATAAGAGGTATCAAGAGGCAACAATCACTCATATCGTCAGTAGAAAAGTTCAATAAAAAAATTAGTTGTTCTGGAACACTGCCAGAACATTCTCCTCACCGCACAACCGGTAATTTTCACTACAACATAGCATTAATTTTTGCATTGAAACATTTCTTATAAGAGTTCCAATTTTTTCCCTTTTATTATAGATGATGTGTGAGAAAAACAAGGTATTTGATTACCGAATCTAGCTGTAAAAAGTAGGAAACGGGTTATTGTGTTATCCTAATTACATGGACGGTTTCAAGACTAAGGCGGAATATTTATTAGAGAATTTTTTCCCATCAAATGATCCAGAGGAGGATGAAGAGTTGCACGAGATAATACATCATGAAACTACCGAAGCACAAAGGATAGCTGCCGATAAGGCAATTTGCAGTCCGAGAGCGTAACTGCTCTAAGGAGGATGGACCTTAAGAAGGCACCGGAGCATGATGGAATCAGTTCAGACGCAGTCCTGAAGGTGTGTTTATTAGTCTCGCGTGTCTTCAACGGGTTGTTCAATCTTATTTGGAGAAGGGGGTGCGTTCCCATTGCTGGAAAGCCCAGAACGTGAAATTTATCTCTAAACCCAAAAAGATGATGTAAGATCCGCACAGCTATCGTCCAATGAACTTGATACCGTACTGGGAACAGCTTTGGATCGAGTCATGACCTCGCAAATTACGAGATAGCAGCCGTTTCAATAGGCGACAATTTGGATTCGTGGAGGGCAAGTCGATTATCGACGCATTAGAGTTCGTTGTCAGAGAGATCAAGCAAACGAGGGAAGCAAAGGAGCAGTATGTCGTCGAAGCTTTGGACATTTCAGGAGCATTAGATGCTGCCTAGTGGACTTTACCGTTTGAAAATTGGAGCGTAGGGATTGTCCGCGAAATCTGATGTCATTAGTTAGGAGTTATTTCTTGGGGCGATTGGCACAAGTTGAAATTACGTGTGAAATTGTATCGCAAGGGGTATAAAAAGGATGCCCGCATGGATTACGTTCTGGAAGTTGTGTACAAGAGCAAGTTTAGTGTTGGATTGCCCGAAGGATGCACTATTGTGGGGTTTGCGAACAATTTGCGGTTGATTATCAGGAGGCGGCCCCATCGCGTAGTTCGTATGCGTGTGACTAATATGCACAAGGTCCCGGGTTTGAATCCCGACATGGTCCACTTACAAAATGTTAGATGAGCATTTTTCACAAAAATACAGTCTCGTTTGCATGAGAGGTAAAGTGTAGGTCCCGTGTGTGTTTGTTGTTACGCACGTTTAAGATCCCTACTTTGCTTGGAACATCAAGTGTTCGACAAAATAAAAAATTTCTATGTAAAAAACTCGCTGTACCTTCGGATGGAGCATTGGAAAACGTAGTTGGTATGCGTGTGATTATTACGCCCAAGATGCCGGGTTCGAATCCCGACACGGTCCGCTTGAAAAATGTTAGGCGAGCATTTTTCACAAAAATACGCCCTCGTTCGGATGAGAGGTAGAATGGAGGTTTCGTGTGTGAGTGTTGTCACGCACGTCAAAGAGCCGTACCTTGCTTAGAACATCAAGGGTTCGGCAAAATTCCAAATTTATCAAGTAAAAAAAACTCGCTTCCTGGCCATTGTAGTACGTTCGGGTGGAGCATTGTAAAATCACATATAGGGGGTTGATTATCAGGAAGCGGCCCCATTGCGTAGTTCGTCGTGACTACTATGCCCAAGGTCCCGGATTCAAATCCCGACACGGTCCACTTAAAAAATGTTAGGCGAGCATTTTTCTCAAACTTACGCCGTCGTTCGGATAAGAGGTAAAATGTAAGTCCCGTATGTGTTGTCACGCACGTTTAAGTTTCCTACTTTGCTAGGAACATCAAGGGCTCGACAAAATAAAAAATTTTCACGTAAAAAAACTCACTGAATTATTTGGATGGAGCACTGGAAAATCAAGTGCAGTGTTGATTATCAGATCAAGCTTATTATGGAGGTGCTGTCAAAACTGATTGAGGTGTTGAGCAGGTTGCGCGAATGGTGGCGGGAGATAAATTTAAAATTCAACACGCCGAAATAGGAAGCGCTTTATATCGGGACGCAACCGGGACAGCGTCCTCATAGACTATAGCTAGGAGGGAAAAAGATTCCGTTCATGAAAACTATCACTTACCTAGGCGTCAAGTTAGATAACAAATTGAATTGGAATACGCACGTGAAGTATGTTAAAAGCAATGGCAGCGATATACTGAAGAAATTGTGGCGGCAGCAAAACTAAACTGGGGATTCAGAGGCAAATCTTTAAGAACGGACTTCACGGAAGCAATCGAGCTAGTGGAGTTGTGTGCAGTAGTGCAGTATCTGTTTGAGTGGAGTGTTGCAGGGTCAAGGAAGTTCTGCAGTTGGCGAGCGTGCACCGTATAACAGCGTTCAAGGCGACGAGAACGTACAAGTCCATTTCCACGGAGGCGGTTTTGGCGATAAGTGGTGATTAGTAGGGTTCCACTAATCGAATTCGTCATCAAGGAGATTAGTGATCGCAGACTCATAGATATAGGTAAATTGTGTGAAATAGTTGAAAGCTTTGACCTAGCAGGATTGCGTAGAAGAAATTTTGGAATTAAGGCATCCGGCTAATGTCAACGGGATTGAGTTTGTTGAAAGCGATGAAAACGTGGCTGGGCTCAGAATTTATACCGATGACTCACGGTTGGACAATAGGCTAGCAGGAGCGGTATTTGTCGTGTACAAGTAAAAGATATACGTAACGGAATATGCATGCCATTGTGCGCATTAGCGATTTCTATGATGATATTCTTTCAATCAGCATTATTCTTTCATATATTTTTGCTGTATGATAGAAATGGGGGTATATCTTTTCAGTGGTCGTTACTGTGTTCATTTTATTACCTGGCCATTACTCTTCATTTTCCAACAAGAATTCGGGACCAACAAACCAACAGCAAGACATTAACCCAGGACGGTTTTTCCATTTTGTGGCCTCGTCAGCAACGTTCAACCTAGTTTGAATCCATCGCCCATTGATCTTCTTGTGTAACGAAACGCGACAAACTGTTTATATATTCGATGATCTGATTTAGGTCAAGACATAACGGTATTTGAATGAGTCTAAAAACAGCAGCTGTCGATTTTTACAGTTTGATTCTTAATTATTTTATTGGCGAAACGTGCGTCCAGTATTGTCGCTTCTAACTTGAGTCGTGGAATTGATATAATTCTAAATCGAGCTACCTTCGTTTTCGCGCCAATTACGTTTTCAGATATAATCACTGTATTAATAAAACATTATACTTTAGATTAGATTACAAATTTATCAATTATTTTAACCTTCGTATTCTTTATCAAGGACAGTCTCTGTTACGTTTTTTTTCGTGGCAGCCACGTTGGGCGCCAAATTTATGTTACGTAACACAAAGAAAGTCAAAGAAATGACCGGGCTCAATCGTAGAGTAGGGGGGGTTGTAGAAAGCAGACTGACATATGATGTATGCGGCGGTAAGGAGTTAGTAACAGTACCTGCAATAAAAGAAATTAGAATAGTAAACCTGAAAGAAAAACAAATTAGTCCTGCAAACCTGAAACAAAGAAAAGCATAGCATACGGATCAAGTATAAATTGTTCAGTACTTTGTAGAATAAAGAAAAACTGTTGGGATAATCTATATAATATAACAACGTTAAAAGCAATATAACAAATCTTTAGTACAAAGTGAGGTAATATTGGGGAGTAGCAGAAACGTTTCCTCACACACCAATTAGACATAAATCATACAAAATATTAACAAAAGATAAATAGATAAGACACAATTGGTATGAGTAATTCAGTAGTATTGATTTTTCTTTCTTTCTTTTTTTTTCTATGTTTTAAAGTAGCATGCAAGTCTATTGTAAAAGGTATCAGAACGACAAAGATATGGTAAAGCAACGGATAGATATTTAAAGTAATAACAAGTAGGAAATAGTTCAACTTACAAAAAGTCCTTCAGGAACGCTTCCTCGCATTTGAAGTGTGGGATTCACGAGGTCCTGCACTAGCGAAGCACTTCACCCTTTACTGGGAGGGTGTTGATGGAACTTATCACACGTTACCCTAATCACACCTATCTATTTCACTGGTGTTAGCAACAGACATTATCACGCGACGGAACTATGTAGCATTGATAAATTTCTTGTTACTTCTATTTCCTGAGGCAATAATTTCGAAATATGTTGTAGCACTAGTTTAATTTCAACTGGGACCAAATGTTTATTATCTTCATAAACATCCCAAAAAGCAGTGAGAAACTTCAACCAATACCTTTGTAAGCCGGTAAACTGTTATATTTCGCAAACACGAAACTTGCACAAGCAAAGATCTGTTGTAGATTTTTTGGGGTTAGAAAATTCAGAAACTACAGTATCCACAGTATTTGGGATAATCCAACGTATGAACTACTCTGATAAAGAGAAAAAAACCGCAAAACTAGATTGCACACACAGTTTTTAAATATCAAAAGACAAAACAACTAAAAAGAACCATAACGGGTCAAGCACGTGTATCACTAAAACAAGTCCGTCAAAATCCTTAAAACATTTATCTCACAAGAAATACAACTAAAAACAATTAGGAAGACACGCGTATCACTAAAATAATGTTCCGTAAAACAAGCACGTGCGGTCGAGTAAAACCCGTTCGCCTATAAAGCATCTTTTCTTCAATGTAATCAGAACTACACTGCTTTCAAAGCAAAAAGGAAACAGCATTTTTAACGTAATTAATATCTGTAGGATCGAAAAGCAAACTCAAACTGTTTATATAAACTCGTTGTTACCATAAACTCTTGTCGACTATTATCTAAACTTGTATATCCACATAAGGAACATCCCATAAAAGAATGCAGCCATCATATCTACTAAATAATTACGAGCTGTTTATCATACGACGGCCAGACAAGAACGATGCAATCTATAATTAATTAATACACACGAGTTAAATTGTATACAATTCTGAAAACTATGCGGCAGTATTTACTTTATACAAACAGCGATCTCAAAGAAACGATGTATTTTTAAGTACGTTAACAGAAAGCAAGCGAAAAATGTTAAACTACAAAAATGCCCGTTACACATTGTTTGCTTCATAGACTTTGTACTAATTGTTGGTAAATGTAAACATCGATATTTCTTATCAACGGAAATTGTTGTAATTACTGTAGATTATTATTCTATGATGAGTTACTTCTTATCTTGTGGGAACAGTCCAGAGACCAAATGAAGAACTACCATAAATATATTGTATTGATTAAGATTACTATTATTACACATTGCTTTTTCATACAGTTTAAATGTATGGTTTAAGTTAAATATATTTTTAAAAACTTCCTTTTACTATTTGCAAACAAAATTGGCGCAGTCGGTAGGATACCTGAAGTTTTGCGTATCGCACGAAAGACTTTTGTTTTAACAATTTATCAGGTATCGCAACAAAAATCAGCAAATTATTTAGCTTCGAGAAAGACTGTGGTTGAAGGCAAATCATCTCAGCAACAGAATCGTCCAGCCCACTCGATTCTAGAAACTGGTAATTGGAAAGAAAAATTTTTAACTTGAAACCTAGGAAGAAAACCAAAAATCGTCCAAATCCTATAGAAAAAGCATTGAAGATATTCCTTATGTAAGTTAATCCTTTTACTATTCCTAATTGAATAATTTTTACTTGCATTTCCGATCCCAAGTTTCAGGTCCTTGCGGATTTATTTTCAAATATTAATATAAACAAAATTTTAAACTTGTCAAAGTCTACGAAAACAAACTAATTATCAACTACTGAAAGCATACTTAGATTCAATTCCTAATTATGATGGACGTTAAATATATTTTTAAATAATTGCTAAATCTTTTTAGCAACTTTTATGAGTAAGGCAGATAATAATTTTAATTCATTTTTTGTAAGGACCCTATAAGGGAAATTGCAAGGTAGATCCTTGATATTGATAGGTTCCAGAACAGAATTGAATTCTTGGGAAGAAATTAAAAAAGCTTTAAGTTTATGTTTTGACGACCAGCGAAATGTTGATTGTTCAGTAGAAGATTTAATTTCTTTAAGACCTAATAAGGGAGAAACTCCATATCATTTTGGTATGAGATGCCAAGTTGCACGAAGTTTCGTTATTTCTAAATTAAACTCTACAGATATACCTGACGAGGAACGTAAGTTACAACTAAAAAATTAGAACGATTTAGCATTAAAAACCTTTATTCTCGGACTCATAGGACAAGTTCAAACTAATGTTAGGCTTAGAAACCGCGATAATTTGGAAGCTGCCATGAATTTTGTTATAGAGGAAGGAAATTTTTTATACTCTACCAATCAAAATAACGCAGTAAATATGCACAATAATTTTAGACCTGCACATAGAATGATTCCGGGAAAATCTAATTTTTCAAACCACAACATACACCTCATATTAATCGTTCACCAAAATGGTGAAAAATCAAACCCAATTAATATAAGCCTTCACAAACAATGCCTTTCGCCGCACATAATTATCCACAACCTCAAAATCAATTTTTCCACCGACCAACACAGAATAATTTTCACCCAAGACCGCAATGGCAACCTAATAATCAACAGTTTCAACAGAAACACATACCTTTTACACCACACCCGAATCAATTTGCACAAAATTCCAACAGAAGAAAACAAAATAATTTCAAACCAGAACCCATGGATACTTCTTCAGGATATTCCCATCTGAAGCAACAACCTAACCACACAAAAAATGAATTCTTTACACAAAACGTAAATAACACATTTAATTATGAAAATCTTTCCGAGACTCATGTACAGGATCATAGATTCGAAACGCCAAGTTACGACAATAAAAATGCACATTCTAACTATGACGAAACGACAAATGATTTAGAAAACTCGTATAAAAATTTAGGCATAGCAGACTACCCGTTCACTCAAACACAAACTCTTCATAACCAAAATTATCGCGAAACCCCGTTCTTGAACGACCCAACGTAATACAAATAAATACATTTAAATCAGACCTTCCTTATATTTTCGTTTCACACATTAACGTAAGCTTCTTGATTGACACCGGTAGCACTAAAAGTTTAATTAATCCGGAATTAGCAAATAAATTTTATAAACCAGCAATTTATAACGAAAAGTTTACTATTAAAACAGCGCACAACACTTCGTTTCATAATCAAGTTTTGGAAACACCAATCTTTGACATTTTCAAAACAAAACAAACACACAAATTTTACTTATTTAAATTCAGCAAAAAATATGATGGACTTTTTGGTTTAGATTTACTCAAACAATTGAATGCTTACATAAATATGAAGACGAGCGAATTGACAATGCATCATGCAAAAATTCAAATCCTTTTGGATAATGATGAACTAACAGATGACAACAGTCATTTAATAACAATTCCTCCACGAACTCAAAATATTGTTCAACTGCCTGTTAAGATGAATAACGTCACTGGAATAATTAGTTACACACAATTTCAAAAAGGACTCGAATCACCCAAAGTACTTGTTAACGTCAAAAATAATTTTGCATTAACAACCATTACTAATAGTAACGAGACGAAGATAAAATTAAAAATTACACAACCTCTAGACATAGAACCACTTAACCCGATCGAAACCCATTTCGTAGATAAAATTTACACCGATGAAATTTTAGAGACGAACCATGATAACCTTTTAAAAGAAAATTTAAAGAATATAAGAAGAGATCACTGTAATAAAGAAGAAAAGGATGCTATTAAAAAATTAGGTTACTAGTACATAGACATATTTAACTCTGAAAAAATACCTTTGACTTTCACAAATAAAATTAAACACCAAATTAAATTAAAAAACCATACCCCGATATACACGAAATCTTATAGGTGCCCAGAAATTCATAAACAAGAGGTGAGAAATCAAATAAAATCAAAAGTGTGCTAGACCAAGGTATAATCGAGGACAGTAGTTCCCCATGGATCAGTCCTATATGGATTGTGCCAAAGAAATTAGACGTTTCTGATAAAAGAAAAATGGAGACTTGTAATAGACTATAGAAAATTAAACGAACAGACTATAGATGACAAATATCCACTCCCGAATATTACAGACATCCTAGACAGATTAGGCAAAGCAAATTACTTCAGTACACTAGATTTAGCAAGCGGTTTTTATCAGATCGAAGTCAATAAAGATGATGTAGAAAAGACAGTTTTTTCTGCAGAAGGTGGGCATTACCAATATAAACGAATGGCTTTCGGATTGAAGAACGCACCCGCCACATTCCGGAGGGTAATGGGTAACATACTAAGAGGATTGCAGAATGAGACTTGCCTAGTATATCTTGATGACGTCATAATATTTAGTACATCCCTTCAGGAACACATAGACAGACTACGGAACATCTTCGAAAAACTGAGACAAAGTAATTTCAAAATCCAATTAGACAAATCTGAATTTTTACAAAGACAAGTACAATATCTAGGACACATAATTACCCTCGACGGAGTTAAATCAAATCCTGAAAAAATATGAGCTATCAAAAATTATTCCATTCCTAAGACAACGAAAGAAATCAAAGAATTTCTAGGACTATTAGGGTATTATAGAAAATTCATTAAAGATTTTGCAAAAATAACAAAACCCATGACCAAATGTTTGAAAAAAAATGCAAAGATCCATACACGACAATGACTTCACAGAATGCTTCGAAACATGTAAAAATCTTCTTACAAATGACCCCATATTACTATATCCGGACTTTAATAAACCATTTATTTTAACAACGGACGCGAGTAATTTCGCAATCGGATCAGTTCTATCACAAGGAAACATTCCCTACGATAAACCAGTGGCATACGCCTCCAGAACACTGAATGAGACTGAAACACGTTATTCAACCATAGAAAAAGAAATATTAGCGATTGTTTAAAGTTGCAAACATTTAAGATCATATTTATATGGATGTAAATTTACTATCTACACAGACCACAGACCATTAACATGGCTTTTTAATATAAAAGAACCCAACTCAAAATTGGTAAGATGGAAATTAAAGTTACAAGAATTCGACTACACCATTGTCTATAAAAAATGAAAATACAACACCAACGTTGACTGTTTATCCCGTATTTCTGTTAACACACTGGAAAAAATGATTATCAATCTATATGCAATAATCCCGGCGACTCTGATCAATATATACTTGAATTCCTGAAGCAACTCACGCCAAATTTAGAACCTGACGAACAACAAACATCGACAAGTAAACCTCCAGAAATTTCAGACAAACCCATATCGATTCAAGTTGACCAAAAGAAACTCTCTACTGTTCATTCGAACGCAGAAGATCACACAAATGACGGTATCGAAATTGATGACAAAATAATTAATAATAAAGCAAATTAGATACACGTATTCCCAAATGTATACCATAAAACGGATGTTACCACACAAAATTTAGAAGGTAAAACCGTGATAACGGTAAAAATTTCAAATGACCGTGATGACGATCTAATATTACAATTTTTGAAAGAATATACAAACTCTAAAACTGTAGACCACATGCATTTCTATAATGAACACCTGTACCAAAGTTTTTCCAAAACCTTCCTTAAATACTTTTCAGGAAATGGACCCAAATTAATAAAATGTACCCGAAAAGTAAACACGGTAATAGACCCCGAAGAACAACTAATCCTAATTCGAAACCACCACGATGGGAAAACTAACCACCGAGCAATTAATGAAAATAAAGAAAGACTACAGAAAATTATTGTTGGAAAAACCTTTTATGTTGACGGAAACTGCTACAAAACCATTTCAAATAGTACACATGGACGAATTTACTTTTAATAACCAAAAGTATTTTACCTTAGTCAACGCTTTTCTAAATTCGCTCAAGCTATACCTATAACAGGAAAAACTGCGATTCACATAAGCAACGCCTTAATAAAATATTTTGCATCCTTCGGAATCCCCAAAACTACAATCATAGATAATGGCACGGAATTTAAGAATGACACTGTTAAAGAAATATTAAAACTACATAAAATAAAAATTCACTTTACATCGTGGAAAGATTCCATTCTACAATAATTGAACACCTACCTGTCCTTCAAACGATGTATCCTGACGAAATTGAGCTTATGAATTACGCAATTCTAGGTTATAACAATTCTATACATTCAAGCACAAAATTTTCGCCATTTGAACTAACATTCGGACATACAAATTCCAGAAACCCTCATGAACTATTTATGCCAACCGCTTTTTACACCGAATACGCGAAGAACCACAAACAAAAATTAAAGCACGTTTATTAAAAACGTAATAAGAGACTAAAGGACAAAAAATCAACCGTCATTAGCAAACGCAACGTAAACGGCGATTCTAGTAACGAATTTAAAATAGGACAAACTGTTTTTAAACAGAACAATAGTAGAAATAAGAAAGACAATAAATTTAATGGACCCTATGAAATAGTAGCTTTATTAGACAGAAACTGTGCAAAAATTGTAAAGACAACAGGAAATCGAAAAACTGAAATTATACGTATTAAGGAACTGAAAAACCTTCTGTTGTTACAGATTCACACTGCTCACCAGAGTCAACCTAATCGAACTGCCAATCTTTCAAAAGCTGGACAACGATCTCGAATCATTACTTTTAAAACTAGGAACTGCACAGAACGCAATAGACGCATGGAACTTTGTACATATATACGACATTACACCTTTAATTGACGAATTCAAAATGCTTTGACATACATATGCAAAAATTCGAAACGCCTTTGGCAATACCATATACAACCATACAAACTTAAAAAAGGAATTACAGAATTCACACCGTCTTATAGAAGTATTGGAACAAAAAATCAAGACGCAAATTTTTCAATTAAACCCCCTTTTCACAGATCGATCGAAACGCGGACTTTTGAATATAGCAGGATCATTAATTAAAGTAATCACAGGTAACCTCGATTAATAAGACGCCGAAAAATACGACGCAGCCATAACTTATTTAGCGAAGAATCAAAATCAAGTGAAAACTATTCTTAAAGATCAAATTACTTTAGTTCAGAAATCATTAGAGAAATTTAGAAACAATAGTAGAGGATGGTGTTCGTTCTGGTGCAGCACCACCGCCCCCGCGCTTCACAGCGCCACCGATCTAACCTAGGCTTTTACATGTAAAAACCCACTATAAAGTCTTATTTTAAGGGATACCACCTTGCTTCCTCCTTGCTCCCTCTTTGCTCTCTTCCTTTCTCGGACACCCCAACATCAACCATTTAGATTACGTCACACCCGCCTTCTTTCCACCCGCGAGATAAATCTTTCTCCACATTTCCACCCACGAGATAAATATGTCTTGTTTAGCTCATCTTTCGAGATAAATCTATCTTGTTTGGTATCAATTAATATCAAATTTTTTTCAGCTAACCGAATTTCTAGGAGTTTTTAAGATAGCATCATCCCCCAGGGAGCTACCCTCATTTTAAGATTTTTTACCAGCAGGGTTTTCTGCTCGTCCTTATAACTTTTTTTTATACATGCGGCACATAAAATTAGTATAGAATTTTACGCAAAATCCGAATCTGTAAACAAATTTAAAATCGGGGCAACCCCTTACCGTTTTACACACATACCCTCTAGCGAGTACATAAAAGATTATTTTGTTTCTTTCGAGATAAATGTACTTTATTCTTAAGCATTATAGAGAAATTCGAAACCTGTTCTTTAATAAAACATTCTAAATCCAACACACTTTCTCAAAAACATGAGAGACTTTTAAACAGGCTAAAACTTTTATTAATTTCGTAGCTTTACATTTTAATTTCTAAATGCATGTCAACACAATTATGTAGTTAGGTCAATGCTAAACTATGTACATTTAATCTATACAACTTAACACTAACACCTAACCTATATCTTTATGCCCCCATGCATAGGTTGCTGTATTATTAGGGATGACGTACCTTTTGTCATCCTCACCCGACAAACTAATTTTATTAATTGATTGTCCTTTTCTTTCCTCTTGCACCCGTATGACATGCATCCGACATATATCCAAACTCTATCCCACGTACGTCCGACATATGTCGAGTATACATCCTACATATATCCGACATATATCCGGATTATGTTGATGTACACTCCTGCCCAGACCGACCTAGGTCAAATTAAATCCGATCTAGATCGGATTTTAATCCGACCTAGATCGGACAGCAAAACAGTTCCTAAACAAGAGAATGTAAGCGATAGTTAGAATTATTTAACTGCTTTAGAAATAATCATGTGCAGCCCTGATAGAAATGTTAAAAATGAATGCATTCGGCATTTTTGTAACTACTTTAGATTTTGAATACTTTGGGACTTGGTAAAATTTTTAGTAGTTCGGACTTAGAAAAATTTTAACATAAAATTGGAAATTTTATACCAAGGTCTCTAACGCGAAAACTGTTATAGACATCAAAATTTTGCAAAGACATATTTCTTCAATTGGAGCGTGGTGCAACCAATATAATTATTTCCGAATTACTATCTAGTGCTCTTTAGACTTTTTTACTTATAACTTACAACGGTTATAGATATTAAAATTTTGTAAGGTGCAATGCTCCTGCTTTAGATACAGTATTTATTTGTATGAGATTATCATATTTATAATCAACTATCTTTGGTCTAGATAGTACAGTAAATTCCAAGAACTTTTGCTAACATTGTCGAAGTGGAAAATATCATTTGTAATAGTTAACTATATTTCTTATCATTTTAATGATTTGTTTTATTCTAGTTGACACGCTTAGATCCGATTTCAAGACATCTATCTGGTTTTCCTTTCGGATCATTTAAAACCGAGAGTCTTACAACCTATAACGACCATATATTCCCAAAAGTGGTGGACATGCAACTACGCAACAGTGAGTGGGAGAATAAGGATTCCCTCCAATACCGACAAGAAGAAGTCGATCAGGCTAACACGACACGTATGCAAGATATAGTGGGAGAGCCGCGATTAAAAGATTGTCGCAAGTTGCAAGAATTACAGGAAGGAATGGATCTGGTTGTCGGTGGAATCAAAGATTTTATATATACAGACAAGCTTCGGTACATTTTACAATTCGAAAACCTAAATGGTCTCTATGTATCAAATTATTGGTTAGAAAAGGAGATAGAGGACTTGGGTGTCGATTTAAATTTTAATCTGCGAACAAAATTAGATAAAATTAAAATCACTCCAAACAAACATAAAGAAAAAACTGTTTTCTGTGTATAACTTTGTATTAAAATTAAGTTTAAATGGCTCCATGCTTAGTATTAAATATTTTTAAATTTTGTTATGTATAATGTCAAAATAAAAGTTTTAGAATAGAATTACATTGCTCTTTATTTACAAAAGGATATGACGTCACCACGAAATAGCAGTCACACAGAGAGGGGCGCGCATGTGCAGGAGCGCGCACGCGCAGGGGTGCGCACGGGCAGGGATGCGCATGCGTAGGGGTGCGCACGAGTAGGGGCGTGCCTAGGCGCACACGAGGGAAGCGGAAGTTAACAGTCACCAAGGATCTAATTCTTATTTGGGTGGTATCGAGTACTTGCCGGTGTATGTATCCGGAGTAAAAAACACGATTTGTACACGCAGCTTATTAATAAAATTAGTTTATCGAGCGAAGATGACACGCGCTACGTCATTCCCGGAAGCATATCCAGCTACGCATGGAGGCATAAAGATATAAGATAGTTTATATTTGTATAGATTTTGTAAATCTATTGTATACATTAGTTTTAAGATTCTATAATTTTTAAGTTCTTCTCCCACCTTCCCTTCTTCCAAATCCTTCCTGCTTCTATCCTGAAGGACAGAGTATACGTAATATCTCCACGTGGTGTTCGTTGGACACAGCGGTTTTAGATTTCTCAAGAAATGGTTGGTTAAAGCATATGTCTTGGGTAGCGAAAAAAAAAGATTTTAAAGATGGAGTTAAATATAAATGGACAAAAATTAAAGGTTTGGGTCTTTAAAAGGCTTAACTTTGTAAGGGGTGGTCCTATTTAAAATCTATTTACAGATTTGAGCTCCCTAGAAAAATCTAACATTAGTTGATACCAAACAAGATATATTTATCTTAAAAGAGTGACTACCCCGCGGATAATAGATACAATATACCGCTTGTCAACAAAAAAGTTGTAGGTAAATTCAAAGACGAATTTAATGGGAATCTAGTATTAAAATTTGTTGGCAGTAGGGCTAAGTCCTACTGTATTGAAAGCGAAAAAGACACGATTAAAAAGATTAAAGGGGTCTCACGAAGTGTAGTTAAGAATATTAATGTAAATAGTTTTAAGGACATTGTACATAATAATTCTGGCCCCCTTATGCATAGCATGGTGTGTATTCGAAGTCATAAACACCAACTTTATACCTAATTAATTAATAAAATTAATTTGTCGGGCAAAGATGACAAAAGGTACGTCATCCCTAATAAACAGCAACCTACGCATGGGGGCATAAAGATATAGGATAGTTACTTATATATGTATATATTTTATTGTGTATGTATATAGTAGCATGTAAGTTAGTTATAAGACAAACCCACCACCCCAACCTAAATAATCCCTTCGCTCCCAGCGGCATGTGTTTACCTCCACGCGGTGTCCCTGGACGGTAAAAGATGTTGTTAGATTAACGACAATATGTCTTATTGGCCGAAAACACGTTTCCTCTCTTTTTAAACACATTAATGTCTTATTTGTTACAGGTTACTTTCAGCTGCTTGGATTCGGCTAAACTAAGAAGATAATGTTATACTTTGCAATGTAAAAATTGTATTCTATTAGTTTATTAAACTGTAAATCGGATAAAATAAATTATTAAACTTTTGTGTGCTTAATTTTTTTGTGTTAATACCTCTAAGTGTTTGGTTAAAAGATTCTAGATGTTATAAAGGAGAGGTGATTAGAAATCGCTGCTGGTAAAAAAATTCTTAAAATGAGGGTAGCTCCCTGGGGGATGATGCAATCTGAATAATTCCTAAAAATTTGGACAGCTGAGAAAAATTTGATACCAAACAAGGCACATTTATCTCGTGGGTGGAAATGTGGAGAAAGATTGATCTCGCAGAGGGTATGTGTGTAAAACGGTAAGGGGTGGTCGTATTTTAAATTTGTTTACAGATTCCGATTCTTCGTAATATTTTAGACTAATTTGATGCATCGCATGTGCTAAAAATTTTTATAAGGACGGTCAGAAATCGCTGCGAGTAAAAAATCTTAAAATGAGGGTAGCTCCCTGGGAGATGATGCTATCTAAAAATTGCTAGAAATTCAGGTAGCTGAGAAAAATCTAATATTAATTGACACCAAACAAGATATATTTATCTCGAAAGATAAAATGGCTAGCCAAAGAAAACTATTTAGTCCAGAATGTTACCGGTAAAAATTCTTAAAATGAGGGTAGCTTCCTGGGCGATGATGCTATCTAAAAATTTTTTAGAAATTCGAGTAGCTGAGAAAAATCTAATATTAATTGACACTAAACGAGATAGATTTATCTCGAAAGATGAAATGGCTAGTCGAAGAAAACTATTTTAGTCCAGAATGCGTGTGGAAAAGAGGATGCTGGTGGAAATGAGGTTCCAGGATTGTCAATTTTACCCTACTCTGTTCCTTTGCCTACTGTACTTTACTTTTCACTTGTCCGCACGTATTACTGTAATAAAAGTATAGAAAAATATGTTCCTAGGGACTCAGCGCTATCATTAATGTTAATTGAATGGCGCCACTACTGCAGGGTTAAGATATTGTATAAAGACGTTTTTAACCAATTTGTCATCACAATTGTCGTCTAATGATATATACACTTTTATAGAATCAGGTCAGCAAATAATGGCCACAATCAACGCACAAAAGACGCAAATATCTAACAATAACAACAGTAACCCAAATATTTCCACACCAGTTCAAGTTTACTCCAATAATAAATAATGAGAATTTCGAAAGAATGAGTTGCATAACCTTATTTATATCATTATTAAACGCATACAAGTGTTTCGCTCCACTTATTACAGGTTTACAACAAAAAACTAAAGTGAAAGCAAATTTTACGATGTCCTAAGAAATGAGAACTGCATAAGAAATTTATTGTCGATTTATATCACTGCAGAGCATCTTACATTTGATGCAGGAAGATTGCGAAGTGCATCGTTTCATCACGCTCGTAGGTACTTCCATATACGAAGCCATTACAAAATCAACTCAACCAACCGAAAAATTAATTAAATAATCAACATTCCAGGAGAAATATTGGGCGGATTGTCACATGTTTGATCATAATAAAAACTTTCACAGTTGTTATTCTCTTTTTTGCATTGTTATTCAGTGCATGTTTCTCACTTCACTTTCGGAACGGAAGTACTGTACTAAATGGTAATATTAGATGCATATTTCATTTGTTTGTTAGGTAGGTGTATGCATATCAAGTCCAAAAAGCGTCTGCGGTTAGTGAAAGTCCCCTAGATCCTGTAATTTATTGACTTTTGTCTATGTATCAACTTCATCAATTCGCAGGCTTGTCTTAATTTGCATAAATATGATATGTTGCAGGTACTAATTATAAAACTCGGTAAGTGATAAATTCTAGAATCTTCCATTCGCGTACCACAAATACCAAGGACCGAGAAAAAATTGTTGCAAATTCATAAAATATCATGGCTGTTGTGAAATATCTCTTACCACAATTTCTGGAACTAGTCGCACTTCTTCTGTATAATAAGAACACCTCGGAGGGATATTAATGCACCACTTGTAATGTCGTATTTGAATGCTTTTTGCAATGGAACGGGTAACATTCACCAAGTATCTGTAAAAGAAAAAGCAAATTGTAACGGTCAATTAACGATAATTGCAAGGTTATTTACGACATATTACGTTCCTGTCGCACAATTAGTGAGAATTCCAATCCAGTTAATAAATGCAAAAAGTGTTAATTGCATGAAACAATTTTGTACCTGTGAAGTTTAAAAAATTTAAGGCGTGTACAAAAATAAAAAAAAAAGGTTACCAATTTAAGAAAATATTTTGTATCTGTATGTGCAAAGATTGTGCAATGGTTAAACGTTTAGCGCCTGTAAAATATTCTTTTATTTGACGAATATAATACAAATCTCCAATAACATTAAGAACTATTATCTTCAATTTTGATTTTTTTTTGAAATTTCAGGAATTTATTACTTATTTAGTCACCTTAGGTGTCAGCGGTCGCAACTCACAAAACTATGTTTAGAAAAAATGCATTGCGAATGCAATAAACGCTTGATCTTATCTTCCAAAGCACTCTTTAAATTCGACAGTAACAGGGATGGAAGGGCAAGAAGGTGTACTTAAGGTTTGATCAAGAGTAGAATTAGGAATTCCGCCATTACGCATTTGTTATTTAGCTTTAGAGTAATTGTTGGTTATTCTTTCAAATATTTTCCAATAGATTTTCAGTCTTGGAACTGGTTAGACGCGTACCTTCATTGCTACCTATTCTAAGTCATCCTACACATTTCCTGAAATTCCCATAGTCAACATCTTTCACTATCTGTGTGCAATGTTTGTTATAGATGTACCTCTACCTCTCTTTCTTCCTATCTCTGCTTGTAATATATCCTGCACTATTCCCCAAATGTCTTAGAATTTGTCCTGTACTTCTATTTCTCCCACTAATTTCTTGTTTTCCACAGATATCTTGCTTCTCGTACTATTTCTAGAACCTTTGTCTGTCCATGCTATTATCATCATACATCTGAAGCATCACATTGCAAAAGGCATCTATTTTTCTCCTGTCTGTTTCTACTACTGTTCGTATTTGATAGCCGTACGGTGTTGTACTCCACACATATGCTTTTAACAATTTTTTCCTTGTTTCTATATTTGTTGTCTTCGAGCTGCTCTTTCTTTACAGCTCGGTTCCCATTCTATTGTTTTTTAAATACATACCCTATTTCATCAATATTCAGTGGCTTGTGAAGGGAGATAAACAACCTGCGGCTACCAAGAATTTCCGATACTTACACATTTGCAGAATTAAAAGCTTTCCAATAAATCCTTTCGCACAATCAACATAGTTGAGAATATTGCAAAACTAACACCTGTAGTTGTTTATTATAATCAACGGGTGTAAGTACACTTATTTTTTCGTCATTAGGTTTACAGTCTTGGAACTGGTTGGACGAGTACCACCATTGATTTATATTCCGAGCTAGCCTACGCAGTTCCCTGGAATTTCCACAGTCTATATACAGTTCGTTTCCCCTTCTATTGTCTTCTAAATACATACCCTGTTTTACCGATATTCAGTGGTATGTGAAGGGGGTTAAGCAATATGCGGCCACTAAGATCCCCCAACACTTAGACATTTGCGCAATTAAAATTTTTCCAATATATCCTTTCGTACAATCAACATTAGTTGAAGATACTACAAAACCAACACCTGTAGCTATTTATAATAATCATTAGGTTTCAGTACAATTATTTTTTTGTCATTAGGTTTTCCGTATTGGAACTGGTTGGACGCGTACCTCCATTGATTTCTATTCTGAGCTAGCCTACATATTTCCCTGAAGTTCCCACAGTCTACATATTTGACAATCTGTGTACAACAGTCAAACCTAGGTCTACCTATACTTCCCCTTTTTCCTTTTTCTGCTTCTAATATATGCCGCACTATTTCTTCATGTCTTAGTATGTGACCTATCATCCTATCTCTTATTTTTTTTGCTGTTTTCCACGTATTTCTTTCTTCCCCTCTACCATTTCTAGAACCTCTTTGTTCTTAACTTTGTCTGTCCATGATATTTTCATCATACGTCTATAGCACGACCGTTCAAAGGCCTCTACCTTTTTCCTGTCCACTTCGCCTACTGTCTAGGTTTCACAGCAGTACAGTACTGTGCTCCACACATATGCTTTCAGCCATTTCTTGTTTCTATGTTTGTTGTCCTTGAACATAGTTGTTGATTTTTCTTGTTAAATGCTACACGCTTTGTGTTAACCTGTGTATTACATCTTTTGCACTTTTCCCATCTTGCGTTATTTAGATTTGTAGGTATCAAAAATCCTTAAACTATTTGTATTCTAGTTTTTGGTTTATTTTGCCCTCCTTTACATACTAGTACGTTAGTTTTATTTTTGTTAATTTTCATACCGTGTCTCTATGTTAGAACCGTCCGCGTTTCATTAAGAGATGCTTCTAACTCATGCTTGTTAAATGCTAATACTGCTATATCATTTGTAAATTTAAGCATATAAATCTGTTATCTCTGCATAATTAATCCAAATGTCTTCCTGAATTTGACAGTATTCATTGCTTTTTTGATGTATAAGATAAAATTAACGGGGATGGGCACATCCCTGCCACCTTCCTTTCCTACTATTTACTTCTCTACTCTTCTGCTCTAATTGTACCACCCATATTTGCTGTTTGTATAAGTTATGTACTGTCCGTCTATCGCTAAAACCCATTCTAATCTTTTTGTGTATTTCGAACTTTTTTTCCATTTTACATTATCGAATGTTTTTCCAGATATACAAACCCTATATACACGCTTTCTCCTTTTTCTATTGTCTTCTCCAATATCACCCTCAGAGCTAAAATTTTTATATGCTTTGACTAGCTCAGCTTAATCCACAAAGAGTGCACGACGGTACGATAACAAAGAAGTTTCTATCCCTCCTTTTTCTCTAGCACTTTCCTACTTGAATGATATAAACGAAACTAACCAAAATTTGTATAATGACCAAAAATATATACACTTTACAGCTTTATCACTTTAATAACGTGATTCACTATTCAAAAATAAACCCCCGAATCAAACTAACAATATCAATTTGTTTGTCCCCAATTGTAACTCTCATAAATCAGTTTAAAGCCAGCAAAAATAACACTATTTACTACTGGAAATACCGTTGAACGTTCAATGCCTTATGCTATTAAAATTGTTCTTATTTTTGACCTGTTTTCCCTGCGTGTTTCCAATCTTTCGAGCTGCTGCAGCATGCGGTTGACCAGTGCCCTGGATTGTTTTCAGTTGAGTTCACTTGTTGATTTTGTAATACAGCTTGACCAAACACCCATTCAATGTTTAGAATAGTACTCCATTTACTGCTCTGATGCAAATTTAGATCTTTATTTAGATTTGTATTTTTAAAGTTCCAGACCAATGTTTAGATTCGTATTCAAATGAATATTTAGATAATTTTTTTATTCAGATTTTTATGTAGATGAATGTTTGGATGATTAATTAGAGCCGTCTTTCATTCAACGGCTAACTTCTCTCGTATATGTGCACTATTACTAATATTTTTAAACTTTTCTATCACGACTTCCACAAAATATAATTATTTAATTTTACTATGTTTACTTCGCGCGATTTTCTGACTTGAACTGCTATAGAGCGTGCCTTGGTTGAAGAAAGACCGATTGTTTATCAAATTCGTGTGGTATTTACAACAACGCCTCCACCTGGCATCATTAGTTAATCTGCATTCTTCGGTCAAAGTTTAATGCGTGCTCTAGGTTATTGTCCATACCTTGGGCTTTCTGTGGTATTAACTTGATAAGGCGTCGCCGTGGCTCAATGTAGTAAGCGTAAGACTACGGATCCCAAGGTCCTGGGTTCAAGTCACGACACGGCCGACTGCTTGAAAAATGACAGGTGAGCATTTTTCAAATAAATTACGCCCTCGTTCGGTTGAGAAATTAAATGGAGGTCCCGTGTGTGTGTTGTTACGCACGTTAAAGATCTCTACCTTGCCTGGAACGGCAAGGGTTCGGCAAAATTCTAAATTTCCAGGCAACAAAAAACTCGCCTCCTGGCCAATGTAGTACCTTCTGGTGGAGCATTGGAAATATAAATGCAGGGTATTAACTTGATAATAGCATGATGTTGAAATAATATGTTTGGAATAATTAAATTGTTCTTGTCGTAAAAATCTACCAGCCTATTTTTCCTGTCGTTTCTCGTGTTCAGATAACCTACCGCCGCCCTTTCCTACCTTTACCCACCACTGCATTAAACTCCCTTGTAATTCTTAAATTTTCATGTCCTTTTACGCATCTTAATATGTCTTCGCTATTTTTGTAGATCGCTTCTACCTCTTCCTCACTGTAAAAAGAAGTGGGCGTGCATAACTTGTATTATTTCTGTAGTTACTGGTGTAAATTCTAATCTAACCATGGGTACGCATTCGTTCTTTTGTAAGTAGTTTTATACACAGTGTCCTATCTTTTTTCGCATAACTAATCCCACATCAGAATTTCCTTCCTCTGATCCTGTATGAATTACCCTAAAGTCTCCACTCCAAAAATCCCCTGCCTCAGGCCGCCGAACTTCGTCGATCCCTACTATGTCTAGTGCTATTCCTAATTACCAAACCACCATTCCCTAAATCACATTACACTCTCGCAAGCTCATAAGCCCAAATCTGCATATACCTTTCTCATAGCTATAAGAATTTCAACATCTTTGTATGCATCTTGCAAACTTCCTTTGCCAACTTGCATTTTCTATTGATTTCATTCCCGAGACTCCTATATTTTCTGCCTGTCTTATCATTTGCATTCTTAGATTTTTGTCGGTCATCTATTAAATCCATAATTTCTTGTGTTACCCATGGATTTCTTTCTGGCCTTGTCTTTCGCTCTAGTTACTCAACTGCTGTCTAAGTAGTATCATTTTTGAGTACTGACCATTTCACCTCTAGATGTCTTCTTTTGTCCTTTTCAATTACTTCATGCTCAATACGCTCTTTAAAACTCTGCCTCATTTCATGTTGTTTCAATTATCAAGGTCACACTTACTCGACTTCATGCTTTTTTCAGTTTCTTTAGTTTTAATCTGCATTGCATTGCCAGAAAATTGTGATCAGAGTCTATATCTGCTCTCGGATACGTTTTACGGCGTTTCTAGACCTCTGCTTAACCATAACGTATTCAATCTTATACCAACCATGAACTGCAGACTTTGCCCAAGTGTACACATATATTTTGTGCTTGTTAAACAAATTGTGTTCTACACAAAATCGTACCAGTCGGTTTCTCCGTTCGTTCCTTGCATTCAAACTATATTCTCCTACTGTTTATCTTCTCTTCCTATTCTATAATTGCAGTCCAGTTTTCCATTACAACCAAGTTCACATCTCCTTTAATGTACTGTATGGTATCTTTTCGTATACCTGTTCAACTTTTCATCGTTTGCGTTGCTGGTAGACATATAGACCTGTACTGTTGTGGTCGATTGTGGCTTTGTTAATATCTTTACTACTACAATTCTTTCGTTATGATGTTTATAATAGCTTATCCTATACCCTATTTTCCTATCCATTCTCTTAAAAGTCCACTGTTTGATTTGGTGTTAATGATTCTGTAATATCCAGACTAGAAATCCTGCTCTTCTATCCAGCGTACTTCACTAATCCCAACTACATCTAAGTTCAGACCATCCATTTCCCATTTCAAGTTTTCTAGCCCATCACTGCGACTCGTAGAATGCTATGTCTATTCTTTGCTATAACTACGAAATATTTTACTATCCTCGGATAAGTAATGCCAGTAGTTACCTTTTCTTTCATCCGTGTAGCGGTACAAACAAGACTGGAGCCCTGTTGGGTACTACTACAAAGCCAAGTCAATCAATTATCCATACTGTCCCCTTGCAATTACTGAAAGAACCGTTTGCACCACATTTAGGAACAATTAGTTAGTCTGACTCTTCGTCGATACTCTTCCTATATGGTTGCATCTTCAGAATGGCTATTTGTTTGAGAGAGATTCGCAAACCTACTCATCTCGTCAATGTCCCATGGTTCACCGCCAAGGTTTTCTTTAATCTAAATAATTTCTTGACTGAATCTGTAAATCATTTATTCTTACTCTTAGTAATATCTCTCTCTCTCTCTCTCTCTCTCTCTCTCTCTCACTTTATGGTAAGTTTATTTGTAATAATTGTCTACGGACGTGGACGCCTTCGCCAATTGTGTTTGAATATGAAGATTTGAATTTAGTAGCGCATTGAAAGCATGTTATAGCGCCAATTGATCTGTTTTCGACCATAATAATTACAATAGAACGCAAACGAAAGATTTGAATACAAAAAAGCACCCGGTGGCGTGACACCTTCAAATAGATGATCAACAGGTCTTGCGGCGTTACACCTTACGGATGAATTTGATTGACATGTGATTTAGATTACAATAAGAAATCTCGAGATCGTTATTATCATAATTTCTGGAATTTTCACAAAAAATCTAGCACAACTAAATGTGTATAAATTTGCGGTCATAGATGTTGCAAGTCAGTTCCAATTGCAGCTTCAATTGTTATACTAGTTCTGATCGAGATTTGATTACGCTATGTTGTAGTTTAAAGCTTTAAAATATGTGATATAAATTACTGTGTGTTGTCGATATAAATTCTCTACTCTTGATATAAATTACCCTCATTATCATTAGGTTTTCAGTCCTGGAACTGGTTAGACGCGTACCCTCATTGTTACCTATTCTTTACTAACCTACACACTTCTCTGAAATTTACACAGTCTGCATCTATCACTATCTGCGTGCAAAAGTCTGATACTTTAGAACGTATCCTGCTCTTCTATTTCACTATTTTTTGTATTCCACAGATAACTTTATTCCTCTACTATTTCTATAACCTATTTGTTATTAACCTTGTCTGTTCATGCAATCAGCCTTATACATCTGAAGCACAACATCCCAGAAGGCTTCTATCTCTTTCTGTTTGCTTTTCCTACAGCCCCTATTTCATATACGTACTGTGCTGTGCTCCACACAAATGCTTTGAACAATTTTCTTCTTATCTCTATGTTTGTTGTCTTTGAACATATTTGCTGTTTTTTCTTGTTAGATGCAGCTCGGTCACTTTCTATTGTTTTACACTTATGTACCATATTTCCCTGATATTCAGTGGTATGTGAAGGGGGGTAAGCAGCTTGCGGCTGCCAAGTTATCCCAGCACTTAAACATTTGTCGAATTAATTGTTTTTTCAATATATCATTTCGCACAATCAACATTCGTTAAAAATATTTTACAACCAACACCTGTCGTTTATAATAATCATCAGATTTAAGTGCACTTATTTTTTCGTCATTGGATTTTACATCTTGAAACTGGTTGGACGCGTACGCCCACTTATTTATGTTCTGAGGTAGCCTACACAGTTCCCTGAAATTCCCACAACAGCCAATATACATTATAATTTAATTAAGGGCCGCTATGCTTGCGGCCACGTCTCCAATGCTCCACCCGAAGGTACTACACTAGGTTCAAACGCGAAAATATAAACGTGCTCCTAATTATTCTAACTTCAAAATTAACACATCCTAAATAAAAATCTAACAATTGAAACAAAAACTTAAAATAGGGTTTGATTAATGGTATCCCTAGCGTTGATTTGAAGTGTGCCCGATCAACAAGACACAAACAAAATGAATGGGGAGGGATCCGTAATGACGGATAGCAACCGCCAGCTCTACTTACCGGTGCGACCTGAAGGTTCGACTTAAAACTATCCAAATCTAGCTAGCTAATTTAAAATGGATTCAAATTTTCTAAGAATACGCCAAATATTAATAGTGAGTCCAGCTATTTTACCTGCTTTATAAACAGCCTATATACAGCTCGCTTCCTTTTCTATTGTTTTCTAATTATATGCCCTATTTCACCGAGATTCAGTGGTATGTGAAGGGGGTTAGGCAACCTGTGGCTGCCAAGGATCCCCCAACACTTAGACAATTGCCGAATTAATAGTTTTACAGTAAATACTTTCATACAATTAACATTAGTTGAGAATATTGCAAGGGCGATATCGTAGTTGTTTATAATAATCATCATTATTAAGTACATTTATTTCTTCGTCATTAGTTTTCCATCTTGAGACTGGTTAGATGTGTACCTCCATCGATTTCTATTCAGAGCTAGCCTACACATTTCCCTGAAATTCCCAAATCTTACATCTTCCACTATCTGTGACCTATCATCCTCTCCCGTATTTTTTCCTGTTTTCCACATATTTCTTTCTTCCCCTACCATTTCTAGTACCTCTTTGTTCTTAACTATGTCTGTCTATGATATCTTCATCACACGTCTGTAGCATCACATTTCAAAGGCTTATACCTTTTTCTTGTCCGCTTCTCCTACTGTCCAGGTTTTACAGTCGTACAGTGCTGTGCTCTACACATATGTTTAAAGCAATCTTTTCCTTGTTTATATGTTTGTTGTCTTTGAACACAGTAGTTGCTTTTTCGTGATAAATGTAGCATGACCTTGTGTTAATGTTTGCAAATCTAAGCATATCAATCTTTTGTACCTGCATAGTAATTCCAAATGTCTTCCTGCATTTGACAGTATTCATTGCCTCTTCTATGTAAAAGTTAAAAATTAATGGGGGGATAAGGCACATCCCTGTCTCACCCCTTACCTAATATTTACTTCTCTCTACGTTCCCGGTCTAATTCTATTACGACTGTTTGCTCTTTGTATAAGACTATCCGTCTACCCTATAACTCGTTCCAATCTTTTTGAGTATTTGGAACATTTTCTTTCATTTTACATTGTCGAATGCTTTTTCCAGATTTACAAACCCTATGTACACGCTTTCCCTTTTTTCTATTGTTTTCTCCATTATCACTCTCAGAGCTAAAGCAGCTTCTTGTGTTCCCCTGTTTTGCCTATACCCAAATTTATTTTCTTCTAGTATTTCTTCATATCGTTTCTCCATTCGTCTTTGTACAATACCTGTTAATATTTTTCACACGTGTACTGTCAGACTTATTGTTCGATAATTTTCACATCTATCAGCGCCTCTCTGTTTTGGTATAGTTACTATGATGTTTTCATACCGTATCTCTCTGTTAGAACCGTTTCCATTTTATTAAGAGCAGTTTCTAAGTCTTCCTTGCTAGATGCTAATACCGCTATATTACCTGCAAAAATAAGCATATCAATTTTTTGACCCTGCATAGTAATTCCAAATGTCTTTCTGCATTTGACAGTATTCATTGCCTCTTCAATGTGCAAGTTAAAAATTAATGGGGATAGGGCACATCCCTGTTTCGGCACTTTCCTTATGTTTACTTCTCTACGTCCCTGCTCCAATTCTAATACTGCTGTTTGCTCTTATAAGCTATGTACCATTCGTCTATCCCTATAACTCATTCCAATCTTTTTGAGTATTTAAAACATTTTTTTCCATTTGACATAGTCGAATGCTTTTTTCAGATCTACAAACCTTATATACACGCTTTCCCCTTTTTCTATTGTTTTCTCCATTATCACTCTCAGAGCTAAAGCAGCCTCCTGTGTTCCCCTGTTTTGCCTATACCCAAATTTATTTCCTTCTAGTATTTCTTCATATCGTTTCTCTTCTTAATCTTCTGTGGGAATTAAACCACTCATAGTTTTTAAAATCTATTTTATTTACGTTTCGATCCATGACCTAGGATCGTTGTCAAAATAATAAAAACTTCAAGTTTGACATTTATGACATAAATTGAAGGCGACTTTGATTTATTGATGTTCAAAATATTTGGTTTGAGTACACTAAGCAAAAAAAAAGCGTATTGGCTACCTAAAACAAATCGGTCCCAGGCCGTAACACAAATTGAAGGCAATCATTCGCTTAAACTTTAAAAATTTTTGCTTAGTGTACTCAAACCAAATATTTTGAACATCAATAAATCAAAGTCGCCTTCAATTTATGTCATAAATGTCAAACTTGAAGTTTTTATTATTTTGACAACGATCCTAGGTCATGGATCGAAACGTAAATAAAATAGATTTTAAAAACTATGAGTGGTTTAATTCCCACAGAAGATTAAGAAGAATGCTAAACAAACCACAACAAACATACAGGGAGTATTTATTTATATCGTTTCTCCATTCGTCTTTGTACAATACCTGTTAATATTTTTCACACGTGTACTGTCAGACTTATTGTTCGATAATTTTCACATCTATCAGCGTCTTTCTTTTTGGTACAGTTACTATGATGCTACGTTTGAAATCTTTGGGTATCTCGCCTGTCTCATACATATAGCTTACAAGTTGGAAGAGACGTTCTGTTACTGCTTGTCCAGCGGCTTTTAGAGTTTCTGCTTGCACCTTATCTGTACCCGGCGCCTTACCATTTTTCAGACCCTTTAATGCTAATTGAAACTCATCTCGCATATTCCAAGTCATCATTTTCAATGTCTGATTCTTGTTCTAATGCTATTAGTTCATCTCCTGCAAATAAATTCCCTATTTATTAATAACACTTTCTCTACATTTTCTATAATAACGTTTCCTCCCGCGACCTTTATATATTTTTATATGGTTTTATATCCCTAAGATTCATTCTAATTACTTTGCATGCTTCGTCTGTTTTTCCTATTTCCATCTTAGTTTGTACTTCTTTGCACTTTTCATCAATCCATTGTTCTTTAGCTTTTCTGCATTTGCGAATAATTTTTCATTTTATGGCTTTGTAACTCTATTTTCCTGTTTCGTCCGATCTATTTTTGTATTTTCGTCTTTCTTCTATTAAATTCAGGTTTCTTATTAAATATTCAGGATCGGCACGCTGCTGTTAAAAAACGCTCTCTTTGTTTCAAATGCCTAGTTAATCATAAGGGTGCGTGCGTTTCTAACGGCAGCTACAATACTTGTTCTTCCCGCAAACATCACAGTTTATTACATTCTGCGGCTCCACATGTTACTACTCATTCGAATACTTTCAAAAATTCGGAGGGTACTTCGGCAAGCACACTACAAAGTACTTCTGCTTGTAATGTTACCAATAACCCTGAAAATGTTACAGTGCTATTAGTCACCATTCAAGCCACGGTTTTTGACATCAGTGGCGAACTTCAGTCAGTGCGGTGCGTTCTAGATACTGTCTCACAAATAAATGCAATTTCTGAAAATTGTGTGCAACGTTTGCACCTTAGACGTTCATACGATTATCGCCAAGTTACAGGAGTTTCAAATATTGTACATTCTAAAGGAATAGTAAATTGTTTTTAATTTTCGAATTGTTTACAAGAGCAGTTGCATTTTTCTGCGTCCAAACTTTGGAACTTGTTGATCCTAATTATTTTAAATCAGCTTCTGTGGAAATACTTCTAGGAGCCGAAATATCTTCTCAAATATTATTTTCAGAGCATTCTAAAATTATTTCAGGGCAACCCACTGCGACAAGAACCATGTTAGGTTACGTATTGCTTGGACAAGTTTCTGACTTACCTAGTCTTGCTAATTCGCTTTCGCTTTTTGTGGCTTCAGAAACTTTAGATAAGCAAATACAACAATTTTGGGAAATTGAAGACATTAAGATGTCTCCCCCTGTTCGTCCTGAAGATACCTATTGGAAACTTATTCTCGTGACGAAACCGGTCGTTACATGGTATCTGTGCCGTTTGATCGTAGCAACCCTTCTCTTTGACAGAATAGTCTTACGGCTTATAAGAGTTACCTCAGTCTGGAAAGGCGGTTATACGAGATATTGAAAACAAAAAATTTTACAACCAATTTCTTCAAGAATATCTTTCCTTGGGACACATAAAAGCTGCAAGTAATCCTTTCGATTGATTCGCTTGATTCCTCACATTCATCTCTAAATGATCGGCTATATCCTGGTCCCAACCTTCAAGAAGGTTTACCAGAAATTATTTCTTCTTTTCGATTCCGCGCAATTGCTGTATGTGCGGACATTCGTATGATGTATCGACAAATTTTGGTTCACCCTATGGATCGTCAATATCAACATATTTTTTGGCGACCTTCTTCCGAGGAAAATATTTTCGAATTTGAGCTTAAAACTCTTACTTATGGACTAACTCCTTCGTCATTTCTCACTCAACGCGTTCTTCGACAATTAGTGCTTAATGAGGGCAATAATTACCCAATCGCTTATCATGTCCTGATTAATCACACATTTATGGAAAGGTTCATATACAATTGTCGTTACCCAAAAAGGAAGTTGCTCGGTCCTATTACGTCCGAGAATTTGGAAAATTCTATGTTGACTATTGTTAAGAGAACACAGCGTCAGTACTATGAATTCGAGATTGCTCAAATAAAAGGGGGTAAACTCACTTCCAACTCCTTAAGAAAACTTTTGCCTTTTCTAGATTCTGGGGATCTTCTTAGGGTGGGCGGAAGTCTTCGTAATTCTTTAATGCCCTACGATTACAAACATCCTTTTTTGTTACCTAAGCGTGCAATCCTTTCTCGTCTTTCATGTGATTATTATCACAAATTGTCTTTACATTCTGGTCCTTGGAATACTCAAGCTTTAATTCAGCGCAAATTTGGGATCATCGGACAATGCAATCCATTTCAATTTTTTTGTTCTCTAGCTTACCTACTTGCTTCATACTTTTGATATACCACGCTCCGATTCGCAAAATGTTCCTTGCTCTTCTTTTAAACTTTCCAATCACATCCTTCGAAGTAGTCCCCTTCCGAAGATCCGAATGAGGGACTATTTTAACTCCGGAATCTTTTACCTCAGAGAACGCCATCATTTTAAATACAATTTAAGTACGTTGTGTACTTGGGAGGTAATGTGGTGGTTTCTCGTTGCCTTCCACATCGCAGTAGTGTGGTAGAATGTCATACCGACCCCTATGGTCTCTGCCAATCTAAGCACCGAAAGAGCCACTGCACTCTTTCGGGGAGCTGTCTGCCTGGTTCCTCATTAAAGACCCCACTAATTTGGTTGAACTAGTAGTTTGGTTCTTTCGATCACTGGAGCGCGGAAGCCATTCAACCTGTTCTAGTAATTTAGAACTTCTTCAAGGTGCAGGTCCATTCGGAATGGATAAATGAGCCTATTCCATATAAATTAATTATAGTAATTAGTGCGTCTAAAGTAGTTATGGTGCTTCTAGATTAAATTAATTAACAAGATAGAAACGTGGTTTAAGAAGATTATATTTGTACTGTTTGCGACTAACTCAAAATAAATATATTATGGCAGGTTTTAGAAATTTTATTGTAGCTACGAATTGTAGAAGAGGCGTGGAATAAGAACTGTTATTGTAAATAGAGTTTTCGTTACAATATATTAAGCGACCAAAGTGTGAAATAATAAGCAACACTTATTACTTTGACTGGTTTGGCATTAAGCAGGAACTTATATCACCATTTAATTTGTTCGTCTTCAAATTTTACTTATACTAATCTTATCTAGGCCATCTTAGTCTTAATTAAAGAAAATGCGACGCCAGCTTGACGCATTTGAATGGGTTAGATAAAGAGAGTCATACAGTTACATTTATAATAAAAAGTGCTCGTTACATATTACGTTGTCGTAACTTATTTACTGCATGAACTAGCACACCACATTACGAGACAAAGAGAGTGGAACTGGAATGGAATCTCTGTTTTGGTCAATAAATGATTGGTCAGGGGCTAGTTTTTCATACGTATGAAACTTATTCTTATAGCATCATTATGATGAAAGTAAAAGTTCCTAAAATTATAGTAATCCTTGTATATTTTAATTATGTGCTGAGTAATTCAGATACATATATGGTATGAATTGCATTTTGTAGCATGTCTGTCCTTTCAGGCTTTATTGCTAGACTATCCACCTTGGAAATCGGGTTCATAATTATCGAAACAAATAAATGAAACTACTGACTACTTATAACAATAAACAAATTAAGAATATTAAATCACGGTAAATAAAAAATGACTACAATAAGTTTAAAGTAGGTCGTTTTGTGATAAAATAACCTTTCCGTGTCACGGCATCAGGATGCTTGGCAGCTTTGAAATTGCTTGAGCTGTAATATCGATCAGAAGAATAAAATCGAGCGGCTAGAGATAGAACTAAGAGTCTTGTCTGAAAAGAGAAGTTCGCACGGTTAAAATATCAACACAACAGTTAGCCTTATTTGTTAGTCTAACGAGCGGGCCTAAAAGAAAAAAACGAAAGTCAGTCAAGAACGACTCGTCCGAAATACTGCAACAGAAGAAGAAACGGAAGTAAAGGGAAGGCGCGGCAAACTCAGTCGAAAATTTGCGTATGCGAGCGGGCATGTGTGCGTGCGTGCATGTGCGCGTGCGCACTCGTGTTCGAATCAAACTAATCCGATGAACCTACAATCCGACAGTAAAGTATAAAAATACAAAAAATAAAGAAACAAACAGTAATCAAAATATAACTAACATACAAATAAAAAAATATTATATTTATGTGCATACATAAATCTACGATGGCTTTACATAATCTATTTACTAATATTACAGTACAGGTGACGAACTTGCCTCACAGTAATCTGTTTAACATAAGAAAGAGGAGAAAAGTATGAATAATAGCACGATCACCAAATACAACTATTATATCTGAAGGATACCTTCAACTCAGTTATCTACCCTTATAAATAAACAGTGTTCAAAGCATACCCTCGTATAATTATTCTAATAGTTACATAATATCAGTAAACCGACCATGACGTAAGCTAGCAAAGCAACCCTGTGATACAAATTGATACTCTTCTACCCCCTCAGCTTAGTCGATCCTGAACCTCTCAAGTCCAACTTCCATGTACAGTGTTAATCTAATTGATTCTGGCTGTCTCGTTGATATCTGTTGTTCCAGATTTTGCCATGTTTTGGCGGGTTGTTGATGCGGTGGGTAGCTGGGCATTCTTCCTCTTGATTGCTCTCCAACTATACGATATCAAAATCCTGGGTCCACCGGTCTGTGGTTTTCGACCGACAGGATGGCTATTCGCCACAAGCCGCTCCATCGTCGGGTAGCTCGTCGAACAGGACTGACGGATGTGCAGCCCCAACGATTTCGCTCGTGTCCCCATTCCTTGGTACTTCACATAGTTGGAAAACTCCCACGAGTTGTTACCGTTCGGCTGCTCATCCTGTTTCGCTCGGAGGCGAAGCTGGGAAGATGTTGATTCCGCTAGGTCTGCTGTTGAAATCCTCTTCTACCCCTTACATAGTGCAAATAAATAAACGGTAACGTAAGTTGGTAAAACAGTTGCTTTATAAAGATTGGTACTCTTCTAATATTTACCTCAAGATTAGCCAGCATAATACGTTTGAAAAAAGATGTGGAATTTCCAGACCAAAAACAGATGAACATGGTCCAGAGGACTTAAGAATGGTGTAAGGCGCTGCGTTACGTTAATGATAAATTAGATGTGAAAGAATTAGAATTTAATTTTGAAAATACATGGACGCGCTTTGTATAAAAGATTTTGTAAATAGTCATGCTTAATCAATCAGGATATTTTAATTTTTGTTGCTATAGGATGATTCATATGGGAAAGTACAAATTTATTCTTCTAAAAACATTGTATTGTAAGAATGAGAGGACAATAACATTAAAAAACGACAAAGCGGACATGGAAATGTGACAAGCAGTTGCGTGTACATTTTCCACAAATAATCAACTATAAGTGTGACAACTGGTTAATTAAGCAAAGAATGAGCTTTAAAAATTAAATTTCCTTTAAAATTTTTATGAATAGTTGAAATATTCTTATATTAATCGTGTCAATGTAGTAGATCAACGACATGGAACATAATTTATGGTAACTTATCTAGCTTAATCTACTTAATAATACCAAATGTCTCTAGGTTTAGCGCAAATTTATGCTTGCGGTTTGGATCGTCAAATTCTTGCTGATATTCTTCTTTATGACTACATGTTTTTGTTTATAAAAATATAGTTTCCATTGGAATTAACTGCACTGAACAATTTCTGGTTCCATATTTTTAGATCTCCATATTTAATTAAATCTCTATACGTTGAAATATCAGTTTACGACCGTACATTTATTTTTTAATAGATTAAAATTAGCGGTTGACCTTGTACTAAGATTATTTATATTGAAGCAATAAATCGCAGTTATACTTTATATAATATCTAGCAATGATCAAATGTTTCATAACTCATGTTCTAATTTACATCCGTCTTTATACAACAAAATAACCTCAATACGTCATCGTTCTTTAAAGTTGTTGCGTTCCTATCACTTTAACGAGCTGTCAGTTTTGAAATTTATAAGAATCGTAAAAAATTCGCTTCCTTTGTTGCTGTTGAACTCGTTATCTTATCTGTTTTCATAGCCCTCTCAGTGTTATCGTTTTCCACGAATAATTAGCTGTGCTTTGTCTACAATTCGCACAAATTAACGTAAATATAATTTATTCTAGAATCGTCTCAAAATGGACTTTTTTGAAATAGAGCTACTTTTAATTAGAAACTCATAAAAATGGCATTTTAACGAGGATAAATGCATTATGGAACTTATTTTAAATAATATCTCGACATTGAAATTTATTTAGTATTTTTAAAGTGGATATATGTAAATTAACGTAATAAAACTCATTTTTCGGTCTTTATAAATACAATAAACCTTTTTTACAGTTATTTTTTAGGAAAATACATATTTACACGCAGATGAAATGAATGCTTTTAATTTTACAGATTTAAAAAAGGGATTCGTTCTTAAAAGATGTGTCCTTAATTCGTTTTATTTTACATGGGAATACACATCTTGCTAAAATATATTATACAAGGTAAAATTTAAACATTGGAAAATTTTATTTTCAGATTTATTTTCTCGCAGAATGCGGTACTCAATGATCTCTCGTGACCTCATTATCACATGTGACAACGTCTGTTTGAGGTCGCAAAATTTATTGCAGTGACTTAGGCACAGCGAACTACACTTATGAGGATGCAACTAGTAAATATAAAATAACTATCGTGCCTTCCTTTTAATTCCTTTGCCTGACTAGCTCAACGGAAACTATACTGTGGAACTCACAAAATGAAATGAAACACGTCAATCCTAAGAAACATCTATACATTCAAAAACATTTTACTTTCATACAAAAGAATATCGATCAGTTTACAGCTTAAGTTCGTACATAAAAGTTATTCCTAAATTATTACTAAAATATTATTTACCTCATTTTTGTAAATATGTACAAAATCCTCTTTATTTATAAGTGGATAATTCTTCTGTCTTTTATACTCCGCTCATTAACAATTATGCTTGCTCGTATTAATGTTAAATAACTCTTATCAAAAACTCATCCCTATTGTAATTATCGGCATTAAATATTCCTTGGTTCCATTCCACATGTCCAAAAATATTAGTTCGCAAAGTGCATGTTATTTTTAATTAATCAAACTCAGAGTATTCTCTTGCATGAGGATTATTTGTGTTGAAAATTGTTCAATTCTCGTAGTTTTTAAACAAATAACTATGTTTTATTTTCATGCAAAGTTCTACGTAACTTATTGCATGTCATTAAATGAATTATAAATTGTTCAAACTTATACGTTTAAATCTTTACTCAAAGCTACATATTGTTTGGCTTAGTAAAAAATGAATGAACGAATCTTAATTACTTCCATTTATATACAAATATATGACTGACTTTGCATTTCAATGACAATGAAATACGCCTACGTTTATACAGGGCAGCAAAGTTAAATATTTAGAAATTTTAACTTTTCCCTGTTTACTTCATTGTTTATCATAAATATATATATATATATATATATATATATATATATATATTGTCGTGGAAATTATAAGTTAAATAGGTTTAGATAATAAATTTTTAACAACTGTCTATATGGGAAATAGGAACAATTTAGTTACGCACCAAATTAATGAGTTTAGATAGTTAAAACGGGCGGTAATGAAGATATTTTTGTATTTCTAAATCAGAAGGTTAAAATTGCATAAAAGGGGGAAGCTTTAGAATACATGAAAACTTAAGGATACGCATAAGTAGTTGTAATATTTTAAATCAAGCGCATCGGATAAGAAGTGGAGCGTCGCGTATAGAAAATCAATAATTTAAACGCATATTCCCATTTAAATAAACGAAAACGTTCGTTATACAAATCTTAAAAGACTCGAAAACTCGGAATTATTATTTTAAACGGACAATTTGCTTAAAAGAAACACCTGTTAGTTAAATGTCAAGTTCAAAGAACTGAAATATACGTTGGGACAAAATTCTAGAGAATCGTTTGCAACGGTCGGTGCGACAAGCTGTTGAAACAACAAATGCTTTGAAGACGAAGTGAAATGAAATATCTATAATGTAAAACAGACAGAGAACACGTATATTAAAACGTTGCTTACAACACACGACTAAAATACACGGGAGATTTGAAAGCCAACAACAATATCGATTTTCTGTAGCTTGAGAGGGGTTCTAAAAGAGACAATAAATATGGGTGAAACGAAGAAAGGTAGCTAGAGGGTTAAACGTTAAAACGCGGAAAAAGCAATATAATTGGTCGAAGGCTAGCAGTTTTGAGAAGCTCGTGTCCGTTACATGTTGTTGAGCGAATTTCTATGTAACAGTACGATAAACTTTTTCGGACGTTGAAATTCGTTACGAACAAAATTTTGAGAATCGGTTTTAGAAAATAAGCTTTTCGATGAAAAGCGGGTCCGCGAAGGGTATTGAAAAGCGTATAAATACACTGGGATTATTATTAACGCTCTCTTACATCTCTTAGATCTTATAACGCTGAGATCTCTTACTTACTTGCTATTACGTGCTAATTGTCGCTTATTAGTTGAATTATTATACAACATCCTATTGAAAAGTGTATAAAAGCTGTTAGTAACATATCGAAAATGTATTGAAAGTGTGATTTGCACAAGTGGGTGCTGGCTTATCAAAGGTGCTGTTTTAAACTAGTATGCGTGAAGTGTAGTGGTTATGAAAGGTTAAGCTTGGTCGAGACCATTATCCGAGTAGAAATACTAAAGGTGGTTGCAGAGATTCGGATAGCGAGGGGAGATCAGTTGGATCCAGGCATAATTACGGAGTGTATAATAACACAACGACGAGAGTTTTGGTACACATCTTCAGAGGTAACAAAGGAAGAAGCTTACTCCAGGTAAAGAAATTTAATTTATTGCCTTTGCTTGAACATTTGTGCTGATATTTTGTGCTTGAGTGTTTTGACTTATTGAGGGTGTATTTTATTACCATGAGAACTCATTTAAAAGGGGTATATGTACAGGACAATTAATATTGATCGTTTAAAATGTTTATTAATGACATAAAAATGTTGTTGTAAAGAGTAAACAGTTCTTTAGCTTTATTTTAAACTAAAAATGCGAGGTTTAAAAGCATTTAGAATAACTGGGTTATACTGAGCTCAAAATAGACCAGAATAAAAATCAATTTAGGGTTGCACGACGGGCCCATCTACTTGTCTAAAATAAAATTGTTGGTATATATTAAAATCATGAAATTTTAAAAGATTTAAAGATTGAGATGGTAACATTTTTTTATCAAACTGTATATACAAATGTGTAAACATTTTCGTGCTAATGGAAACTTGTGTAAATAAAAAAGTTGTATATCTTGTTGTGTTTGAGTGGTAATTTCATTTGACTGCGTTTGTGAGAAAGGAATATACTTAGGATGGTAGGTATTAAAAAAGATGCAGATTTCTGAGCTAGCCAGGGTGGGTGTGCAGAAATGAGGCGTTCCAAAGGTATTGTAAGAATTTTTCTTTATTGTAAAAAAATTTTATGACGGCTCCAAGAAGGCGATCCCGATTTTTTTGAGTTCCACAGCAATTTTATGGCACCCAATCCGTGGGTGAAATCCACTGCAATATATATATATATATATATATATATATATTGCTGTAATTATAGCGTTAATTTAGGGGTAGGTTTAAGTCATTGGGGTTGTAGAATAAGCAAGGGAAACTTCCAAGTAACAGAAGCACGGAATTATAGATATTAGAAGAGTAAATAGGTTATTATAAAAATTATTAGTTGCGAGCACACTGTATACAGCAGTACAAACAATTAAAACACATATCCAAGAGTAGCTACTGGCAAAAATTAGGATTTATAAAAGGTATCGAAACGCATTAAAATTAAATCAGTGGAAAATCTGCATGAAGTGGCTAGATAAACATTCATAAAGTGTGTAAAGATATTATCATAAAACGCACGCAGAAATTATGCATTATTTAAAAGCGTACGTGATCTTAGAGAATCCAATTTATTGGGAAATAAACAAACACCAAATTTATTCAATTTAGATTATAATAAAGGCCAGCAAACAAGATACGTGATTAATATGTACAAAAATTCCTGGGATTCCTGAAGTAAATACAAGCTATAACAATTGAATTACGTGACTTCAAGCACCGCGTCATGCAAGTAGAAGACATACAATTGGTAAATTTTCCCAAAATAACAAGTGATAATATGCTTGACCTCGCCTAGCACGTGAAGCCAGCAAATCACAAACAAAAGTGGGACGATCCTATAAATATCTTGAGAATGGAATATCAAGTTAGTATACTTTGAAACTTGGCAGTGACTATGCTTGAGAGCGCCAAATATTTACGCGCATAATAAATGTTTGTTAACAGTGAAATTCTAAAGTATAATTGTGAATATTGTGCCGTACTTCTGAGACGGCTCTGAATGTCCGTCTGAATGTCCGTCTGAATGTCCATCTGAAGGTCGATCTAAATGTCAATCTGAAGTTACCATCTCAATTACGATACAAATTACAATCATAAATTACAAGTAAAATAATGTTACGATTCCCGTAGAACTTTTAAAATACAATTTTGGAGAATGCTGCCTGTTCGAGCAAATTGAGGGTGAATATTCTATTACGAAAATGGAAAACTTTTCATTGAAATAAACGCACCGATAACGATTTGGATATCGACTTCAATTCTTGGGAGCACCTATGAAAATAGTTCAGGTTAGAGATTTTGATATGATTTATTTTTGAAACTGTTTTTCCTCAAATATTTTTGATATGATTTATTTTTATACTGTTTTATCTCAATCATAATTTAAAGTGTAAAAGCCGACAAGTTGGGGATTTCTTGTAAAAGTTTTATGAAAAGTTACAGACAGCTTGAAACGATTCAAAAAGTCTTTAAAGGTAATTAAAAAGCTCGTTTTGCTGGCTTGATTTTGTAATAATTTGACAGAT
Source organism: Platerodrilus igneus (assembly GCA_036346225.1). NCBI lineage: Eukaryota > Metazoa > Arthropoda > Insecta > Coleoptera > Lycidae > Platerodrilus > Platerodrilus igneus. Next base: position 643,429 of record JARFIW010000691.1, on the reverse strand, counting down.
GTATATGATACAAAAAGGGGAGAAGATAGTTAAAAGTGTTGTAAATATTCAATCATTATACCATGTACTATAGAAGTGCTTTATTTAATTGAATCAGCTAGTCGAGGCAAAAGAAAATTATAAATTTACATTTTCACAAGTGTTTGAGTGGTATAAGGGGCTGTGAGAGAGAAACAGGGGTTATCATAGCAAATTATTGCCCTCGATCGTAAGGACTGTGAGTTATCACATCATAAAAAAAATTGTGCTGCCCAAACAAGGGGCGGCGAATATCACAGCAATATATATATATATATATATATATATATATATATATTACTTTTTTGTTTTTATTACGAACGATACTAATAAATAGAACTCGGTGTTGGTTTTTGGGATGCTTTCGTTCGAAAAAATTATATACTATATATCCATTTATTTATCACTACGTTTCGGGTATTTTTGTACCCTTATAAAAAAACTGTTACACCAAAATACACCACACAACCAACACAAAATAAACAACACAAGCACGCCAATAATCTATAAAACCTTACCATACATTCAATACCTGACTCCGAAATTAGTAAAAATTCTATACAATCCCTCTACAAAAATCACTTTTAAATATAACAAATCAATCAAAAACCTATTCACCAAATTAAAAAACCCAACAGAAAAAAATGTTTTGTAGTAATATAGTTTACAAAATCCAATGTAGTTGCAATAGTTTTTACATAGGTCACACAAGCCAATGGTTAAAAAATAGAATCATCCAACACAAGTCGGACGCTAAAATAGGAAAAAGGTCATGTGCACTATCTAACCACATACAATCAACTAAACACTCACCAAAATATTCAGAAACTATAATTCTTGATACAGAAGAAATATATTTCCAACGCATATTTTTAGAAGCATATCACATTCAAAAAGAAAAAACAGTATGAATGAAAAATCCGATACTCAAAATCTAAGTACAATATATTCACTACTTTTTCACCACTAATGACTTTAACATTCTTTACATCAAACAGGTTTATATGTATGTATAGCAGTAATTTGTTATTGACACGTACTATGTATTAAAAAAAATGATAACATGCTCTCACATGTACGTAAATATATACGTATATACTTTACACTTTTAATTTTTTTACCATCTAACAACATTAAATTTTACAATTTTACAGTACAGTTTCACATAATTCTAAAAAAAAAAATCTTAATTTTTGACTAACCAGCTATTCAAAGTATGCACATGTAATTTTTTTTTAATATTTGACATTTAATGTCAACGTCAACGTTACAAGCTGTTAAATAGTTTTAGTTATTAGTTAATAATCTTTAAATTTATATAGAATCCACATTAATGTACGTATAACACATAATTGTAAAGTTATAGCTGTTTTCACTCTTTTTTAGCACATGATAGAGGGTAAAAAAATACCCGAAACGTAGTGATAAATAAATGGATATATAGTATATAATTTTTTCGAACGAAAGCATCCCAAAAACCAACACTGAGTTCTATATATATATATTGCTGTGAAACCACCAAAATCCGGGAACTACGCTTTTCGAATCGAGCCACACAGATTGGGCGCCAAGAATGCTGTGAAACCTATGAAAAGCTATTAACTTAACTGGTCCGTTGACTTTCTTCTGTTACTCGCCTCTTTACTCTTTTCCGCCTCGGCTGCTCACCTAGTTAAACCTTCATCCTCATTCATAAAAAAAACAAACACATTCCTATCACAAACATCAACGTTAACTCTATTTACATCAATATTCACAATACATTAAAATTTCAAAATTAAAATTCAGCATAAATTTCAGTATCAGAAAATTTCAAGATTAAATTTGGTTATCATTTTAATGTGCATCCAGAATTAAAGTCCTTGTAGGATGCCTACTAATTACTATAACAATATATGCAGACCTGAGTCTGAGTACAAAGGGAGCATCTCCCACCCCTTTACGTTAATTAACCAGGTTCGTCTAATTGAGCTCAAAGACATACCCAAATTTTCATCATAATCAAGAACATAAATACTAAATACCCCTTTCTACTTAAACAAGAAAATTTCACCTTAAAATTAAAATTTTGTTGTTAGTACAATTTCACTACTGTCCATTTTAAGTAAATAAATTATAAAGTTATTCAACACACACCAAACATCAAAAATCGAACAACAAAGCATAAGTTACCTGAAGGTTAATGCACTCGGGCTCCAATGTACATCGTCCTCTGTTAATCGCACCAATCCAACTAGGTTATGTTTAGGTCCTCCTATTGCTGGTCGCCTTTAAAATTTTCTACACCACCATTCATCTAAAGTTGTTTCAGGGCTTTTCCGGAACTCATTTGTGTATATCTGAAGCTTGTTTTGTGGATCCAGACACGTTTACGAATCATTTAATTATTAACACCCCCGAAAAATAGCAAAGAAATGCATACTTCTTTCACCAATATACGCCAAAACTGCCTACTTTTGTGTATTCATTTGTCGTTGCAAATTTGACTAATTGGAACATTGATACTAGACTTTATTACCTTGTATCTTCTTTTCTAAGTGCACTAAATTACATTCATTGTAGCACGTAAAGAACAAACTGTTTTAAATCACCAAAATATACGAGCAAACTGTTTAAATTATTCAATCAAAATCGGACAAACTAAAAGCACGTGTTTAAACGCAATTCGAATCCAAAACGAAAATCTAAGAGTAGAAACTCATAATTAATCCGGGTATATATAGTGGTTAGCCTGTCCTAGGTCTTGTCCCCAATTAAACGGCCAGTTTCTAGAATTTCAAGTACTATGTTCCCATCTCCGACCGAACCATGTGAACGAAATCGGTAAATCTACAAAACAAATAAAATGCACACGCGCCAGTTGAAAATCTCAGAATGAATTCTCACACGGCACGCAACGTCTGGGAATAACTAATTAAATTTTCAAATATAACAGACAATGATTATTATAACTCTCAATTCTGCCTCTTAAATTTTCAACCAATCGCAACCCAGTGACGTTGCTCCACTCATCGACATATACTATAATTGAACTCAATCTTGCGCATAAAATTATACTGTCTCAGATGCTACCCTGTTCCGAGTAGGTAAACAAATCGATACTTCTGTAGTATACGGTTATTTTCAATCCATGTGGACTGTGAAATAACCCACCTTATTAGCATTTCCGTAACTAATTAAGCTACGTTTCTCCAACATTGACACTGTAACCAATTTGTTTCAATACTGCAAATTTTACTCATGAAACGATACTATTTAAAAATACGCAATGGATGTTACAATCGAATCCATAATTCTAAACTAACCAAATTCTACGAAAATTTGACATATTATTGGGTTTTACCAGCTTTTATACATATTATATGTCTACTAATGGTTGACTATTAAAACTCCAATTAAAATAATACACCATTTAGATTTTTAGTGAATCCTAGATTAAATATACCAATTATATTATCTGTACATACTTTGTATTAATACCGAAACAGTTACAATTAAAATTGAGTTAGATTATATAAATTTTGCACGTAATTTCTCTTTGTTATCTTTACTCGGAATAATCAAAATTACACGTAGAGCTATTATTACTACTAATCTACATATTTTATAGACATGCCTCTTGTTTATAATAAATTATAATCTGATTCATGTTTAATGAAACGCGTTAAATGAAATGTTTATACTTCATTTGTTTAAATTATACGCGTACCTTTTCAATATACCAAAGATTTATAAACGGTGATTAAAATTATTTTACTGTGATTATTTAGATTATGGTCTAGAACACCAAATGGTCTAAATATGAGTATATATATATATATATATATATATATATATATATATATTACAGTAAATAAGATGAAATAATAACTTAGACTTTTATGTAAAGCCCAAAGGATCATTTCAAATCGAGCTAGTAATTGAAAGATGGAAAATATAAGGCCTTGGACAGGTTCTTGAACCTGCATCTTGGTTTTGCCGGAACAATGCGTTTACCAATTACGCCACCGAGACCGATGACGACAATTGGGAAATTTACAAATTTAACTCGCGTACACAACTATACATAAACCTAACTTTCAATTACGTTTGGCATTTTTTTAATTAAACTCGACAGATATGTTTAACCACTCAAAGGTAATAATTGATAAAATTTTGTTGCGATAGATCAAGTGGTATTGGTATACCTGACACTTCGGTCAATTCATTTTAACATTATTATCCGGTGTATTTCTTAAAAGTTTTAGTTGATTTTGCGTTGAAATTGTTTTGAGGGTGTGATTATACCTAGCTCCCTACAGTAGAGGACAAAGAATACTACTATAGTAAGCCTGCTTATCGTAAAAGGCGACTAAAAGGCGCAGCAAGGGGCAGCAGCTTTGCTGGTTAAAAGGTATTGGAGGAGAGTCGGTTGGTCTCGGGCGATCCTCAATAATTTACAAGGTTGTTGGGGGTTGGCGGTGACAGATGCGGTTTTTTGCTAAAATCTTTAAAAACTGCGTTGTGGAAAGATATGGGAACCTACCACAATATTTCCCAGGTATGCGTGGCCTATAACACGAACTATGTATGATGAAGAGCCCACAAGTAAAATTCTTGTTCGGAGGTAAAATATCCCCTCATTCGGATCTCCAGGAGGGGGTACTTGGTGCTCGTCATCGTAAGAATTTAAAACAATGGTTTGTTTTAGTGATAGGGACTTGGAATGTAAGATCATTACTTAGAGTAGATCAGGTAACGAATTTATTAGTCAAAATGAGAAGGGTAAAGCTGGACATTTTAGGCATTAGTGAGGTTAGCTGGGCAGATAGTAATAACTTTTGGAAAGATAATTATAGAATAATTACAACTTCTTCAACTAATGGGCAGGCAGCGGTTGGAATAGTGTTAGGTAAAAGATTAAAACGTAAAGTTAAAGAGTACTTACAATTTAGTGATATAATAATTATGGTTAGATTGAGTACGAAACCCACAGACACTGTATTAGTACAGTTTTACATGCCAACAACCCGGTACGAGGATGAGGAAGTAGAAAAGGTATACGAGGATATTAATAGTATAGTGAGAAAAGTAAAGGGAGATGAGAATTTAATAGTTATGAGCGATTTTAATGCGTCAGTGGGAGAAGATAGTGAGGGAAAAATGGTAGGAAAATTTGGGTATGGTAGACGAAATGATAGAGGAGAAAGATTAGTTAAGTTTTGCCACGAACGTAAATTAGTAACTGCAAACACCCTATTCGAACAACATGTTAGAAGAAGATATACCTGGAAAGCGCCAGGTGATAGGGTTAGATACCAATTAGATTATATTCTAGTTAAACAAAGATTTAGAAACCAAGTTAAAAACTGTCGTAGTTATCCAGGGACTGATAGCTAGCGATCATAACTTAGTTAAAATAAAGTGTAATCGAAAATTCAAAAAATTGAGAAAGTCTAAAAGAGAGGATGGGTAAGCTTTTTGATAGTGAAGTAAAAGAGGAATATAAATAAGTATTAGATAATAAGATCAAAGAGATAACTATAGGAGAGAACGTAGAAAATAGATGGGAAGGAATAAAAAGCGCTGAACATGATACAGCAACACACACTATAGATAAGAAAAAAGTAGAAATGAGAAAACCCTGGGTAACAAAAGAGATATTAGATTTAATAGAGAATAGAAGAAAGCTTAAACCTTTCAGAGAATTGGATAGTGAAAGTAAGCAAAAATATAATAGAGTTAAAAATAAGATAGCACATGAGTGTAAAAAGCTAGAAATAAATGGATGGAGGAGAATTGTAAGGGAATACAAGATGATTTGAGAGTAGATAAGACAGACAGGGCATGAAGGGCAGTTAAAGAGTTTTTCGGGGAAGAAAGAAAAAAGTAATGGTGTTAAAGATGCGAATATTGAGCTTCTAATAAATAAAGTTGAGGTAGCAGATAGATATTTAGAAGATTTATATAAAGGGAACGATATGGATGAGTTAGAGAACGACCAAGAAGAGGATGTAGATATAGGGTTTTCAATATTAAGAGAAGAATTTGATTGAGTTGTGAGGGATCTTAAACTAAATAAAGCGTCGGGGACAGACGATATACCCGAATAAAATATGCAAGTCAGTAAACTTTAGACAGATTATATGAACTAGTATAAGTAATATATGACACAGGTGAGGTCCCGATAGATTTCGAAAAAAAATATTATTATCCCAATCCCAAAAAAGTCAGGAGTTGATAGGTGTGAGAATTTTGGAACGATTAGTTTAACTTCCTACACTTCTAAAATACAAACAATAATAATTAAAAATAGAGTAGAAGCTTTGACTGGTTTTCGTAAAGACAGAGGGACTAGAGAACCGACACTAATGATTAGGGTAATTATCTAAAAAAAGGTTACAAAAAAATAAAAAGACTTATTTCGCGCTTGTACATTTAGAAAAAGCATTTGGTAGGGTTAATTGGATTGTTATGTTTAGGGTTTTGCGAAAAATAGGGATCTCTCATAGAGATAGAAAAATTATTTACAGTCTATATAAAAACCAAAGCTAGTAATTAGATTTGATGAAATAGAAAAGAAAGCTAAGATTAGAAATGGTGTTAGACAGCTACTAGCTCCCTTGATTTTTAATGTTTATATTGAGAAAGATTTAAACTTGGCTAAAGAGAGAAAAGAGATAGGTATTAGTGTCCAGGGACAAAAAGTAGACATGTTATGTTTTGCAGATGATATAGCAATTATAGCAGAGTCTAGAAAAGAGTTAGGAGAGTTTTTAGATATTTTAGATGAGATACTACAGAGTAACTATAAGTATGAGAGTTAACTCAGGAAAGACAAAGATAATGACAAGTGAGTTACAGCCTAGTTCTAAACCAAAATTAAAAATAGGTAATACCGAGTTAGAGGAGTATGGACATAGCAGAAGGGATATAGTACCTAGAATAGCTTAAGCTAGAAAAACGTTTTTAAAAAAGAAAGACTTACTAATAGCTAATAGTATTAGTTTAGATAGTAGAAAAAGTCTCTTAAAGTCGTACGTATGGAGCGTTCTGTTATACGGTAGTGAGACTTGGACAATTAAAGAGGTAGACGAGAAAAAGGTAAAAGTTTTTGAAACATGGTGTTATAGGAGAATGTTAAAGATTAGTTAGACAGATAGAGTAACAAATGAGGAAGTTTATAGAAGGATAGGTGAGGAATCCTGTATTTAGAAATAATTAAAGATCAGAAGAGATAGAATGATAGGGCACCAGTTAAGACATGAGGGACCATTTAATAAGGTCTTAGATTATAGACTACCAAATAAAAATAGAGTAGGAAGACCTAGACAAAGCTATATTAGTCAAATTATTAGAGATTTAGGTTGTGAAGGGTATGTAGATCTCTTTAGACTAGCTCAGAATAGAAAAGAATTTAGAGCTGCGTCAAACCGACCTTAAGTAAGTTCGAAAACAAAACAAAAAAAACAAATAAAAATAGGTTAACTAATTGTCACCATGACATAGCTCACAATTAGTTAGCGGTCTGGCATGTTGGCAGTGATTCGTTGCTTAAGCCTTACCATAACATATAATTTAACACTTTTTCCTTTTTGGAGGGGATAACCAGGTAATATTTCATTTCCTTATAAATGGGAATTATGTAAACATGTTGAAGTTTTTTAACAACCATCCGGTTGCTAATATATATGTAGAGCCAGCTGGATAGGAAAAAGATAGAAAGATATAGGAAGACCTAGACCAAACTATATTAGTCAAATTATTAGAAATGTAGGTTGTGAAGGGTATGTAGAGCTTTTAGACTAGCACAGAATAGAAAAAAGTTAGAGCTGCGTCAATCCGACCTTAAGTAAGGTTGAAAACAAAATGTGGATGATTATATTTACAGTGCGTCAACGTAGAAATTACGGCGAGTTGAGCGAATTCGACAAAAGTCGAATTGCTTGGGTTGTGTGAAAGATGTTTTTCGTTCAGTGAAATTGCAAATCGACTTATCCGGAACCAATCCGCAATTATACTTTGTTATCTAATATAGACTAGGGAGCACCAGAAATATTGTAAGAAAAAGAACGGATGGCCGAGGACAAGTCAATGAGGTGCAAGATCGCCATCATCACCCAATGGCACTAAGAGACTGATTCTGCAGTACCAGATCAATTGCTGATCACTGATCAAGTAGAGCAGGTCATAATGTAACTCTTTTAACGGTTTATCGCCAAATTAGGGCTCTCAGCTTGGAATCCTATCGACCACATCTTGTGTTATCGCTTATGGCTCAACACCGACAGCAACGTTTAGAGTTTGCGATTACACTGAAACCTGGAGTGATGAATCTCGATTCTGTTTATATATGCATGATGGCCGCATGAGAGTCAGATGAAGACGTGGGGAATGTGCCAATGTTAAATTTTCTTTTGAACATATGGTTAAGTAGGTATCATTTAGTGTTCATCTAAGGCAACATGAACGCCGACCGCTATGTTAACCAAGTTGTGGAACCCCGTATCCTTCCTTATTTCCAACAGCTCAAAGACCCACTTTTCGAGTAAGAAAATGCCTGTCTTCAAGCAGCGAGGACTACTCTCAACCGATTACGCCCATGTCAATATTTTATCATGGCCACCCAGATCTTACGATATTCGCCAATTGAACTAGTGGGACATTATGGGTAGAAGACTGAGAAACTTAGCAAATCTTCCTCGTACATGGCTCCGGCATGAGTTGCAGGTTGCTCAGGACACAATACCCCAAGAGGACATCGACCACCTACTGGATTCGATGCCACGAAGAGTGAGGGAGTGTGAAACAAATAGAAGGAGGCAACACATTATCAATAAAAATTGTGTTTATCTTTTTCAAAATTTTAATCAATTATTACCATATCTGCCAAGTTTGGTCAAAAATTCTCAACCATTCTTGGTGTTGCAATTTCTATGTCACCGAGAATATTATATACAAATTAGGTACCATTTTAAACCGTATTACGTGATAACAACTTGTTTACTACTTCACTTTATTTAAAGTAGGACGCCATGTAACGCGACTAGAGAACGGAACTGAAATAGAATCCGTTTCAACTATAATATGGCTTTATTTCATACGCATTCAAACTATTAAAATAACTTCATTAGTATAAAAGTAAAAGCACCTATTGCGTTCTCAGTAACTTAAATATATGTGAATGATTAAATAATATTGATTTAATGGTTCCGCAGTCGTACGGTACATTAGTTTCAGTGCAATCTTACTACATTCACCGAATTTAATAACCATGGTTATAAATTATAGTGAATCTCAGATAGACAATATAATAAATCATAATGCATTCTAGATAGACAAAATGACAGACCATTACTCAATCCAGATATACAAAATTATAAATCATATCGCATTCCAGATACATAAAATTATATATCAATATGTAACGCTCGCGCGTTAATTAAGCACACATTTGTCAATAGAAAAGCATTTATTAATTTTACCTAGTTAAAACGAGCTTTAAGCAGGAATCCCAGTAAAATTTTATAGAAGCTAAAGCTTATAATAGGGATATTTAATTATAATTTAAAGTAAAATACAAAAATAAACCGAAAAGCACTTAATACATTTTTATACAAACTTCAACAACGACCAGGATTTAAACATTTTGCACATCAAATTACAAAAATACTGACATACTTAAGAAGATAATTCTCCTACGAAACAGTATTGGTAACAAATCTCACGTATTGAAACAAACCAAAATCACTGTAAATTACCCAAAGAGACAGGAACCCCTAAAACGTCATAAAAGCTGATGCGAAGAGAATGTTAAGAGTTCACACGGACTGATACCATTGAACTTAACCATAAGATAACTTATCCGCATAAAATAAGAGAATGAAATTTTAATAAAAGGGTGAGAAACTAAATGAACTAAGTTAGAACGGAATTAGTAAAGAGAGGTAACGAAAACGAGAACGAAATTATGCGTAAGTGACAACGTTGGCTCCTCGACGAGGTGGCCGACGAAAGTGACAACAGATTTGTGTAGGGTTTTCAGGAGCCGATGTCGTATTATTTTGAGAGTTACTGGATGCGTAGAGACCAGAAAGATGATACACGTAAATCCTGGACGGGTTGACAAATTGGTTTCACTTGTCAATAGAAGTTAAAATTTGGAGTGTATTATCGTGCCGAACAAGTACACACCAGGTACATCATTGGTGTTAGTGGATATTTCGCATAGTTAGTTATAAGAACCATTTGGAACATTAGAACTGTGAGAATATTATGAGCTTTTTTTAAATTTATAGTGTATAATTATGTACTTGTGGATCTAAAGTCAAAATGCTGGTATCTATGTAGTGGAAAATTAATATTCTGCTCTGTTGGGCAATGAAATAGCAACAGAAGAAGTTGTATTTAAATTTAAGCATAATATTATTAGCGAAAAAGTTTGAATACTTTAAGAGTAAAAAATATGTAATGTAAACCCAAGTATGGAACTACTGTTAGTTAAGGAATGTAAACTCAATATTTTAAATGCAAAAAAGATGGAAAGGAAAAACGTTGGTATTGTTGCTAAGGATATTTTCGAATAAATGAGATTTAAAATGCCGCATACATCAATCAGGGAAAAATTAGAATAATAGAATGGTAGTATTATTTCATCTTATTAACTGTAATCCGTTAGTATTTATTAACTTACCTTGTGTAAAAAACTACCTACAATATTTATATATTTAATACTTGGCATATCGCCGTGATTTTGAGCGTTGCTTCCTGTCTCTAACTGAAAGAAGTCAAAAACTTGACAATGTCAGATATGACTGAAAAAAATTTTAAACGTAATTGAAAGTTAGGTTTATGTATAGTTGTGTACTCGATTTAGATTTGTAGATTTTCCAATTGTCGTCATCGGTCTCGGTGGCGTAACTGGCAAATGCATGGTCCCAGAAAGACTAAGATACAGGTTCAAGTCCCGTCCCTTATATTTTCCTTCTTTCAATTACTAGCTCGATTTGAAATGATCATTTGGGCTTTGTATAAAAGTCTAAGTAATTATTTCATCTTATTAACTGTAATACTTTAGTATTTATCAACTTACCTTGAGTAAAAAACTACCTAAAATATATATATATATATATATATTAACGCTCGGTTAAGACACAGTGGTCTGTATTTTTTAAACATGAACAAATAAAAATAAAGCAATGAACTTACCCGAGATCTGCGGCTCACTTTAAATAGGTGTTTAAAAGGTGAAATTTAGGATGGTCATTGAAGGAAGGCAAGGATCACCAATTTAGAAATTTAACGTTGTCGAACCCACTCTAAGACGGGTGCAAGGGGTTATTTTGACGTACACACCGATGCCACAATTTACTAGCAAACCGAATCACACCGATGTTTGTTACTATCTGTTTTAATTTTGTTATTGTCAGAATTGGCATATGTTTCAATTTATCTATAAATTAAAATAACCTGAATTGAATGCTATTCTGGCAATAATTTATCGGATTAATAAACTGTAATTTAAAAATAAAAGGAATATGTTGCCGGTGTTACCAATATATATATATATATATATATATATATATATATATATATAATGCTATGAAAGGAAGGTAATTTAAGAGTAGATTAAATCATAGGGGTAGTAAGCTAAATATAAATAGTATTATCGTTAAGAAAACCAAACAATTCCACTATTAAGTAGTAGTAAATGGACTATTTTACATAAAGTCAATAGCGAGCACACTGTATATAAATCATAAACAATTTAATTCATAAGAGAGTAGCTCATTATTCAATAATCAGATAGTATTTAGCAAAAATAATAATGTGTACGTCGTATAATACGTTCTAAGTTAAATATACAAGTCCAGAACTGAAAAGAAACGAGCAAAAATGAGGTTTTAATTGAATCAAGTTGCAACAAAATTAACACGTAATCGGTGAAGATAAACACACTGGCATACTGGCTATTTAATAAGATCATTAAAATATCAACGCATAAATAAGTAAACGCGTTCAAATACGCCATTACTAAAGATATGAATACGTGACCAAAGACATTGTATTGCATACAATCCTACATATTTGGAGTAACAAACAATAAGTAACAGGCGGTCCGCGATTTGATAAAGTTTGGACTATAGTCGACACAAACATAAAGATGTGATAAAAATGCAATAAAATTTGGACTCTCTGCGAAATTTGCTACACAAAGTTAAATGTCTACGTATGAAAAGAAGCATCTGAACAAGAATCGGAACAGGAAATACCGAGTTTTGCAGAGATAAGCACAAGGTACGATGCCTTCATCAACAAACACGCGATGAACACCAATAAGAAAAATAGATAGGAGTCTATAAATACTATGAAGACCTTATAAACATTCAGTATCTGTTCAACCAAGGCACTAAAAACACCGATTAATAGTGAATTATTACGTAAAAGTGAAATTAGTGAAAATTAATATTTTATTTAAATAGTGAAAATTAAAAGTGCCAATTTATACAACGAGAAGTAGCCGTTTTGATATTAAAACGTAAGATAAACTATTAATTAAATTTTATTCTAATATGTATGAATTTAGGGTTCTAAGTATCCGTTTGAATGTACTTCTGAATGTACGTTTAAATGTACCATTAAACAAACTTCGAGAATATTCTAAAAATACTTCTAAATAAGCTTACAAAGAAACATAAAATAAACGTCAAGATACTCAAATTAAACTACAAGTAATCCCAATTCGAGGGAAAATTTCAAGCAACAATTAATTAATCATTCTGGTCAACAAGTGAAGAAACTACTCTAACGAGTCAAGCTGTAACAATCCATCGATATTCAGAGGCAGCTTTTAGAGACGCGCAGGAAAAACACAGGTAAGAGATTTTATTCATTATTAGTATAAGACTGTTTTTCAATTTTTAGCACTAATATCTGCTATATCAAATATCTGTAAGGATCATCAAAGATCATTTGAGAATTTGAATAATAAAGAAGGAATCGTTTTGAACGTTCAAAATGTGGTTATAAGTAATTACAGTGGTATTTTTACTGGCTTTCAGGGGACATCAATTTTGGTAGAATCAGATAAATATCAATATTTTGCTCAGAGGCTATTTTTTGAATATTAAACAAATTAATAAGTTATTGACATAAAAGTGTACATATTATCGATTATTATATTGTGTATTTTTAGATTCTTTTATTTTCATTTTCATTTACATTATTTTAATAGATAGGTAATAGAAAGAAAAGGAGTTAAACAATCTTCATTGTCGTGACGTAGGACACTCTGTGTTTAATTGATTGCGCTAGCCTAGACATACAAATTCAAAGAATTATAGGATTTAGAGACGCAGAGGAATAAGGCTGAGGATGAACACAACAGTAAAGTTGTAAAAGGCGACGGCTACGTTAGGGGCTGTGACATAACAAAGTTGTATAACGAAATAATCGTGGGCCGAGGTAACAGCAAAATTAATACGAAATCAAATCGGGGGACTATTTCACAGCAATTTATATGACGCCCAACATTGGGGCTTGAAATGTAAGATTACACAGCAAATTTAAAAGGACACCCAACGTTAGGGGCTATTCACATCAATTTATATGGCGCCCAACGTGAGGCTATTTCACAGAAATTTATATAACGCCCAATCGTGGGAATATTTACAGAAATATATATCTAGTAATTCCAGGTATAGTGGAAGGTGAAAGCACAATGTGCTTGACTTTGAGTTATATATATATATATATATATATATATAACTTTGTGACGTCCTGGCTATTCATCGTATACCTGAAGGATTCAGAAGAAAGTCTGCACCATTAAACCCTAGTGCGTTATTTAAGCAAAGGCTAGGTAATAGAAAAAAATTTAAGAGATTTAGTTAGTTAAATAAACTTCTAACATTAAAGCAGACTGTAAAATTTAGAAGCTTTGGACTTGTGTATTTAATAACGTGGCATTTCAATATGTTATTAAATTAGGAAAAAGAATTAAAATAGTAAAGCACCTAATACATTTTTATATAAATAGCAATAGCAATCGCAACTTTACACTGTTTGTGTTAAATATATCGACGTGATAAAGATGTAAAAAGAGGTCATTGAAACCCAAATTCTACAAATAAAACTCGCCAAGAACAGAAGAAACACGAAAAAATAAAAACTTCGTAAGATTCATTGTTCCACCCTGTATAATATAAGCGTATTGTAAATTCATAGCCATTAATGTCCAAAGCGAAAAACAATTCCGTCCACCTAAATAATCATTCTATGATAAATGCAGTCATTCGTTTGTTATAAAATGCGTAAAATAAATAATCTGTCTATAAAAACACGTTTCTTAGACCGTAAAACAAATACATTTTCCCTGCATAAAACATTCCCTTTATTTAACGTAAGAACCGTCTTGATGACGTTTTAATCTTTATAAAATAATTTTGTGTATTAGAAACACCTTTTAGTTTACCGTGAAAGCAAATATTTTTCAATTGTTAAGAATGCAAATCTTTGCATGTGCAAAACCCATTTCAAAAGCAATTGAAGCTTTAACTACTCATATAAATTGACTGCTGTGCATGTATAAAGAATTTAATTTTAAATAAAGAGTTTTTCGAATGTACGGAATCAAGAAGGAATTCCTCGTATAAATTAATTAAATAAGCAAACGTTTATTCTAAGAAGAACGCGAACATTAAAAGTATCATTGAAAACCTATAAAATCGATAAGAAAGCAGTTGAATAGTCTTATGTATTAGTGAAGGAGACCACGAACCACTAAATTCCTTGTGTAGGACAGGGATCGGCGGTGCGCATCACTATTATAAATAAATCATGCGATTCAACGCTAATGAGAAATTCCCAGAATTCTTGCGTCAGGTAGGTTTGTAACCTTTGGAATGAAATCTCGGAAAGTCTAGAAAACTCGAGAGGACCATGACGTCATTAGATAAAGGAATATATTAGAAGCAGAGATAGGAAAAAGAGAAGAGGAGGCTGACCTAGGTTAGACTACTGCACACAGATAGTAAAAGATGTTGGCTGTAGGGGTTTCAGGGAGATGTGTAGGCTAGCCCAGAATAGAAATCAATGGAGGTACGCATCCAACCAATCCCAAGATGGATAATCTAATGACGAAAAGATAACTGTGCTTAAACATGATGATTATTATAAGTTACTACAAAATTGGTTGGGCAATATTCTCGAATAATGTTAAGTGTGTGAAAGGATTTACTGGAAAACCATTATTTCGGCAAATGTCTAAGTGTTGGGGGATCTTGGTAGCCACAGGTTGCTTAACCTCCTTCACTGAATCTCGGTAAAATAGGGCATAAAATTAGAAAACAATAGAAGGGGAACGAGCTGAATACACAAGCTGTGTAAGAATTCTAGGGAACTATGTAGGCTAGCTCAGAATATAAATAAGTGCAGACACGTGTTCAACCAGTTTTGAGACGGAAAACCTAATGATGAAAAAATAAGCGCAGATAAATCTGACGATTAGTATACACAACTAGTTGTTGGTTGCGAAATATCTCCAACTAATGTTGGCTGTGCGAAAAGATAAATTGGAAAATATATTAAATCGTTAAATGGTTAAGTGTTGGGGGAACTTGGCAGCCACGGGTTGCTTACCTCCCTTCACAACCGCTAAAGGTCGGAGAAATAGGGCATATAACTGTAAAACAATAGAAGGTCATTGAACTGCATCTTACACGAAAGAACAGCGCCTATGAGGAAAGGCAACAAATATAGAACAAGAAGAAAATTGTTGAAAGCATATGTGTGGAGCAAACCACAGTATGCCTATGAAATACGGGCAGTCTGAAACGCAGACAGAAAAACGGTAGCAGCCTTTTGAAATGCTGTGCTTCATATGTATGAGGACGATAGCATGGACAGACAAAGATAATAACAAATAAGTTATAGAAATAGTAGGGGAACAAGGATATCTGGGGGAAAAGAGAAATAGAAGGGCGGAATACGTTCTAAGGCATTTTGGGGAATAGTATGGGATATATTACAAGCAGAGATAGGAAAAAAAAGGTAGATGTAGACCTAGATGAGATAGTTATAGATGCAAACTGTGCAAATTTTAGGGAAATCTGTAGGTTAGTTCAAAATAGGAAACAATGATGGTACGCGTCTAACCAGTTCTAGGACTGAAGACCTAATGATGATGACATAAACGGGAACATTATTAAAGAGATTCATTTGATTTTGGTAATTCGCTTCAATTCTTAGGTCGCGAACATGTTACATTGAAAAAAAGTTGTTTTAAAAATCAAAGTAACATGCAGAGTTTAGATATGAAATAGTTTGAAATATGGAAGTTGCTAAATGCAGTTATTTGATTTTGTAGAATACAATGAAAATGAAAAATTCTTCGATGCAGAAAATAGTTTAAATTTAATTTAATTAATTAAAGGGAAAATATACTTTTAGTAATTGATGGTTTAAATAATATGGATAATATGGATAACTTTTGAAAGCTGATTTTCACGTCAATTTAAAAGTAGAAGGAGGGTGTTTACGACCAATTACGAGAATCGGATTTTGCAAGTATTACTTTTAGAATCTTTTGTTTGTAACTGGTATTTGAGTATTTGTCATTTTATTTTAAAGTAGAATAAGTCCTAGTCATATAATATTTTTTCTAAGGATATTTACCAGAAAGTTTATGGTCAGCGTTCGAAACATTTTGATATTTAAATAGACTATCTGTCAAGAACCTTTTGGTCAAAAAATCTCACAAGCGTTGTAATAGAAGCCAAGTAAACCATTGACAAGAGAACAGATTTGAGTTTTGTAAATTTTAAGCAGCATTAGGTGAGGAACATTTTGATATTTTAATAAACAGGTACTTGTTAGGAATAATTTTATGCTTGAAAAAAATTATGCTGTAAATGCCCTATACTCCTTTGTATGAAAGAAAATATTTTTAACTATATAGATGCCTTATGATATTGCTGTGTTTAATTTCATGTTGTAAATTACATAACTCTTCTTGAGCTACCCAGGCAAAGAAAAATTAGAAATTTTACAATTTGCTGTATCTGTACAACAGCACTCATTTGGCGACGCCCAACGCCAAGCGTTGTCACAGCAATATATTAGAACTTAAATCAAGGGTTGTAAATTATTTTAAACCACAAGAATGTAAACAAACCAATTATAACAAAAATTTTTATAATGACAGCAGACTTAAGAAGTTTTCAAAATTGTTAAAAAAATTATAGGAAATTTGTTGCTATACATCTGAAATATGAGCTTTAGGAAGTTGGTTTAATAAATTCCATGTAATATGGCAATTTAGTAAATATTGTTGCAAATGGCACCAAAGTAAATTACTAATCACCATATAACAATCAGACGTTGATCCATCAAAATACAGAAGTATATGGTTTCAAAAACGATGCATTGTTTTTATACAATACACTATAATGTGTGCAATTATAGGGTTTTAGACAAAGACACAAAATATTTACCTACGATAAATTAACTACATAGTAATATATACCTTCCGCGGGTCATTTTTGTTATAAACTCAATAGTAGGATTATGTAATAATACGAAAATAAAACCACCGACAACATACGGCGTATTAGGGGAATTAAAGAGTAATAATTATATCCAATTGAAATTTAAGTTAGTTTATAGAACTCGGTTTCTTGAAAACATCAAAATGTAGAGTTGCGCGCGAAAAGAATTAAGTGTATGTGCGTGTGTATGTGTACTCGCGTGTGTGTGAAATTGATAGGAGCGAGTTTGTATATGGAAATTTGATAAAAGGTACAGAAGCTCCAAGAAAAATTGAATGGCAATTCCCGAAGGGAATTAAAGGTGGCGATCGACATGTAAAAAAATAAAATACCGCTGCAAGTGGCAGGGTAGGTTTATCAACGCGAGTGCGGATATAATGTCGGAAAACCGGTTTGAAACAAAAGGATAAGAATACCTCGCTTCAGTTGGAACCTTGTAGTGCATGTCAGAGTCAGGAAGTTGATGTGTCTGGATCTTTACTAAATGATAGGAGGAAAATTCTGATAGTGGTTGGAAATCTTGGAATTAAAAAGTGAGTACTTTTATGTAACGCTTTAAAAAATGATACTATGAATTTTTAATGTTAGTTGTTTGTTTTGTTAATAAGACAGCAATCACGTGCAAATAATTATTTGGTTGGACTAGTTAGTGATTTAAGGTGTCAAATTAATTAGTGAATTTTAGGGTTAGTAGAAGTACCAAGTTTTGGGAAGGACGACCCGTTTGTCTTTTGTTTTATGAACGACATTGCCAATAATTTGGGACTTATGAAGATCCAATGATTAAATAGAAAACAGGAAAAATATAGTGTGGCAAATAGTGTTCGTGATGGTTTAGTTTAAGTTTTGTTTTTAAGATTTTCTTTTAGGATTTATTTTGGGTACATTTGGCCAGATTTGATGTTAGAGATTTATTTTTAGAAAAGGATATTTGCATGTATATAGAAATTATTTTTATATTAACAGAGGTTAAGTTTAGGTTGATTTTTACTATAATTGATGTAGGAAATAGGCGTAAAATAAGTGATCTGTAAAGAATATCCAGCTACGCTAGTGATAGTTTTAATTGGAAAGAGCTTTTTTATTTTCAGAAATTTCTTAATCATAACCAACTTTAGGACACCAAAGCAAAAGAGCTTTATGCAGAATAACAGTGTTCACATGTGAATGACATCAAAGGTATTGCGGTCATAGACTATTTGGCGCCTACGATTTTGACCTAGGAAGACCTTTCAAGTGTTAACATAATGTAGAATTTTTGAATATAACGCCAGTTACATATCCCCCAAATTAGAATGTATATGTAATTAATGGAACAATTAAGAATTAAGAATTATTAAAGCTTAAGATAGATACAACATTGTAAATTGAAGGAAATAGTTAATGAAAGTTTAACAAGCCAGTCAGTGAGAACGGAAACAGACATTGTACTTCAGACGTAACGTGAACTGCAGGTGCAGGTCACAGTAGGTTATAAGACAGCAATTATTAGAATTAAGATTGTTACTTTGTATTGTATAATTAAATACAGAAATAAGCAGACATGAGCTCTGCAGTTCCCAAAAGCAATGTGAGGGGCAAGGATAGCATAAATACCCGCGAGAGCCCAAGATGACCAGTCAGTCTAAAGCTTCTCAACTTCAACATTGTTGTCAGTTCAGCTACTCACCGTAATTTAGTTTAATTAAAAGTTATTTTAATCTCCAACGTTAATAAACATAACGTACTTGTAAATTAAAACTAAATGTAATTTTAGTATAAAATAAATTTGTTAGAAGAAGTTTTTTGGAAAAGCTTTTTAAAAAATCGCTCCAAGAGACCCGAAACCTAACTGGCGCAGTCGTTAGTATTCCAAAAGGGCATTAGCAGAATCCAAAATTGAGGAAGCTGGTGGTCTTGAATTTCGATTCTTAATTTGCAAAAAAAGAACCAACTGGGCAAAGTACAAAAATAGACGAAGTCCAGAAGCAAAGAGGAAAAGAATGAAACTGGCAGACAAACTCGTGTAAGTACCAAAGTTCATTTTCCTAAACCATTAGCAACTGATTATTGATACTAGCTAGTAAGAAAAAAAAATTTTTATGTACAATTTTATCGCAATCTTGTTACTTATCATTTATGAAAAGAATTTACCCAGAGAACTTATTTAACAAAGGAATTATAAAAACGCATTTATATGCACAATTTACTACAATTTATTGAGATAAAACAAAACGATTTATTCAGCAGGACTAAAGTTAACGTATAAATAAAACGCCATTATTTTTACCATTTTTATTTACAGCAATTATTAGTACTGAAAAAATTCATTCAAACTTTATAAAGCTCTATAATTGAATACTTTCAGCACAGTAAATTAACGAAAATATATAATTATAAAAGCGTTCATGCAATTTATTGTAACAAAACAAATTACTCATCACAAGACTAAAATAATATCATTCAGAAAACCTGAAACTTTATAATTAGACATTTTCAAGGCAACAAACTAACGGAGGTGTTAATTTTAAAGAAGCATTTAGTGCATTTATTAATGCAACATGTTAAGAAGTAATTATAGTAATTTTATCACCGCAAGCACTTAATCAATCAGCACAAATCCGTAATAAAAGCGTATAATCATAACGCAATTATTGCAGGAAATTATTAGTCAGAAAAAACATAAAATTCATTCCGCAACCATTGTAACATCTGCAACGTTACAAATACACACTCCAATGCAACAATAACTGACAACACAATTACCAAGCAAAAATTCTATATGTAATTACAGCACTTTATAATTACGCATAAAAAATACGTAAAGAGATTCCTTAAATAACTGTAACAAACCAAATTAAAAAGTAACTCTTAGTTTACACAAAAATAATATAAACTAAACTAAAACTGAATTATTAACAACCATGAGGCAAGTCAAGCGCTACTAGTGATCTTCATAACCGCGTGTGAAATATTTTTGAAATCCTTTTACAAACCAGGAGACAGCAAACGCAACGTTTTACTCCTACGCCTAATAATAAGTAAGCTGACTGGCAGAGCATTAACTCTGATTGCCAGTAGCAAAGGTGTGATTGAATGGGAAGAATCTAAATGCATTCTGATTGCATATTTCGGAGACCAACGAAAGATCAAATGTCTATTCAGCGATTTAATAAGCCTACGGATGGAAAATAATCAATCACCCTATCAATTTGGTATAGAATGTCAAGACGTACAAAGTTTAATTTTAACAAAGCTAAAAATTGAAGAATCAGACCAAAACATATGATTACTGAAGACGAAAATGTACGACGAAATGGCCTTAGACACATACCTAAATGCCTTACCTGAACAGTTATCGGACAAAATAATATTTCAACAACCCCAAAATTTAGACGAAGCAATGAACATGTTTGTAGAGGAAGACAACGTGATGTACTACCGAAATAGATTGTATAACTTAAACGCAAATAAAAATTACCCCCCAATGAAAACCATACAAACCGCGAGACAAATAACCATGCAACCAAAATATACACCATTTAACGCACAAACGAATCAACCACAAATTCACCACCCAAACTTTAATAACACAAAGCTCCAAAACCAATTTAGACAATTTCCAAAGCAAAGGTTTAATGCAAATTTTACAAAACCCGCAATCACCCCAAGATTTAATCAAAACGTGAATCAACCAAAACAAACATTCGGCGCAAACCCCATCAGAAACACACCGATGACGAATATCAACCCTAAGGGTTATTACAAACCAACCCCTATGGACATTTCATCTGGTAACACTAGACAAAACACAAAAATATCTCAAATCCGATCAAACTATAACCAAAAACGAAACTTTACCTCAGAAGAACTATTCCATCAATAAGTGGAAGATTTTAATAATCATGACACGGATAATTATGCAAATTCCAATAGAGACATGAAACGAATCATTCAGAAAACTATGAACATAACAAACCGTATGAAAACTACAAAGAGGACGACAAAGAAAACGCGCGCTCAAATTTTCAGTTAGACCGATTCAAATACGACCAAACGTAATTAAAATTTAAATAACATCAATCAACAAATCTTACTTTATATAGAAATACCCCACGCGGAACTCAAATTAATAATCGAGACCGGATCATCAAAAACCTTAATTATTTCCAGGACCGTAAAGATAGCCAGTCAGTCTAGAGCTTCTCAATTTTAACATTGTTGTCAGTTCAGCTACTCGCCGTAATTAATTTAATTAATTAAAAAGTGAATTTCAACTTAGAATTATTTTGATCTCCAACGTTAATGAACATAACATGCTTGTAAATTAAAAGTAAATGTAATTTCAGTATAAAATAAATTTGTTAGAAGAAGTTTTTTTGGAAAATCTTCTTAAAAAGTCGCTTCAAGAGGCCCGAAACCTAACTCGTTTTGTTATTTATTATTTTTGTATTTCTTTAGCTTCGTCTCCTATTTTTTCCTCTAGAAACCCATTCCTGCATCGCTGCAACTAACCGACATACGGTTGTACTCTTACAGGATCACCGCCCCTTCAAAGAATATCAAAATTTAGTTCACTCGTAACACGATATTACACGCAATACTAATAGTCTGCATCATTCGTCACCTTCTTAACATATTTTATGACTGTTTTTAGATCCATTACATTGCTCTGCTTGTTCTCACGGGTTGTACATCTATAATGTTCTCCTTTCGAAGTCATTGTACATTCTGTCCGCGTGAACACCAATTCATTCCCATGATATTGCATGCAGTATCGATACTCTTTGTCATTCCTTACCATCTCAAGACACTTTAATGGCTGATTTTATGAGTATGTGATTTTGGAGCGTCGATCCTTTGAACTCGTGTGAATTTGTACAAATAACTTTAATATGGACGGTTATTTCCAATTTTCTATCTGTATTGTTTTGAATTTAATACGAACGTTTGTATTTAATGTACCGGATGTCTTCCTATTTATTTCTTTGTCCCAACTTAATATAACATTGAAATAGTAATGTTATTAAATGTAAATTATTAAAGCAAACCCATTATATAGGGTGTATTCTTGCTAAAAGCTAATCGATCTAATTGAAACTAATAAAGTGATTTCTACTATCTAATGCTTACTTAAGTAACGCACCAGCGTTACAGACTGATATGTGATAAATATAAGTTGGAAAGAGACTCTTAACTTTTACTTAAATTTAACAATTAGAATTACTTTTTAAAACAGATATTCAACTGTTCTATGTATCTGATTATTTATCAGAGTTTCAATTTTTAAGCCTTATAACATTGCACATAAACAAATTTAGTTGTTTGTCCTTCCTTGTATGACTTTTGCTCATTATTATCAATTCAACTTTTTGTCTTCAATTTATAAATATTAACGATATGTTTGTTTGTTTTATGAAAAGCTGATAGCACCGATACTTCTACCAAATTTTTAAGCCTTTGAATAGTACAACCATTGCCAAAATCAAGATCTTTAGTAGTTGTTGGCTTTAAGGTGCTTTCTAGAACACATTCTAAACAGTAATATTCTTGAGTCTAGCATTTAAAACTTTATTTTAAAATTTTGTCACATAATATATTTTTTAATATATTAGAGAACTTTCTGGTTAAATTGAACTTCTGGCAATAAGAGGATTATTTGGGTAACAAATTTAATAAAATTGAAATCGTGCTCTCAGCAACGAAACTACTTTCGTTTTTAAAATTTTTAAAATTCTATTTTTAGCTTGAATTAGTGCATGGTCTATAGTAATAGTAACTAATATTTGAAAAATTTAAATAATGTTTAAGCAAACCCATTTTACTTTCTCCTACTATAGCGACCCTAGGCAATAATTTGATTACAACTGATTTTTATCATATTAAGTGCTCATTTGTTTGTTTGTTTGTTTATATTATTTTAGATTTTACATAAATATGCAATTAAATTGTGTATAGCAGATTAATAATAAATTATGTCATTAGCAGCTGTACCTTTCCAATCTCCTTTTACTTTTACAATGTGCATTTTCAACAACTTCATCTAATATATTGGGTAATCTTTTTAGATATTTTGATTTATTATGTATTTGCTGGATTTGTGAGGGTTTATTTGGTAAATTATATCAACAAAATTTTTTATTGTTTCTTTCTACAGTGTATTGGGGCGCCGCTTGGTCTACGTGTGATTACATTAGAAAGTAATGAAAGCGATTGATGGCTCCCCGCGGCGTTACACCTTTAGTATGAATTTTGATCGATAGCTACAAAATTTTGCATTTAGAGATTACAATAGGTACATTTGTGATGTAGTTAAAAATTTTAGTAGGAAATTTCAAAAATGTAATTTCCATAATTCTTGTGGATGATAGAATCTTTGAGGACAATTATAATGTATATAAATTTGTGGGTACAGTTATTACAACCAGTTCTAATCAAATTTGATAACGATATGTTGTACTTTAAACCTATAAAATATGTGACAAATTACTGTGTACTGTCGATATAAATTACTCTACCGTTGATATAAATCGCCCTATTCCATTTAAATTAATTAGTATAATTAGTGCTTTGTTTATAAGTAGTTGTATTACTTCCAGATTAAATTAATTAACGAGGTAGAATCGCCGTTTAAGAAGATTATATTTGTACTGTTTGCGACTAGCTGAAAATTAATTATTGTGTGTGCTTTTAGAAATTTTATTGTAGCTGCGCGTGTTGAGAAGAGTTGCATAAAGTACTGTTGTTATTGCTGTAGAGTTTTTGTTACACTGGTGTCAAGTAATGGGATTTAAAGACTTTTGAACGGTTTTTATCTGCATGTCTGTCACACGTAGTCAAAAACTTGAAATGTATAGCGAAATTTTATCTTTTTTGTAGGATGTTAAATCAATTGCAAAGAGCCTTGCTGAAAATGCAGAGAAACAAGACCAAAAACCTGCAAGCTTGTGGGCCGAATTAAAAAGAAAATTACAATAAAATGACGTAAGTCTTACAGAAAAACCAAACAGACTGCAGCAAAGTTACTAGAAAGTAACGCGAGCTTTACAGAGAAATTACAGGAAACCGCTGTAAGTGTGCAAGAAGATTACAGTCAATTAAGAGAAGAGTTTATATAGAAAGCTACAAAAATCGCAAATGCATTTAAATAAAAGAGGAGTTTTTAAAGGAAACCATAAAATCAGCCGAAAACCTTAAATCCAAATTTTCCGACAGTTTACAGAAATTTGACACCAAGTGCTTAGACGATTGGCATAAATTGAAAGCGAGATTATTTGAAAAATTGTTAAAATATTCACGTACAATAGAAAAAAAGATACTGAGAATGGAAGAAAGGATTAATTCTATAACAATGCAAGCAACAATGCTCTCAGGACCGGTGATACAACAGCACGCACCAGAATTTAAGAATGTCGGGGAATGCTAACAGACGTCAAGTTTCAGAGTAAAGCCACTCACATTTGATGAAAAATCACCTTGGCAGACATATTTCACGTAATTTCAGGCTGCTGCGATAGCTAACGGCTAGAACAATGGTGAAAGGGCGTTACGAGGTGGGGTTTTGAACATTCTGCAGACCATACTACACTATAACCAAAGAAGCTACGGAGCCTTAACATCAAGGTTGAAATGAGGTATGATCACTCTCAACTGCAACAAGTATACCACGCTCAAGTGAAGAACCGCTACCAAAAGGGCCAACGAAAATTTCTAAGAGTTTAAAGCCGATATTGTTCGCTTGGTGATATTGACTTGCCCAACAGCACCAAAAAGCTTCCTAGAACAACTGGCAGTACAGACCTTTGTTGACGAGCGCGAGGGAGAGATCTAACAAGCACTATGGCAGTCTCGACCAAAAACCTTAGTTGATATGCTAGTTTATGCTCTAGAATTTGAAGCGGCAAAGCCAGCTTCGTATCATAATAGTGGCAAAATAAGTTGCTCAGTAGAAGAACAGGGCTAAGAAATCGTTGAGGAGGTGATTAAAAGGGTACTTTGTGAATATCAACTAAAGAGGGAAGATCCCAGATGCTTGAGTTGTGGCAAGTTTGGGCATATGAAGTCAAAATGGAAACAGCGCAAGAAGGAAGCAGGGAAGCCGTAAAACTAGAGGGTGTCGAGAGGAAGGGGCGAAGATCGACTTCCACGGATTCTGTCCGAGACAATCATCCGCATCGCACGATCTAAGCAAACGGGCAGCATTTATATGTATGGACAGTTTAACGGCATGACTGAGGGTTTGGTTGAGACCGGAGTCACTAAAACCATAGCGACCGCGCGTTTTCGAACAGTGGTGGGTGACGAAATTCAAACACACGAAATGCTAAATGTAAAAATCGGAGTTGGGTGCAAGATATTTGACAATCAGGTAGTTATAGCGAATATTACCGAAGAAGTTAGCTTGGGGATAGATATCTTGAAAAAGTATGGATTCCATGTAGATATGAATCAAGATGTCTTAAGAGCAGGGAACGAAAAAGTGCCATTTTGCGAAGTAGATGACGTGCCTGTGCGAGTATGTTTAACGGATGAAGTGATCCTACCTAGAAAGACAGTGTTTGGTGATGTGGCGGTTGGATAGTGCTCTCCAGAAAGGCTTTAAGCGCGCTATTGAACCGATTAGTGACAAATTATTCGGAAAGGGCGTGTTTGTGAGGAAGACTTTAACCGGATGGTGTACTTGTTAGCATCTTGAACGCCAATGACTACAATGTAGCGCTAAAAAAGATACAACGCTTGGATGTTCTTCGGTTGTTCACGTAGCGGGGCGACAGTGTTGAGAAGAAACCACTTACCTACGAGTGTTTCACGAAGTTATTGGAGAAGTTGAAGAAACCGTACCAGCAACTTGTACGATAACAACTGGCAGGACTTAAAAACTTGATTCGACGGCACTCCGACGTGTTGGCGGTCAACGACGGCCCGTATAATTTGAGTAGAAACCGCCACACTTGCGGCCACGTTCCCAATGCTCCATCCGAAAGTACTACATTGGGGCGGCTTCGTGGCGTAGTGGTATGTGTGTGACTACTACGCCCGAAGGTCCCGGGTTCGAATCCCGATACGGTCCGCTTGAAAAATCTTAGACGAGCATTTTTCACAAAAATACACCCTAGTTTGGATGAGAGATAAAATGCAGATCCCGTGTGTGAGTATTGTCACGCACGTTAAAAATCCCTACCTTGCTTGGAACAGCAAAGGTTCGACAAAATTCCAAATCTTCCAGGTCAAAAAAAACTCGCTTCCTGGCCAATATAGCACCTTCGGGTGGACCATTGGAATATCACATGTAAGGTATTAGATTGGGTTTAAACGGGAATATTTACGTGCTTCATATGGAACTAAAACTAAAGTTAGGGTTCAAATAATGGTACCCATAGCGCTGACTTTAGAGTGTGTGTAATCGAATTCGAAAAGACTGCAGTAGTCAAGCATAGTATCGATACAGGAGGTGTCCGGCCAACAAGACAACAGTCAAAAAGGCTCCCATTGGACAAACGCGAGGAGGCCATGAAAATGATTGGAAATATGGAGGTGCAAGGAGTGATTGAGCACTCTAATCACCCTTGGGCATCGCCTGTTGCGCTTGTTAAGAAGAAAGACGGGTCAACAACGTTTTGTGTGGGATACATGCAAATGAATGACGTGACAAAAAAGGACAGCTACACACTTCCAAAGATTAACGACACTAAATACAGTTTCAGGGTCGCTATAATTCTCAACCTTAGATTGGAAGAGCGGCCACTGGCAAATCGATATGAAGCCCAAAGACCAAGAAAAGACTGCTTTCACTATTGGCATTGGCATATGACATTTTACAGTCAAGCTGTTTGAACCCTCTGATGCTCCTGTCACCTACGAGCATTTAATGGATAACATCTTGCGTGAGCTTTTGTGCAAAACGTTTCTGGTATGTTTGAATGACGTAATTGTGATTGGGAAGTCGTTTAGAAGAAGTGTATTGAAGACTTAGAGTAGTCAATCTGAAACTGAGTCCAAAGAAGTGATACCTACTAGGCGAAGAGGTGAAATACCAAGGGCACGCAGTTTCACGCAATGGAGTCGGGGCAGATGCGCAAAATGTTAAGGCGGTACAAGAGTGGCCGACTACAAAAAACAAACATCAGTCACGCAGCTCTTTGGGGTTGTACACTTACTATAGAAGATTCTCTTTCGAGTTTGAAAATATAGCCGAACCCTTGACCAACCAAAGATGGACTTGATTACGTTTAAGATAAAGTTGCCAAAATGCGTTTTAACAAGTAAGGCATCTATTGATAACAGCTCGGAAAGAAAATTCGTCTTGTATACAGACGCTAGCAATGTTGCCATTGGAAGTGTACCATCAGAGATGCAAGACAAGCAAAAAAGAGTCTTTGGTTGCCTTGGCAATGTGTTCTCAAAACCGTAACGAAATTATTGCGTTACCACAAAGAAACAATCAGCGGTGTTGAAATCCGTAGAACACTTTTATAAGCACCTCTGCTTAAGAAAATGTCACCTGAAAATCGGCCAATCCTTAAGGGCAAGTCGCCAAAGAGATAGAAAGGCTGCATGGGTATGACTTTGACACGGTACGAGTCGTCCTAATGGGGATGCTCTTTTGAAACGGTCTTACCCCGAAGATTGCTCACGGTTAAAAACAAAGTGTGATCTACTTGGTAAGACTACCGTGATCAATGACGATTGGAAATCTATACAGAAGCCAACGAAACAGGACAATGACATTGACCTAGTTGTTATTTTGGATTTGAAGGTCAGAGGAGAACGTCCCTCTTGGTAGGACATTAACCCGTTGGTGACGCGCTGAAATCGTACTGAGTGCAACGGGATTTTCTGAAAGTAGCAAATGAGATTTTGGCATGGTCCTTGGAGGATATAGATGGATCCATGAATTCGTTTCAGGCGGCGGTTCCTAAAGATCGAGTGTCGGAGGTGTTAGAACATCTGCATAATGTGACCTTGGGAGGACACTTCGGCGTTAAGAAAACTGTTGAAAGGCCGAACAAGATTTTACTACGTAGGCTGCAAGGACGATATAAAAAGTGGTGCCGTAAGTGTCAGCGGTGGACACCATTGGGAAACCGTAAAGCTTTAATAAGGCAATACTAGGAAGGGAGCCCCTTTGAGAGAGTAGTAATTGATATTGCCCGTTCATTACCTGAAACGGACTGCGAGAGGAAGTACATTTTGGTGGCCAAAGACTATGTTATGAAGTGAACCTAAGCGTATGCAACAGCAAACCAAGAAGCTACAACTGTCGTTGACGTGCTGGTAAAGGAACTGTTCTGCCGTTTTGGAGAGCCTATGAAATTGCACTCCGACCAAGGCAGAAATTTTGATTCGGCGTTGTACGAACTGGTTTGTAGGTTGCTAGGGATGAGGAAGGCCCAAAAATACACCATTTCAGCCTAAATCGGATGGTATTGTGGAACGCTTGAACCACACTTTGGGGATGTACCTTTCCAAGATGGTTTCCCAACATCAAACAGACTGAGACCAGTATTTACATCAATTTTTATTAGCCTATCGGTCATGAGCGCGTTGGACAGATACCAGCATGTGCTTTGCTGGGACGCGAGATACGTCTACCGCGTGATCGTGAGTTTAGGTGTAAGCCCGGAAATGACATAGTTCGCGAGAACTACGTCAAAAGGCTCAAACGCTAGATGCATGACATCCATTAGGTAAAATATCCATATCACAAGCGATCGAATGAAGACATGATGCGATATCTGGGTGCAGGAGTCTGGTTTTAAAAAGAGCGATAGAGTTTGGCTATACAACCCCAGAAAGAGGTATTGATTGTCGCCAAAGTTACAGAGACTTTTGGAGGGTCCGTGCGAAGTTGTGAAAAGGATCGATGACGTGGTATATCAGATTCGTAACCTCCTAAAAGGAAGAACTATAGTGGTGCATGTTAAATGTTAGCATCCTATGATAATGATGGCGCCCGTAATGCCGAAGAACCGCAAACAGTGAGGCCAACAAACAGTTATGCTCGTGATGATGAACAAAAGTTTAGACCAGGCTATGAATAGTTTGTTTCTGTACAGCGACACATGCGAAGTGAGATTTGGAATCTCAGATAAGACTCAAGGTGGTCTATGCTGTTATAATACCCCTAGCACATTGCGTAGAATCGAACCTTGATATTTCTCCAAGACTTGCTCGGGTATTTAGAAATAAATTTGTTGGTCTGGATTCACCGACACCAACCAAAAGCTGGAAAGAATATACTGCTAAGAAACTGACATCAAAGGATTTACTAATTCAATGACTAAACAACAACCTTCTGGTAAATCGGATTACCACGATCTGTGGAAGGCGTTAATGGATTTCAAGGATCAGATTATACAATTTGAAAACAAGAAACTGGCCAAACCTAAGATAGGTTGTGGGCTCGATGGGTTGGATTGGAGAGCGGTATGAAATATGCTAGAGGTACTGTTCCAAAAAACCGTGGTCCAGATTTTAGTGTGTGGTTAGAATCCAAACGGTACGGCGGTTGCTATGAAAAGTGTTGATTGTTACTTCTATCAACATGAGAACTGCAGAAATGGTTTCGACTATACTTACCTCAGCAGAGACTTCCAACGTCCAAGTCACAGAGTGTTCTGGGCTAGAACAGTCTTAAGAGGAGGGTATTGTGGCGTCGTTCGATCTACGTGTGGTTACATTAAAAGTGAGAAAGCATTTGTACATAAAGGGTGATGGATGACTCCCGGGGCGTTACACCTATAGTATGAATTTTGATTGACGGATACAACACTTTGCATTTAAAGATCGCAATATGTACATTCGAGATGCTATTTAGAGTTTTAGTAGAGAACGTGATTTGCAAAATCCTTGTAGTGCTAAAATCTTCCAGAAAAGAATAATGTATATAAATTTACGGGTATAATTACTGCAACCATTCTGATCGAGATTTGATAAAGATATGTTGTAGTTTAAATCTTTAAAATAAGTGACGTAAACTATTTTGCATTGTCGATATAAATTACTCTACTGTTGATATAAATCACCTTATTCGATATAAATTAATTATAGTTATTAGTGCTTCGTGTATAAAGTAGTGCTTTGAAATTATTTTAATTAACACGATAAAATCGTAGTTTAAAAAGATTATATTTGTACTGTTAGTGACTAGTTGAAAGTAGATTATTGTGTGGACTTTTAGAAATTTTATTGTATCTACGATTTATTGAAAAGGCTTGTGCAACAAGTTTAAAAATAAAGAGGTGTTATTTTTGTAAATAAAGTTTTTGTTACAGTATTTATTGTAATATTTTTATATATATATATATATATATATATATATATATATATATTTCTGTGGATCTATAGGTTATAATGGATGTTGGATAAGTCAGATAATTATTTATGGCAGGGTACCCCTATGAATATACAAGTCAATTAAAATTTAAGACGTTTTTCAAAACGATAGTATAGCAATTTATAATTTACAATAAACGTTAGGGTTAATTTTGCATCTTTGTAACGTAACTGTAAATATTAATTACAAATATTAGGTAGGAAATGTAGTTCCGTAAAGTGTAGTGTAATACTTGTATCTTAAAAAAGTAGCTTGCAGGTTTATTAATCCGAAAGTTTTCAGATTCAGTATATAGTGAAAAGCAATAATTTAGGAGGGTGAATTGTTTAATTGCATAAAGTGTACATATTCAAAGTGTACATAATTTAGCATAGTGTAGTATAAAACTTTAACATTGGTTAACCTTGCAAAGGTATAGCTTAAGATAGGAAAGTGCTGTCGATAAACAAGTTATAACGGCTAAAGGTTCGAAGAAAGACCGTGCAAGCAAACAAAACATTTCTAGTATAAGTTGAATGTTGAAAATATTTCCGCGGCATTAATTTAAAAGATGGAAAATAGTTGTCAACGATTTTTACTTAAAGAATCGTTATAAGCGTACAAGTCTATTTGAGGTAGGGTGCTGAAGGTTGAATACGAATATGGATCAATATTAGATCGAGGCCGTGTTTTAGCATGTATTAAAATGAGACAAAATTTAGGTGTCTGTTGACTTTGAAGCGAAAAGGGAGAGGAGGAAATTATAAGGGAGATGCAGCGTGTTAGTTGTAAAATGTGAAGTGGTTGACTTCTACAAGGACTAATATAATGGGCATATAAAAAACAGAGATAGTTGGTTGGACTCCACATATAGAAAAAGGATAGACGATACTCAAGAGAGGGTAGATGTTGTTAAGATATTATCGTACTTGTAAACAGAGTAAATAAAGGAAGAGATATAAAATACGGGTTAGACAAGGATACAATAAACTGGTAGCAAGCATAGAAAATATAGGAGGGGTACAAAATAAAAGACAGACATTTTCGTATGTAAGTTAGAGCGAGGTGACCGTATATACGCATATTCGAGAGGAGCGTTTTAGGTGCTTGTGTTTGTGTCAGTTGACGAGAGACTTCAACGAATTTGATAACCGTTGTAAATTTTAATTCGATTTTCGAAGTAAAGCGTTTATTTTGTGTTTAAAATTTTTAGATTTTCTAGACTGTTGTCATACGACTGCCAATTTTCCAAAGAATTACCGGTGGGATTTTTAGAATCGACGACAGTTGAGTGTTGTTTGTGCATATTGTTTTTGGAATTGTGTTGACAGTGGTACAAATTTACAAAGAAAGCTTGTATGTGGCGATGGTGTGTTTTATGAAGTAAAACTAGCCGGATGGCATTTTTGGTCTATACAAACCACTGGGAGACGGTGAGAAGCTCTCTTACCAATTTGACTTTGACGTATCAAAAACACAGTACTCACCCGATTTACTCGTCGCTGTAGGCCTCTCTGAACTCTGGCTCAAAATCTCAATCACCGGATGGGTCTTCACACTGCGTTGCACTATCGCTATGTCTCCTCTGCTTTCCAGACACCAGGTTTTGCTATACTTAATTTTGATATTCACCCAAATCTATAAATAATGACCAAATTTAGAATTTTGAATACCTTGCAATTTTACTTCCCCCGCGCAAATTTTCCTATAATTATGCCTTCTTTCCGTATAATACTCCTGCTAATCCAACGCTATCCTTTCTCTAATCTGCTCGTTCCAATTCTATGCTCCTTTCTAGTTTCCACTCAATACCAATCTATCCGCAATGCACTATCCAAATCATTCCAAGTAGTTTCTCCTTCAGTCTAATAAATCCAATCCAATTCCTTTCTGCCTTAATCCAACTCGTTCCAAACATCCACTATTAAGTCCGCCTGTTTCAATATCGCTCCAATTCACTCTTACAACTTTCCACCCGTCTTTACTATTATTATTATTCCACTCACTTATTTATACTCTTCTTTGTTTCAATTAAAGACTTGAACTTTTCAAAATAATTTATTTACTCTTTTTAATATTCAAATTAGCGCAGTATACAAAAACACGTCTTGTTACAAAAATATTTTAATCGAACTCTGTTATTTACGTTTACCTAGGTGATACCACCTTTTAAATTATGCCTACTCTTTATACATTTTACAAGTTCCCCATCCAATTAAATCGTCCCAACTAGTTTGTGTCACTAATACCTATAATTCATCTTTTACACTTTACAATTTTACACTTAAATGTTCAATCATTAGTTCACATGACCAAAAACACGTCACCTTTCATTCAGCTTTAACAATATTTTCACTAATAATTTTGATACTACAAGTTTGTCCAAAGGTTGATTCTACTAAATAAGTGCCGAAATGTTTCACATATAAACCTGGCTCTGTGTGGTGAATAGTGGAACTTCTACAGACGCATCCGGTTTTTCGATCAGCAAATATACATTCTTTGGCTTATTAACGTACAGCTTAGTATAAATCCTTGAATACTGTGCTTTCTCACGTCATCAAGTCATTGTTTTACGTCTTGGCACTTCTACTTTGACTAATATACTTCAAATACTTCAAATTTTGTAAAGTACGGCAAACACAAAATTTTCAGTTACGTGATCTGATATTTGGCTTTATTTGGCATATACACAATCTTCAAACAAAATAATCTTTATACCCCTTTTAGCCATTACTAACACTTCAATATACAGGGTGCCCACAATCTATCTCCGTATATGGGTAACTTTTTTATTATAGAAGATACAATGTTGGTTAAATTAGCAAAGTTGAAGAGAAATTTACGAGTAGTATGATGCTTTTTTGAAAACTCACCTAGATGCTCAACTTTTTTAGATATTTGAAAAAAACTGAAATTTGCCATTTTCTTCAAACGCTAATAACTTTTTAACGGTTTAACCTATAGAGAAAATAAAAACTGTTTGTAAGGTAACTTTTTACGTAGAATTCAATAGCGTATATGACAATTTTAATTGGAAATGGGTTTTCAAGCTACAAACATAACCTCACTTTTTTTAAATGGAAACCATAGTTCAATATAACCCAAATGGAAAGGTTTTTCTTTTCTGATTACCCTGATGTAAGGGTTGATGTACTTATTTTCAGTAGTTTCTTCATAATAAAGAAAAACGATTTATTTATTTGCGGACATCAAGGAGTCCATGGATACATATTACAAACAAACAAAATGTGTAAAATCAATAATGAAAACACAAGTTTATTGTAACTAAATTTATTATAAACTAAGAAAAATAAAATACTTAAAAATAAACTATCCATACAATACAAATAACTTAATCAAAGGAAACAAAATTAATTAATGCGAATATGCCCACTCCTACATTAACATATGCTCAAAATGACCTCCATTAGCTTGCAAACACATTTCGCACCTTTTAATTAGGTTTTGGTGCACCTTATTTAACGTTTGTGGTTTTATACTTGTAATAGCTGCTGTAATACTATCTTTGAGTTGCTCAATGTTATTGGATTTTTTAGCATACACTACATCATTTATAGTACCCCAAAGAAAAAAATCCAGTGGCGATAGTTCTGGTGACCTTGCCGGCCATGGAACAGGACCTGCATTGCCAATCCAATTTGGAAAACTATTATCAAGATATTCAGAAACGGCTTGAGCATTGTGAGCAGGTGCACCGTCATGCTGAAAATAATATAAGTTTTGCAGTAAATGAAGTGGCAAATTATCGAGCATTTCTTGCAATTCGTTTTGTAGAAAATTCAAATAGTGTACACCATTTAAATTATAATTATAGAAGAAAGGCCCAAGTATTTTATTACTAAAAATGGTACACCACACATTTATCGAAAATTGATGTTGATCCCGCCTTTCTTCTGTTAAATGGGGATTTTCCTGACTCCAGTAGACTGTATTTTTTCTGTTAAACATGCCTTTGTTAGTAAATTTTGCTTTGTCGGTATAAATATAATAGTGTGACTAAAACCAGGATTATTATTTGTTTCATTAAGAAACCACCTACAAAACTGTTGTCTTCTCTCACAATCCCCATGATACAGTGTATTGCTAACATGGGTTTTGTATGGTTTGTAGCGGTTTTGTTTTAAAATTAGGCGAGCTTTTTCTGTAGAAGTAGCGCACTCAATTGCAGTTTCTCGGGTGGACGCTGTTGGCTTAAAATTTATGTAGGCTAACACACGTTCTTCATCATCAGTTTTGAATTTTCTTTTATCAGCACTGGGTTTTGTAAAAGCACCAAACCTTTTTAAATTGTTTTCTAATTTAGAAAACAATCGTTTATCTGGCTGCCTTCTTTCCAAATATCTTTCATAATACATATCACCAGCAGCATCACAATTTCTGTTACAGGCATAGTAACAAAAGAGCATGTCATTTTTTTCGTCGTTTGTATACATTCTCTATTATAATCAAATAAATTTAAAAGTCTTCTACACAAAATTTGCAACCCAGAGCAAATAAACACTTTAACTAATAATATCTGACAAATGCCAGTTATTTTTTGTTTATTTAAAATATGTATCCATGGACTCCTTGATGTCCGCAAATAAATAAATCGTTTTTTCTTTATTATGAAGAAACTGCTGAAAATAAGTACATCAACCCTTACATCAGGGTAATCAGAAAAGAAAAACCTTTCCATTTGGGTTATATTGAACTATGGTTTCCATTTAAAAAAAGTGAGGTTAAGTTTGTAGCTTGAAAACCCATTTCCAATTAAAATTGTCATATACGCTATTGAATTCTACGTAAAAAGTTACATTACAAGCAGATTTTATTTTCTCTATAGGTTAAACCGTTAAAAAGTTATTAGCGTTTGAAGAAAATGGCAAATTTCAGTTTTTTTCAAATATCTAAAAAAGTTGAGCATCTAGGTAAGTTTTCAAAAAAGCATCATACTACTCGTAAATTTCACTTCTATAATAAAAAAGTTACCCACATACGGAGATAGATTGTGGGCACCCTGTATATATATACATATATATATATATATATATATATATATATATATATATTATATATATATAAATATTTTAGGTAGTTAATTACACAAGGTAAGTTGATAAATACTATCGTATTAGCGCGCGCGCGCGCGCCCACACACACACACACACACACACACACACACACACACAACCACACTCACACACACACACACACACACACACACACACACACACACACACACACACACACACACACACACACACACACACACACACATGTCAGATTTTGAAATCTATGTTTCACTTTTTTGTTATTAAAAGTTTTAAATATAGGATGCCTATGTGTGCGTGTGTGTGTGTGTTTATGTAAGAGTATGAGTGTGTATACATGTTATATTTATATGAGTGTCCATGCATATTTCTGATTATGTATTTTAAATCTGTTTGTTTGTTAGTGCGTATGTGTATGTGTACATGTGTATGTATGTATGAATGTGATGTGCATGTATGATGTGAAGTATTAATCACTACAATATCAATTAGTGCATTAGGTACAGGTTAATTCTGAAGACATACGCACTAACAAACAAACAGATTTAAAATACATAATCAGAAATATGCATGGACACTCATATAAATATAACATGTATACACACTCATACTCTTACATACACACACACACACACACACACACGCACACATAGGCATCCTATATTTAAAACTTTTAATAACAAAAAAGTGAAACTGATAGATTTCAAAATCTGACATTTTTATATTTATTCAAATTATACAATTTTTATACAACTTGAAGCAAACATTATTTTAAAAAGATTTTTCGATTTAATATCTATGTTAATTTAATATATATCCTCACCTTGTAAGTTAATAGCAATTCATGTATATGTTAGCCTAGTTAATTGTATTTTAGAAAGCCTGTGATCAAGAAGAATTTGAAATAGATTCGAAAATTTAGGCCTTAAAAAAGAGTATACTTTCCTCCAGCTGACCTCAAACCCATTAATAATATATCGTATTTGTGCAAGGTCATTATCTCCAAACTGTATATATATATATATATATATATATATATATATATATATATATATAGTGAAGAAGAATAATCCACATTTGGGATGCAAATGCATGTTTATTAATATATATTAACAGTTTAAGATGAAATGAAAACCAAACTTTATACGTAAAATTTAATTACCATTTCAAATTGAAAACCGCTAAAAAAACGACTATAGCAGGATTTGAAACTGCGACCATTGATTTTCCGGATCAACGCTCCAACCAACTGAGCCATGCAGTCAATTGATTAATTGATTAATTTATACTAGTGAAGCTTATTCTTGTTACCTATTTTCAATTACGTCTTGCATCCAAAGAAATTGAAATATATATATATATATATATATATATATATATATATATATATATATATATAAAGTAATATGTATCTGTAAACAAACTCTTATGAAAATAATAAGAGCCATTGACAAATACAAATCGGGCTGGTAGTTATATAGCCATTAACAAAACATTAGCTTTATTACTTCATAGGGGAGGAAACATCCACTGACCAATGGTTTCGGCTTGTTAGCCTCATCAGAGTGGACTGTTCCCAAGAACCCTATGAAGTAATCGAAGCTATTATAATGATATAATTTCGAAACAATCACTGTACTATGGCAAAAGTAAATAAAACCGCCATCAGGTGATAAAACACCAACACTACTAAAGTGTGGAAGTACAGAATTGAACCGAAACTACATAATAAATTTTAAAAATGACTATAAAAGTACGTTAGGCCTTTGAGATTTGCGGAATGTTACAGCAAAATTTATATATATATTTATATTATTATTATATCATATAATCGTTTATATTATTTTTACGCTTTCAGATTTTTTTGTTCAAAGGTTCAATTCTTAAATTTCAAGTTTTTTTTAGGGCTTTTGAACAAATCAAATAGATAATCAGGTGTAACTGGTGGATTATGGTTATCTAAGAGATGGTATAGAAACAGGAGGTTTAATTATAACCATAAATTACATTAATTATAGTTTAGTGAATATGAAGTAAGAACTGTCTACGGTATTTATAAAAGAATAAAAGTCTTTGTAGTTGAGGTTATATAGATGTAAGGGCGTCCTTCAAGAGTTGTGACCAATAAGCAATATATTAGAACTGATGTTTTAATGCAGTTCTTAGTAGTAGTTTATTTCACGGTTTTCTCGATAGCTTGGTAGTGTGGTAAACAAAATAAGCATTGCTAAATTTCTCGGTAGACAGACAGAAGATGTGCTCAAATAACATCTATTTTCTACGAAGGTAGTGACGTATGGAACAGGCAGGGTTCGATATAAGATAGAGAAATTATTTTAGCATGGATTAGAGTGTGATAAAAGATATATGTTAAGGGTTCGTTTGACTTTGTAAGAAACTGTGGGACAAGGAAAGATTAAAGTTTATAGGTACGAGTGAGATGCAGCATGGGTGTATAGACAGTGTTTGAAATGTGTTGAGTGGGAAATAGATATCGAGGTTACAGATAAGAGTGCGTAGGAGGAACGGAGATAGATTATTGGATCTTATATAAAAGGGAGATAGGCGATAGTTGAGAAGGGGAAAATGCT
The DNA here is from genome assembly GCA_036346225.1 of Platerodrilus igneus. Lineage (NCBI taxonomy): Eukaryota > Metazoa > Arthropoda > Insecta > Coleoptera > Lycidae > Platerodrilus > Platerodrilus igneus. Next base: position 604,944 of record JARFIW010000691.1, on the reverse strand, counting down.
ATTTAGGGTGATGGTGATAGTAATAAAGAAGGAGTAAAAAAGGAAAGGAGATATTGAATACAGATTAGACTAGGATACAGCGATCCGGTAGTAGGAATAGAAAATATAGAAAGGGTACAAAGAAAGAAATAGAGGATTTTTGTATGTGAGTTAGACTAAGATAACCTGAATATGCGAATTTTGAAGGCGTGCTTTAGAGTGCAGAACTTGTGTCAGTTGAAGCGAGGGTTTCAGCCAATTTAATATTCGTTGTATATTTTCGTAGTAAATCGTTTATTTGTTTTGAAAATTTCTTAGATTTGAAGACGGTTGGTGCACAGCTGCGAATTGTGAACGTTATCGGAGGAGTTTTCAGAATTACCGACGGTTCAGCGTTGTTTGTGAGCGTGTGGTTTGTAGAATCGTGTTGACGGTTTGAAAATTTACCAAAAAGGTCTATTTGTTTGTAGTGGCGTGTTTCAAGAATTACAACTAGACAGAGGGACTTCTCTATATAAACACTGACAAGCAGGGAGAGGCTCTTTTACTTCTCATCCAAGCTTCGAGTAATATTAGTAAACCAATTACGTGACAAGTGATATTAATAAATTAATTCAAGTTAATTAAAACATGCACATGTTGGTGTATTGTTGTATAAGCAGTTCAACAATTTTATACAGTACATTTGAGTATACGAATCTTACTTCTAAACTGTAAGTAGAGATTGCTTGCTATTTTGGTTGTTGGTGCAAGATGAGCACTTTTATGGAATAGTGGGTCGATCAATGTGGTGATGAACTGAGGCTATTTGGATCCGTAGATAAAATCCAAGGTTTTGAAGTACCATTAACTGGTGGACGAGAGAATTGGAAAGCAGATTGCCGTCAAGGAGGGTATGATTCAACTTGGAGGTTGGTTCCTGAACGTGCAGTCTTTGTAGAGGGCAACGTCATTGATGGTTTAGTTGCAGATCCATGTGAGGTGGTGCTTACCAGGTAACAATTTTTGTGAAACTTTATTCTGGTGTGTGCATTTGGTGCGTTATGACATTTTGGTGCCATATAGGCATAATTTTAGAAATATTAAGGACAAAAGAGTTTATTTTTGAAATGTTATAGAGTACTTTTGACCATATTTTTATGTGAGGATTTATATTTGTAAAATAATTTTTCAGTATCTGTTTATGTACAAAATGAAAGGGTCTATTGGTGATTTTAGTGCAAAAATTAGCACATGTGTACAAAAAGGGTTTTTTACTATGAGTTCATATTAGACCTGGGGTTAAAGTAAGGGTATGGTTAAGCCCAGTTACTTTACTGAGTTTATTGATGAGTAAAGTGGTAGCGCAAATATTGGTAGCGCAACGAGGATGAATGTAATTTAATCTATGAGTGAAATAATTATTAAATAAAGTTTTTTCTTTGTTGTATAGAATTTTATATTGGAATAAATTGGGGTGAATGTTTAGTAGTCGAGTTTTCTTTGGTAGAAAATAGAGTAATATTTTTAGGTATAAGTAGCAGAGCAGCCATAGCGAACTTCACTGAAGAAGATGAGTTTTGGCAATTAGGAAGGTAGGTGATTAAGCGTATTTCAGCAAAGGCTTCAGAGCATTTATGACGTCCAAAGTGTGGGGCACGAATTTACCAATTTGTTTTAGGGGAACTCTGTAGTATGTATGGCGCCCCAACAGCGGGGCTCGAATTAGTTTTATGAGGAGCTGCCAGGTAATCCGGTGAAACCTCCGCAGCAATATATATATACTAAAGTATTAGTTGATTAGATGAAATAATAATTTTGACTTATATGCAAAACCCAAATGATCATTTCAAATATCGGGCAAGTAATTGAAAGATGGAAAATATAGGGTCCCGGACAGGATTCGAACATATATCTTAGGCTTTCGCGGCACATGGGACGACAAATATAAATCATGTACACAAGCATATATCACCCTATCAAGTAATTACGTTTGGCATTTTTGTCGTTCGTATCTGACAGTGTCAAGTTTTTTGACTTATGTCAGATATTGGATAATTGCACAAGGCTAGTTTCTTCTGTAGTCGTATTTACTTTTGGTGAGATAATCCTCATCTGGCTGCGAATGATTTTGAACGCATCCCCAAAAATATCAGTATATAAACGTTTGCATAGTTCTTCCCATTTATCTTTCTTTGGGTTTTAAGGTTGTATGTTTTAAGGTCGTTTTTATTTCTGCATATTCAGCTCGTAGTCGTTCTCTGCGGTCTATATCGATAACGGCTCTCTGATAAAGTCGCCTTTTCATGTTACATTGTTACATTTTTTCGCTCTATCAGTAAAGTAACTTATATTCAGAGTTCGCCTTGAATTTCTCTGTCGTGCTCCTAAATGCTTCCGTTGTCATCCTGTCATACTCCGCTGGTTCATTGTTCAGTTGTTGTCTGTCTGCGATGCTCTTTGCAAGATGCTCGGTTAACTTTGTAGTGATTATGTCCCCGTATACCTATTTGCTTTTCTTTTTTGGTTTCCTGCCCTATTTCAAATACGATATAGCGATGGTCACTGAAAGTCTTGCGGTTCAGTACTTTCTATTTTGGTCTCCCTCTAGCAAGGATGTTCTGATCATCGTAACATCTATATATAAAGTGCTATTCGTACGTACCAGAGTTTGTAGTTCTCCTGTCCGAGACCTTATATTTTCCATGTTTCTTTACTAGCTCGATTTGAAATGATTATTTGGACTTCGCATAAGAGTCTGTTACTAACAATATGTTTCGTGAATTTTCAGGGTATCATTCAGCATAGTTGATTGTTTTGAAGTAAACCACTGTCAATTTGGCGACGTTTTGACAAAATCGCATTTGCCATCTTAAGCTCTGTGGGTTGAAGAGTGGGCAAAGAAGTATTCCTTTGTCTTCTATATATACTACTTAGAGTACATGCTCCATTGCATTTGTTTAATTGCTGGTGTGGCTCTGTCATTGGTCCTGGTGTGTGTTGTGTAGTTCTTCTGCACGGCTAAATTAACGAAATATTCGTATCTGATTGTTTAACGATGCGTACACTAGTAATTGCTGGTTTCCAGGCCTACAATAGACTTTAGGAACAATCTCTTGTGTTGAGACTATGACGACGTTTTTCTATTTCAATAGCTTATTGAATTGTTCTCAAAGTGTAGTATTTAATTTTAGCTAGTGATTTAGTATTCTTGAAGTCGATGTTGTATTCTGTAGTGCCGATCCAACAATAATGCTTTTTCGTTCTTCTTTATTGCGTTTTGGTGTTCTTACTTCCTAACACTAATTCTTCTGTTTGTCTGCCTAATATAAGAGTTGTTGCTGCCTGAGCAACTAAGTGAACAAATAATGTACAAACATGTAAACAAATAATGAAACAAATAAATGATCAAATAAATAACCATGCAGATGAACCAGCAACAAAAGGAATAACATAATAAAAAAATCATATGAACAAACAAATGAACAAACAAATAAATAGGTAAATACGCAAACAAATGTTTGTACAAATAAATGGACAAATAAACAGGCAAATTCCTGAACAAGTAAATGAACAAATCACCCAAAAAGCAAATGAAACAGGTTAACAAATATATCGTAAATAGACGAGCGAATAAACAAAAAATGAAGGAATAGAGAAATGAACCAATGAATGATCAAATAAATTAATTAATAGAAAAAGAAATAAATGATCAAACAAACGAACAAATAGACGCTTAAATATAGGAGGAAATTAACGAATCCGTAATTGTATAAGTAAGGGATCGAATAAACAAAAAAGTGAATCAAAAAGTAAATGAACAAGTAAATGAACAAATAGACAAACAGATAAACGAACAAGCAAACGTGCAAATAAACAAAAACTAAATAAATAGGAAGATGCACTGATAAATGATCAAGTAATCGAACAACTAAATGAGCGCGTAAATGTGCAAGTAAATGAGCAAATAAACAAACAAGTAAAAAAATAACTAAATAAATTAATATATAAGCAAGTAAATAACTTAACAAACAAAAGAATAACCAGCAAATAATTACATAAACAAACGAAAGAATAAGTGAAAAAATAAACAAACTCATTAGTGAACGAATAAGTGCACACACACACACACACACACACATATATATATATATATATATATGAAATGATGTGATAAGGGGTTGTTTAGGGGTGCATTTAGTAGTAAGGGTCGCGTAGTAACTGTAAATAGCAATAGAAATCAGAAAACTGCATTTATTTAGCAGGACAATAAATAATTCGCACATTATGTAAATAGAAAGCATTTAACACCCTGTATATGGACCGTAATTAACTTTAACCAACGCCAGTAAGCATATCTTCCAATAATGGAACGCGTATTCAGCAGAGAAATAATCATACATGTAATTAAACTACGTTGAAAAGTGTTCAAAAAGTTTATAAAACAGATACGCAGAAGATAAGATAAAACCTAATAAATCTTCATGCAACTACGCTTGTAATAAAGAAGGAACAATAAACGCTTTGATAAGAAAAGGCACTTTCAAAGATGAGTTTAAATAAATGCATAAACGAAAACAGCACTCGTGTTACATCATTTATTTTTGTACAATTCTCCAAAAGCTTTATCTAGACAAAACAACAGACATAAGCTAAAAGTCCAGCAACGATAACAATAACATGACAATCAATGATCGTAAATAACAGCATGATACTCCAAAATAGTTTCATCAGAAATCAGCTTGAAAATATACTAGGAATGTCCAGAACAAATATGGTTGGTTGCAAGGCTGCTTGGAAAGCCAATCCAAATGTAGAGAGCAAAAGGTATATAACGCCCAGAGGTGATAAGAAACAGTCAGTCTCAATTTAAAGCACGTCGAATCCACAATACTCTTAATGAAATATTTACTTACCCCTCAGATAAATAAAATTTATATTATAGTGAAAAATAGTGCTGTGTAAAAATTGCGTTAAGAATATATGTAGAGTTTTTGCCGTTTTTGCAGAAAACGTGAGTAGAAATTGGTTAATTAATTAAATTAAATATTTATATTGATATAGGGCTTCTGGTCCAATTCTGGTCCAATTTTAATCCGCTTCTAATACACTTCTAATCCATGGTCTTAAGGCTGGTACTCTAATCCGCTTCCAAAAGACTTCTAATCCACTGCCAATTGGCTTCTAATATAATTTTGGTCCACTTTTAATCCGCTTCTAATACACTTCTAATCCATGGTCCTAAGGCTGGTATTCTAATCGGCTTTTAATACAATTTCGGTCCACTTCTAAAACACTTTTAATCCGCTTCTAATACACTTCTAATCCATGGTCAAAAGTCTGGTATTCAGAAATTCTAATTCACGACGATAAGTGGAATAATTCTAAATTCATAATACTAAGAAACCTATGAATTCCAAGTGGTATTTAAATAAAGAGGTCCAAAGCGTATCCAGAGAAATAGAGAATAAAGCACGAGGTGAATTTTGGAAACAAGGGGTAACCGTATTGAATTATTGGTTCAAACATAAGGAGTACAAGCAGAGCATTGGTTTTTGATTGAAGATATTAAGGGGGTGTTGATCCATAACACGAAACAACTCATCAGGAGTTTACAGGTCAGGGCTACCTAGTTTTAAGGAATCTTTTCAAATTTAAATTTTACCAAAAATTCATAAGAATGGAATCCCCTTAAGACCCATAGTTGCATCAAATAATTCTCCCACATACAATTTATCTAAATTTATTGCAGATATCTTAACCAAATCTTTTAGTAATACTAACAATTACAACACCAAAGATTCTTTTACATTTGCAGAGGAAATAAACGATTATTTTATACCTGATGATTTTGTTTTAATATCTCTCGATCTAATTTCTCTATTTACCAATATCCCCATCAACTTAGTAATAGAAATAATTAACCAAAAATGGGATATTATTCAACCAAATTGCAACTTTTCTTTGGAATTACTAACAGAAACCTTAAATTTCATTTTTCACAACTCTTATTTTTCATTCAACAATAGATTTTATGCACAAATTTTTGGTACTCCTATGGGTTCCCCTTTAAGTCCTATTATTGCTACCATAGTAATGGATTTTCTGTTTGACAATGTCATTCCCACTTTATTGACTCCCCCAGCTTTCATTAAAAAATTTGTTGACGATGTAATTTGTGCCGTACCTAAAAATGAAGTTGATGATGTTTTAAACAGCTTTAACAAATATAACAAACGTATCCAATTTACATTGGAAATAGAACATAACATCAGGGTTCCATTTTTGGATACTAAAATAATAAGAAGCCCCAACAACAAGCTCCTGCTGGACTGGTTCCAGAAACCTACCAGTTCAGGTAGGTACATTAACTATTATTCGAATCGCAGTATAAATTACCAAATAAACACGCTGTTATGTTTAAAAAACAGAATTACAAAAATTTCAGATCCTTCATTTCATAGAAAAAATTTGACACTTCTATCAAACACCATGGTAAACAATGGTTATCCGAAATCTCTCGTAAATAAATTGATTTTCAGTTCGAGCAGTAATAAAAAATGTCAAAAAAACCAGCAATCGACAAATAGTGTTGCGTATAAAAAGTTACCGATGATAAAGGGTTTAACCTCAAAATTAGTAAACATTTTAAAAAACGATGGCATGGTTATTACAAAAGTATAATTCAGTCACGGTTGGCCAACTTTTTTCAAACACAAAAGATAAAACTCCTATGCTACTTCGTTACAATATTGTGTATTCCATTCCTTGCCAAGGATGTGACAAAATTTATATAGGACAGTCATCACAATGGCTGCGCTCAAGAATTGTGCAGCATAAGAGCGATTGTAAAATAAAAAAGAATTCGTGCGCATTAGCGTGTCACACAAACAATACTAACCATTATCCGGATTTTAATAATGTAAAAGTGTTGGATAAAGAAAATTCATACAAGAGTAAACTTTTTTTGGAAATGGCTCATATAGTAAACAATGAAAAAGCTTTAAACTTCAAAACAGATACAAACAATTTGAACGCTGTGTATATGTATTTACTCAAGTACAGAAAATCAAACAACATTAGATAAATACAGATAATCAACCATGTACTTCAAGAATGTTATCTTACTAATTATGTTTTGGTTCTCAATGGAATTTATATTTTAAAAGCCAAATTTTATTTTAATTTGTAACGTGTATTGTGATAGACGTGAATAGTTGTTTCTTGTACTTTTATCAAATGTTTTATTTAATTTATTTATTTTAAGTTTTAATGATAATTATCAAAGCCAAGATAGTATTTTAACTCCAGTTTTTGTAAGTAATACTTTAGAATTCTTATGTTAATGACAATCACAGTTACTTTACAGCACCCTGAAGAAGATTTTAAATAAATCGAAAGCTCGGTAAAAAAGAAATAAGAGTTTTATTACTAAAAGACCAAATAACCTGTTAGTATTAATTGTATATATATATATATATATATATATATATATATATATATATATATATACAAATAAATACACAAACAAACAAAAATAAATGAACAAATAAATGAGGAAAATCCGAACATATAAAAAAGCAAAGAAATATGCAACCTAATAAAAAATAAGAAAACATATAAATGAACCATTAATGTGCAAATAAACGAATAAATAAAGGCACAACTAAACGAACAAATAAATGATTAAATAGATAAAGAATTACAGAAACAAGTAGTAACCAACCAAAATAAATAAACAATACATACATTATTCAATAATTGGATAAACAAATAAATAAACAAGCAACTAAATAACCAAATAAACAAACAAGGGCGGATAAATAAAAAAATATGTAAATCATTAAAGAACAAATATAGATGAGTTAATAAATGTCCAAATAACTAATGAATAAACAACAAATAAAAGAGCAAATAAACGAACCAGTAAACCGGCAAATAAGTGAATAAATGAATGAGCAAACGAGCGAACAAATAAACATGTAACTAAACAAAGAACTAAACTAACAAATAAACAAATAAATAAGCAATCCCAAAACGAACAACAGAAAACAAATCAAGAACAATTCATTATACCAGTGGCGCTTTCGACTACAGTTAAAAGCGCTGCCTAAAAAAAAGTCTGAAAGAATAGACAAAAAGGGCAGAAATTTAATGGAGACCAGCATTCCAAAAAAGGACGAAATTTTAATAGAAAAAAGATCAAGACGAATAGAAATAAAAAGGGTTGTAAAAAAAAGAGCAAAGATAGTATTACAAGACAGCTCTACATCTGAATCTGATATCTAAATAGTTTTAGAAAGTAAGAGCAGGTACAATAGATGAAAAGCCTGATAAAGATCTGCTAAACGTAGCAGAGCAGTTGGGCAGACTTACAAGAATCCTGTCCAAGACGAGTTTGTAGTGGTGGAATTTCAAAAAAAGAACAATTTAGTCTGTTACATAGGTAAAGTTTTGAAGATCTAGGAAGACGAATATGAAGTGAATTTCTAAGAAGAAAGTACGCAATACAGCATTGTTCTCTTAGCCTCACTTTGCCGATGCAGAACCTGTAAACAAAAGGGACATAAAATTGATTCTACCAAAATCACTTCCAAATGGTATGTACACTTCCAGCCTCACTATTTGTTAGGATTTGTTTCAAAGTGTTATAGTTTGATTTAATTATGCATTTAGCTCACGAGTCTTTTCAAGTAGTAACTAGGTTGCGCTAAAAAGAAACTTTTTGTCACATTTATTTTAAAAATGCAACATACAGTATTGCCCGAAATAAACAGTACTGAAACTAAGTTGGCGGTGTTTTTATGCGTGCGCTGTCACACTCAAGTTAGCTAGTATAGACCTGTCAAGTAAACCTCAAACAAGTAATTAGTAGGGCCTAATTGTTAAAAATGGTGTTAAGTACAGAGGAGAAAGTGTTTCTGGTAGAGCATTATTTTCGTTCATACGGAATCGGCCGACGTAATGGTGCAAGTTTGCTATACGTGTCTGATCAATTCACACAAAGGTTTAATAAACGTTCTCCAAGTAATGCTGTAATTTTGAAGGTTATTGAAAAGTTTAGAAATACAGGTAGTGTATTGTGCCAACGAAAAGGAAACTCAGGGCGTCCCAGGACAGTTAACAACAACAATAACCATGAACGTGTTTTTGAGCAAATCTTAGAAAATCCGAAAGTCAGCCAGGCAAGGACAGCGTTACAACTTGATTTAAAAGAACTTCCTTTCAAAGAATCCTGAAGGAGCTGGGTACATTTTCGTATGTGATTCAGGTACATCAACAACTACATCCTCGGGATTATCGCAGTAGAGTGGAATATTGCGCCAGAATTCTCGCGTTACAGTATGAAAATCCTGAATTTTTGAAAATGTTTGGTTTTCAGACGAAGCACATTTTCACTTGTCAGGCTATGTGAATCGTCGCACAAATCGATTTCTGGGCTTTGCCAGACCCGATGAGGTTCAAGAGGTTCCTTTACATAGTGAAAAGTGAGTGTCTGGTGTGCTGTTTCCGGACACGGAATCATTGGTCCGTACTTTATCGAAGAGAATGGTAGGCAAGTCACACTTAATCAACAGAGGTACAGACAAATTTTAACACGATTTATCCCTGATCTACGTCAATTCTGTCGTGCACGTAACTTGGCATTTCGAAACCAATTTTTCAGCAGGACGGGGCAACTTGCCATACTGCTGCCGCAATTCGTCAATTTCGTCAAGAACATTTTCCAAGCAAATTCATATCACGAATTACTGACTTCCCTTATCCTTCACATTCTCCAGACCTCACACCTCCAGACGCATACATTTGGGGCATGGCTAAAATGCCGTTTTCAAACGGGCACCACAAACCATCGATGAATTAAAGGATGCCGTTAGAGTCTTCTTCGCAGCCCTGAGACAACCCTTATTCAATAACATGACCAGAAACTTAGAACATCGTTATGAAGTCTGTCTCGAACGAGGAGGTGCACATTTAGAACATATAATAAAGTGTCAATAATATGTATTTTTTAAATATACAAAACAATTACAATTTCAGTACTGTTTATTTCGGGCAATACTGTATTTTGATTTACTAATAGTTATTGTATCTTATTATGTAGGTGGTGTTGAATTCCCAAATCTCCACAAGATGGTTTACTGCTGACCACCTGCGGTTCACCGTGTCCGCTACATGGTAAACCGTGAATCACCCGGAAAGTTTCTAAATAAATTTTTGTACCAAAACATGTGATTGGTGCCCATACGAGCATTCGTGTGCCAGGTTGAAATATTATAGGGTTTTACAAAAAAATGGTTCTTTGTGGAACAGTATACCCTAGTACTTAAGGGGCGGTACAAAAACAGTAGATTTCATTGAAACAAAAAGTGACATTGTACAAAGTTTAGTAAGTTGAAGCAACACGCCTCTACTATGTATACAAAATTAAAAACCGTTTTTCTGGTTTATGTAGGAAGTGACATATTTTGCCAATCCTAAGGAGGCAAAAACTACATCCTTCAAAAGTGATTACTAACTAGCAATACATTTTATTTGAATGAACGATGTAAAAATAATTTATTTCATTATTAATATTTAAATTGCAATTGCAAAATATTTAACCTTAATCACTTAAAAAAAATACGCTCATAGAAAAACCGGTACGAATGTAATTCCCAGTTACAGCATTATAAATCCGTAATAAATATAAAAATTAATTAGTTAAAATATAAGTTTGAGGTCATAGTCTGTTTCTAAATATTTATTATCTTTTGCATATCAGGAAGGTAGTAGCATGAAGCTCCTTGACGTTTTAAGTAATGTGTACCAAAATGTTTGGCGTCCTGTTTCCATTTTCATACTACTGAAGGTTGCTCAGATCATTACGGAAGTCTGCATTAATTTCTTTAATGTATGAACTAAATGAACACATTAAATCTTACTTGATCTAACGGCACTCATTACCCTGTGTATTGATTTTGCGAAAAGATAACTGAACATAAAGGGGTGAGAAAATAAGGGTTTATGGTAGTGAATAATTGATTATAAATGCATAGGAAAGGACCACATTAATTTGGTGGTATTCATGACACCAGTTGTCATTGCGTGACATGTAATTAATAAACATGAATAGGAGAACAAAACATAACTGAAGCCGTTATTGTCCCATGCACTCGCGGAAGACCTCTTACTCTTTCTGATTTGTGTGAAGACGGCGGTGCACCAGACACGTCAATAACACTACTAAACGTAACAACCCACGCCTTAAAAAAAGGTTTGATTTCACTACCACTTATGTCCCGCTGTTTTATTTTTGCATACGCGATCCAGTCCCTTCCAGAAAAGACTAGCTGGTCTACACTAACTCTGAACAGAACAAACCGTCCGACAAATTCAAGGAATTTAGGTGGATGTGAACGGTAATTGCGAAAAAAAGAAGAAAAGGGATATGTAATGAAAAAAGAAAGAGGTAGAAAAGGGTAATGAGATAAAGGAAGGAATGCTGCAAGGATATAGGAAATTAAGCAATGGACGGAGGACATAGCTTGACCATGGGTCGAACAAGAGAACCGTTAGAAGTTTTGACCTCCGCAACACGGAATGAGACATTCTTTCCTGGAAAAAAGCTGTGATACGGCCTAGTTTACATTTTAAAAGTGGGAGTAGGTCATCTTTGATAAGGACTAAAAAACCTATGGCGATTGGATTAGTGTGAGAGGTATCCCATTTGGCACGTTGAGTTTGAGAAATTGGTGGAAAAATTCGAGCTGTTTGGACAAGTTTGTGATGTGAAGAATAAAACCCGTGCACGTCGCTCAAGAACAGCCGATAATATTGCTGCTGTAGCCGAAAGTGATGAAGAAAACCCAGGTTTGTCAATTCCTCGTCGTTCTTTGGAACTAGGCATTCCACAAACGTCATTACACCGTATTTTGCATAAAGATTTTGGTCTTAACGCTTATAAAGTCCGGTTAACACAAGAACTCAAGCCGGCCCATCATCAACAACGTCATGTCTTTGCTGATTGGGTCGTTGAAATGCATGAAAATGATCCGGAATTCCATCGAAAAATCATCTTGAGTGATGAGGCCCATTTCCACCTCGGTAGCTTTGTCAACAAGCAAAATTATCGCATCTTTGGCTCAGAAAACTCAAGAGTTATTGTTGAAAAGCCTGTCTATCCTTAACGTGTGACTGTTTGTTGCGGTTTATGGTCCGGCGGAGTGATTGGACCTTACTTTTTCGAAAATGAGGCTGGAGCAGCAGTTACGGTAAATGGATTGCGCTATCGAGAGATGATTAACGATTTTTTATGGCTGGGAATTGGATGATATTGATCTGGACAACGTTTACTTTCAACAAGACGGCGCTACGTGCCACACAAGCAACGAAACCATTGATCTTTTACGGGAAAAGTTTCCGGACCGTGTTATCTCTCGAAGAGGTGATCACAACTGGCCACCGAGATCTTGTGATTTAACACCTTGCGACTTATTTCTTTGGGGCCACGTAAAAGAGAAGGTCTACGCCAACAGCCCAGCGTCGATTCAAGACCTCAAAGATGGAATTCGTGAGGCTATCGAGGACATAGGGCAGCCACTTTGCGATTTGGTTATCGAAAATTTTATGAAAAGGATATTGTCCTGTAAGCGTGGTCGTGGTGGTCATTTGCCTGATGTTATTTTGCACTATTAACGGCATACCTTCCTCTTTATAATTAAATAAACATCTGATCATTTATATTAAAAAATAGCATTTTTCTTTGAATATCAAAATAACACCTCTTATTGGAAAACCCTATATTATTTACACTGAATAGAAAGTAGTCCTTGATTGCATACCATTAAAGTCCAAGCACCTTGATAGCTTCATCAGCCTCAAACTCTAAATTCTGAATCTGATAGCAATTTTTTTGAATGTTTTGCAATATGGTACTATTAGTAGCAATCTATTTGCGCAAATTCCAAGCAGGCAGATGCAAGTAGATGGAGTAAGGCGTTTCGAAGGCTAGAGGCCTATCCAATATCATCATCATCACAAAAAAATAATCTATATACAACTTCGATCGAATAAGCGCCGCGGCTAGAGGACGTTGGGATTCTCCTTAGTTAATTAATTGCTGGATCGTTCTGATTATTAAATACGGGGAAAACCTTACACCAGATGTTACAACGTTCAGCCTATAAATTTGAACGGGATCATTAGGGTTGAATTTCGACAAGATTAGCCGGAATCAACGATGCTTCAGTATACTGGTTCTTCGAGCCGGATGATGGTTCTTTTTTTATTTTGGGGTGTTTCTTTTTCATTTTTGGTTTTTGTTTTCGTAAACGAATTTCCTTCTAGTTTTTCTTCTCAAGCGAATTTTTTATATTTGGTTTTTTTTTTGTACTGCTTTCCTACCCCGACCTGTTAGTTTTGCTGAGGGGGGATTTGTTACATTCATTTTCGGGATAAATTAATTACTGCCTTTTCCCTTGTTAATTCATTACTCGTTTAAATAAATTCCGTTTCTATTCTTAAATTCTTCAACAACATCCTATATATTTTATTTGTTCAGAATAAGCCCACTTTACAATAATTTTTAAAGCAAATTAACGTATGAATGTTTTCTCTATTGTTCCAGTTTACAGACTCGTGTTTTCCAGTTTCTTAATCGCGTCTTGATAACAATGTGACATGGAGCTCTGGTTGTTAAATTAAACAGATTTATATTCACTTTCTTTTCGAAAATGTTAAAAAGCACTCGTCGGAATTGCTAGACTCTTCGTTCCGTTTTCTTATGAAAATTTCGCGCACGCCTTTTAGCGTTGTATTTATGGTTTTATAAACCTGTACTTGTCGGCGTAAATAAATTAATATTTTTCGTAATCATTCTAGCTTCCTGCGGGGAACAAGATAGTCCTTGCACTGTCGCTCCTGTCTCAGGTCCATCTGGCCCGCTCCGGTCCTAAGAGCGAACGAGAGATCTAACACCTTGAACACGCTGGTGAGTGTTTCGTCCCTGCTTACGTTGAGCCCCTATATATTTGGACTTCCCGGTTTAAACTCATGCATGCACAAATTTACTTCGCCAATACGAAAATTTTGAAACTATTTTGGAGTTCTTTGCCGTGTTCTGAATGTAGTACTATCTGATTTAACTAATTACAAAACAAAAGGATATTCTACTTATTACTGTATAACTGGGTTCAAATGCTTAATGAATAACTGATTTAAAATGCTTACTTTTGTGCGGGATGATGCATTTTTGTTAATAATATTGTATTTGTTGCGGCAAGTTTATGAAATGAATTAGGTATTTACATTGATGATATAAAGCTGTGGTTTTTAGGATTGTACTTTGGAATATTTTTTTCTGGGTAAGTCAGCTGGGGAGGACCTAAAAACTACAGCTCGCTATTTTAAGGGGTAATAATTTTTGAGATATGTATATTGGGGTTGTTAAATTTTTTGTACATATTATTTGTACATATTTTGTTTAATTATAGATTTCTTTTTTTGTATGTTTTGTTAGGAGAGAGAATGAGTGCGTGTATTTTTATTTCAGGCCTTCCTATTTACTTCTGATAGGTACAATACCCCGCCCACTCACCGAATGAGCCCGGTCAATTTCTTTTTTTCTTCTTTGGCTCTTAGGCTACGTAAATGTACGTAGCAAATGCATTCCAGACTAAAACACTTATAGTTCATTAAGAATCCCAAGTAAAATCAAATTATAAATCATAACGCATCAGAGTTAGGAAAAATTATACTGTCAGGTATCCGAGACATATACGATTATAAATCTTAAAGTATCCCATAGCATACCTAAAGATAATTTCTACAGCTTTCAAGTTAAAGAAGGTAGTAGTTAGTTGTTTATTGTTAAACAAAATTTATTGCTATGCATTCTAACATGGGCAAACGAAAGTTCAAGGGTTTTGTTTTGTAGATCGTTGGTAAAATCTGGGAATGTTTATTTTTTCCATATAATTTTAAGTGACCCAAGAGCTAGCTACATATTAAAAATATTAATTATTATTCATTCATATTTAAAATCTCTTACATAAACACCTCATATAATATAATTTGCTACTATGTAGATGTAGGTTTCACCAACACGCTATAAATCCGCATATTTATTGATATTGTTTTTGATTAACCTCTGGTTTATTTAACAAGATGATGTAAGAAGTGTTATGAAGGCACAATTTGCTTCATTGTTTTAATACTAACTGCTGTTGATTAAAGTCCGGTTTTTCTTTCACTTTTGTGAGATACATTTATTTATCTTTGATAGTAAATCTCTGCTGATCAGATCAGACCTGCACCTTCAAGAAGTTCTAGAATACTAAAACGGGGAGAATGGCTTGCGAGTTCCAGCGAGCTGAAAAGCCGAACTACAGGTTTATCCAAATTAGTAGGGTCTTTAGTGAGGAACCAGACTAAGACAGGTCTTCGAATGAGGGCAGCAGCTCTTTCGGTACTCAGAGTAGCAGAGACTGTAGGGGTCGGTATGGCATTCTAAGACACACTACTGCGATATGGAATGCAACGGGAAACTACGGCATTAACTCCAAAGTACACAGCATACTATAAATGTTTTTTGACATCCTCTGTCGAAAATGACTCCAGAGTTAAAATAGTCTCCCATTCGGATCTCAGAGAGGAGATTACTTCCGAGGATGTAATCGGCAAGTTTAAAAGAAGAGCCGGGAACATTTGCGAGTCGGAGCATGGAACGTCAGGAGCATGAAGCATGTACGTAACCTAGAGTATTTGAAAATAGAAATGGATAGGTTAAGCATTAGACATAGTAAGGTGTTATGTTTGTGTTCATGAAATAGTTAGCCAAGATTTTTATGTTGCTAGGCATCCTGAAAATAGTCTTGTAATGTTATGTCAATTCATACCATATACAACTTTTAGAGTTCTCAGATTAAATACTTCTACTACTTCCAGAATTATCGCAGGAATCCATTTATCACCGCTACTATAATTCTTGTCCCTATAGTAGGGGATAAAGAATACTACTATAGTAAGCCTGCTTATCGTAAAAGGCGATTAAAAGGCGCAGCAAGGGGCAGCAGACTTGCTGGCTAAAAGATATTGGAGGAGGGTCGGTTGGTCTCGGGCGATCCCCAATAATTTACAAGCTTGTTGGGGGTTGGCCGTGACGGATACGGCTTTTTGCTAAAATCTTTAAAAACTGCGTTGTGGAAAGATATGGGAACCTACCACAATATTTCCCAGGTGTGCGTGGCCTAAAACACGAAATATATATGATGGAGAGCTCACAAGTAAAATTCTTGTCCGGAGGTAAAATACTCCCTCATTCGGATCTCCGGAAGGGGGTACTTGGGGCTCGTCATCGTAAGAATATAAAACAACAGTTCGATTTAGTGATAGGGACTTGGAATGTAAGATCATTACTTAGAGTAGATAAGCTAACGAATTTATTAGTCGAAATGAGAAAGGGAAAGCTAGACATTTTAGGTATTAGTGAGGTGAGCTGGCCAAATAGTAATGACTTTTGGAAAGATAATTATAGAATAATTACAACTTCTTCAACTAATGGACAGGCAGGGGTAGGAATAGTGTTAGGTAAAAGATTAGGGCATAAAGATAAAGAGTACTTACAATTTAGTGATAGAATAATTATGGTTAGATTGAGAACAAAATCCACAGACACTGTTTTAGTACAGGTTTACATGCCAACAACTCAGTACAAGGATGAGGAAGTAAAAAAGGTATATGAGGATATAAATAGTATAGTGAGAAAAGTAAAAGGAGATGAGAATTTAATAGTTATGGGTGATTTTAATGCGTCAGTGGGAGAAGGTAGTGAGGGAAAAATGGTAGGAAAATTTAGGTATGGCAGACGAAACGATAGAGAAGAAAGATTAGTTGAGTTTTGCCAGGAACATAGATTAGTAACTGTAAACACCCTATTCGAACAACATGTTAGAAGAAGGTATACCTGGAAAGCGCCAGGTGATAGGGCTAGATACCAAATAGATTATATTTTAGTTAAACAAAGATTTAGAAACCAAGTTAAAAACTGTCGTAGTTATCCAGAGGCTGACATAGATAGCGATCATAACTTAGTTAAAATGAAGTGTAAACTAAAATTCAAAAAATTGAGAAAGGTTAAAAGAGAGGGATGGGATCTAGGTAAGCTTAATGATAGTAAGGTAAAAGAGGAATATAAACAAGTATTAGATAATAAGAGCAAAGAGATAGCTGTAGAAAAGAACGTAGAAAATAGATGGAAAGAAATAAAACTGACTGTACATGATGCAGCAACACAGACTATAGGTAAGAAAAAAATAGAAGCGAGAAAACCATGGGGAACAAAGGAGATATTAGATTTAATAGACAATAGAAGATAGCTTAAACCTTTCAGAGAAGTGGATAGTGAAAGTAAGCAAAAATATAATACAGTTAAAAATAAGATAGTACCTGAGTGTAGAAAAGCTAGAAATAAATGGATGGAGGAGAATTGTAAGGGAATACAAGATGATTTGAGAGTAAGTAAGACAGACAGGGCTTACAGGGCAGTTAAAAAGTTTTTTGGGGAAGATAGGAAAAAATATAATGGTATTAGAGACGAGAATAATGAGCTTCTAATAAATAAAGTTGAGGTAGCAGATAGATGGAAAAGATATTTAGAAGATTTATATAAGAGAGACGATATGGATGAGTTAGAGAACGACCAAGAAGAGGATGTACAAATAGGGTTCTCAATATTAAGAGAGGAATTTGATAGATCTGTTCGGAATCTTAAACTAAATAAAGCGCCAGGGATAGACGATATTCCCGCAGAATTAATAAAATATGCAAGTCAGAAAACTTTAGACAGATTATATGAACTAGTACGAGTAATATATGACACAGATGAGGTTCCAATAGATTTCGAAAAAAATATTATTATCCCAATCCCAAAAAAGTCAGGAGCTGATAGGTGTGAGAATTTTAGAACGGTTAGTTTGACTTCTCATGCTTCCAAAATACTAACAATAATAATTAAAAATAGAATAGAAGATTTGACTGAGAATTATTTAGGCGAAGACCAATATGGTTTTCGTAAAGACAGCGGGACTAGAGAACCGATACTAATGATTAGGGTAATTATCGAAAAAAGGTTACAAAAAATTAAAAAGACTCATTTCGCGTTTGTAGATTTAGAAAAAGCATTTGATAGGGTTAATTGGATTGTTATGTTCAGGGTTTTGCAAAAAATAGGAATCTCTCATAGGGATAGAAAAATTATTTACAGTCTATATAAAAACCAAAGCGTAGTAATTAGATTTGATGAAATAGAAAAGGAAGCTAAGATTAGAAATGGTGTTAGACAGGGTTGTATACTGTCTCCCTTGATTTTTAATGTTTATATTGAGGAAGCTTTAAACTTAGCTAGAGAGAGAAAAGAGATAGGTATTAGTGTACAGGGACAGAAAATAGACATGTTACGTTTTGCAGGTGATATAGCCATTATAGCAGAGTCTAGAAAAGAGTTAGGAGAGTTTTTAAATATTTTAGATGAGATACTACGGAGTAAATATAGTATGAGAATTAACTCAGTAAAGACAAAGATAATGACAAGTGAGTTACAGCCTAGTTCTAAACCAAAATTAAAAATAGGTAATACCGAGTTAGAGGAGGTGGACGAATTTTGCTATTTAGGTAGTATAATTACAAAAGATGGACGTAGCAGAAGGGATATAGTAGCTAGAATAGCTCAAGCTAGAAAAATGTTTTTAAAAAAGAAAAACTTACTAATAGCTAATAGTATTAGTTTAGATAATAGAAAAAGTTTCTTAAAGTCGTACGTATGGAGCGTTCTACTATACGGTAGTGAGACTTGGACAATTAAAGAAGTAGATAAGAAAAAGATAGAAGCTTTTGAACTTGGTGTATAGGAGAATGTTAAAGATTAGTTGGACAGATAGAGTAACAAACGAGGAAGTTTATAGAAGGATAGGTGAGGATCCCTGTATGTGGAAACAATTGAAGGTCAGGAGAGATAGAATGATAGGGCACCAGTTAAGACATGAGGGACTATTTAGTAAAGTTTTAGATTATAGACTACCAAATAAAAATAGAGTAGGAAGGCCTAGACAAAGCTATATTAGTCAAATTATTAGAGATGTAGGTTGTGAAGGGTATCTAGACCTTTTTAGACTAGCTCAGAATAGAAAAGAATCTAGAGCTGCGTCAAACCGACTTTAAGTAAGTTCGAAAACAAAACAAAAAGGAAAATAAAAATCAGTTAACTAAATGTCACCAGGACATGATTCACAATTGGTTAGCGGTCTGGCATGTTGGCAGCGATTCGTTGTTTAAGCCTTACCATAACATATAGTTTAACACTTTTCCTTTCTGAAGCAGATAACCAGGTTATAGTTCATTTCCTTATAAAGGGTAATCATGTAAACATGTTAGAGTTCTTTAACAACCATCAGGTTGCCAATATCTATGTAGAGCCAGGTGGATAGGAAAAAGAAGAATATAGGAAGACCTAAACCAAACTATATTAGTCAAATAATTAGAAATTTAGTTTGTGAAGGGTATGTAGAGCTTTTTAGATTAGCACAGAATAGAAAAGAAATTAATTATAATTCTTAATAAAGACGGTGTCGTTAACGCTAAATGTTCGTAGGTTAGGTGACGCTAAAGCCTTTTTAAGTTGCAACTCAAAAGACAAATCTGGATTTAGTTTATCCAATACAATTTGTAACTTCCTGCCCATAAAAATTTCGCAAGGATTGCGACCAGTGGTTGAGCTAGGAGTAACGTGTTGGTATAATAAAAATTTAGATGAGTTGAATTTCCAATCTCCAGTAATATTTTTTTTTAAAAAATCTTTAGTTGTTTGAACCAGTCTTTCTGCCATTCCTTTTTCTTGTGGTCGATGAGGAGCGGTGGTCACTAAAGGAATTCCAAGCATTTTCCCAAATTGTTTAAACCGTTCGCTAGTAAATGCAGTTCCATTATCGAATATCAATGTATCTGGCAACCCGTGAGTAGCGATCAACCCATACAATGTTGATATGACTGCTTCAGCAGAAGTATTTGGAACGATTCAAACTTCAAGCCATTTAGAAAATGAATCCACGACTATTCGAAAACCCTCTCCCATAAATGGCCCCGCAAAATCTGAATGTAATCTTGACCATGGTTTGTAGTTAATTTCATAATCATAAGTATTTAGCGTAATTACCTAACGTTGCATTCTAGGAGAAGTAATATTTAAGTTGGCTTCTCCGGAGCAAAAAGACCCAAAAGTGGTTTGCGGTCCATAACAATTGGATAAAGTTCGCTGACTTGATGCGTGGGATTTTTGGAGCGGAGACCTTAGGGTAATTCATACACGATCAGAAGAAAGAAATTCGGGTGTGGGGATACTTATACCGAAAAAGATAGGACACTGTAGAAAACTACTTACAAAAGAACGAAATAGTACCAATGGTTAGATTAGAATCTAAACCGGTAAAAACGGTAGTAATACAAGTATACATGCCTACCTCTAGCTACAGTGGTAGAAGTGATCTACAAAGGTAAAATAATACTGAGATTCGTAAAAAGACAACCTAATGCAGTGGTAAGTGAGGGTAGGAAAAGAGCGATAGTTGGTTTATTTGCTTTAGGCACGATTAACGACTTGGGAAATAAGCTGGTAGAATTTTGTTACAAAAATAATTTAACTTTCACAACCACATTATTTCAATATCATGCTAGAAAACGATGCCAGTGTAAGATTCCAGGAGATATAAGCAAATATCAAATACTTTACATTCTTGTTATACAACGGTATAAGAATCAAGTAAAAGATTGTAGAGATTACCGGGAAGCAGCTATAGTCACTGACCGCAACATAGTAATTATAAAAGCTGCGCTTAAAATTAAAAATTTGAAAAATAGGAATAGAAAAAGGCGCTTTGACTTTGAGAAACTTAAAGATAAATATAGCCACAAAAAATTCAGAATAAGTCAAAGGAATTTCTGACAAATATGGGAAACATTTCATATACTAGGATGTAGAAGCAGAATGGTATAACATTAAATCCAGCGTAGATATAGCAGCCAGAGATATTCTAGGATATAAACAAAAAGAAAATGAGGAAGCGTGGGAAATAAAGAATATTCTGAATTTAATAGAAAAAAGGCGAAAACACAAAAATAGATCACATGAAACAGGAAAACCGAGATACAAAACCATAAAATGGGAAAGAACTATGGATTGAAGAAAAGTGCAAAGAGTTTCAAACTAAGATGGAAATAGGAAAGACAGACGAAGCATACAAACTAATTAGAATAAATTTTAAGGATATAAAACCGTATAACAAAATTATAAAGGACACGATAGAAGACACCATTGTAGAAAATGTAGAGAAAGTGGTTAGATGGCGAGAATATGTAGCGAATTTATATGCAAGACAGAAACTAGAAATACTAAAACAGGAATCAAACATTCAAAAGGATGGCTTAGGTATCCTATACTGTAACATTTCAGTTTTTTGTTTGTAAGTAAATTCAAATATATTGCGGTGTATTGAGTAGTGAGGGTCGCGTAGTAAATGTAAATAGCAATGGAAATCAAAAAATTGCATTTATTTAGCAGGAAAATAAATAATTCGCATATTATATAAATAGCAAGCATTCAACACCCTGTATATGGATCGCAGTTAACTTTAATCAATGCCAGTAAGCATATCTTCCAATAATAGAACGTGTATTCAGCAGAGAAATAATCATACATGTAATTAAACTACGTTGAGAAGTGTTCAACAAGTTTATAAAACAGGTACGCAGATGATAAGATAAAACCTAATAAATTTCCATGCAATTACGCTTGTAAGAAAGAAGGAACAATAAGCGTTTTGATCGGTAAACGCACTTTCAAAGATGAGTTTAAATAAATACATAAACGAAAACAGCACTCGTGTTACATCATTTATTTTTGTACAATTCTCCAAAAGCTTTATCTACACAAAACAACAGACATAAGCTAAAAGTCCAGCAACGATGACAAAAGTAAATAACAGCATGATACGAAACTCCAAATTAGTTTCATCAGAAATCAGCTAGGAATGTCCAGAACAAATATGGTTGGTTGCAAGGCTGCTTGGAAAACCAATCCAAATGTAGAGGGCAAAAGTTATATAACTCCCAGAGGCAATAAGAAACAGTCAGTCTCAATTTGAAGCACGTCGAATCCACGATACTCTTAATCAAATATTTACGCATCAGATGAATAAATTTTATATTATAATGAAAAATAGTGCTGTGTAAGAATTGCGTTAAGAATATATGAAGAGCTTTTGCCGTTTTTGCAGAAAACGTGAGTAGAAATTGGTAAATTAATTTAAATTAAATATTTATAATGATATAAGGCTTCAAATCCGCTTCTAATACAATTCTGGTCCACTTCTAATCCGTTTCTAATACAATGCTAGTCTACTTCTAATACACTACTAGTCCACTTTTAATCTAATTCTAATTCACGACGATAAGTGGAATAATTCTGAATTCATAATACTAAGGAACCTACGAATTCCAAGTGGTATTTATGTGAAGAGGTCCAAGGCCTATCCAGAAAAACATTGAATAAAGCACGAGGTGAATCTTGGAAATAGGGAGCAACAAAAATATTGATTCAAACATAAGGAGTACAAAGCAGAGCATTGGTTTTCGATTGAAGATAATAAGGGGGTGTTGATCCACAACACAAAATAACTCATCAGGAGATTACAGGTCAGAGCTAACTAGTTTTAAGGAATCTTTTCAAATTTAAATTTTAACACTGAATATTTTAATTTTCTCACAAGTTTGTAAGGAGTCAACAAGAACATTGAATACGTTGAAACTTACGTAATAATCATAAAAGGGTCTTGAATGTTCCAGATTTTTTTGTAAAAGGTGTCATTTTTGATGACTTTAAATTAAATTAAAAGGATATAAATTTCGGGATAAATAATTCATATAATATTAATTGATCGAAGGGTGTATTTAAAGGATTACAAAAATTGTGAAGTGTAAATATTATTTCCTTTCATTATATGAATATTGATTGACTTCGTTATATCAATTCAAACAGGTATCCATAAAGGGGTAAATGAAAATTGATCATCGTAACGTTGTGCACTCTGTGTAAATTAAAAAGGGCTAGCCGTGGCATAATTAAATTAGAAGATTTGAGAAAAACACAGAGCGGTGGCGTTCAGCTGGACGTTTATCAGATCGGCGTACGACGTTATCATATCAATATATTATATGTAATGTTTCCTTATCCCTTACGAAAACCCAAATTTTTGTTTCAAAAAGGTAATAGTATCAATGTGGATGTACCATTAAGTTTCAATCTTTGTGGACGTTTCTTTAGAATTGACGTATGTTTATTAGTGTATAAATTATTCTGTTAATGTAATATATGACGCGTGCGCGGATAAGATTAAAAGCTGTTGTGGAAAGTCGAACAGGTTTGTAGAGGATTCTTGCGTGTAATGTTGAGCAGATAAGAATTAAAAAAAACTAGGCCCGCGTGACGTGATCTCGCCGGATCGCGTTTGAGATAGTTTAGTTCGCGTAATGAGTTAGTTATTTTTAAGCCACAAAGAATACCAGACAATGTCCCAATAATTAGATGTAGTGATCCCTAATTATTGATGATTGCAAAGTATTAACCGTTTTAGTTTGAAAATATGGTTACAAAAGAGGACCTAGAAAGAAAGCAGCACAACAGTATGTTGCTGAAATAAGTGCTGAACTGCGAAACATATTACTAAGAAGAGCAAAGATTTATAGACTTTAGGGCAATAACAATAAAAGACTACCTAGTAGTACCTAGTTGTATACATTGCCAAGATCTAGGGCGTATCCAAGCACTGTACAAAAGACAATGAGACTTGTGGACATTGTGGCAAAAAGAAGCAAAGTGACTCAATACATAAAAGGGCGACATGTCCGAAAGAACTTCCACCAATATGCATACCGTGTTAGAGACGAGGGGAAAAATGCAGCAAAAACATTAAAGATTGTCTGACACAAAAAATGCTGCTGGAGTGATTAATCCAAAAGGTAGATTACGGTTCAAACTACATATAAGCATACAGAAGACAGCGCAAAACAAGACAAAGTACAAACCCAATCAACGAGAAACAGGCCAAGACCAAAACTATACAAAAAGTAGATCATCGTGTAAAATAGCGAGAGATATAAAAAGAGCTCAAGAAAGTCGAGAAAATAATACAATATACAAAGTACAAAACTAAGTGCAATCATAAACACTAGATAGAGAAACACAAACGGGCCAAAAGTCTCAGACAAAAACAAGGTTTAACAAATATCCGAAAACAATCGCAAAACCCAGCAATGATTTATGGAAAAAAGTTGCTTTTATAAGAAGCAAAAGTAGTGTTGAGCTGCGAGCTGAAGAAGCAAAACCTAAAGCTTCTACAAAAAATATTCAAAACAACCATATAACATAGACTAGGACATATTGAGTGAACTATCCGTCCTACCGGAGGAGACTGATCAGGTTTCACCGATAACACAGAACAACTGAGAGAGGGCTGCATCAATTTGACCCAAGCTATATATATATATATATATATATATATATATATATATATATATATATATATATATATATATATATTGATGTAACAATGGACGCGTTGGTGCGCCGCTAAAAGTATGCTGTGATACAGATACAGCAAATTGTAAACTTTGAAATTTTTGACTTGCTTTCCTTTGTAACTTTTCTTTGCCTGGCTAGCTCAATGGCATTGATGGAGTTTACAAATTGAAATTAAACACAGCAATATCACAAAGCATCTACACAGTCATAAATATTTTCTCTCATACAAAAGATTATAGAACATTTGCATCATAATTTCTTTCTAACGCCAAATTATTTTTAACAAATACATAATTATCAAAAAAATGTTCCTCACTCTAATGTAGATTTAAATTTACAGAACTAAAATCTCGTCTCTTATGAATAGTTTATCTGACTTTGATACCCACGCTTGACGGTTTGTTTGGCCAAAAAATCTTTGACAGATAATCTATAAAAGAATCAGAGTGTTTTGAACTCTAACCACACTTTTCTTGGTAAATACCCTTGCAAAAACAAATGATTAAGACTTATTCTAGCTTAAATTAAATGACAATATTGAAATATAAGTTACAAACAATATAAATCTAAAAGCAATACTAGCAGAATTTAAAAAAAACGCTCCTCCAATTCGCAATTAATAGTATAAATATCTTCGACTTCTTGGCTGTATTTTTAAATTGGCGTTCAAAATCAGCTTACAAGATTTCCATTTAAATCTCCATTTAGAAACCAATGTACATCCTTGGTTTATTTATTCAATTAAATTTTTAAGATAGCTTTCTATCTTGAAGAATTTTCCATGTTCATTTAATAATTTCCATATTTATGCATGTTACGTTTAAAATATTCTTTATTAACTGTTACATTTTAATTATTAAATTACAGTATGCGTATTGCATACTTCAAAATAACATCTTCAAAGTTCTTTACATATTACTTGGTCAACCCGAATTCATCAATTGATTCCTAATGTCGACAACTTCTGTTTATATATAAAAATTATCTCTTTTCTAGAATGTACGAGTGCCGTATGGTATTTCACTTCCAATACTACACGCTTATCTAACGTATGTTTCTGAGAATTCCTCCTTAGCGTTCAAAATCGCCGCGTTTTATTACCTAGTTAGTGTTGATTTGTGTGTTGTTCGTTGATCTCTACCTCTCAAGGTTATTGTGTCGCATCGCATCTCTCCTACAGTGATTGCGAAAGCTAATAAATAATTCTTATTAATTTTTAGGCTATTTTAATGTTCCGGTGGATTCCTAGAGTAAAATTTTATTTATTAAATAGGTATTTACGTAGTTCTAAGTACAAATGACTCATACTTTCTCTATTTCTAATATTCTAGAAAATTCTTTATTTAAAATGAATTTATGTAATCCAAAAGTCAATTTATATGATCAATTTAAAGCTTTATAATGCTAACGAAGTGGTATTCTATAGAAAATATTAGCTTTTGCGGTAAAACGTGTTCTTAATACACATAATTAAGATTAAAATTGGGGTTTTAAATACACGAAACTATTTATTTTTATGCACGGAAGGTATAGGACAAGCAAATGGCTTTGTATTTATCTTAAAATGATCGATTTACGTTCGCATTCAATGGGTTTTTAAGGTATCTTAATATTAATTATTTTTACATATACAGCTTACGTTATTTGCTATGTATTTACAATACGCTTAAGGGTGATTATTTATACACACGCAATTGCATTTTTGCTTGGCACTTTAATGAATAAAAGTACGCTGGTATTATACAGCGTGTAACCACGAATTTTCGGAAATTTCTATTTTTTCTTGATCTTTTTATATTTTAGTGGACTTTATTTGTAGAATTTGGGTTTCAATTAACATAGATGTCACTCAGTTATGGTATTCCGTGAAGACAAGAAGGAAAGCAGTAAAGTAAGTAAAGAAAATCGCCTACACTGAATACCGCAACAAAACAGGGAAAACGGTAGAATAGAAATTCAAAAGAATTAGATTTCGGACTAGCTAAAAAAAGTCGTTGAGGGGGGTGGGTCATACAGAAAACAAAATTAGAAACCTTAGTAAATAGTTATATTATAAACCATACGCTGAACATACAGTTCCAAAAAGAATATTTACAAAAGTAAAAAACGCACATTTACGTAATCGTCCTGTAAACAAAGTGTCAATTTGCATGTAATTCCATATAAAAATATCGTTTAAACAAATATCGATTACAAAATCTTAGAATCTAAATAACATATACACATTTACATAATCTTTCCAACCCTAAATATATACAAGAAATAATACAGTAATA
The DNA here is from genome assembly GCA_036346225.1 of Platerodrilus igneus. NCBI lineage: Eukaryota > Metazoa > Arthropoda > Insecta > Coleoptera > Lycidae > Platerodrilus > Platerodrilus igneus. The sequence goes on along the minus strand of JARFIW010000691.1, from coordinate 578,103 downwards.
TATACAGTCATTGGTACCTGGTTTGGGAAGTGCACTTCGTAAAAAAAGGATGTAACGTTAGACATAAATAACGTACTTCTAACTTAAATGGACCAAGTATTAACTAATTCGGTAAGCAAGTTGCTGATGTTAACATTAAAGTGCAAAGAAAATGGAACAGTAAAAAGTGCTAAAACGCAAGCTGTGGTTTAACTAGTTGTGACTTTGAGAATAATTACATAATCGCTCGTGCGTTGTGGACGGGAATTTAATAACGTAGTCTGCAATTTATTGATAATCATGAGTACTAAATTATAAAATCAACCAAAGAAGTGTCTATCTTCGATAACGGCAAGTAAAGAAAACAGGAAAACTGTACCTCAAGTCAAACTGTTTGCATCTCTGGTACCATCTTAGGATTAGGAAATGCGCCCTGTTTTGTCGATAGATGCTGGATAACCTAATTTAACTATATTAGAATACTACGTACAACAATGCATTTTAAGATCGCGACTTATAACGTTTCTTTGCGCTCAAAGGACGTTGTATAGAATAAGAATCGAATAAAGAAGAGAGCTATCCAAAAGCTTAGTTTGTATTAATACAGATTGAGAACGACAAGGGAAAACAACAAAAAACCATTCCCACCTATATTGTGTGAAATATTATGCGAAACCAGTGTAAAAGTATATTTTTCAGACGACAGCTGCAAAATATTCCTAGAAAGATAGCCAATTAACGCAAACAAACAAACTACAATGCCTTTCATCAAATTTTGTGTTCGCATGGGAAAGCACCATATATTTTAAACGTTTAAGCAAATAGGCAACATTGTATACAGCCAAATTAAATGAAACGTATAACAAGTTGCTTAGAGGTTATAACAAGGACTAATGATTTGTTATATTATCGACCGGTGATACCGAGAATGAAATTAATTGGGGGAAGGTGTATCGCTTGTAAACTTGAACGAACTCAATACGTGTAGATAAAGAAAAAGACTAAATACAAACCATTAAAAGCTTTTATATTTGTATTATGCAGCTGTTTCGAACGTGTTTCTACAAATAAACTATTGGAAATAATAAGCCGCTGCTGGCTTATTTCCATAAATTTATATAGAAGTTGTTTAACGACCAACAAACGTTTCAGGGAATTAGACCCCGTGCTTTTAACATTTGCTAAGCAGCAAACTATAGAATGAACACTGAAGCAAATATTTCAGAGAATTAGAATGTGGTTTTAGAATATATTCCACGTATTTCTACACTTAAGAAAATTTTGATATAGGACGGTTTTAAATATTCATAATAATTGGAATAGCATAAAAAGCGGACCGGCGCTTAGATTAGAATTTGTAGGAAACGCTTTATTAAGGTAGTGAGAAATTAATGCCGTAATCACTTGATTTCAGAAATTTAACGTAATTAATTCTAGCAAACCAACAATCGCATAGAAAAATTACAAAATGGCAAGTCCAGGCATGACTATGACACAATTAGATATAGTATTATGAAAGCGAATTGAAAAGGAATAACTAGAAAAGTACATCCAACCTACACACATACAAAAAGGACAAGACATTAACTACTATGTAAACCGTCTAATTAGCATCTGCTACTGCTACAATCAAAACCACTCCAGAACAATAGCTTATGTATACAGGAACCACTCAATTAACGGCTAAAGTTAGAAAAGTCCGAAGAGTCCGAAATCGATCTATTTCTGCATCCTTCATTTCCAATTAGGTTGTCTTACTTCTTTTTAGCCCTTCTAAAATGTCTAACCTAAACGACTTTATACTATGCATATTGTTTCAAATCATACAAATTTTTATTTAACAAGTTCGGTGGCTTTTCGATTGAAATGAAGATTTATTTAAATCGTCCTATAAAATTTCCTTAGGTGTTTAATATGACGGTATATACGTGGAATCTATTCTATAATTTGTGTTGCCTTGCAAAAATTAAGAAGCTTCGCTTTATAAATTCGTTGAAGGAAACAAACATCTGCTTATTGTTAAACAACTTTGCTTTGTAAATTCGTTGAAATACGTTCTAAACTATCTGCACTGTTAAAAATAAGAGTTTCTAATAGTACTGAGAAATCCTATTTCGTTATCATGCAAATGTTGAACTCGTTCAAGTTCACCAGCAATAAACCGTCACTTCAATTAATTTATTCTAGGTATTGTAGTTCGATGTAATACATCGCTGTCGTTTCTATCACAGTTAGGTAACCTGTCATACATTTTACTCGATACTGCTGCATGGAGGGCTGCAAACTTACTTAACCATTTTAACAACTTTGTTTTCTCACGCGGACAAATTCAGTGGAAATCATTATAGTATATTGAGACTGTTTGCTTTCTTTAATTTGCTTTTGTTTGCAAGCAATATTGTAGGAATATTTTGCAGTTTCTGTCTGGAATATATACTTCTACAGGTACTGATCGCAGAATATTTTACGTATTATGGCTGGCAATTGTTTTTAAAATGCAAACACGTTGTTCTCTATCCATATAAATAGAGCCTGAACTGCGAAAGCGATTATGTTCTATACGCCGTCCATTTACGGAAAGGAAACGCTGTAAGTCGCGATGCTAAGATACTTTGTTTTACTTAGTGTTACAGTCTAGTTAAATTAGTACATCTAGAATCCAGTCGGTTGGCGAGTGCAGCACGTACTTCCAAATTCTTTACGATGGTGCCAGAGGCAGACAGCATGTTTTCATTTTTTCTTGATGCTGCCGTGGAAGATAGACCCTTCTTTTGCTGGTTGTTAACCACGTAGAGCCGTAATTTTGCTTACTCGTGGTTGCACAGTAACGTATAGACTGCACGTTACAAATTTACTGTCAAAGTGAACAAGTGATTATGTAATTATTCCACAAGTCGTAATTAGAATAAGCGGAAGCTCGTGTTAGAGCGCTTTTTATTGTTTCCTTCTTTTTTGTCAATAAATGCTAACGTCAACAGCTTGTTTACCAAATTATATGTTAGAGTAGGTAACATTTGTTTAATCTCAATACGTTATTTTTTATGGTAAGTGCACTTCATAGAGTAGATAAAATTACTGTATATATATTGTCAACTGTTCTTTTATATAATTAGGATTGGAAAAATTATGTAAGTAGGTAAATGTTTTTCTTGATCTTCTTTGGGAAATAAACCACACATACTTATTAAATCATCTTTATTTAAGTTTCGATTCATGATCTAGAATCGTTGTCAAAATAATAAAAATTTCAAATTTGACATTTATGCCATAAATTGAAGGGTTTTAATTTATTAATGTTTAATATATTTAGTTGGAATACATTAGATGAAAATGAAATACTACTGTTCAAAAACTCCAAGAACGCAGAGAGAGAGAAAAAGGGTCTAATCGAGAACCAATACGGCTTTCGAAAAGAGAGGTCCTGCGAGGACGTAATTAATAAAGTCATCAAAACAGTTCAGCAACGCAACACTAAAATCGCTCCAGCGATATTGGTACATATATCGGGCGCCTTTAACAATTTATGGTGGTCCGCCTTATTCACACGCTTGAAAAAATTACAATGCTTAGCAGACCTATGTTAGAGCTTCAAGAGCTACTGTCAAGATAGGTACGTGCATCTAAAAATGCTCATAAGCAATCAGAAAGGATGCCTTCAGGGATCGGTCTGCGTACCGATTTTCTAGGATATCGTTGAAGAAGAGTTACTGGAGAGGGGGATTGGCGGTCCTGTTCTAAATTGCGTTTGTGGACGATATCTCTATTGTCCTAGGAGCAAAAGGAAACATGATATAGTGAATATCCTAAAAAAGACAATAAAAATAATGACAACATTGAGCGAACAAAACCAGCCACAAATTTCACAACAGAAACCGTCTATACAATATTAAAAGGTATAACAATACTACCTGTGGTAGGTATATTAAGAAACAGAGAAAACGAATACCTTGGAGAGACACTTGACGAAAAGGTCACTATCTTACAACATATAATAAAGGCATCTTAAAAAGCCAAGGTTGTGATGTATAAACTAACGAGTCTGATAGAACACCAAGCAAGAAAACCACTGACTAATGTTAGAGCCTACATGAACGCAATCTTGGCGACAATGATCACCTACGGTGTAAATGTGTGGCTCACAGAATTAGCCTTGTCAGACCAGCAAATATAGTCAACAGAGCACAGAGACCGGCACTAGTGCGGCTGACCGGGGCATACAGAACAACGTCTATGGATGCCCTGGCGGTTGTGCTGGGAATCGCTCCACTCGACTTAGAGATTAAGAAACTCAAAGCCCTATACTGGTTGCGCAAGGTAGATCACGAACGGATACAAACTATAGCAAAAATTGACCAAAATCCAAAATCAAAGCTAAAATATTAGAGCTATGACCGGAAGGAGAGTCTATCAGCTTCTTCCTAGTAGACTAAAACTGAGATACTTTATTCCGTCAGAAGGGCTAACCACCATACACACACAGTATGGGATTTATAGACAATAACACCTGTCAATATGGAATGGAACATACACAGAAATGAAGAACAGTACACTATACTAAACATCGATGCACAGAAATACACTTATAAGGAACGATCTACATACATTATAATTTGAATTAGGGCCGCTATACTTGCGGCCACGTCCCCAATGCTCCACCCGGAGGTACTACATTGTCGATCTACATACACCCAAATACTCAAAACAAGACGCCGAAGATAAGAAGAAATGTAATGTAGATAGAAAATGTGAACTAGGCTGAAACATACAGTGGGATCTGCGTGTACAAATGCCTGATGTCCGACAGCCGATAGTCGAGCACGTGCGCGTAGTAGGTTAAGGCTTTCCGTAAGGACCACTGGTTTCCGACTGCCCACGGTTAGGGTCCCTGCGGAATGCAAGTTAAGTAAAGTAATGTAAGATTAATAGAAAGGTAATAATAAAGAAATAAATCTAAAAAGAGGGAATTCGATAAGACTTGCACGTGCGAGTCCGATTTCCGTCTGCCGACGGTCGGAACGCACGCGCAATAAGACGAATTACTGTGCTCCGGATTTCTAACTCCGATGGTCGGAGGAGCAGTGTGATGCAAACCAGTTCTAAAAAGACAGGACACATACTAGTAATGTAGCAAATAGGGATAACTCAAGAATAGGTAGCACTTGTGCGAGCAAACTCCGTTTTCCATCTGCCGATGGTTGGGGCGCGCGTACTATTGTACGTGCGTCCCGATCATTAGGCGAATCACTGGGTTCCCAGATTTTCGGCTGCCAATGGTCGGAGACCCAGTGAAACGCAAATTAGGTTAAAGTAAAAGGGCAAATAACAGTCAATTAGTAGGTGGGGTAGGTTAAGATAACTTTATTAGAAGCAAACGTAGGAGCAAGGCTTTCGTAGATATGGGGTAAATTTTGTGTAGAGTAGAAATTCTTAATTAAGACTAACAGATAAGGTAGGTTAAATAAATAACAAATATGTACTTGTACAGCATAGAAATGGTTTTATAGGGCATAAAACGATTTGCTTTAACATGTTCAGAGAACAGATCATGGGTTAAGTTAACATAATGAATAAAGTACGTATTTAAAGCATACTGAATACAAATTTGGTCAAAATCCATAAAACTTAAATACTTGCTAAGCGATACGTTTGGAATAAATAGTTAATAAGAACAACTATACCTTTCTGGTTGTGGACATACGTTATCTCCAGTTAAGGCCCATGAACATCCACACATCATCGAAATAACCATATAAGCAACCGGCCTCATTACGTTTCCTGTCAGATCTGCATTACATGGTCCTGGAAAAAATTGCCAATTTAATTTTGAAAGAACATTAATTTCGAATATTATGCAAATATTATCGATTTTATAAAATTATGCAAAATTAGTATTTTTATATATTAAATAAACATTAGTGTATAATATTCGTTAATGATTTTGAATAATTATGGCTTAATAGATGTTCTGCATACTTGGGGTTTGATTTACAAAACGAATATTTTATTTAAATTATTAAAATGAAGATAAATTTTATGTTTTTATATTCGTGTATATTTTCAAATTATCGAAGTAATTAACTGTGTGTTTTATCCTCTTTGCATAAAGATTTCAGCCAACCTTTTATTGAGGTTTAGTGCATTCGTACTAATAGCATTAACAAAACAATTATATATTGTAACGCTAGCGCGTTACATAAGGAAACATTAGGTATTAGAAAAAAGTTTAACAATTAGGTTAGTTAGATTAGGTTTTAGCAAAAAAATCCTGAAAAATTTATAAGCTATGTTAGTTTACATTTAATAAAGTTACTATTTCAATACAATATTAAATTATTATGAAAAATTAAATTAGGAAAGTATCCAGTACATTAAACACAAATGTTAGTAAATATAGGTACTTTACATCCTTTGTACTAAATTGTAGATAAAAACCGGGAAATAACCGTTTATAATAAAGTTAATTCTACAAATTTACACCGCTTCAAGGAACATTAACCATGGGACGATACACACCAAAAACAATAATACACATAAAACGCCATGAAAAATGTTGAGAACGCAATAAACGACTCACACTATAAGTATTATATTGTAAAACTCCTTGAATAAATTAGGGCTGTCACGGATAAAATGATAATGACCTCAAAAATAGAATAATCTGTGAGAACCTCCGAATTGTGTAATGAATTTCCGAGAACTACACTTATAAAACCCACGCTTAGTAAAAGATAGGATCATAACCAGAGCATATTAGTTAAATATCAGATAGCAGATTTTTGAATCGCGGTATAGGAAGACATACGAAACCAGGTACAACAACATAACGTGACCATATTCATACCCGGAGCTGTTAATGAGAGAGACAGTATTTCTGATGCAAAGAATTGTAGTTGTGAATGTACCGTTAAGCGTGAAAGCTACCGATTTTGATAGCGATTCCGTTGTCAAAATTTTAGGCTTTCAATAGCATGCCAGTCTAGACATACTTTCTTTTAAGGTCACGGCAGATGACTCACGTTATACAAAGCGAGCCATTCGTTCAGAGATGGCACATATCTAAGATCCCTAAGGATTTTTGACCCCTGTAACGTTCTTCGCCAAACATCTTATTCAGTATCTTTGGGCATTAGGCTTAGATTGGGATTCTACACCTCCAGACAATATTTGTCTCAAATGAAAAAACTACAAGGATTCTCTCTCGCAATTGTCTCGAATCAATATACCTAGATGTTTGAGACCTTCCGCATTTTCTCTTTGTCAACTTCACGCATTTTGCGATGCTATGGAACTAGGCTATTCCGCAGTTGTTTATATTAGATTTGTAGAACACGAAAGAAAGGTATCTATATCCTTTATCATGGCCAAGTACAAGATCGCACAACTCAAGCACATATCTATTTGTCGATTAGAGGCATGTGCCCCAGTATTACTTTCAGACTTTGTAGATTTTATTTTACAAACTTGTCAACATCATGTACATATTGTCGAAATCTTCGCATAGAGTGATTCCACAGTCGCCCTAGCATGGATTTGCCCTTCGCCACACAAGTGGAAAACATTCGTAGCTAACAGCATCACTCACATTCAGGAACGAGTTTCTCCGGGTTGTTGGCATCATATTCGTTCAGCTGATAACCCAAGCAGATTCAGCTTTTAGAGGCTTATTACCTCAAGAGCTCGTCGCATGCTCACTATGGTGAGCGGGATCGTTGTGTCAATTGTCGACCGATGTATAGCCTTCTACAACATTTTTAGTTTCTTCTTCTAGTGGCATCACAAAGGAACAAAAAATTTTAGCATTTGTTTCGGAAGTCTTACCGTCAATCATTGATTTGCTTCTCAATCAATTTTCTTCACTTGGCAAAATTCAACCTATTTTGGCATATTGGCTGCGTTTTAAAAATAATCTTCGTAAAACGCCTAGATTTTTAGGTGCTTTTGTGGAATTAGAATTATATCAAGTTTTATTGTTGATTGTCAAAGATGTTCATTCTTCCGCATTTAAGGCCGAAATAGAATGCATCAAGCGGGATTTTCATGTTCCAAACACTGTCGAAAACTTTCTCAATGTTTAGACGAGGATGGGGATACTTCGGGTTGGTGGTGGTTTGTCGCATTCGTCCTTACCACTCGACACCAAACATCCTGCACTTTTACCCCGCAAGCATCGTTTATCGAAACTTTTGATTCTCAAAATTCATCAGGATCATTTACATGCCGGAGTTAATACTACCATGTATTTACTTGAACAAAAATTTTAGATAATGCGTGACTTGCCTTCTACACGAGTTACAGAAGTCAAGCTATTCAGTGTAGTCGCAGTCGACTATGGTGGACCATTTTATATTCTCATGTCTCGTCGACGTGGGTTTAAGACTCAATAGGCCTACATATGTGTTTTTGTTTGCCTTGCAACCAAGGTCCTTCATATTGAAGTAGCTTCGGATTTATCAACAGTCTTTTCTATCCGCTTTACATCGCTCTATTTCACGTTGTGGTCGCTGTTCTCAGGTCATCAGTGATAATGAGACTAGCTTTGTCGGAGCCCACAAAGAGCTCATTTCACATATGCAGAAAACCGTGGAAGGAGAAGCAGTTACCTGGAGCTTTCAGTCCTCTTCTTCACCTCATTTTTCTGGATTAGTAGAGAGCGGTATAAGGCCATTAAAACTCACCTCCGTTGGGTTATAGGAATGCAAATCTTTACCTACGAAGAATTCAATAAGTTTGTTTACACGTCGAGGTATTGCTCAACTCGCGTCCTCTTTGTAGCATATCAACGGACCCTAATGATCTAAGTGTTTTTTCACCTGGACATTCTGCTACGTTCAGCGACGTAGTCTAAAAAAAGAAAATAAAAGCGAGGAAAAAAAAGAAGAAATTGACCGAGTTCAATCGGCAAGCGGGTGGGGCATTATAACTACAAAAAAAATTTAAGGGAGGCCTGAAATAAAAATATACTCACTCACGCATAATCAAACATTTACAAACTAAAAATCACTAATTTTTTAAAAAACAAAATTATATACAAAACACAATAGTACCAAAAATGAACAATTCGTAGGTACACAATATACATATTTATAAATAAAAAAAAGAATCATTTTTAACATGGCGAGCTGCAGTTTTTAGGTCACCCCCTACATTAATCTTCAAACAAGAAAAAGGAACAAAATTACCCCACTAAAAACTACAGCTCGAAATCAGCATTGTAAGTACGGAATTATATACATAAAATTATCCTAATAAAGAAATCAGTAAACATTATAATATCCTCACACATACAAACAACCAGTCATTTTATCACCAACAAGGTGATGCATCCGTAGACCCGTGTACATATGTGGTTTTCAACAATTACCGGATACCCAGTATAAGAAAATTAGTGTATAAACATTCACCCTCCTACCGTCTGTAAAAACGGTGCGAAACAGAGGTGCGCGTGATCCCGCCTTGGGGTGATTTTCCCATCACAATAAGGGGCGACCATTCATTGTGGCTTTAAGGGCCACCGGAAGGAGCTATAGGAATCATAAATAAAATTAATTTATTGTCGTCGAAAAGTACAATTTTATAAAACCCATAAATACGCACCGCGCCGTAAGGCGTGCGCGAACTTTTTATACAGAAAAACGGAAACAACCAACCATTCTAGACGTGTTTTCGCTGTGTAGATTGAAAAGCAAGTGAATATTAATTTCGTTTCACTAATAACCAAAGCTGAATGTAATATTGTTGTTAAGGAAATAAAACTGGAAAAAAACGGTTTATTGGGATAATACGCGGCTTTAATTCGACGAAGTTTTCAATGGAAAACACATAAGAATCAATTATCAGATACCTAGAACCAGTTATCGCCGGATTAATTTTAGCATAAACTGTACGTTGAGGAATTCCTAGAAAGAGTATTTATTATTAATTAGGCTCTAGGATGTAACAATAGGAACCGAATTTATACAAATAGATAGATGAATTAACACTTGAAAGGATTATCTTAATTTACTGAATTAATTTTCGTTTTTCACGCCAAAAGGATTTGAGTTGACAATTATTAGACCGCGTATTTCTTATTAGCAGAAAAAATGTACGGAATGTTCAAAATAAACGTAACAATTTTTTAACGCTCGAGTCGTTGACCGCACCTCCACATGCAGGCTCGAGTCACTTGCAAATTTTCAGATTGTCTAGATGGCAGTTAATTCAGCACCTTCATCATGATTTTTGGAAGCGTTGGCACAAAAAATACCTCCATAATTTATACCAACATAGCTGGTGAAGCAAAACACACAAAACTTCCTAAATTCTGAATTAGAGTAAGTGAACACCTGGTTCATTAAAGTTAGGGTTACGCCATTTAGGCTTACTATTACGTTTTCAACTGACAAAGTGCACTTTACACGACAAGTAATAATAGTCACGATGTTCTCTTGTATAAATATTCGTATTGATGTAGCTTCGGATTTATAAGTCTTTTCTAGCTGCGTTACATCGCTTCATTTCACGTTGTGGTCGCTGTTTTCAGGCCATCAGTGACAATGGGACTAACTTTGTTGGAGCCAACAAAGAGCTCATTTCACATATGCAGAAAACCGTAGAGGGCAAGGCAATTACCTGCAGCGTTCAGCCCCTTTCTTCACCTTATTTCTCTGGATTAGTAGAGAGTGTTATCAAGGCCGTTAAAACTCACCTCCGTCGGGTTATAAGCATGCAAATCCTTACCTACGAGAAATTCAATACTGTTTGTTTACAGGTCAAGGTATTACACAACTCGCGTCCTCTTTGTAGCATATCAACGGACTCTAATGATCTAAGTGTTCTTTCACCTGGACATTTTTTAACGCTCGAGTCGTTGACCGCACCTCTACATGCAGTCTTGAGCCACTTGCGAATTTCCGGATTGTCTAATTCTGAAAGCGTTGGCACAATGAATACCTTCATAATTTATACCAACGTAGCCGGTGGAACAAAACACGCGCTCTCGAATCCTCAAATATCGGTACCTTGGTGCTCATAAAGGAGGACAATACTCCTCCATTAAATTGGAAACTGGGTAGAATTGCCGTTCTGCACCAGGGTCGTGATAACATTGTACCTGGTGCTACAGTTTACACGACTTCCGTCCAAAACAAAAGGCCAATGGTAAAGCTCTGTGCCTTGCTTACGCAACAATTTATTAGTTTTATTTTTTTGTATATAGGTATCTTTTGTGCCCGTTCCAATCTGTATAAGCTTAATTTCATTGTTTTTGTGCTACATATATATTTTAGTTTATATTATAGTTAGAAAATTATCCATTTTTGGTAATTTTGGTAGGCGGTATGTTTCGTCCCTAAACTCTTATACCTTTACCTCTTTCCTCATACAATAGAGTATTAGAGTGAGTGCAGGACGGTAACTCGTTTACGAGCATCATTCCATACAAAACATGAAGACCTCTCGTTCGGTCGTCGCAAAGTGAAGACCGGTGCACCTTTTTGAAAACCCGCAAGTTCTCGTTCGGTCACAGTGTACGTTCGTATTAGAACAAACACGCTTTTGGTAAGTACAATTCTAGCATACACTATTGTTACATCCTTTGCATCCCAAGCCATATTTGGTGAACCTTTCTTCTAAAACATTCCCTTTGTATCTTATCAAATGTCCACTTATATCAATCCGCATTATGCCTTCTTAATTAATCCGCACGCATCAGAGACTATTATGTAAAGCTTAAACGTATAATTCAAATAGAGCTAGCAATTAAAAAAAGGATATATAAAGTTTGGGAGAGGATTTTAGCTTGTAAATCTTCAACTGATGTTGCAGTTATCATACTAATTGAGCTACATACTTAGCTTCGTCGGATTTCAATTCCTATCAACCTTATTCAGCAATGTAAGCAAACTCTCGATTAGTAACATGAGGTTGTGTAACAAAATCCATTTCTAGTAAGTCCACATTGATTCCAAAATTATTTTATTGGATGAAATTAGCGATGGAATTAGTGCATATTGATATTAAAAGTATGTGAAATTATTGTTGATGAATGAAATGGTTAATGAAAAAGTTAATATTACGCTGTTTTCAATGTATTTTTATAACGAGCATTTCCATAAATTGGGATTTTAAATGTCGTATAGATCAGTTTGAAAACTAGAAAAATGGCATGGTATGATTAATTATGAATTAATGCTTTTAAGAGTTTTGTTAATAATATCTGACCAGTTGAATGTTTCCTTAGGTTTGTTTTTCTTTAAAATTAATGTGTGTGAAATTAATCGTTAATAGAATTTAGGCTTAGGTAGAATTTTATTTGAAATAATTTATAATATAGGTCAGAGAAAGGTAAATTTGTAAAAGAATATCGAACTACCCCGGTGATGGAGTCGTATTTACAAGAAGCACCTTATTTTTAAAATTTCTTTTAATTATGATACACATTTGATGTTGTTTTACGATATTTTAAAGAAATGTAACGTATAGTGTGGTAAAATTTAGGAAACCGAAGCAAAGGGGCCTAATGTGGAGTAACCGTCTTCTGTGTAGGGATAATACCAATGAGATTCTTGTGACAGACAGTTTGGCGCCCTCAATTATGACAGTAGATAAAACCTCAGGGAAAATGAATACTGTAACGTAAGTTGTTTGTATTACGGTCATGTTTATTATTTTAATTTTATTATTATCTTTATTATTTCCTCCATATTATTTTAATTTTGTTATTATCTTTATTATTTCCTCCATAGGAATTCACTCGCACGCGACTACAGTTAGCCGAAGTAGCCATAAATTGTTACGGCGTCCCCGCTCCTTTAAAACAAATCAAAATTATAACGTAACGCACAGTTTATCCGTATCAACCTTTGTCACAACAATATCCATAAAGTAATTACGATTTCTGATATGTGTAAAATATAATAAATCAAAGTTTATCAAGATCTTACGGATAAGCAAAACTTATGAGGAGAATTAAGAGCTTAATTTTTAAAAAAGGGAAAAGCAAATCAGCTATTGCATGTACTTACCGACACCCGATGATTGCAGAAACAAACTATGCGCATGAAGCTATAAAGTGTAGATGTGTTTAGGCTATATATGTGTACTTGTTTCAGGTTATTAAATTTTTATTTAGGATGGATTAATTTTGAAGTTAGGTTTAATTTAAAGCACGTTATTTTTCGCGTTTAAACCCAATGTAGTACCTTCGAGTGGAGCATTGGGGACGTGGCCGCAAGTATAGCGGCCCTTGTTCAAATTATAATTAGTAAAAATTTGTAAAAATCCTCCCAATTAAAAGTATTTGACACCATTAAAAACACGCTCCGTGCTTAAGTACTTTTCTTTAAAACATTATTTAAAACATGTTCAGTACATTTTATGGCAAAATTGAAAGGTAGCAGATTTCATTACATTTCATTAAAAACAGCGCAAAACATTATTCGAAAATCTATATTCATTCACCAAGTAGCAAAATAACAAGAATGGACCTTCCAATTAGTGACTGTAATGTGAGATAAGACATTTAGCAACCCATAAATAAAAAGATTGTAAAACGCACAATGACAGCTACTAATCAAGATAACGGATAAACATTTTAACATTCGATCTTTAAACAACAATAATTAGGAACTTAGTAAGATATATAAGAAATCCAAAGGTCACAGCCATTTAGATAAGATAATGTTCTAATAAAGTCGTAAAGTATCAATTTCCGGGAAAGCTGAGACAGTCATATGAATAAAACCAGACGGATTTTTCTGGATTTAAATGACGTAGGGAATTTATACTGTATAAACCGATTAAGAATCAAAACGGGATCAATTGTTAATCAATTGCGTTTAGTTCGCGTTCGTGTATTACTACACGTTTAAAAACATCTGTCAATAAATAATAATATAAAACTATAACGTAGGTAATGCGTCGAGTGAACGACCACTGATAAATGCTTGTTTTAAACGCAAAACAAGCTACGTTGAAAGTTGGTTTTATGTTGCGATTATTTGAAGTAAATAATAAAACCGGGTTTTTAATAAATGACACTAAATTTCAGAAAGATAAATTTTAATTTAAATAGAAGAATATAAAATTGATTTTCAAATGCGCGTTTAATGGTGAATTAATTTTAATAGTAATTGAACAACGCCGCTATGGATTTGGAAAAGAATGTATGACGTTTAATGGACACAAGCATACTATAACAAGAAAACATGACCAGCAACAGGTTAATGGTAAATCGTTGTTTCAAAATTGTTGCATTTGTACATTTACTTAAGTGGGTTAGATTACATAAGAATTTGGTACATAGGTTTTTTCTGTAAGTGGATAATTTACCTTTTTTTATGAGGTCGAATTCCGGTTAAAATTTAGCCATTGTAAGAGGGTTTGTTGAATGTATCTGACCAGCTACGTTTGATACGAGGTAAGAAGGATTATTAAAATTATCCATGCAAATTTTTAAAAAATGTCTGCTTAGCGTGATTTATATAAGAAAGGTTTCTGAAATAATAATTATAGAGAGAGATTTTAAGGTAGTTGTAACAATTACGATTTTCTGTTATTCAAATATACGCTTTTGTTCAATATACCTAGTCAATAAATATTAAATTTCTATTGAAACTTTATATTATGAATTCATACATAGTACGCCATCTACATTAGAATAGTCAAAGTAAACTTTAAGTACTCTTCTATTTGCTTGTATCTTGATTCAATATCCCCCTTCCCGGCGCATGCTTGAATAGTTAACATTGCCTCGTAGTCGAAGTGATTTTGATATCAGATGTAATCCGAATACCAGTGTTATCAAGGGCCTGCAGGTTTTTAATTAAACATGCCGCCCCAACAGATTGTCAAGTGGAGTCAACGTATACCATGGGTTTAGTTCTAGTTGTAGCATCGGCCTAAGATGGTTGTAAATATATTTCTACAGTAAGAAAATAATTCACAAACTTACCTCTAAGTTCTATTTTCCCGTTTGATTTCAGCGCAAGTTTTTAAGTTTTAGAGTTTTAAAGATTAAAGTACCAAGTATTAAATATGAAGACAGTATTAATTCCGAGTCTTAAAATATTAATTTCAAGTTTCACGTAATAAAGCAATGGAAATTATGTATTATATAAAACAATCATTAGCCATATGGCAAGTACGAGACTGAAATGCAGCTTCAATTGTTGCTAGGCGGGAGAGTGAAAACCCCCACATGTGATTGGTTGGTATGAAGGTCAAATCCGGACCCCTGCGTCAGCCACGCTCAACTATAAGAGTAAGAACGCAGATGTTTTATAGATAGCCAGTGGTGAGTCATCCTCCATTTTTATACCTATATTCTTTTCAAAGAGCATTCATTTAAGATGCACAAATAATTTTCGAAGAAGCTATAAATATGTTTATTTAAAATTAATTCTCGAAATTTTGCGAAGGTTCGAAGATCAGTTAATTTGATTCACGTAAAATTTAGTTGGAAATTTAGTATTTGGATAATGCATAAATGACCTTAATATTTTCAAGGTATTTTTGTAAGATTATTTTTGAAGTTACAAAGTTGTATTAAAAGGTTGGCATAACTAAACATGTGGTACGATAAGAATTGTTTGCCGAATTATTGTGTATAACACATTTTGATAGTATACCTGAAGTATAGCTTAATGTTAACAATAAGTATTTTTCTTTGACCTTTGATTCTATTAAAGATATCTATTAAAAATATAGTGCTATAACCTGTAAAATTCTTTTGAATATTTAATTTGTTTCTTGTAAACTGAACAGGATCCTATTCAAGTATCATGAAGTAACTGTAACATAAAATGAAAATCATATATTTCTCATAGAGAATTAAAGTAAATTATGCAATTAAAAAAATATCCCTCGGATGCTCAGAGATTAATGTTAAATCGTAATAAAGAAAGTGTTTTGAAAGTCTCCGTATAGATAGCTTTATATAAACAATCTATGTATATATTTTTTAAAATTAATAAAAAAAATAATAAGTTGTCATAAAATTTTCTTTCTTTGAAGTCAGCAGTAATTGTCCTACAGAAGTAAACAGTTTACAAATACGAAATTTTGGTATTGAAGAAAGATATTATTGGTGTTAAAGTTAAAAGTTTTTTTGAAAGTATAATTCTGACTAGTGGATTTATTTATAATTTTTTTGTGATAAAGTGACAAGGCTCTAACGAAGCCCTAGTTTGAACATGTTTAGGTGTGGTTAAATTTTCAGATAGCACGAGATCGTCGTTCCCATTCCAGATTGCAGAGACCGAAGTAAGTAATTTTGTTTATGTTGCTCGTCTTAAATTTTTTCTTTCAAAGATTTTCGTATCTGATCTTCGGATAGTTTCTTATTTAAGACTCATTAAGATACGGAGGCGTCCAATAAAATTTCTTTCGTTTTATCGTATAGCATCCTACGACCCTAGCTCATAGCTCTGCCCTAAGTTGAAGAAGCTTAGCTGGCTGGAAGATCTCTTTAGAGGGACCCTTTTTCTCTCGAAGCCATTTAACATCCTTTTTACCCTGAGCTTAACCGTCAAACAGGAACCCCTCGTAATCTATCGAGGCTCTGCCGCCTGTATGGTAGAGCGGACATACTATCTACCTTTTGAGGAATTTAGTATGCTACATAGTTATAAAATATTTTTTAAGACTTAAAATATGCCAATATTGGACTTTATTCGTATATTTTAACGCTTGTATGTAAGGTATGTTTTTTAATAATGTGTGTTAAAGAAAGATGTATGTGTTTGTAGCAATTATTATTTGAAGAATTGTTTGTTAATGAATATTTGCCTCCCCATATAATTTTTCTTGCTATTATAACGATAGCCTTCCCAAGGCGACTTCAAGAAATAATAAAAATAGTAAATTATTCGTGCCTAAAATCATTGGACAATTGTCATTATCGGAAACCTCTTTTTTTTTAACTGTTCCTAATATATGCACAATTATTGTTCAAGTATATTTAATTGCATTCCACCGACTCAAAACTCAACGTCGCTGCTTACATAATTAACTAGAGTAACATTACAATTTAAATTAATTAGTAGAATAGTATGAATATACAAAGACTTATGGTTAATTAATTTGCAACGCCCATAAGAACTATTTATGATATAAATCACGGTAGTATCTAATTAGAACTACTTTTTTTAAAGAATACAGAATAAGGTCAATTCAACAAAGACAAAACGAAGAAAAAAATACCTGTAAGCTAGTAATATATCTTCCGTGTTGGTCTATATATAGATATAGATATAGTTAATAAGATGAAATAATAACTTAGACCTTTATGCAAAGCCCAAATGTTCACTTCAAATCGAGCTAGTAATTGAAAGAAAGAAAATATAAGGTTCCAGATAGGATTTGAACCTGCATTTTCAGCTTTCCGTGCTGACGTATTTACCAATTACGCTACCGGGACTGGTGATGAAATTGAAAAATTTTTCTTTTACAACTCAATTATGTATGTCACCATACACCAACCTAACTTTCAATTACGTTTGGTATTTTTGTCAACAAGTCCCGGTAGTGTAATTGGTAAATACATCAGCCCGGATAGTTGAAAATGCAGGTTTGAATCCTGTCCAGGACATTATATTTTCTTTCTTTCAATTACTAGCTCGATTTGAAGTGATCATTTGAGTTTTGCATAAAGGTCTAAGTTATTCTTTAATTTTGACTGCTTTTTATTTATTTATTTTATTTATAATACATATAGTATACAAACAAAAATGAACTTAGCAAAGTTTAGGCTAATGAGCCCACTCTTACAATTAACTAAGTTCACCCTCATACATAAAAATTACTAACTAACAAGTTCCGTTAAGTTACAGCTCACACACCCGCACGCGCATACACGCTCACACACTCGCACATATGCGGCCACTATTTTCCTGACACTCTAAAGCGTATTAATAGCGTGCTAACAGATGTCCTCGATAAGCTCTGTGGAACATAACAAGCAACGACATCTTTCTTATACTTTTGATAGGGAGTTCGTACCATAAGAAGGAATAGCCAATATATATATATATATATATATATATATATATATATATATAGATGAATATAATATATATATATATATATATATATATAAAGTGATAATAATTACGACCTAAATATTTGTAATTCAAAATTTATTTGTGGGTTTGAGGTCTCTGGATTAAGGTGAAAACTCTTTTCTATGGCCTAAATTTTCGAATTTATTTTAAATTCTTGATCACAGGCATATCTAAAAAATTTTTATACGCTAGATTATAAATATGGTACATAGATTATAACTTACAAACTTGAGGTTAATTGAAAACTAGCATAACAAACATAATAAAAATCTTGGAAAAACTCGTAAAACTAACAAAATTAAAAGTTCTTTAAAAATAAATTGTAAACATTAAACTTGTATATACATCAATTTGATGTCATAAATTTTGAAGTAAAAATTTTTGTTTCATAGGATATAAGATAACTGATTGGTTTGATGACAGAGTATCGAGTGCATAAATGTATGTGTGTGTTCATGTATATTATATGTTGTGAGTGTATGTGTGTGTGTGTGTGTGTGTGTGTGTATGTGTGTGAGCATGTGTGTGTGTGTGTGTGCATGTTTAGTTTAATTTTTGTTATTAATTTTTGTTCAAAATTTAATAAATATGTGTATATGGAACTTAAGTTACTAATATCTGTTTTCTTGTTTATTGTATTTTTAGTTTTATAAATATGATACATTTCCAAAAAAATTCTTTTTGATTTGTTGCTCTCTATTTCTAAGATATCTGGATTTTCAAAATCCATACTGTGATTTTTGTCTATTACATGTGTGGTTAATGCACATGCTTTTGGTTTGATAGTTATGTCACTCTTATGTTGAGTTATCCTTTGCTTTAATAGTTGAGAGGTTTGCCCAACATACGAGTGAACGCAATTTAAACAATTAATTTTATATATTAAATTTCTCTGGTTCATTTTAGATATTTTGTCTTTAGTTTTAGTAAAATATTTTGTAATGTTAGTACGTTACGTTTAGCAAACTTTATTTTTTCATTTTTAAAAACTTTTATTAATTTTGGTGTTAAATGTTGAATATATGATATTGTTTTGTAAGTGAATAATTGATTGGTACTGTTTTGATTAGTGTCGTTTAATTTGTTTGTGTTAGGATTAAATTGTTCGGATAGTAATTTTTTTATTAAATGGATTGGATAACTGTTAGTTCTTAATATATCAGTAAGAATTTTTATGTTTTTTTGATACAAAGAGGGATGAGAAATTTTTTTTATTCTTTGTTTTAAACCTAATATTATATTTATTTTTGTTGATAGTGGATGATAGGAATAAAAATTCAAATATCTCTCTGAATGTATTGCTTTTTTATACCAATCCAAAATAATTTTGTTCTCATTGTTTCTTATTAGTAACGTATCAAGAAATGGAACTGCTCTATTACATTCTTTTTCAACCGTAAATTGTATGTGAGGATTATAATTATTAAATATGTATAAAGTTTCGTCTATTTTATCTTCAGGAACTGCTGTTATGGTGTCATCGACAAATTTTTTGAGAAAAGGTATTTTAAATGGTAAATTAGCTATAACATTGTCTAACAGAGTATTCATAACTAGATCAGCAAGTACTGGACTGATGTTTGAACCCATAGGGCATCCAAATATTTGCTGAAAAAATTTATTATTAAAACTAAAGTAACTACTTTCAAAAATAAAATCTATTATATCTAAAAAAAGTTTTTTGCTAATTTTGCAGTTCAATTCTATTTTATTTCAAATAAGTGATAAATTTTGTTTTACTAAGTTTTTAGGTATGTTTGTGAATAATGAAACTACGTCTAAACTAATTAATACATAATTTTCCGGTAATTGGAAGTTGTTTATAAATTCGGAAAATTCAAATGAATCTTTGACATTGTATTTATTTTCTAAACTGATTTTTATAATTTGTGAAAGGTATTTAGATAAATTTTCTGTTGGAGAATTGTTGGATGATACAATTGGTCTTAATGGGTATCCAGATTTATGAATTTTTGGAAGTGCATATATATATATATATATATATATATATATATATATTTCTGTATATTTACAGGATGAAATAGAGTACATAAGTCAGCTAATCATTTATGGCGCCCAACGTGGACACGAATTTACCAACTAATTTTTAGGGGAACTTCACTGCATTTATGGCGACCCGAACGTGAGGGGCTCGAATTTGAATACATTAAATTTTATTTCAGGAAACTGCCGACCTGAAAATTAGGGTTAATTGTGTTGTGGATTTTTGTAAATATTATTAAATTTTGTGTATGTGAGCTATATGCTGTGAACGTATATTAAGAAAGAAGTGGTTAAGAAGTCAAGGAGTGGAAATTGGAAGCAGTAAGAGTGCTCTGTTTAATAAATCGGAACCAGCAATGGAAGCAGCTGGAGGTAGTATGGATCAATCGAAGACCGAGTCGGGAGAACAAGGAAATGAGTTAATTATGAGAATATTAGAGAAAAAGCGACTGGGTGGGGAAGAATCGAAGAGAAAGTTAGAACAAATAAGTCAAGAATCGAACAGAAAGTTAGAACAAATGAGTCAGGAATCGAACAGGAAGTTTGATCAGATGACTGAAACGTTGAGTGGAGTTAGGGAAATGGGTAAAGACTCAAAAAGAAAATTAGAGCAAATAAGTGAAAATATAGATAAATCGACTAAAGAATTTACTGACTTTAAAAATAGTTTGACGGTAAAAATGGGGAAAGTTGAAACGAGAGTTGTAAGGAATGAACGGAATATAGTAGGTATTAGGCAAGAAACAGGACAATTAAAACCCGAAGTTAGGATTTTCTGCGAATAAAAAATTAATGGGAAAATGACAGAAAATGACGGTGTGAAAATTTACCAAAAAGGTCTATTTGTTTGTAGTGGTGTGTTTCAAGAATTATAACTAGACAGGGGCAGGATGTTTATATAACCACTGAGTGGCAGTGAAAGGCTCTCCTTTACTTCTTATTCAAGCTTCGCGTAATATTAGTAAACCAATTACGTGACAAGTGATTTTAATAAATTAATTCAAGTTAATTAAAACATGCACAAGTTGGTGTATTGTTGTATAAGCAGTTCAACAATTTTATGCTGTATATTTGAGTATACGAAACTTGCTTCAGAACTGTAAGTAGAGATTGCTTGCTATTTTGGTTGTTGGTGCAAGATGAGCACTTTTATGAAGTAGTGGGTGGATAGATGTGGTAATGTACTGAGGCTAGTTGGATCCGTAGATAAAATCCAAGGTTTGGAAGTACCGTAATTTGGTGGACAAAAGAATTGGATAGTAGATTGTCGTCAAAGAGGGTATGATTCAACTTGGAGGTTAGTTCCTGAACGTGCAGTCATTGTCGAGGGCAACGTCATGGATGGTTTAGTTGCAGATCCATATGAGGTGGTGCTTACCCGGTAACAATTTTTGTGAAATTTTATTCTGTTGTGTGCATTTGGTGCGTTATGATATTTTGGTGCTGCATTGGCATAATTTTAGAAATATTAAAATAAAAGAGTTTACTTCTGAATTGTTATAGAGTACATTTGACCATATTTGTATGTAAGGATTTATATTTATAAAATAATTTTTCGGTGTCTGTCTATGTACAAAGTAAAAGGGTCTATTGGTAATTTCAGTGCAAAAATTAGTACATGTGTACAAAAAGGGTTAAAGTAAGGATATGGTTAAGCCCAGTTACTTTACTGAGTTTATTGATGAGTAAAGTTTTAGCGCAAATACTGGATTGAAAATGAATTATTGTAAAACGAGGATAAATGTAATTTAATGTATATATGAAATAATTATTAGATAAAGATTTTTGCTATATAGAATTTTCTGTTGGAAGAAATTGTGGTGAATGTTTGGTAGTCGAGTTTTCTTTGGTAGAAAATAGGGTAATACTTTTAGGTATAAGTAGCAGAGCAGCCGTTGCGAACTTCACTAAAGAAGATAACTTTTGGCGACCAGGAAGGTAGGTGATCCGGCGTATTTCAGAAAAACTTCAGAGCATTTATGACGCCCAAAGTGTGGAGCACGAATTAACCAACTTTTCAGGAGAACTCCGCTGCAATATATATATATATATATATATATATATATATATATATATTATTATATACACCACCCCTCTACTTTTTGTGTGTTTCACCTATATTATACCCTTTATTTTATACTTTTGTAAAATGTGCACACCTAATGCACGCCCCTTGTACTTGCACCGTTTGGTTGGTTCTTTTATAAACTATTTAATGTAATGCCTCGACTATTTAAAACTCTTAATCTCAGGTTATTCAACTGCTTATAGTGGGTTTCCGTTATAAGTAGTTGTGTCCAACCAACGTGCACCCT
Organism: Platerodrilus igneus; assembly: GCA_036346225.1. NCBI lineage: Eukaryota > Metazoa > Arthropoda > Insecta > Coleoptera > Lycidae > Platerodrilus > Platerodrilus igneus. Next base: position 555,764 of record JARFIW010000691.1, on the reverse strand, counting down.
TTCGTTTTACTACTAAAATTGCTACTCTACTTTAGTATATGCCAAAATTTCTAATTAGATCAAAGTTACTATGTGCCAAATTAAATTACAACCAAATTTTATATGACTAAATTTTGACGTATTAAAGAATATGATTTTAAAAACTCACCTGGTCTATACTCCGTCGATGCCTTGCTGAATCCTGGCACAAAATCCTAATCACCGTATACTTCCTCACAATGATGTTCTCAAAGTTTCGTGCTGTTTCCAGGTGTCCTTAAATTTCAAACTGCTCCCCAATATCTGAAATGATTAACCCAAATTTAGAATTTAGAAAATACCGTGTTACAACTTCCCTTGTACTAATCTCCAACTCGTATCCTTGTTTCCGCTCAATGCTCCTGCTGTCTTTAACCCGCTCCAATATCCAACTTTTAATCTATATAACCACTCTCGATGACCTTCTAACTTTTAACCACACTCCAATATCCAACTTCTAAATCTAATCTGTATAACCACTCTCGATGACCTTCTAACTTTGATCCACACTCCAATATCCAACTTCTAATCTGTACAACCACTCTCGATGACCTTCTACCTTTAAGACCACTCTCCAAATCCAATTTCTAATCGTCGCACAATCACTACTCTTTCCTTTATATTTCCGATGCTTGTATCTTTTACCACTTTTCAATTAAACTCATTTTAAACAATTACTTTTATTTTCTTTTTCAAAATATCTGAATACAAATTAGCACAACTCTGAAAACACGTCTTTTACCAAATTTGTTCGAAAAATAATCACTTTGTTTACTCTCTAAGGCGACCATGTTAACTCTCTACTAGCCTACTACATCTTAAAGTCCATAACAAATAACTAAGTTCGTGTCGCACATACCATAGTCCATGTCTTTTATACAGTTTCATAATCACATTAAATTCTAATATATGTCCTAAATCTTTATATTCCACCAATCATATTTTACGTTGTTATAACTAATAATTTTGAGTTTACAAATATTGTCCAAAAGTTGATTCTATAGAAAATGAAACCAAAATAAATTACACTTGACCCTGGATGCATGTTGATAGTGAACATTCATAGACGCATCCGGCTTTTGGACGGCAAATGTACTTTCAAAGGCTTTTAAAAATTCAACTCGGTATAAACCCTTGAGCATTTCACATCTTACTACGCCACTTAGTCATTTTAAAATTGCCTTTTGGCACTTAATTTCAACTACTATATTTGAATGGTATTTTAGTATACATAAAATACGGCAAACATACATTTTTAGGTTTATGTGATCAAATAAGTGGATTATTTTTGTTTGGCATATACTACCTGGTACTAACCAGCCCTTATAACTCTTAGTAGCTCCCTTAGACATTTTAATATATATATATATATATATATATATATATATATATATATATTGCTATACTATTCGCGGAATTTTCTTGCCCCTACTTTGGGCTGTTATTTTTATTACTATGAACTGGAATTCTTGATCCCCTTCGTTGTGCGCCTTATTAATTTTCTACGTACTCTAAATTATTAGACCACCATTTTAATATTCACTATAAATTGTAGTTATCTCCTCCGCCGGCTGTCTTCTTAATATTGCTATCAACTGGACTTTATCTTTAAACAACTTTATCTACCAATGGCAAAATTCGATACGTTACCGCCTTGCGGGTTATCAATTTCCTATTCAACTTGTGGCTCCGCCTTTGTACTATTTAAATCTTATGACCTCGGCTAGCATTTATTTGGAATCATAAAATTCAGTAAATTTCGATTTTATATAATGAAACCAATATGTTATGTACAGCTTTTGAAATTATTTGTAATATATTTTTAAATTAGTTAACCTTATAAATTTTATTTATTAACAACCATCTAGTATGTACTCAAAAACCCAAAGTCACCAAAAAAACTTATTATCTTTACCAACAAAGTGTAGAATATTCTAAACCTGTTATCATATTACTCATTCTATACGTATGCAACCTCTTTTCTTGACTTTTTCACAAGCATATCATATTTAGCAAATTCAAAATAAAATAAAAATTTATATAGAAAAACAAATGTCTTATAACTAATAATCTGACCTGGTTGTATCTTTTTTTCACATCGACGCTTCCAATTAAAAATGATCTTCCCCAATTCTGGATTCCATTCTAATTATTGCCATTACGCTATGGACCACCATTATTAAATTATACACCCCAATTTATCTCAATTCTTCAAACTTAGGCTTTTATCATTCTTGCCCCAGACTTAAAATTGTAGTTTGTTTCACCCCTGTACTTCAAAATTGTATTATTCTTCTTTTCCCCTGGACATCTAAATTGTATTACTGTATTTTTCCCTTAACATCAAAATCATAGTCTATTTTCCTCAGACCTCGAAACCGTTTAAACGGCAATTATAATCTTCATATTCGCACTCATTTTATTTCACTTTTATAATTATTACGTATTACTTTGTTTTAATGGCAACGCACTTCGGCCTTCGTTGAGTTCAAAACTGCCTTTCTTATCAAGGTGCTTGCTAATATATTCTCGAATTCCCACTCCATCCGTGGGTATGGTCTAGAACTCGTCGCTTGTTTCTGACCAATCAAATAATTTCATTTAGAGCAGTTTCTGATGTAATTCTCCACGATTCCCCATAATCACAACCTGCCCGCAGCTGTCTTTCGTTATCAACATGCTGTATTTTGATAGATTACTTGCTTTTCCATAAACAACTGATTCAACTCGACTTTAAATTTTCATGTTTACATGCGATTCACGCAATTTTTAATCATTTCTCTTATCAAAATGGTTAGATATTTTTGTACACATTTATATTAACTACCTGAAACTCTATTTCTATATCCGTATTAATTTAGTCGTCTGCAACTCTTTTTTTAATGCGTGTCTAATTACACTTTATCATTTATTCCTAAATATACGCGTGCTTCCATTGAAAAATATCCTTATTTGTTTTACCTAAATTAACTAAACTTTATCTACAGGGTATTTAATATTTACTATCTACTTAATACATGTATTTCTCATTCCTACGCCAACTATGCGTCTTCCTATGTTTACCTGCGTCGCCCAAAAACTATTTCTACTTTATATACAGGGTGTTGACTACTTACTATCTACAAACTATGTCTATTTCTTAATTATTTCTTTAAATAAGTGCAGTTTTCTGCTGCCTATTCTAATTACTCATTCCTGAACGACCTTTACTATAAGGTGCACCCTTAAACAACCCCTTATCACAGCAATATATATATATATATCATATATATATATATATATATATATATATATAAAATAAGACATTGAGCACGACATTCTGTAAATAAATCGACACAAAACCAAAGACAATCCACAAGTATTAAGCGCTGGTGTACCCAATGGAGATTTCTTGACAAAGTCGTTGCTTTAATAGAAAGCAAGAAAAAAATTAAAGTAGAGGTAGCGGCTACTTGATATATATCACGTAAACGTTAATAACTTTTTTATTTGGGCTTGAAATCTAAAACTCTCTCGCACACATATTGGGCCCTGGTGTGCCTAAATAAAAATTTCTTGACAAAGTCGCTGCTTTAATAGAAAGCCAGAAAAAAATTAGAGTAGGGGTAGCGGCCATTTGATACACATTACTGAAAACGTAATAACTTTTACTATAATGTTTGAATATATGCAGACATTAAGATTTTTAGTAAGCTTTTATATGTGCTTCTGGAGATTTCATAAGAAAACACAATTTTCAATAGGTATTTATCTTACATGTGATTTTCCAATGCTCCACCCGAAGGTACTACATTGGCCAGGAAGCGAGTTTTTTTACCTGAAAAATTTTGAATTTTGCCGAATCCTTGCTGTTCCAACACTCACACACGGCACCTCCATTTTGTCTCTCATTTGAACGAGGTTGTATTTTGTGAAAAATGCTCGCCTAACATTTTTCAAGCGGACCGTGCCGGAATTAGAATCTGGGACCTTGGGCGTAGTAGTCACACGCATACCAATTACGCCACGGAGCCTCCAATAAATATTTACCACAGTGTTGTTTTAGATTTGTTGGCTAAACACGGTTATTGTATGTTTTTCTTACTTACAATAGTTGGTATTGTAAGAAATAGTGGGTAAAACTATTTGATGCTGGACTGAAATAGGCGTGGCTTTAACGATGATTGGTAGAAGGGGCGTGGCTAATTGAAGAGGCTACCAACTTTAGCCGCTAGCTTCACTGATGTCTCAATTGTTTAGTTAACGTGATAATACGCCTATTTCTTAACTAATAAACAAATCAAATAACAAATATTTAACAATTAAATTATATCATAACTACTTCAGTTTTAACTACTTGAGCAAGGTTTCTTTACATATTTGTTTATGAATGTCAGTTCAGGCAACCATTTACAAATTTGTTATATTTAAAAAACTGGAATTATAAGCAATCTTGATACAAATATTATTTTGTTACTAATAAAACTTAGTTTCGCCTAGGCTTTTCATAAGTGAGAGATCTTTAAAATCACACAAAAATTTAACGAGTGATTTTTCTTTCACAAAATATATGTAGTTACGAAGAATTGGTAATATTAAGTGCTGTAGAGTTTTGAACAAACGTATCTTGTGAACTAAAATGATGGGGTCCTTATGACAAGTAATTTGACCATACGTAAAGAAGAAGGGGTTGTATAACACAACTGGTTTTCTTGTAAAAATCCGGTAAAGGATTCAACAAACGTAATGTTTTCACTCTTAATCCACACGTCGTCGACTGTTACCTTTGCGCTGAAAATGATCAGGTTTCAGTTCATCTTCTCCTGTTCACTTGCAAGTATTAAAATCAAAGAACTTAAGATTGACTCTAAACTGTGGTATTATTCGCTTCGAGGTTTTTGCGCATCAACAACTTCCATCCCGCTTTGTTCGAAGAATAACGTGGGTGTGATCATATTAGGAAAATAATTCATGAAGACAATTGGACCTGGGGTATTTTTATCTTCCGGGAATTTTATACTAATCAGGGCGAATGCTTAAAAACCATGACGCATTTTTGAACAATAAGTTATTTACTCGGACTTTTAACGAGAAGAATGCTATTTAGAACGTTCTAAGCAAGGTTTCAAAACCCCCCCGAGGTATTTTTAATGTTATTGTTGTAACAAAATGCGGAGTTTACCCTTGCGGATTAATTATATTTGGAATCTATGGATCGTTTGAGGCTTTCCATATGGGACCAAAAATTTATTATGCATTCGAAAGCTTGTTTAAGTTTGAAAAAAAATAATTTTAAGCGAATTTTTACATTTTTTCTTAATACAGATTTGTTACCCTACAAAGAAATTTTGTTACACAAAAAATTTTTTACAGGTCTACCAAAAATCTTCACGTCTTTCACAAACATCCCTTGCACTGCCAGAAAATTGGAGCATGACGCACTGCATCACATCGTCGAATTGATGGTTCTTTATTTTTGAAACTACTGTAAACAGTGCCGTGTATCAAGACATCATTACACATTTATTTCGTTGCTTGAAAATGATAAACGTGATTGTTGGTTGCAACAGAACGGTGCCACATGTCATACCTCAAATAAAACAATGCATTTCTTACGCGAGTTATTAGGCGAGCGTATCATTTCGATTTAACGTCTTCAGATTTTATCCTGTGGGGTTACCAGGGAGGTTTTATAAAAACTACACACACTGAATGAACTGAAGATGACGTAACAACAAAGATTATCTTCAAACATGGTTAAATGAATTCGTGCATGCATTACTGAACAAGGTGACCATTTTGTGCATATGTTGTAAAAATACTACTTGCTTAACTTTTGATGTGCGTTCCGTAAAATTTAAGAAAATCAGTGGCCAGTCAGTTATCTAATTATGTTCGAAATATGTGGCCTTTTTAGTCGCATTAAATGGTAATAGAGACGAAGTTTGAAAATAAATCAAACGAGCGCAATAAAATATTTAAATATATATCATTAGTGTTGCATCAAAATAGAATCTATAATACAAATCTAATAATTTACAACAGTTAGCATATTTCCTAATGAGTTGGCATAAAAATTAGTAAATTAGGAATGATCATTTTAACTCTACTCGTCAATAGAAATTGCAAAATATAATAAATAATCACATCATTCTAATTTAAATTACCCGCTCCACTGCCAGCTATTTGGTTGCCCTAAAAACAGCTATCATAAAATTTGTCATAAAGACATTAATATTTACTTTTTACGTTTACTACCGGTAGTTGTAAAGGATTGGTTTAGCAAAACATCAACATAAATTTCGAAATTGAATAAAAATATTTTGGGAAAAGTGGGTTACGATCAGATAATTAATTAAGTACTGCTCTTTAACCTCTTTTACGTTGACCTTTTCGTATTATGACAGTATAACATGTTGGAAAATTGTTCTTAGACAAAGAACCGCGCAATAGTGTTATCCATCATTGTTTGAAATCATCGTCCAGTTCCAATTCTATACTTTTGCGGTGAATTTTCAGCAAAAATAATTTTAAAATTACAGGCTTGGATCGTGTCGTCCTAGCCTACGTTTTACCCACTCCCATAAAAGGCATAATAAGGACAGGACTGGATGATTATTTCTAAACATGTATGAACGTGTTCTATGTAGCCAGAACATGCCGCCTGACAATATAGTTGAAGAAGAATGGTGTAGACTAATAAACGTACTATTTTATTTACAGCAATTTGATAGGCTATCGTTGTTGTTCGCGCTTGAGTAAAGGTACTGTAACAAATTGTGTATTGTACTTTGGTCTTTATTTTCAAAACATACAAGTCTAATAATTATTCTTCTCAAGCACAAATATTTACATTCCTGTTTACTGTAACAGTCATTCTATGACGGTTACAAAACTAATACAGTTTCTGTATATAATTGTTGTACACGATTTAAATTTGTAAATTTCCCAATTGTGTCATCGGTCTCGGTGGCGTAATTGGTAAACGAATGGTTCCGGCAAAACCAAGATACAGGTTTAAGTCCTGTCTGAGACCTTATATTTTCCATCTTTCAATTACTAGCTCGATTTGAAATGATCATTTGGGCTTTGCATAAAAGTCTAAGTTTTATTTAATCTTATTCACTATAATACGATAGTATTTATCAACTTACCTTGTGTAATTAAGTACCTAAAATATTTATATTTATATATATATATATATATATATATATATATATAAATTGTCGTGGAAATTATACGTTAAATAGGTCTAGATAATAAAATTTTAACAACTGTGTATATAGGAAATAACAACGATTTATTTACGCGCCAAATTAATCAGTTTATATAGTGAAAACGGACGGTTATTAAGATAGTTTTCTATTTTTAAATTGGAATGTTAAAATTGCATAACGGATAGAAGCTTTAGGGTGCAGGAAAACTCAAGGATACGAATAATTAGATGTAATAATTTAAAACAAACGCATGGGATAAGAAACGGAGTTTTTGGGTATAGAAAATCAATAATTTAAACGCATATTTCATTTAAATAAACGAAACGTTTGTTTATTCAAATCCTAAGAAGTGGCGAAACTCGGAATTATTATTTTAAACGGACGGTGATTCGAAGAAACACCTGTTAGTTAAAATGTCAGGTTCAAAGAACTGAATTATACGTTGAGACAGAATTTCTATGGAATTGTTTGTAACAGTCGGTCCGATAAGCTACTAAAATAACAAGGGCTGTGAGGACTAAGTGAAATGAAAGATGTTTAAGGTAAAATAGACAGAAAACACGTATAATAAAACGTTGGTTATAACACACGTCTGAAATACAAGGGAGATGTGAAGGCCAACAACAAAATCGATTTTCTGTAGCTTATGAGGGGTTCTAAAAAAGACAATAAATATGCGTGGAACGGAGAAAGGTAGCTAAGAGGTGGAACGTTATAACGGGGGAAAGCAAAATCATTGGTCGAAGGCTAGCAGTTTTGAGAAGCTCGCATCCGTTGAGGTTATCGAAAGAATTTCATAGTAACAGCACGATAAACGGGGAATTTTTCAGACGTTGGAGTTCGTTACGATCAAAATTTTGAGAGCTTGTTTTAGAAATAAGCTTTTCTATGGAAATAGGTTCCATGGGGGGTATTGAAAAGCGTATAAATACACGGAGAATTATTAAAACTCACTTTTCTCGCGCTTGCTGTTAGATCTTATATCGGTTAGATCTATAATGTAATTGCTATTACGTGCTGATTGTTGTTTATTCGCTGAAATAATATATTACATCCTATTTGAAAGTGTGTAAAGCGGTTAGTAATGTACCGGAATTAAAAGTGATTTGCACAAGTGGGTGCTACCGTATCACAGATGCTGTTAATACACGATACAATCTAATGATAGGATGGTGCTTGGGTAAGCGAATCGAATAGCTTAACTAGTATGCGTGTAGTGTAGTGGCATGGCTGGTTAAGAAATACTAAAGGTGGTGACAAAGATTTGGATAGCTAGTGAACATCAGTTGGAGTCAGGCATCATCACGAAGTATATGGACACAACAACGAGGGTTTTTTTTGGTACACATCTTCAGAGGTAACGACGGACGAAGCATTACTCCAGGTAAAGAAAATTAATTTCTTTCTTTTACTTGAACATTTATGTTGATATTTTGTGCTTGAGTGTTATGACTTATTGGGAGTGTAATTGATTACCATAAAAACTCATTTATAGGGGCATATGTACAGGACAATTAATATTGATTATTTAAAAAAATGTTTATTGATCATATAAAAATGTTGTTGTAAGGAGTAAACGGGTCTTTAGCTTTATATTCAATAAAAATGCGAGATTTAAAAGCATTTAGCGTAACTGAGTTATACTGAGCTCAAAATAGACCAAAATAAAAATCAATTTAGGGTTGCACGACGGGCCCATCTACTCGCCTGAAATAAAATTGTTGAAATATATTAAAATCATGAAATTTTAAAGAATTTAAAGATTGAGATGTTAGCAGTTCTATCAAACTGTATGTACCAATGTGTAAATATTTCTTACTAATGGAAACTTGTTAATATGTGTAAATAAAAAGGTTGTATGTCTTGTTGCATTATTTGAATGGTAATTTCATTTGTCGGTGTGTGTGAGGAAAGGAATGTACTTAGGTATTCAAAAATAAGCGCATTTCTGAGCTAGTCAGGGTGTGCAGAAATAAGGAGGCGTTCCAAAGGTACGCCGATGTAATAAACGTCCAGTTTCCTTCTGTCCGCCACCGCTCTGTGTTTTTCTAATATTCCACTTTTAATTATACCACGGCTAGCTCAGTTTAATTAACACAGAGTGCACAACGTTACGATGATCAAATAATTTAGCCTTTTCTCTTAAATCTTACCTGCTTAGAATGATAAATCGAAAGCGATCAATATTTGTATAATGAAAAGAAATAATATCTACACTTCACAGTTTTGTAATCTGACAAATAAACCCTTAAATCAATTAATAATATTTAGATTATTTATCCCAAAAATTGTATCTCCCTTTAATTTAAAGTCACCAAAAATGACACTTTTACTGAAAATCTAGAAGCGTTCAAGATCTTCCCCTTTTTTTACGTAAACTACGTATAAAAAATATTTTTGTTGACTATTTACAAAATAAAAAAATATAGTCGTGTTTAAATTAAAATTTGAGATAATGCCTATACTAGTTAGCCCTGACCTGCGGTTTTCCTGGTGTGACCCTGTTTGTTTTCCCCTTTGGTCTGCTGCTACGTGTTGTGGACCAACACCCCTTTATTATCTTTAATCGAGTTGTTTCGTTAAAACAATGCTCTGTTGAACCAATAATTTTATTCGGTATTGTTAATTTTTGTTTCCAAAATTTACCTTGTGCTTTACTTAGATTTCACGGGTACAACTTAGATTTTCCTGGTGCAACTTAGATTTCCCGGGTGCATCTTAGCCTTGAGCCCTACATTATAAATATTTAACCTAAATTAATTAACAAATTTCTACTCACGTTTTTCAGCAAACGGCGAAAGCTTTATAATTTGTTCTCAAATAATACGAACAGAAGAACGTTAGATCGCACTAAATCACGCTTGGTAGCTTACTAAATTAAAAGGGTTTCAGAGTAGAAATTATACCCGAACTTATTTGTAAGAAAATAAGTAGTAAGCATACCTAATTTACTGAATGGATGATATTTCAAGTTGTGGGTACAAAGCAAAATTCTACATCTGTTCGGACCGCTTATCGGGAAGAAAGATTGGCGTGAGCGTCCGTCTTTTGTAAGTAATAAACTTTGTCCTCATGGCACTAATATTAAATCATATTTTAGATATTAGCACTTCTGTCTATATTTTGACAGAGCAAGAAATTATTTGTATCGTATAAGAACCCTTTTTTTGCGAAGTAAGGGGGACTTATTATTAACAGGTGATTAATTGTGTTATTGCAAGTTTCTTAGGTTGTCCTAATTCTTAGCTGTTAGTGCGTTAGTGAGTTTTGTGAACGTCTTTCTAGGTTTGGTGCTGGAATTGGTATTGGGGATGATGTAGAGGTTTAATCCCTAGTTGGTGCTGCTAACGTTGGATATTGAATCGACTGTTCAGGTATACAATTCATCGGTACAGGTTCAGGTCCGAGGGGTGATCGTGAGTAACCCTAGAAGATAGTTTAGTTGAGGTGCAGAGTAGTAAAGTTATTTCTAATTCGAATAAAATATTGGTTAACTTTAAATTTTTCATAGCCGAGAATAATTATTGGGGGGTGATGGGATTTAAATTTGACAACTAACTATCGATATAAGTGTAAAGCTTATAAAAGAAAAATTCATAACACCCAAGTTTAAATTTTTAATACGAGCCTAGGAGCCTTTGTCTTGAACTACCCAGTGTCATGATTACCTTGCCACTGGTTCACATTATCTTATATAGCTTTAAATCTGTCTGGTTACCTTATTTATAAATATGAAAGAGATTGTGCAAGTGTGTAGGAAATAAAGCTTTTATTAATTGGAAATCAGGGGCTGTTAAGATAATTACTGCGGAGAATTCTAACCTAGATCACATAGTCTTTGTAATCGGGTTGGGTGTGGTTGACTTTTTTGCTTGAGTTGTTTCCTGGGACGGAACCTAGCTCTGGCGCCCATATCTGCTTACCTCTTATGTAGCACTCCCACGACCCTTACGTGCACTTTGACTAGCCGCGAAACAGGAAGCAGCAAATTTATATCTCCGAGTTCGAGCCACTTTCATCGGTTCGAGTACAACGTTGATACAATTCACTCCTAGTACGCCTTTAGCGGGGCCTTATACTTTACTCCTCGCATTTAGGGTGTGACATTACATTGGCACTTGTTCAATCACTATTTGTAGGCACTAATTTAATTTTCTAAATATGATGAATTGAACACTATTGTAGCAATAATCTTATCGGTCATTTATTTATCTAACACATTTACATGACGTAAACGAATTTACACACGCAAATTTATCTTTACGTTATTTTATGTGCATCGTACGCTTATTAAGACGGAATTCAAACTAATACCTATTTATCGCAACAGATTCGTGCAATATACAACAATCCTTTATTTCAGTAAAATCGGGAAACTTCTAGAATGTGCGTCATAAAGCCTATCGTATTAAGTTACCTATAAATCATAGTTTCTTGGCAATATCCAGATATGAGGCCTCTTTAATAAAAACCGATTAAGCGTTCCATATACTTCTTAACTACTGTTACACTGCCCCCTTTTGAAAATGGTTCTGTATCAGAACATTTTCCAGGCCGAAAGCAAGATGTTCCTGTAGCGACAGGAACAACAGCAGCCATTTTTACATTTTCCATACTTATTGAAGTAGCAAATGGCACCCTTAATAGCGAGTCACGTCCTATTTGGACCCTTAGAACCTGCAGCATGTTCCGTATTGCCCTTCATTCCAACCAATCGACCCACAACTAATCTTAGGTTTGGTCAACTATTCAAACTCCATCATCTGGTCTTTGAGATCCACTAACGCTTTCCACAGGTTCTGGTAACCGGAGTTACAGGAGGATAATTACTGTGCCCCTAGGTAATAAATGCAACGACGTCCATCTCTAAAGTGTATGGTTTTCTCTATCTCTGGTTGTTATTGTCGAAACTGGTTCAGACCACCAAACGTGCGTTTGAACACCGTAGCGATCCTTTGGGTCATATTGAGATCCGCTGATACATAATGTGCAAGAGAGCATTTCGGCGGCACATCAAATAGATCGCTGTTGGCTTCTTTGATAATTCAAACCTCATCTTGCCGATACAGCTGTATGCGGACATGAACTATTCATAATTTGTATCAGGCATTGGTTAGTTTTTCTGGCTCTCTAATCGCTTCACTTCATTATAACCTGCGGCATTGTCGTAGTTTTCACTCTCGTATAGTGCCAGTCTGTTAATGTTCATTACTATTATCTTGCACTTTGGGACCTTACGAATCCTATATACTACATCCTTGATGAGTTTCAGTACTTTGTTAGAACAATCTCCATTTTTCTGTAACTTTGGCGACAAATCATACCTCCGTCTGGGATTGTACAACCGTACGCGGTCTCCCGTTTTAAAACCAGACTTTTGCGCCCTACTATCGTACCTCGTCTTCACTCGGTTGCTCGCAATCTGAATATTTATTCTGTTATAGACGTCATGCATTTTCCGCTTGAGTTTCTCAACATAACATGTTCCTACAACGTCTTTAGGTTTCACACCGAATCCAAAGTTACAAGGTAAATGTAGTTCGTGTCCCAGCATAGTAAATGTAGGAGTCTGTCTAGTACACTTGTGAACCGTAGATCGGTTGCCAATAAAAATAGGTATATGTATGGTCTCGGTCTTTTTGATGTTCACTACTACCTTGTAAAGATACTTTCCCAAGGTGTGATTCATGAGTTTTACCATACCACCCGAATGATGGTGCAACGGTGTGCTTCTGGTATTTTTCAAACCAAACAAGTTGCAAACATCTTGTAATAGTGCCGACTCTAAAGTTCTGCTCAGCTAGACGTGCAGCTCCAAAGGTATTCCAAAAAGGCAGAGCATCTCTTTGACTAATACGTCAGCGACGGTTGCTGTGTTCTGGTTTTGGTTACTTGGTCACCAAGATGTATTTATTTCTAGAATCGGTTTTGGAAAATGTGCCTACAATGTCAATTGCCATCCTCTCAAACGGGTATTGCCTTATGAGCGTGTTTAATTTGTCCAGTATTTATTTACATTAAATTATAAATTCTTTGCCATAATACCCAGAAGAACTGTACGATAGTAAGTCCTGGATATGAGAGTGTTTAAGATAGTCTAACCCAGCATCCGATCCATGGTGAAAAGATCAAACAACTTGAAGTACTTCATTGCTTGTTACTTGTGGCGATTTCAAATCATTGGGAATACTAGAAAAATTATCAGGATTTTCCGAATTTTGATTTTTTTTTTTTCAATTCTGTTAAGGAGATAGAGGACTTGTGTGTCGATTTAAATTTTAAGCTGCCAATAAAATTAGATAAAATTAAAACCACTCCAAACAAACATAAAGAATGGACTGTCTTCTGTGTATAACTTTGTATTAAAATTAAGTTCAAATGGCTCCGTGCTTGGTGTTAAATATTTTTAAATTTTGTTATGTATAATGTCAGAATAAAAATTTTAGAATAGTATTACATTGCTCTTTATTTACAAAAGGCTATGACGTCACCACGAAATAGCAGTCACGCAGAAAGGAGTGCGCATGGGTAGGGGTGCGCATGGGCAGGGATACGCATTGGCAGGGGTGCCCATGGGCAGGGATGCGCATGGTCAGGGGTGCGCATGGGCTGGGCGTACACGAGGGAAGCGGAAGTTAACAGTCACCAAGCATCTAATTCTTTATTTGGGTGGTATGGAGTACTTGCCGGTGTATGGATCTGGAGTAAAAAACACGATTTGTACACGCAGCTTCTTAATAAAATTAGTTTACCAAGCGAAGATGACAAGCGTAACGTCATCGCTGGAAGCATATCAATCTACGCATTAGGGCATACAGATTCCATAATTTTTAAGTTCTTCTCTCACCTTCGCTTTTTCCAAATCCTTCCTGCTTCTATCCTGGTGGACAGATTATACGTGTTATCTCCACGTGGTATTCGCGGGGCACAGCGGTTTTAGATTTCTCGGGAAATGGTTGGTTAAAGCATATGTCTTGGGTAGCGAAAAAAAAAGGTTTTAAAGATGGAGTTAAATATAGATGGACAAAAATTAGAGGTTTGGATCTTTAAAATATGTGTAAGGGGTGGTTCTATTTAAAATCTATTTGCAGATTTGGGCTCCCTAGAAAAATCTAATATTAGTTGATACCAAACAAGATATATTTATCTTAAAAGAAGGAGACTACCTCGCGGATAATAAATACAATATACCGCTTGTCAACAAAAAAGTTGTAGGAAAATTCAAAGACGAATTTAATGGGGATCTAGTATTAGAATTTGTTGGTAGTAGGGCTAAGTCCTACTGTATTGTAAGCGAGAAAGACACGATTAAAAATATTAAAGGGGTCTCACGAAGTGTAGTTAAGAATATTAATGTAATAGTTTTAAGGACATTGTACATAATAATTCTGGTACCCTTATGCATAGCATCGTGTGTATTCGAAGTCATAAACACCAACTTTATACTCAATTAATTAATAAAATTAGTTTGTCGGGCGAGGATAACAAAAGGTACGTCATCCCTAATAGTACAGCAACCTACGCTTGGGGGCATAAAGATATAGGTTAAGTTTTTTTAAGTTTTTGATTATAGTAGCATGTAAGTTAGTTATAAGACATACCCACCACCCCCATCCTTAATAATCCCTCCGCTCCTGGCGACATGTGTTTACCTCCACGCGGTGTCGCTGGACGGTAAAACATGTTGTTAGATTAACGGCAATATGTCTTATTGACCAAAAACACGTTTCCTCTCTTTTTAAACTACTCAAATGTCTTTAGACTTGTTTTTTTTAAATTAATCACTATATACCTATGTTACAGGTTACTTTCAGCTGCTTGGATTCGGCTACACGAAGAAGATAGTGTTATTATTTGCAATGTAAAAATTGTATTCTATTAGTTTCTTAAACTGCAAATCGGATAATATAAATTATTAAACTTTTGTGTGGTTAATTTCTTTGTGTTAATACTTCTATGTGTTTGGTTAAAGAATTCTAGATATTAAAAAGGAGAGCTGATTAGAAATCGACATTGGTAAAAAAAACCTTAAAATTGGGGTAGCTCCCTGGGGATGATGCAATCTAAAAAATTCCTAGAAATTCAAATAGCTGAGAAAAATCTAATATTAATTGATACCAAACAAGGTACATTTATCTCCTGGGTGGAAATGTGGAGAAAGATTTATCTCGCAGAGGGTATATGTGTAAAACGGTAAGAGGTGGTCCTATTTTAAATCTGTTTACAGATTCGGATTTTGCGTAAAATTCTAAACTAATTTCATGTAACGCATGGTTAAAAAATTTATGCGGACGGCCAAAAATCGCTATCAGCAAAAAATCTTAAAATGAGGGTAGCTCCCTGGGGAATAATGTTATCTAAAAATTTTTAAGAAATTCAGGTAGCTGGAAAAATCTAATATTAATTGACACCAAACAAGGTACATTTATCTCGAAAGATGAAACTGCTAGTCGAAGAAAACTATTTGGTCCAGATGTGTGTGGTAACGAGGGAAGCTGGTGGAAATGAGGTGGTCAAACTGTTAAAAACAACCTACTCCAACACTTGGTTTGAAAATTCCAAGTTTGATATGCGACGGGCCCTCATTATTACATATTGCTTTGTGAAGAGGATGTCATACGATTTAACAATTGAGCAGTCTTCAATGGCAAGTATTTCCAGCGTCGTTACATCAAGGGCAATGGTCTGCGACTGGTATTGCTAATGTACAGAAGTATGCATGGATGCACTTGATAGAGTGTATAAAAAGCAAGGGAAAATATGTGGGCCTGATTTTTCTTTTTTATCGAGGCTGAGTAAAAACTATAAGCTTTGTCTCCACATAGATAGTATCGAGCAATTTGAATTACTCAATGTGTTTAATGAACTAGGTTTCTCCTGCACTGACTTTCCTTTATAAATGATGATTGAAACTAGAGAACCTACGATACTGCTTAATCTGAGTTTTTATTTGAGCTTTTTTGTATATAATTTGTGTGACATTACATTAATTTTACATTTTACCCACTGCTACTAGATTCAATATAATTGAACTTAAACCAGCCATAGCTAACTACATTCAGTATTACTAATAATTGCAAATGTCCATTACCACAAAAGTTATACAAGTACATAGTTTCCTAGATCTCTAACCTAGTTTACAAATACTTAAGGGTGCTTCTACTTGTAGAGCTTGCTACGACAATGAATACATGAACAAAATGAAGATTTAAGTAACTACAGGAAAAGGAACGCAGTGAATACAGATTTCATAAACACAATCTCGTATTCAACTTAACATCAAACCTTTAAAACTAAAGAATGTTCAACTTTCTTGAACATAACTGCCCCCGTTGAAGTCACTAACTTCAAAAAGGCTAAACAAACAAATAATATTTTAGTGGAAATTTTATGCCTCATCCTGCATAGGCAGTGGACAGATTTTTGTGATACTCCGCGTAAGAATTCCTAGCTATGTTTTTAAACTTCGCAGCTCTGACTTTATCGTCCGAACTAACTATAATTTCAGAAATTTGACCTAAGTGCCATTTTAATGGTGGAGTATCGTCCTCCTTGAACAAAACTAAATCATTAATTTGCAAATTCTTAGACACATGAACCCATTTGGGTCTATTTTGTAAACGGTTAAGATAACCTACTGACCATCTCTTCCAAAACGTTTGCTGTATCTGGGCTTGTACCAATCAGAAAATGACCTGACGTTAGAAACTGCAGATCGGTAGGGTCATTCGATATTGCGCATAATAGACGTGAGTTTAAAATTGCGTCTATTTGTGCCAATGTAGTGGAAAATTCCTCATACGTAAAAGTTGAATTACCAAAATAATCTCTTAATGTGGTATTTAGCGCTTTTTATGGCCGATTCCCAGATTCCGCCCCAATGAGGGCTTTGAGGGGGGATGAATTTAAATGCAATTTGTGCTTTTGTGCAAAATTCTTTTATCGAATCTGTAGTTTCATTGTTTTTGAATAAATTAGATATATCCCTAAGTTGAATTTTCGCTCCGAGAAAGTTAGTAGCACTGTCACTGTATATTTTAGAAGGATTTTTCTTACGAGCTATAAATCGTTTTAGTGTTAATAAATACGCATCGGTTGATAAACTAGTGACAAGCTCAATATGTACGGCCTTCGTTACCATGCAAATAAAGATTGCGATATATTCTTTAATTAACTGAGCCTTCCTTAACCGGGAAGCTTTAATGATAAATGGTCCGCCATAGTCTACAGCGGTTATTTCAAATGGTCTTGAACAGGTAACTCTCTATTCTTTGGTAAATTTGCCATTACCTATTGAGCGGGTTTTGCTGAGAAACGATAGCAATTCATACAGTTTCTAACTATTCGTTTAGTTTCTCGCAGACCGCTTAAAGGCCAAAATTTTAACCAAAAATTCGAAAGAACGGTTTGAGCACCCGCGTGGCCTATCCGTTTGTGTTCCTGTTCAAGCATAAGCGAAACAACATAACTTTTAAAGAGAAGTAAAATCGGGCGTTTCTGGTCTAGCGAAATATCTGCGTGTTCTAATCTACCCCCAACACGTATCAATCCTTCCAACTTGTTATAAAATGGTTGCAGTGTAAGCAACCCTTTATTTGATAGAACTTTATTGTTTTCTAATTGAGCAATTTCTTTTGAAAAATGCTGAACTTGTATCATTTTAACGATTAAGTGTAATGAATGATGCAACTCCTCTACTGTCAGTGTACCTGAATATCTTTTGACTTTGTGCTTTGTGTGCCAATCTTTAACAATATGCTACTACACGTTGCAACTTGGAAAAGTTTGAAAATTTATTAAACAAGTTATCCCAGAACGTGTTTTCCTGGTTTATTGTGTTGGAACAAACTAAGGAGACAGTTCTTTCTTCAGGCAGTGAAGTCAATCTATATGCGCTGTCAAATTGTGACAAATCAATTTTAAGATTATTGATAAACCTCGGTCCATGCCACCACAATTCGGTATTTAAAACCTTTTTGGGTCAGCAAACCCCTTGAAGGCAGGTCTGCCGGGTTATTTTCAGACTCTACATGTCGCCATTTAAATGTATCTGTTAAATTTTATATTTGAGACACTCGGTTGGCTACAAACGTAGTTGTAACGTGCATTTTTATAGTTTAACATTCTATTTCCCAATTAACAAATAACTTTTTGTAACTACTATTTCTATATTTTATATTTATTAACGCCTTAGGCGAATGCATCGTGTTATAATGAGTAGATTGCATCGTCCTTGTCTTGCCGTTCGTATAAATTTTGTTGCTTGTGTGAATATACGAGTCTAGATAAGAGACGATAAGCGGTTGTAACAACGAGTTGAATAAACAGATTAGTAGTTGTAGTTTTGTTCTTGGTTCCTATATACTAATTACGTTGAAAATACTTTTTCTTTTTGCTTTGACAATGTTGAGAATTAATGCGAGATCAATTCTCAAATTGTTCATGAACAAACACGGCACGATTTTAGTTGTTTTTCTTATGAAATAAAAGTTGTATATTACCGTGTTTGGTCGACGCACGTGTGTTTTTAAGGTCATTGGCGGACGGTTTTAGTGATGCGCGTTGCTTTACTAATTGTGTTTTTTTAGTGGATTTGTCTTTTATATTTGAACTGTATGTGCGATCTAGTCTAGTGTCCCTTTGTTTTATCAGATTAGTGCATACTTTGGATTATTTAAATACAGTGATACCGTAGTTTCTGAATTTTTCTAACCCCAACGAATCTAAAATAGATCGTTGGTTGCGCAGATTTCGTTATTCAAAAGCATTAGACTTTTCTTTGTTACCATAGGTAGCAAATAAAACACCTTACGTTACTGTTAGTTTAATGCATTACGTCGCGCCTTGAAAGCCCATGATTCTAAATTTTTATTACCATTTTTTTTCGATTTGTGTTACAAAATATTTCGAGATTATTGTCTCAGGAAATAGAATTGACAAGAAATTTATAAATTGTAGGGAAACGTTACTGAAGGACCTTTTGTAAGTTGAACTATTTTCTACTTGTTATTACTTTAAATATCTATCCGTTGCTTTACCATATCTTTGTCGTTCTGATACCTTTTACAAAAGACTTGCATGATATTTTAAAACATAAGAAAAGAAAAAAAAAAGAAAGAAAGAACAATCAATACTACTGAATTACTCATACCAATGGTGTCTTATCTATTTATCTTTTGTTAACATTTTGATTTATGTTTAATTGGTGTGTGAGGAAACGTTTCTGCTACTCCCCAATATAACCTCACTTTGTAATAAAAAATTTTATAATACTTTTATCGTGATTATATTATATAGTTTATCTAAACAGTTTTTTACATTCTACAAAGTACTGAATAATTTAGACTTATCATTGCTGCTATGCTTTTTCTTTTTTTTCAGGTTTGCTTAACTATTTTTCTTGCAGGTATTATCACTAACTTTTTACAGCCGCGTACATGGTATGTTGGTCTGCTTTCTACACCCCTAATCTCCGATTGAGCCCGGTCATTTCTTGATATCTTTGTGTTACGCACGGCTACGAGCTAACGTAGCATAACCTTGGCGCCCGAACAGGGACTGACACGAATTACGTAACGTAACATTTTTCTTTGATTTTCTTGGTATTACGTAACGTAACATTTTTGGCGCCCAACGTGGTGCCACGAAAAAAAAAAACGTAACATAGTCCAACGTGATGCATGAGAGTCTATCCAGCACAGTGCTATTCGAGAATGTGTCCATAAATTCACAGACTTAATAGTTAAGGTATTTTTAAAAACCTTTAACAGTTGAGTAATTAATCTCGAAAGAAACAACATCGCGCATAGCTCTAATCGAGGAATAGACACAACTTTGAGAGGAGCAACTCTAGACTTAGATGACACTAAATTGCTAGAAAGTGTTCCGTCAGAATATGCTGTGCGGATATAGACACAAGCTGCGTATGCCATTTGACTCGCATCTGAAAAACCATGGAACTGATGTTCTATAATCCTTTTATTAAGGAATAAATATCTTGGAATTTTTAACTGTGATAATAAGTGGAGATTGTCACCAAACTCCTTTCATTTAAGCTGAAGCCTTTCATCTGTTATCTCCGTGTCCCACCCGACGTGGAGAGTCCTCGTTGTTTGAATTAATAATTTCCCAATTACGATGACAGGAGATATCAGCCCAAGTGGATCATAACATTGTGCAATGAGTGATAAAAGATTACGTTTAGTTAGAGATCCTCTTATGGGTTTTTGGGTAATGAAATTAATAAAAAATCTTCGCTAGGGTTCCATTTTAGACCTAACACGCTACTTGAAGAGGATTCTGGAGATATATAATATTCCAAAGTGTTTTCTATTAATATTTTCGGTAATAACTCCCTTGAATTTGTGCAATTTAAATTTATGTGACTTTAGGACAGTGTACAACCTTTATAACTCAACTAGAGTGTCACATCCACTCAAAATGTCATCCACATAGGTTTGACTCAATAGAGCCTGTGATGCTAGTGGATAGTTCCTTTCGTTTTTAACGCAATATCCTTTGAAACCCGTTTAGCTAAAAATGGTGCACAATTTGTCCCGTATGTCACGGTAGAAAGTTCAATGCACTGCAAAGTATCAGTTGTCTTTTCTCTCCACAAAATATTCAACAGAAAACTGTGAGCTGGATTAATTTTTATTTGTCTATACATTTTTTGAATGTCCGAGGAGCGTACGTATTTAAAAGTTCGAAATCTGCATAAGATATCAAATAAATTGGGCTGAACCTGATAGCCCTTGAGCATAGTGTCATTTAATGAAATACCTGAGGTTGTTTTCAACTGGCATCGAAAACAACCCTCAACTTTGTAAAGATACTGTCCTCGTTCATGACAGCATGGTACGGTAAGAAATATTTAGGCTCAGAGATTTTCGTTATAGGCGAAAGAGGGATCACCTGGGCGTCACCTAGTGCTACATATTCATTAATAAAATTTGTATACTGCCTTAGCAAATTTTTTCTCAAGATTAAAAATCTTTTTTTAGCGATTTCAAGCGAATTTCCAAGCTTTAAGTGTTCGTTTGGAGTTCTGAAAGGTAAATCCACCTGATATGTGTTATCTTTCAGAACCTTTGTGGTAGTCATAAATATTTCCTCGGCTCTTTCATCATCTGCCAAGAGTGGAGGTGTTTCTGAAAACTCCTCAAGCGTCCAAAATTTAGAAACAAAAGTTTCTAAAGTGTCTTATTCTGGTACTTGAGCGCACATTGCTACAACAGATGGGTAATCCATTGTAACAATTTTATTTTCGAATTCATAATTCGCTTCATTTAAGGTACGACAATAGTTAAACACCTTTATTAAGTAAAGTCATAATACATTTTACAATTAGAATATTACATTGTGACAGCATCTTGACTCGTTAGTCTAGTTGTTTTGGATGGCGGTGTATTTCACACCCAGTCGCAAGCGCGTAGAGAAGAATGACACCCCCCCCCCTTTGGGATCCTCCCATCGTACGAGAGCACGAGATAGGCACTCGGCCATAGGTAAAAGAGGCAGCAGCATGTTTAAGAGAACAATGGCCAGTGACCTGCGGGTCGGTTTGATTAAGTGAAACATTTTCTGAATAACGGTTGGTAATGTATACCCGTTATTATAGTATGTAATTTGAAAATTTGTTTAGCGCAAACCAAGATTAGACGACGAAACACTACAACACTTAGGCGATGAGAAGTTAAACAATAATAACTTAGAACTGTGAATCAACGTTAAGAAACCACTTCAATTTAACACATGCTTTTAGAGGATGAAAAGCAGATCTAATTAACAGGAGATCGTTTGTTGGTCCGAGCCAAGATACTACTTTGTTAGGATGTAGCAGTTAATTCCGCATGACGATGCAAATCCTATTTCAGCCTATGAAAGCAGTTTTGTTTGGTTCGTAGTAATTTTAAGAAATTCAATTGTGTTCCACTCAGGAAACACGCTATTTTATTTTGATACGTATAAATACGATTTTGTTATTCACTTTATCTGTTGCTAAGCTGGATTTCCCAGCGCCAAACTTAAAATTCACTGTTTATTTTGTCAGAACAACACGTTGCTTCACTTTAAAATAACATGTGTAAATTACGTCATTTGTTTGTTTGAGATATACTGCTGACACTTGTGTTTATGAAAGCAGATGCTTAGTATTTTATTACTACCAACTTTGAAGACGAGAATATCTTTATGAACATTTTCATTTTAAACTGAAATTAGCACATGTAACTTAACGAGAATATTTTGTATTTTAATTTTGACAATGTAATAGACCTAATCAGATCTGAATGGGTTAAAAACTATTAATGTAACAAGTTACACTCTGTTGTAATATTCGTGATCTAGAAACAGATTGATAAACCTTATCTTAAATTTCCAAACTACTACAAGTAATTATTTAATTTTGTTGCATTCAATTTTATTTTAAGTTAAAGGAATTCTTTCTAGTAAATTATTAACCTAAGTTTAAAGTTTTTTATTTTGATCAAGTGTGATCAAACCTAGCAACCCAAAAAGGCAATAAGAGTTGAATTTTGATGCCACCCTTATCTAGAAAATATTCTTTTTATTTTTTTTAGGCATATTTGAGGGACGCAAACAGTGTTCCCATTTTCTATGTTGACTTAATTATTATTCTTTCTTCCAGGAACAGCGTCTTATTCTGTTAAGACAGGTTTTTGTCACCGAAGGCGATCTTTTTTTCTTTGGGTCTCCACGTCCGCCCTTAGAAATATGCTATGCTTTTAACATGATTCAATCTGGACTTGGTGGCGCCTATTTGTTTTAGTTTGAGTGTGACCCCCCAACAGATTTCGACTTACCCTCCCATTGCTCATAGCTCTACCCAAGGAATAGACCCCTAGTTACGTCGGAAAACTTCGTTTTACTGACACCAAATGTGGGGCTGGTGTTTTAGTAGTTCTAGTAAGTTTGTTTCACTAGCACCCATGCGTGAGGCTAGCGGAGCCAATTAGAGAGAAAAAATAGTTACACCATGACTGAAGTTGTAACCAATGAAGTACTACGTTTAGGTCCCAAGCAATAAGCCGGAACTTTACCTGCAATAACCCAACCTAGTTGAGTATTTCGCAACACGGGAAGATTTTTGCCTAACTGAATTACTCCATTTAGTAGCAGATTGCAATAACAATCTGCTCCAATCAACATATCTATGTCGGAAGGTTTAAAATAAGTTGCATCTGCTAATTTTATGTCTTTTGGTAATTTAATTTTGTGCTAATCAATTAAAACTTGCGGTAATTTGCAAGTAAGCGTTTTCAAAACAGCACAAGAAACCTTAAATTTTCTGTAACTACCTATTTGAGAATGAATAATTATGTCCACCATGTGTTGCGACAACGAATTGTTTACACCAATGCCTGAGATAGCTAACGTTTTATGATAGGGTTTGTAATGTAGTTTTCTATAAATCCCTTCGAGATAAATGAGTTCTGACTGCCAGGATCTAGCAGTACCTTTGCGTTAGTGCGAATGCCTTGTGTATTATAAACCAATACACTAGCTGTGCCAAGCACTATGTGCGAACCTTTTGCAGAAACTGCTGTAAGTGAGATAGATTGTGAAGTATTTTGGTTGGCTTCATTGTGGTGTTAAACAGTGGGTAATAAGTTTATTTGACTATTATTCCTTTCAATACTACTTTGATTATTAGTTGTTACACAATCTTTGCCTTGGGAGCGTTTGTGCTGGTTAAACGAGTCCTTGGGTGCGATTTGACTGATGTTTGTGAATTATAGGAACCTTGTCGTAGCAAAGTAGAGATACCTTGTGAGTTTGTTAGGTTTTTTGAGAATATAATGTGTAATAAACTGTGATGTTTACGATTACTGATTGAGCAACCCTTACTAATACATTGTGCTATCGTGTGCTAAGTGCCCAAGCAGTTGTAGCAAAGTGATTTAGCTTTTACGAAGTTCTGTTTTTCAGAAGCCTGTAAGCCTTTAAACTTACTACAAGCATAAATTTTATGATTGCGTTTATTGCAAAAAATGCAAATAGAGTGTGGTTTTTAAAACCCGTTAGTAACATGAGCATGTAAAGAAGTTTTTACTGAAATCCTGGTTGTAGGAGTTTCAGTAGCGGCGAGATTTTCTAACACAGTGCACCGTGCACCTTGTATTTAAGAACTCCAAGAACCCTGTAAAAGTTGGTAACCTATTAGGGTCACGTTTATTTTCAAATTTACGTTTACCATTATAGTCTAATTTATGTTCCAGTGGATAAATTAACACCAAATCAAAGAGTTCCCTTTCTGAGTAATTTAAGTTCTTTAGAGCTTCCAACCCTTTAGTTATAGTCGTGACAAACTCTCAAGCTGAATCGCAGTACCCTTAGTTACTGAACCTATATCTAAAATAGATGTTAAAAGTGTATTAATTACACATATTCTATTTTCATACCTCTTCTTCAGAATTTGCATAGCTGTGCTAAAATTTTCATTAGTCACTTCCAAATTTTCAATGAGTTTAAGTGGTTCTTGCAATAGATATGATTTTAAATACAAAAAACGCTGTATATCCGTGAGTGAGATGTTATGAGTGATTAGTGCTGTGAAGACTTGATAAAATGACTGCCACTCTTCTATTTTTCCTGTGTATTGCTTAATATTGATTTCCGTCAATTTTACCATTGCTGGAGGTGCGCTTTGTTGCACCATAATAGCTTAAGATGAGGCCGATGGAGTAAGTGTTAATTCATTTATACGTGTTCTTAATAAAGCGAGCGTGTCATAATATTTTTGTTTAACTGCATCCCTATCTTCGTTATCTATAATTTCTTCATTTTCGCTTACCAACCTTTCAATATCATCCTGACAAGTATCATACAAACGGAAAGCTTCAGTTAAATTTTCTTCACGAGTGGGAAATTGTTCTGGATTAGTTAGACTTTTCCCATTTTCTAAGAACCAATTGCTTATTCTAGTTAGTTTTCCTTTAGCACTTCCTCGCGTACTTTTTAATGCTTGATAATTCATCTTTTATTTTCTTTTCTTGTAACAATATAGTACGAGTATACCTATCAAAATCCAAAGAGCTTTACTATTTCTGTACAACAGAACAGCAGATTACTACTAGCGTAGTTTATTTTATAATTAAAAGACCAATTGATTACCAATCAATGTGCTTTTATATCCGGCTCGAAGGGCCACTTTTTGATGAGCAAACATTATAAGCTTTGTCTCCACATAGATAGTATTGAGCAATTTGAATTACTCAATGTGTTTAATGAACTGGGTTTTTTCCTGCACTGACTTTCCTTTATAAATGGTGATTGAAACCAGGGAACCTACGGTATTTAATCTGAGTTTTCATTTGAGTTTTTTTTGTATATAATTTGTGTGACAATATATTAATTTTACATTTTACCCACTGCTACTAGATTCAATATAATTGAACTTAAACCAGCCATAGCTAACCACATTCAGTATTACTAATAATTGCAAATGTCCATTAACACAAAAGTTATACAAGTACATGGTTTCCTAGACCTCTAACCTAGTTTACAAATACTTAAGGGTGCTTCTACTTGTAGAGCTTGCTACAACAATGAGTATATGAATAAATTGAAGATTTAGGTAACTATAGGAAAAGGAACGCAGTGAATACAGATTTCATAAACACAATCTCGTATTTAACTTAACATCAAACATTTAAAACTAAAGAATGTTCAACTTTCTTG
Source organism: Platerodrilus igneus (assembly GCA_036346225.1). Lineage (NCBI taxonomy): Eukaryota > Metazoa > Arthropoda > Insecta > Coleoptera > Lycidae > Platerodrilus > Platerodrilus igneus. Next base: position 529,848 of record JARFIW010000691.1, on the reverse strand, counting down.
AACAGAGGCTATTGGAAAACTGTACAAGCTGTGAATTATTAATTATAAAATTTTTAATATTATAATGTTTGTTATATTCGACGATAATGAGTAACTATTTTTCTGATTTAAAGCAATGACGGTGTTAAAGTATAGTCATTTGCATAAAAGTGTATTGGCAAGTTATTCAGAACACTATTGGGACAGTTTGAGGTAATATTTAGTAATCGCGGATTGTAAGTCGCCATTTATATAAGAGTGTGTTTGCAAGTTATGTTGGAGACAATAATTGAAACTTTCTTAGTAATCGGTTAAATATTAGTTGTTCTTCAATTTGGCACACAAACTTCATATTTCGATTTTGACGTTAATATTCATTTCCGCGCAAAACAAACTACATATTCTTGTTCAGCTCGTTGAGCTGAATAATTTGATGTATAACACTCCCCCAATATTGAAAAACCCTTGTACTAAACTTTTTCAATATTTTTTTTGAAAACGCAAGACATGGCTGCGTGTCTTATTAGTTACAAAGCAAAAATATACTTCAAGCTTTATATCCTTTTTTAAATCTTAAACTTCTAATTTATCAATCAAAATAAATCAATTATCTTATTAATTAATCAAGCGCATTTACCTTAAAACTTCAATAAATTAATAGAGAGCACATTCACTCTAACGGATATTTAGCACTAAGTTTCCTGCCTCTGAATTATGTATTAGGTTATTTTGTGTAGTTGACAACGACACTGACACATTAATTTAGGTTCATAAACATTCCCATGGGTTAATCTCAATTCAGAACCTCTCTCTCTTTAGGCGGCAATGATTACACATTATCATTCTCGACACTTCAGAACAGGAAGGCAAAACCACTCACTGAAATTAAACAAATCATAAACGTGTTTTTCTTTATGTCTTTATGACCTGAATAGAAGATGACACTTTATTAGGAACTAACTTTTATATGAGTGCATCAGGAAGTACAACTGGTGTATGAATTATTAATTTCAGTCTGTTAAAAGTGGAAACAACATGTGGAAGTATGCTTAAGCGTTTTTAAACTATTTTAATATCTTTTCCTGCATGCCATAAATAATAAATGTTTATATAATCTACAAAAATAAACAGCGGGTTTTTGTATGGAGGAAATGTTTATGAAGAATTGTGAAGGCGTTTTTATTTAAACAATACCAAATCTTGAACAAAACGCGTAGGAGAACTACTAGGCCCATTGAGGTAGTGAAATAGAGAGATGTTATTGCAACACTTTTCTTAACAAGAAAATGATTTTAAGAAGTGTGGCTAAGTGTAGGTTCAACAGAGCCAATTGCTAGGGTCGCATTCGATTAATTGCAATGGGTAATCCAATCCCTGGTTACGTATCAGCTCGCTCGCCTTTATTTACAAATTTTATTAAAAAAATTTTTCCTCGCTGTTGGATCTTTCAGAAATCGAAAAAAAACAATAAATAAATTATTGTACTTTCAATCAAAAAGACTTTATGCTATCGTAAATTGCGTAAGATTCGTTATAGTTGATTTGTAGAGCGACGGAATTATTTTGTTTATACAGTATTGCCCGAAATAAACAGTACTGAAACTAAGTTGGCGGTGTTTTTATGCGTGCGCTGCCACACTCAAGTTAGCTAGTATAGACCTGTCAAGTAAACCTCAAACAAGTAATTAGTAGGGCCTAATTGTTAAAAATGGTGTTAAGTACAGAGGAGAAAGTGTTTCTGGTAGAGCATTATTTTCGTTCATACGGAATCGGCCGACGTAATGGTGCAAGTTTGCTATACGTGTCTGATCAATTCACACAAAGGTTTAATAAACGTTCTCCAAGTAATGCTGTAATTTTGAAGGTTATTGAAAAGTTTAGAAATACAGGTAGTGTATTGTGCCAACGAAAAAAAAACTCGGGGCGTCCCAGGACAGTTAACAACAACAATAACCATGAACGTGTTTTTGAGCAAATCTTAGAAAATCCGAAAGTCAGCCAGGCAAGGACAGCGTTACAACTTGATTTAAAAGAACTTCCTTTCAAAGAATCCTGAAGGAGCTGGGTACATTTTCGTATGTGATTCCGGTACATCAACAACTACATCCTCGGGATTATCGCAGTAGAGTGGAATATTGCGCCAGAATTCTCGCGTTACAGTATGAAAATCCTGAATTTTTGAAAATGTTTGGTTTTCAGACGAAGCACATTTTCACTTGTCAGGCTATGTGAATCGTCGCACAAATCGATTTCTGGGCTTTGCCAGACCCGATGAGGTTCAAGAGGTTCCTTTACATAGTGAAAAAGTGAGTGTCTGGTGTGCTGTTTCCGGACACGGAATCATTGGTCCGTACTTTATCGAAGAGAATGGTAGGCAAGTCACACTTAATCAACAGAGGTACAGACAAATTTTAACACGATTTATCCCTGATCTACGTCAATTCTGTCGTGCACGTAACTTGGCATTTCGAAACCAATTTTTCAGCAGGACGGGGCAACTTGCCATACTGCTGCCGCAATTCGTCAATTTCTTCAAGAACATTTTCCAAGCAAATTCATATCACGATTTACTGACTTCCTTTATCCTTCACATTCTCCAGACCTCACACCTCCAGACGCATACATTTGGGGCATGGCTAAAATGCCGTTTTCAAACGGGCACCACAAAGACCAATTGATTACCAATCAATGTGCTTTTATATCCGGCTCGAAGGGCCACTTTTGATGAGCAAACATTATAAGCTTTGTCTCCACATAGATAGTATTGAGCAATTTGAATTACTCAATGTGTTTAATGAACTGGGTTTTTTCCTGCACTGACTTTCCTTTATAAATGGTGATTGAAACCAGGGAACCTACGGTGTTTAATCTGAGTTTTCATTTGAGTTTTTTTTGTATATAATTTGTGTGACAATATATTAATTTTACATTTTACCCACTGCTACTAGATTCAATATAATTAAACTTAAACCAGCCATAGCTAACCACATTCAGTATTACTAATAATTGCAAATGTCCATTAACACAAAAGTTATACAAGTACATGGTTTCCTAGACCTCTAACCTAGTTTACAAATACTTAAGGGTGCTTCTACTTGTAGAGCTTGCTACAACAATGAGTATATGAATAAATTGAAGATTTAGGTAACTATAGGAAAAGGAACGCAGTGAATACAGATTTCATAAACACAATCTCGTATTTAACTTAACATCAAACATTTAAAACTAAAGAATGTTCAACTTTCTTGAACAGAGGCTATTGGAAAACTGTACAAGCTGTGAATTATTAATTATAAAATTTTTAATATTATAATGTTTGTTATATTCGACGATAATGAGTAACTATTTTTCTGATTTAAAGCAATGACGGTGTTAAAGTATAGTCATTTGCATAAAAGTGTATTGGCAAGTTATTCAGAACACTATTGGGACAGTTTGAGGTAATATTTAGTAATCGCGGATTGTAAGTCGCCATTTATATAAGAGTGTGTTTGCAAGTTATGTTGGAGACAATAATTGAAACTTTCTTAGTAATCGGTTAAATATTAGTTGTTCTTCAATTTGGCACACAAACTTCATATTTCGATTTTGACGTTAATATTCATTTCCGCGCAAAACAAACTACATATTCTTGTTCAGCTCGTTGAGCTGAATAATTTGATGTATAACACTCCCCAATATTGAAAAACCCTTGTACTAAACTTTTCAATATTTTTTTGAAAACGCAAGACATGGCTGCGTGTCTTATTAGTTACAAAGCAAAAATATACTTCAAGCTTTATATCCTTTTTAAATCTTAAACTTCTAATTTATCAATCAAAATAAATCAATTATCTTATTAATTAATCAAGCGCATTTACCTTAAAACTTCAATAAATTAATAGAGAGCACATTCACTCTAACGGATATTTAGCACTAAGTTTCCTGCCTCTGAATTATGTATTAGGTTATTTTGTGTAGTTGACAACGACACTGACACATTAATTTAGGTTCATAAACATTCCCATGGGTTAATCTCAATTCAGAACCTCTCTCTTTAGGCGGCAATGATTACACATTATCATTCTCGACACTTCAGAACAGGAAGGCAAAACCACTCACTGAAATTAAACAAATCATAAACGTGTTTTCTTTATGTCTTTATGACCTGAATAGAAGATGACACTTTATTAGGAACTAACTTTTATATGAGTGCATCAGGAAGTACAACTGGTGTATGAATTATTAATTTCAGTCTGTTAAAAGTGGAAACAACATGTGGAAGTATGCTTAAGCGTTTTTAAACTATTTTAATATCTTTTCCTGCATGCCATAAATAATAAATGTTTATATAATCTACAAAAATAAACAGCGGGTTTTGTATGGAGGAAATGTTTATGAAGAATTGTGAAGGCGTTTTATTTAAACAATACCAAATCTTGAACAAAACGCGTAGGAGAACTACTAGGCCCATTGAGGTAGTGAAATAGAGAGATGTTATTGCAACACTTTTCTTAACAAGAAAATGATTTTAAGAAGTGTGGCTAAGTGTGGGTTCAACAGAGCCAATTGCTAGGGTCGCATTCGATTAATTGCAATGGGTAATCCAATCCCTGGTTACGTATCAGCTCGCTCGCCTTTATTTACAAATTTTATTAAAAAAATTTTTCCTCGCTGTTGGATCTTTCAGAAATCGAAAAAAAACAATAAATAAATTATTGTACTTTCAATCAAAAAGACTTTATGCTATCGTAAATTGCGTAAGATTCGTTATAGTTGATTTGTAGAGCGACGGAATTATTTTGTTTATACAGTATTGCCCGAAATAAACAGTACTGAAACTAAGTTGGCGGTGTTTTTATGCGTGCGCTGCCACACTCAAGTTAGCTAGTATAGACCTGTCAAGTAAACCTCAAACAAGTAATTAGTAGGGCCTAATTGTTAAAAATGGTGTTAAGTACAGAGGAGAAAGTGTTTCTGGTAGAGCATTATTTTCGTTCATACGGAATCGGCCGACGTAATGGTGCAAGTTTGCTATACGTGTCTGATCAATTCACACAAAGGTTTAATAAACGTTCTCCAAGTAATGCTGTAATTTTGAAGGTTATTGAAAAGTTTAGAAATACAGGTAGTGTATTGTGCCAACGAAAAAAACTCAGGGGCGTCCCAGGACAGTTAACAACAACAATAACCATGAACGTGTTTTTGAGCAAATCTTAGAAAATCCGAAAGTCAGCCAGGCAAGGACAGCGTTACAACTTGATTTAAAAGAACTTCCTTTCAAAGAATCCTGAAGGAGCTGGGTATATTTTCGTATGTGATTCAGGTACATCAACAACTACATCCTCGGGATTATCGCAGTAGAGTGGAATATTGCGCCAGAATTCTCGCGTTACAGTATGAAAATCCTGAATTTTTGAAAAATGTTTGGTTTTCAGACGAAGCACATTTTCACTTGTCAGGCTATGTGAATCGTCGCACAAATCGATTTCTGGGCTTTGCCAGACCCGATGAGGTTCAAGAGGTTCCTTTACATAGTGAAAAAGTGAGTGTCTGGTGTGCTGTTTCCGGACACGGAATCATTGGTCCGTACTTTATCGAAGAGAATGGTAGGCAAGTCACACTTAATCAACAGAGGTACAGACAAATTTTAACACGATTTATCCCTGATCTACGTCAATTCTGTCGTGCACGTAACTTGGCATTTCGAAACCAATTTTTTCAGCAGGACGGGGCAACTTGCCATACTGCTGCCGCAATTCGTCAATTTCTTCAAGAACATTTTCCAAGCAAATTCATATCACGATTTACTGACTTCCTTTATCCTTCACATTCTCCAGACCTCACACCTCCAGACGCATACATTTGGGGCATGGCTATAAATGCCGTTTTCAAACGGGCACCACAAACCATCGATGAATTAAAGGATGCCGTTAGAGTCTTCTTCGCAGCCCTGAGACAACCCTTATTCAATAACATGACCAGAAACTTAGAACATCGTTATGAAGTCTGTCTCGAACGAGGAGGTGCACATTTAGAACATATAATAAAGTGTCAATAATATGTATTTTTTAAATATACAAAACAATTACAATTTCAGTACTGTTTATTTCGGGCAATACTGTATTTAAGCATAATATTATTAGAAAAGAAATTTGAAACTTGTTACGGTATTCCGTGCGGACATGAAGGACATAAAGTAAACAAAGAAAATAGCCCGCACCGAGTACCACAACAAAAAAAGAAATCCAAAGAATGCCGCGCTAGCTAGAAAGTCGCAGAGTGGGTCACAAAGAAAGAAAAAGAAAACCTCATAAAAGGAATTTAATTACACATAAAGTAAACTAACCCGCGTCCCGCGTAGAAAACAATATTTATTCAAAACATATTCCAAAGGATTTAGACAGTACACAAATCGACGCAAAAATAATTAAAACATTCCTCACTTTAAGTCACAACAATTTTTACATTCAAACCTAATATTTACATAAAACAAAGTTAATAAAAAAATATGGTGGATTGTTTTCAGTCACTAGTTTAACCCAATTTGTAAATACTTTATATTTACATAAAACAACAATCAATATATATATATATATATATATATATATATATATATCTATGTATATATTGTATTTTTCTCGAACAAAAGTAGGTATAACTTTTAATTGTGATGTTATTTCTGGGATGCAGTCGTTCGTAAAGCAAAAACTAGTTAGTCAATTGTAATTTATTTTCTAACGTTTCGGCATGAAACTTATGCCTTAATCATAGACTAGAATTGGGTAAAATTAGTTAAAATATAAAACAGTATAGATATACAACTTACATAATTACTAGACTTAAAATTGCTATAAATAGGAACACTTATTCATGACACAGTTTTGAGTGATTGAAAATATTTTGACAACAGGAATGTAGCAGTTAACAAAAGTAAACTAGATGTAATAAATTATTTCGGAAAATTTAAAAGTTAAAACGTACGCATTAAGATAAATATAAACTAAATTAACTATAATTAAAATGGAAAAAAGTAATTAAAGATTAAACAGCAATAAGTAATTGTTATAAAAGTGTTGTGAATGTAAGTATTGTTGTCACTTGAATCTGTAAAGAGAAGAATAAACCGCACTAAGGTTGTTAATATTGCACCCTACCCTTTTTCAGGCGTTATTAAAGGATAGGTGCAACGACAGAGCATAAAAAATTATGCTCTGGCACAGCTAGCATCGACCGTCGTGGTTGCGTAGGCTGCATGAAACTTAAAATCTCGAGGGGAAGAGAATTGGTGAACTAATAACTGTAACATCAATAACTGAGAGAAAACTATAGACAAATTAATTAGCGTGTTTATTAAATTTTGTTAGATATTGAATTTTGAACAAAAATATCATAAAGTTCTATGAAGTCATTTGAAATAGAATAAATCAGTAAAAATAATGAAACTTGTTTTTATGTAACTAAAAAATGTAACTGTGCTTTTAAAAGCGTAAATAAGTTAACGAATGAACTTGACTACCATAAGTTTCATGAAACATGTGGCTTACATATGGACAGTATGCGTCCAGTACGACTATGTATAATTAGGAATTAAATGTTGCAAATAGTAGATAAATTGTCTGTAATATTAGTACGTTTTACAAATGAAAAATGAAAAGAAAATTTAATATTTGTAGAAATCAGTTCACTTTAATTTAGCGTGGACAAATTACTTTAGTTTGTCATACCTGACACGTGCATTGTAAAACATGTGTTGTTACCGTAAGATTCCTTGAACTGACCATCTGTGGAAATCCCAATTAAAGGTGTATAAACTGTAGGAGTCCCAGGTAGCATCAACGGCAAATGATGAGGTAGAATTTTGTGTGTAACTTCATAGATCCATTATTTTAAGAGAAATATTTAACCAAACTAAAATTTGTATGTTGAGGTAATGTAAATCAAAAATACAACGGCATTGTCATCTCCTTTAAAAACGACAGCAAAGCAAATTTGCATCATAGCGGAACTTAAATATAGGTATGAAGACATGAGGGTAGAGAACGACCCTGAAATATAACACGTGCATTAATTAAACACGCTATAACAAATGTAAAGGAATTTAAAATGTATCTATTTAATTCTTACCATCGGAAAAGTAATCCGGTGGGATTTGTAGTTTACTGAGGTAAGGAAAACGCTAAGCTAGACATCTGTAATAATATTTAGATGACTATTAGTTAATTATTTAATAAAGGCATACATACTTGTTTCGACCTCATGGTCAATTTTTGTCACCTTGAGTTTAAGACGACCTGTTGTGCACCAGAACCCAGACCAGAAAATGAAAGCTTTTGCCTGTACGCTTTGACATGCAAACATCTGTTTTAATTATCAGAGAGGGGAATTTGAAGTTATAAGGAAAGGAAAGACCACAGAATTCTTTAGCAAAGTTAAACTATGAAAATAAATATCAAGAACACTGGATTATAGGCAACTTAACTAACAGGTATAAATATTTGAAACAAACACGGTACTTTACGAAATACTCATACCTTCCTATGTTCTGTGATTATAACTTATCTATTAGAAGTAAAGTGTAAATTAGGGTTCGATGGACTTTTCTAGGTAAAATGTGAGGTTTAAAGAGAGAAATAACTGAAGCTGGAACGTGGCATTTGCCATAGGTAAAATGACATGTTACAATATCTTGTTTATTGTTAAGAGAATTAGGTTGCTGATGAATGTGGAAGGATTCTAGAAATCGCTTAACGCAACACAAAAGTGATGCCAGGATAGGTAAATTATGTTGTGCACTTGCGTGTCACATTAGTTCAACAAAACATATCGCAAACTTTAATAATACAAAAATACTAGACACTGAAAACAACTAAAACAAACGATTATTTCTAGAATCCTTCCACATTCATCAGCAACCTAATTCTCTTAACAATAAACAAGATATTAACAACCTTAGTGCGGTTTATTCTTCTCTTTACAAATTCAAGTGACAACAATACTTACATTCACAACACTTTTATAACAATTACTTATTGCTGTTTAATCTTTAATTACTTTTTTCCATTTTAATTATAGTTAATTTAGTTTATATTTATCTTAATGCGTACGTTTTAACTTTTAAATTTTCCGAAATAATTTATTACATCTAGTTTACTTTTGTTAACTGCTACATTCCTGTTGTCAAAATATTTTCAATCACTCAAAACTGTGTCATGAATAAGTGTTCCTATTTATAGCAATTTTAAGTCATAGTAATTATGTAAGTTGTATATCTATACTGTTTTATATTTTAACTAATTTTACCCAATTCTAGTCTATGATTAAGGCATAAGTTTCATGCCGAAACGTTAGAAAATAAATTACAATTGACTAACTAGTTTTTGCTTTACGAACGACTGCATCCCAGAAATAACATCACAATTAAAAGTTATATATATATATATATATATATATATATATATATTGCCGTGGAACTCCGGTCTAAATTAGTACTCTCTCAAAAAACATTCGAGCCCCAACGTTGGGCCGTCATAAGATTGCTGTGGTACTCGGGTAAAATCCTCACCAACACAAATATATTCGAAAACTTTGTTAAATTTTCAAATACGAAAATAGAAAATTTCCAAAAATTTAAATAATTCAACAAAAAAAATTTCTTACCCGTTTTCCTCTCTTCCTCGGTTGAATGGCCTTCTTCAACTGCTTCCGGCTAGCTCATTTGGACCTCCTTTTGGATAGCTATATTCACTCATATTCTATCATTCACGCACACTCTCAATAAAACCACAAAATACAACCAACATACAATCTTTTATTTATTCCTATTTACAAATGCAATTCATTATTGTTCATATTTTATTGTTCACGTTACACTTCAGTAAATTTTATTTTGTAATGTCCTGTATTTAATTTTAAAATCATCAAACACATAAAATGTACTCGGAGTAAATAAACCTTGAACAATACCTTCTCTAAAATTCCTTCTTTATAATTTATTTATTTATTTTAGTAATTTAAGTAAACTCTGGGGTATGGTGAGCTCATAATAACCCAACTAATGTATGCCCTTCTACTTTGCATACTCTTAAACTAAAAAAAAAACAAAGCCATGTACTCTTCACAAAATTTCACGTTCGGATGGAACGTTTAAAAGCTTTATAAACACCTTCAAATTTCTAGTTGAATACCGTAATAAAGTTATTTACACATATTCTGTTCAATAAGTAAATAATTCACACTACCTTGAAAAACACTCTCATACGCCACCCCAATATTTACAGTTTATAGGAATCACAATTTTAAATCGTTACCTGGCAATTTCTAGAAGATCTTCGCTCTGTAGATGAAGCCATGTAATTTCCTACCAGGTCTGCAGGTCGTTCCTCGTTATTACTAGACGAACTCCCTCTAAGTTGATCCGCCAACGCCGCCTTCTCGGTGTAACCAAATTCCAAATTTCATTTCAATTCTACTTCTTTCACAGTAATCTACGTTATTTAATGTCCCGACACGAGTTGATAAAAATTATAGGTGATACCTCAATTAAAATAAGTAATCTCGGCACACTAACCGCGTTTTAATTAATTTAGAGGCTACCACTAAGCAATACAATTTAAATGATTTTATAATACTTACAACTCGTGTTAACTTTCATACATGCTTTTGGGACGATCGAAATAATAAGGGCTTTAATAATATTCTCCTAAACTATTTATATCTTTCGACTGCCACCTCCTGGCCACGGTTATTCGAAATCCCCTGCACACCACACATATTCCCACAATTTTGCACTCAACCCCGATTTTCAAATCCGCGAATTTCCGTACCTCGTTATAAAATTTTAAGAAAATTTCGCTACACTATCCTCGTGTCTATATCAAGTCGAACTAACATCTCGACCAATCGTAGACTTAATGACGTTTCTCAAATCCCTCCTATACTATTGTGGTTTCATGCTTATACGTTTTCTACGTCTCATTCTAACCTTGCTTTAGTGGTTGAAAATCAATATCCTTGTTTGTGCGCTGTCTACCTCACGTGGACTCTACGTGAGTTAAATAACCCCCTCATTAGCATTTCCCGCGAATATAAGCGACAGTTTATCCGACATTCTCTGTAACCATTTGCTATCTACAAAATTTAAGCAGAACTTGACATTTAGAAAATACGCAGGTGTTCAATCGTAACATTTTAAGTAACACTTTTACGAGTTGGATATTCCACGTATTTCAAACCCTACTGATCTATTTTACGTTAGCAACGCACCTCATCTTGGTATTACCGTGTTTTTAAACGCTTTTATGCATATTATACATCAATAATCGTTCAATTAAATTCAAATTAATTAATAAATTAATGGCAATGGCTTCTACCATTTAATTTCTTTGCAAACCTACTTAAATTTTATTATTTATTTATAAAATTTAGTTAATACCTGATACTTAAAATGAATTAACTAATATAACTTTCGCACGTAATTTCTGGTTGTTCATTTATACAGGTTGTTTTGAAATTGCTTCGTTTATATTTATTTTTGATCTTTTAAAACCACTATAATATATATATATATATATATATATATATATATATTCTCTCGGGATCTCAGTAGTTTCGAAAATTAATTTATACAAAATCGAAAATTTCACCAAAAATAAAAAAAATTAAAAAATATAATTTAATTTCTTACCCGTTTTCCTTCAACCCACTTATTTCCTTCCTCGGTTGAATTGCGTTCTTTAACTGCTTCCGGCTAGCTCAGTTGGACCTCCTCTTAGATATCTAGATTCACTCTCATATTCTCTATCGTTTACGCAAACTCTCAATAAAACCACAAAATACAACAATCATACAATCTTTTATTTTTCACTATTTACAAAAAAAAAAATATTATCCACATTTCAGTGATCAAGTTACACCTCAATAAATCCTATTTTGTAATGTCCTGTATTTTAATTTAAATTATCAAACACATCGAATGTACCCGGAGTAAATGGGCCCTGTATAATACCTTATTTCTCATTCCTTCTTTATAATTTATTTTAAACCTACGTAAACTCTGGGGTATGGTGAGCTCATGATAGCCCAGTTAATTATGAATAATATATGCCCTTATACTTCGCATACTCTTACAACAAACTAAAAAAACAACCCATGTACTCTTTACAAAATTTAAATTCCTGATGGAACGTTAATAAGCTTTATATACACCTTCACATTTCTATTTAAATACCATAATAAAGTTAGTTATACGTATTATGTTCAATACGCAAAATAATTCACAATACCTTAAAAATCACTCTCATACGTCACCCAATATTCATAGTTTATAACAACACAATTTCAAAGCGTTACCTGGAATTTCTAGAAGATCTCTGCTCCGTGGACGATGCCATGTATTTGCTTCTTTCTGCGCTGCAGGCCGCTTCTAGCTATTAGCAGAAGAACCCCATGTAAGTTGAGTTCCTAGCGCTGCCTTCACGGTGTATCCAATTTCCAAATCCAAATTAATTATACGTCTTTCATAATGATTTAATTTAATCCACGTTACTTAACGTCACGACATGAGCTTGTTAAAAAAATATAAGCAATACCTCAATTAAAAATGTAAACTCGGCACACAAACCGCGTACAAATTATTAGGCTAACACCGTGCAATATAATTTAAAATAATTTTATTCTACTTACAAACTCGTGGTAGCTTTCATACGTAGTCTGAAGCGATCAAAATATTAAAAGCTTTTATTATATTTTGAAAAGGTATTTATACAGTTTCCGATGCCACCTCTGGCCGCATTTCATCCGAAGTCCTTCATTTACAACAACACGTTCTCGAAATTTTCATCTTAACCGATTTCTAAATCCGCGAAATTTAGCGCATCGTTCCGATCTTTTCTGAATTTTAATCTACACTATCCTCGTGTTTGTCTGATGTTTAACTAACAATATTGACCAATCGTCTATCTATTGACGTCTCACAAATCCCGCCTATACTACCGTTGTCCCTAGCTTATGCATTTTCTACGTCTCCTTCTAACCTTGTTTGAGTGGTAGAGAATCGATATTCGTGTCCGCGTTCTACAACTCCATGTGGACCCAAAATACTTGCTTTACATAACCCCTCATTAGTATTTACTGCGAACGCCTGCGACCGTGTACCCGATATTCTTCGAAACTTGTTTATTACCTACAAAAATAATTGGAACTTGACATTTAGAAAACACGCAGGTGTTTAATTTTAACGAACGTTTTAAATAACATTTCTACGAGTTGAATTTCAGCGTATTTCAACCCCACCGATATATTTGTTTGTTAGCAGCGCGTTTCACCTTGGTATTATTGATTTTTACACGCTTTTATTCATATTATACGTAAATAACCGTTCAATTAAACTCAATTAAATTAATAAATTAATGGCATTGGCTTCTACCATTTATTTTCTTTGCGAACCTAACTAAATTTTATTCCTTATTTGTAAAATTTTATTAATACTTGTTACTTAAAAAAGAATTAACTGGAATAAATTTCGCACGTAACTCTGGTTGTTTCCTTTATACAGGGTGTTTTGAAATTGCTTTACTTATATTTACTTTTAACCCTTTAAAACCACTATAATATATATATATATATATATATATATATATTGCTGTGATAAAAGGTTGTTTAGGTGTGTATTGAGTCGTAAGGCTCGCGTGGTAACTGCAAATAGCAATAGGAATCAGGAAACTGCATTTATTTAGCAGGAAAATAAATAATTCGCACATCATGTAAATAGCAAACATTTAACATCCTATATATAAACCGCAATTAACTTTAATCAATGCCAGTAAGCATATCTTTCAATAACAGAACACGTATTCAGCAGAGAAATAATTATACATGTAATTAAAATACGTCAAGAAGCGTTCACTAAGTTTATATAATAGATACGCATGAGATAAGATAAAACCTAGTAAACCTAGTAAATCTTCATGCAATTACGCTTACAATAAAGAAGGAATAATAAAGCGCTTTGATAAGAAACGCACTTTCAAAGATGAGTTTTAAATAGAGACATAAACGAAAACATCACTCATGTTACATCAGTCATTTTGTTCAATTCTCCAAAACCTTTATCTACACAAAACAGCAGACATAAACTATAGTAAAGTCCAACAATAATAACAAAACAGGCGGTCAAAGATCGTAAAACAATAGCAAATACTAGTATGATATGTAACTTCAGAATAGTTTCGTCAGAAATCAGCTTGAAAACTACTAGGAATGTCCAAAACAAACATGGTTGGTTAAAACACTTTGTAAGGCTGTTTGGACAAACCAATTCAAATGTAGATAGCAAAAGCTATATAACGCACAGAGTTGATAAGAAAAGGCAGTCTCAATTTGAAGCACGTCGTACTTGCAACACTCTTACTCGAATATTTACGCGTCAAATAAATAAATTTTAAATTATATTATTGTTAAAGGTGGTGTTGTGTAATGATAGTCGATGACGAATTACGTTGAACATATATGAAAAAACTTTTGCTGTTTTGCAGAAAACGTGAGTAGAAATTTGTTAATCAATTTAAATTAGATGTTTATAATAATGTAGGGCTTCTAAGACGTCCCTAAGAAATCCAAGTCTAATTCACGATTCTAAGAAACTTACCAATTCTAAGTGTGATATTAAGAAGGATCTAAGTCTGGTATTCAGAACTTCTGAGTGGTATTCAGAAATCCAGTTTGTAATTAAGTGGAGAAGTCTAAGGCGTATCCAGAAAAATATAAAGTAAAGCACGAGGTGAATTTTGGAAATAAGGAGTAACAAAGCTATTGGTTCAAACGTACGTAAAGGAGTACAAAGCAGGGCATTGTTTTCGATTGAAGATAATAAGGGGGTATTGATCCACAATACGCAACAGCAAATCAGGATATCACAGGTCAGGGCTAACTAGTATAAAGAATCTTTTCAAAGTTAAATTTAAACACTGAATATATTATTTTTTTCTCAAATTTGTAAGGAGTCAACAAAAAGATTTAATACGTTGAAATTTACGTGATAAGGATAAAAGGTCTTGAACGTTCTAGATTTTTTTAGTAACAGGTGTCGTTTTTGGTGACTTTAAATTAAATTAAAAGGATATAATTTTTGGGATAAATGTTCCAAATAATATTAATTGATTGAAGGGTTTATTTAAAAGATTACAAAATTGTGAAGTGTAGATATTATTTCCTTTCATTATACGCATTTTGATTGACTTCGTTTTATCAATTCAAACAGGTAAGAATTAAAGGGGTAAATTAATTTGATCATCGTAACGTTGTGCACTCTGTGTGAATTAAACTCGGTTAGCCGTGACATAATTAAAATTAGAAGAAGTTGAGAAAGGACGTAGCATAATATTTATTGTAAGGGGTGATTTTTTAAGAGCTTGATAACTTTTAAAAAAAACGCATAAAATTTGCAAAATCTCATCGGTTCTTTATTTGAAACGTTAGATTGGTCCATGACATTTACTTTTGAAGATAATTTCATTTAAATGTTGACCGCGGCTGCGTCTTAGGTGGTCCATTCGGAAAGTCCAATTTTGGGCAACTTTCGAGCATTTCGGCGGAATAGCCCGAATTTCTTCGGAAATGTTGTCTTCCAAAGCTGGAATAGTTGCTGGCTTATTTCTGTACACTTTAGACTTGACGTAGCCCCAAAAAATAGTCTAAAGGCGTCAGATCGCATGATCTTGGTGGCCAACTTACCGGTCCATTTCTTGAGATGAATTGTTCTCCGAAGTTTTCCTCAAAATGGCCATAGAATCGCGAGCTGTGTGGCATGTAGCGCCATCTTGTTGGAACCACATGTCAACCAAGTTCAGTTCTTCCATTTTGGCAACAAAAGTTTGTTAGCATCGAACGATAGCGATCGCCATTCACCGTAACGTTGCGTCCAACAGCATCTTTGAAAAATACGGTCCAATGATTCCACCAGCGTACAAACCACACCAAACAGTGCATTTTTCGGGATGCATGGGCAGTTCTTGAACGGCTTCTGGTTGCTCTTCACCCCAAATGCGGCAATTTTGCTTATTTACGTAGCCATTCAACCAGAAATGAGCCTCATCGCTGAACAAAATTTGTCGATAAAAAAGCGGATTTTCTGCCAACTTTTCTAGGGCCCATTCACTGAAAATTCGACGTTGTGGCAGATCGTTCGGCTTCAGTTCTTGCACGAGCTGTATTTTATACGGTTTTACACCAAGATCTTTGCGTAAAATCTTCCATGTGGTCGAATAACACAAACCCAATTGCTGCGAACGGCGACGAATCGACATTTCACGGTCTTCAGCAACACTCTCAGAAACAGACGCAATATTTTCTTCTGTACGCACTGTACGCATTCGTGTGGTTGGTTTAATGTCCAATAAAGTAAACTGAGTGCGAAACTTGGTCACAATCGCATTAATTGTTTGCTCACTTGGTCGGTTATGTAGACCATAAATCGGACGTAAAGCGCGAAACACATTTCGAACCGAACACTGATTTTGGTAATAAAATTCAATGATTTGCAAGCGTTGCTCGTTAGTAAGTCTATTCATGATGAAATGTCAAAGCATACTGACCATCTTTCTCTTTGACACCATGTCTGAAATCCCACGTGATCTGTCAAATACTAATGCATGAAAATCCTAACCTCAAAAAAATCACCCGTTAGAATCGGACAATAAGGATTAGACAGAACGGGGTAAAAATACCACTTTTAATTAATTTAAGGTAGCATATGAAAACATAAAAGCTTCTCATATTCGTTAGAGTAGGATTATTATTTTGAAGGGTAAAACAAGAAAAGTTTCAAGGCATAGTGTACAAACTAAAAGGGGGAAGTATTTCAAGATAACAGGTTACGATAAACAAGCCTATAAAATTTAATGTGTTACAAGAAGGAAAAGGACCGTTAAAAGTTAGTATAGTCAATATACAACAAGGACACAACAGAAAACATATAAGTATGACGAAGACGCAATATGTTTGTATAAGATATCGATTTTAATCATAAAGGTAGTATACGAGGGAAGCAAAAACAAACTCTCATGGAGGAAAAAGGACAAAGCAGAAACGCATGAATACAAGTGAGAAACAGCATATGGGTGGGATTTAATTATAGATGCAGTATAGCAGGGAGACGACGAATAAACTTATTTTGGAGAGAGCAACAAAATCAATAATTCCTAGGAATATTATATGCAGACACGAATTGATTGAAAGCAAGGGAAAAAAATTCCGTGAGATAATTGGATGATACAGGCATACGCGCAACAGTTTTGTATTAGGTAGGGCACATATCTAGCTGGTTAAAGGATATCTGTGAAAAGGGACTGTAACATACATTACATTACATACATTATTCATAATTAACTGGGTTATCATGAGCTCACCATGCTCCAGAGTTTACGTAAATTTAAAATAAATTATAAAGAAAGAATGAAAAATAAGATATTATTCAGGGCCCATTTACTCCGGGTACAATCTATGTGTTTGATAATTTAAATTAAAATATTAAAATACAGGACATTACAAAATTAGGATTTATAGAGGTGTAACTTGATCACTGAAATGTGGATAATAATGGATTTTTATTTGTAAATAGTGAAAAATAAATATTGTACGATTGTTGTATTTTGTGATTTTATTGAGAGTGTGCGTGAACGATGCAGAGCATAATAGTGAATATAGGTATCCAAGAGGAGGCCCAACTGAGCTAGCCTGGGAACTGAAGAAAAATTAAAATTAAGAAGAGAGGAATCTAGGTAAGAAGTTTTTTGAATTATTTTATTTTTGGTGAAATTTTCGATTTTTATATAAATTAATTTTCGAATCTACTGAGATTCCAAAGACACGGCAATTTATGGCGCCCAATTCGTGAGGCTACGATTATTCCTGAGGGCAAACACGGCAATATATATATATATATATATATATATATATATATATTGTTGTGGATTTAAAGGGGTAAATAGGTGTATACAATAAAATTTTAGCAACCATGTATATACAAAAGAGCTAATTATTTACGCGCCAAATTAATTTAATTCATATAGTGAAAACGGACGAATATTAAAGTATTTTTACATTTAATAATTGGAATGTTAAAATTACATGAAGGAAGAAAGCTTTAAAGCATATAGAAGTTCAAGGATACGTATAATTAATCATAATTTCTTTCAATCAAACGCGCGAAAGCAAAAAGGGGAGCGGGCTTGCATAAGAAAATCAACAATTTCTAAGGCAAATATATTCGTTTTAAAAACCAACGTACATTAACACAGATACTAAGAATCAGAAAATCGAGGAACTGTTATTTTTAAACGGTCGATAATTACAAAAAACACCTGTTTGTTAAATGTTACGTTCAGAGAATTTGAACGGACGTTAATATAGTTTTCAACCGTCAATTTGTATAAGCATCTATGGTAACAAATAATCTTAAGGAGCGAGTGGAATGAACAATCGGTAATATACAAAAGATAAAGACAAATATAGAGCAAGCGTTGGATTAAAAGTCACGTAAGATATACACGTGGAGTTGATGAAGGACGTCAACAATATCGATTTTCTGTATCTTAAGTGGGATTTGAAAGGAGACGACGAATATGCATAGAACAAGGATGAATAGCGGTTAGGCGGAGCTTTGTGACGACAGAAATCTTGTCATTGGTTGAGAGCCAACAGTTTTCGAAAAGAACGCACACGGTAAGGTAGAAAACGAATTCTATGTAAATAGCACGTAGTATGGAAGAAATTTTCCGAATTTAGCGACGGTTACGCCCAAAATTTTAAGAAGCCGCTTTGGAAAATAAGCGTTGCAAATGAAACGGGTCAGATAGAGGAATTGACAAATAATATAAATACCCGAGCAAAAATATTAAAGCTCTCTTCTCCTTTACTTTCATCAAGTTCTGAACACGGGTTCAGACCCACATAATAGAAAAGCTTTTGGTTAGTATGTTGTGTGTGTGTAGTAAAGTTACATTTAAAGTTACATTGAATATCTTATTGGAAAGTACAAACGGACCTCAAGTTATTAACGTGATGCACGAGTTAGTGCGTATTTAAATAAAAGGTCCGGCTATTACGGAAAAATTATTAAATGGATGCATGATATACCGAGGTAAGCATAACTGGAAATCAATTTTGTATGGGTGATATATCTAGTATGGAATGGTACTGTGAAACGAAGCGAATATCTTGCGGAGATATTAGAGGGTAAAGATCTGTGGATCCAGCAATCAGCGTAGCAGATGGAAACAACGCCGAGGGGATTCTGGTAGCCATCTCTGACGGTAATGAAGAGTGAAGGTGTCTCCAGGTAATTAATTTGAAATTTCTGTTTTTATATAAACATTTGTGGATATTTTGTGTTTGTGTGGTTGAGTTTTTGGTGGTATATTTATTGTTTTAAAAACTTGTTTGAAGAGATACATGTACATGACAATTTAATAATTTTGAGTATTGAAAAATGGTTTATTTAGGATATATTAAAAATTTATTCAGGTTATAAATTGTGTTGCAAAGGGTAAACGGGTCTGTAAATTTGTTTTCATTAATGCAAGGTTTAAAAAGCATATACAAATAAAACTGGATTATAATGAGCTCACAATACACCAGTGTGAAGTCAAATTAGGGTTACATGGCCCATCTACTCATATCTACTCGAATTTGTTTAAAATCATTTTAAAAATCGAGGACTTTAAAACATGCAATAAATTGAGCTGGTAATTATTGTACCACATTGTTTGGACTTGTGTAAATATATTTTATCTGTTAATATGTGTAAATAAAAGGTTGTATGGTTGTGGTATTATTTTGGTAATTTTATTTGATGGTGTGTGAGTGTGAAAGAGGTATGTACGTAAAGATAGGTATTCAAGAAGAGGCCGATTGCTGAGCTAGCCAGAGAAGCAGAGGAATTCAAAGGCGTCCAAATACTAAAGGGTAAGGAATTTTTTTAATTTTTTTGAAAATTTTATGTTGGCCCAAGGAGGGGCACGAATTTACCGACTTCCACGACAATTTTATGACGGCTCAACGTTGGTACTCGAATGATTTAGGTAGCTCGATGCTAAAAGCTTAGTTCTCGAATTTTACCGACTATATATATATATATATATATATATATATATATATATATATATATATATTGCCGTGGAAGTCGGTAAAATTCGGGAACTAAGCTTTTAGCATCGAGCCTTTACCTAAATCATTCGATGTGATACCGCCTTACTCGTTATCAATGGCGTATTCAACTTATAGCTCCTCCTTTATTGTTTAAATTATCAAATCACACTACCATTATATCTTTTGACCTCAACTAGCGTTTATTTAAAATTATAAAATGAAGTTAATTCAATTCCATATAATGAAAACAAATATTATGTACAGGTTTTTGAAAATTATTAAAATACACTTTTCAATTAATTAATGTTGTAAATCTCATTTATCAAAAATCATATACTATTCAATCTATCTAAAGTTACCAAAAAGCCTGTGGTTTTATAAAAAAAAAACTTGGAACGTTCAAAACACTTTTATCATATAACGCACTTTATACGTATGCAAGTCCTTTGTTTTGTTGACTTCGTCACATTAATTTATATTAAGCAAATTCAATATTCAATATTTAAATTCAAATAGAAAAATAATGTCTTATAACTAAAAATCTAACCTGGTCTATTTTCTTCGCTATTTCCTTCCTGCAATCGACGCATCCATTATCAGCTAATATTTTCCATGCATTATGCCATCCATTTGGATCAAAATTATTTTTCCTCATTCAGAATTATTATATACCCATTCGAAATATGAACCATTGCATTTAAATTATTGTCATCACCCTCTGGACTACCATTATTAAACTTAGACTTATGCACCCCAAATTATTGTCGTCTCATTTAGACTTATTTTCACCAGACTCAGAATTTATTTTCATCAATTTCCCTAAACTTAGAATTGGATTATCATATTATTACCCTTAGACTATTATCTTCCACGGACTCAGACTTGGAATTCTTATCATTTATTCACCCCTGACTTGAAGTCGTAGTTTATACTCCCCGGACTCGAAATTGGATCATCATTCTCCCCAAACTTAGACTTGGCTTTTATGCTCATCGGCTTCGAAGCCGTTTAATCGGCAATCATAATTTTCATATTCGTCGCACTTAAACAATAATTTCACTTTAAAATTATTTTTACATGTTGCACTAATGTTCAAAGTGGCGCACCTCGGCCTTTGTTGAGTTGAAAACTGAGTTCGTTACCACCGTCCCTGTTAATATATGATTGATCTCCTACTCCGTCAGTAGGTATAGCTTACAAGCTCGTCGCTAATTTTAATCAATCAAGTCTTTGCATTTAAAGTAGTTTCTTATGTAACTTTCTCTGATGCAATTCGACTTCTAATTTTTATATATGCTTGTTATTTACGCAATTTTTAATCACTTTTCTTTATCAAAATTGTTAACTATTTGTACGTATTTACACTATGCTTCTCGAAGTTTTATTTCTTATCTCCGTATTAACCTAACTGACTGGAATTCTTTTGAATGCGTGTTTAATTACCTTTATTATGTTTACTTATAAATACGCGTGCTTCCACTGAAAAATATCGTTATTTGCATTACCTAAATTAACTAAAACTCTATCTACCATCTAATGCATGTATTCTTTCTTTCTACGCTAACCATGCGTCTTCCTGTGTCTATTTGCGTCGCTTAAAACTACTTATACTTTATATACAGGGTGTTGACTGCTTACTATTTACAAACTATCTCCATTTCTCAACTTTCTATTAAATAAATGCAGTTCTCAGCTTCCTATTACGATTTCTAATTCCTGCACGACCTTTGCTATAAAATACACCCTTAAACAACCCTTTATCACAGCAATATATATATATATATATATGTGTGTGTATTTAAGTAGTTAATTACACAAGGTAAGTTGATAAATACTATCGTATTATAGTGAATAAGATGAAATAATAACTTAGACTTTTATGCAAAGCCCAAATGATCATTTCAAATCGAGCTAGTAATTGAAAGATGGAAAATATAAGATCTTGGACTACTCAAAGTATTAATTTTGATGGATTGATTACTGAATTCGCCAAAATGAAGACAAAAAGAGTACAATTAGATATATTTTAAGTTTAAGAACAATTAAATATTATAAATTATTAGGACCATTAAAAACGGTTACAATAATAAATATAAAGACCAAAATTTTTGTATGCGTTTTATATTAATCATATATTTTATTCCTTTTCAAATAAAGAGTTAATTTGGATGATAAAACCAGTAGCCCATATCAATAGGGCATGGGTGGGAGCACACCCTCACATGCCAAAAGAAAAACAAAAAAAGTACACGGAAATTAAAAAATTGTTCGTAGAAGTCAGTCGAAACATACCTAGCTAAGAATTCTGGGTCTCCCTTCAAATTTTTTTTTTGGTTGTACTACTGATTACAACTATTGTTTTCGGGTTATAAGTAGGGCTGGGTCAGCGTATCGATATATCGATACGTATCGATACGACCCCCGTATCGACCCCCCGATACAGCAAAAAATAAATATCGATATATCGATACGCATCGATACGCATCGATACGTATCGATACGTATCGATACGTATCGATATTCGATATAGAGTATGTATCGATATTCGATACGCAAAATCCCGTATCGCCCACCCCTATATACATACTTATGTCACAAATATTAAACTTGAAACTTTAATTATTTTGATAACAAACAATTTTAAGTGAAAGATCGAATTGTCAGTAAATACATTATTCTAAAACGATCTTGTGATTTTATTCCCAAAGAAAGAGTAGAAAAATTTATAGATGCGTATCGATTCGTACCGATAGGTATCGCTACGTCTCGATATGTATACTTAATCTACACATCTAAACGTTCCGATACGAATCGCTATATATATATATATATATATATATATATATCTATACGTACCGCTACGTATCTATACGTATCGATATGCATCGATACGAATCGATACGTATCGATACGCATCGATACATATCGATACGCATCGATACGTTTCGATATATATCGATATTTGATATATGGATACATATCGATATAGAATATGTATCGATATTCGATACGCAAAATCCCGTATCGCCCACCCCTAGTTATAAGTAGCTTTATTTATTTCATAAAATGTAGTTTAGGGACGGCCAGTGATGAGATCTTGCCCAGAGATCCAAAAAAACTAGTTACGGCACTGGCAACAGTAATTAATTCATATTTATAATTATTTTTATAATTATTAAATTAAAAATTTTGTTGCAAAATAAATTTGCTGCTTCTAGAAAAATTTAATGTTTTCCTCGGGAAAGGTACCATTTTTGGTTTTAACGGTTTGATAGCCAAGGCTAAGCCGGCGCCATCAAACTCTGACACGTCCAAAAATGTGTACTTTTTCGTCTTCTATAAATAAATAACTATCAGGTTAATTTATTTTAATTGAAGATTAAACTGTTTAAAGGATCTCGCATTTTTGTGCCCCCCAACCTCGTCATTCGTTAGAGTGGGATGCGAGCGGCTTTTGAAACTCGCGGAGGCCCCGAATTGACAATGGAATTTTGATTAAAAAATTTTAAGATGTATCAAAACCTCAGTATAGACATTAGCAAATCAGAAATTAGTAACCTCGAGGATGAAAACCTATTTCTCTACTAAAATTAGGTTAATATTCATGAAATTACAGTCTGGTAGTGGAAAAATACATTTCTTGTGATATCCTCATAAAATATAACCTTGTTTTTTTACGTTTTTTCTTATAATAAACGGTTTAATTTATTTAAATCTTGTATGAAATGGAGGTTCTTATAGTTCGTTACTTCAATTAAGAAACATCTCGATACAAAATTATGCGTTTGTTAACAAGAAATACCACTTACCAGTTGGTTATTGTAGGTTGGTTATTAATTAAAGAGTATGCGAAGAGTTATTTCGTAAGCACTATCCAGCAAGTTAACAACCGCTCAGGCACCTCGTAACTGAGTTACATTTATGTCTACAATCATATGAAAGAATTCTTCTCTTTATCAGGATGCCAATGTGCTTTACGTTACACAATGCACGGCTATTATGTGATTAACTACGTAAAAGGATAGCAAATGCTTTATTGCACTTGAACTTAATTCAAACTCAGCATGTAGGATCGTGTGGGTATTAAAAGTCTCTATTAAGGTTTATACTATCATAAAAGAAAGCATTGTAATAAATTCTCTCGTAGTATTTTTATTTTAAAAGCGCTGAACATCCTAATCTTTATAATGCGTAAATCAGCTTCCACTCAGTTAAAAATGTATATCTAGAGTATCTTTCAGTCATTGTTAAATTTGGGCGTCATTTTGTTTATTTCCATAAATTGTACCTTACATGTGATTTTCCAATACTCCACCCGAAGGTACTACATTGGCCAGGAAGGGAGTTTTTATACCTGAAAAATTTGGAATTTTGCCGAACCCTTGCTGTTCCAAGCAAGGTAGGGATCTTTAACGTGCGTGACAACACTCACTCACTCACTCCATTTTACCTCTCATCCGAACGAGAGCGTATTTTTGTGAAGAATGCTCGCCCAACATTTTTCAAGCGGACCGTGTCGAGATTCGAACCCGGGACCTTGGGCGTAGTAGTCACACGCATACCGACTACGCCACAGAGCCGCCCCATAAATTGTACCGCTTGTTTCAGTTGCTAAAATTTAACACAACCGATCTATTATATATGTACGTAAGTTCCTATTACCGGTGCCTATGATAATGTCAGGACCACAGTTGCTAACCTTTTCTTAACCACGTTTCCCTTTCATCATTATTAGGTCTTCAGTACTGGAAGTGGTTACACGTGTGCCATCATTGTTTCCTATTCTGAGTTAACCTACACATTTCCCTGAAATTTACACAGTGTGCATATTTCACTATCTGCGTGCAATAGTCTGATGTAGGTTTACCTCTACCTCTTTTTTTCCTATCTCTGCATGTAATATACCCGGTATAATTCTCCAAAAATGCCTTAGAACGTATCTTGCCCTTCCATTTCTCATATTTTTTTTGTTTTTCTTAGATATCTTTATTCCCCTACTATTTCAATAACCTCTTTGTTATTAACTTTGTCTGTCCATGCTATCATCATCATACATCTTGCAGAGACATCTGTAATACATCTGGTAAGTGAAATTTTGGTAAGTGCTTTGCAAGGTTGATATTTAGGTTTTGTGGCTACATAAGCGGTGTAGACTTCAGGTTTTCGCATTCCCCTAATACAAATTACACGTATCCTCGTATGTTGTTGTTGATACGTATTTTTTGTTGTTGTTGGGCGCCAGTGATACGAATTTTTTTTGTTGTATGATGGGTGTTAGTGAAACTTAATTTTCTAAATGGGCGCCAGTGAACAAAAATCTTCCGACATAGCTAGGGGTCTATTCCTGGGTAGAGCAATAAGAAGTGGGGGGGGAGTCGAATTTTGTTTGCAAACCAAAGCTAAACTAAGTTAAATAGGCGCCACCAAGTTCTGAGATAATCACGATAAGAGCAAAGCACAATTCTAAGGGCGGACGTGGAAACCCAAACATAAAACGATCGCCTTCGTTAACAAAAACCTGTCTTATAAAAATAAGACGCAGCTCCTGTAAGAAATTACAAAGATTAAATAAAAAAAATGTAGAACACCATTTGTGTCCTATAAAAGTATCAAAAATAAAAAATGTATATCCAATATGCTATTGGCACAAAATTATTACCCAAGAATTCTACCTTTATATTATCAGATTTGATCGCATTTGACCAAAATAAAAGTCTCAAAGTTTAGCTAATTGTTTACTGAAGTAAAAAACTTTCTTTTAAAATTTCAAAACTTTTTAACAGGTAAAAAATTTTCAACAATAAAGTTTATAACAAAATCAAAATTTTGTCTTTCTAAAGCAAAAGACTGCTCACTAAACATAAGCTTGTTTTAAATATTAGATCAAAATAATTCGTAAACACAATGCATTGAACCATCATTTCTATCCTGGGCAGATCTTATCAGGTGGATTACAGTTTCATAATTAGTACGCAGCGTGTATTTAAATTTTGATACTTAGTTTTTATAATTTATCTGTGAATAAAATCTAATTTCAAGATCGAAGAATGTTTAATTTGAATTTTAGGAAAGCTGCACGAAACATCTGCTTTATCGGCAATTATCTATAAAATTTATCTGAAGCTCTGTTACGGGCTAATTTAGCACTACGACACCAAGGAACGGATCGGGACCCGTGAGCGGCCTAGCTCTAGCCGGTGAGGTCAGACAAAAGTCGTAGACTGCGATTGCTAAATACACTAAGATGACAATTATAATGAGATGTGAATTCGGTAAAACGTCAAAAATCGGGGCACCACCAGTAATGTCACAATGCTAGATGACAAAAGGAGAATCTTGTCACTGGTCGGTAGACTCCTTGCAGCTCAATATTTAACATAAAATCCTCAGAAAATCTCGCAGAGTAGAGAGGTTGAATTCACCCTACTAACATAAACTTCTTACTAAAATAATGCACGTAGACAACTTTACTTAATTCTATTAACAAATCCTAACGACTGAAATAAATACATGGGTTGCTTACATAAACAAATATGGCACTTACATATATGAACAAGTAAATGTAAACATTACCACAAGTAATATTGTCGCTAAAGTAAATGGCATACAATTATTATTACTATAAGGTGTACTGGCCAGTAAAGCAATGTGTAATAAAATTAAGGTGGAGTTGAGTGCACAGGACACCCCCACTTGCTCTACTTACACAGTAACTAATAAAATATTTGAAACGTAATGCGTAGGGCGCCGTGTGTATGCAACTCTACGCTACTAACTTAACGGCAACAATAACTTCTAATTCAAAATGTAAATGGTGGTCTTAATTCAGCAAATATGTTATCGTAATAATTTGGAATAAATGGAAGTATCAGTACAACTGTTTTAAATATTACGTTTAATTGGAAATAATATGGTTTAACTATTTATACTGATTAAAAGTGTTTGTTGTTCGCGACAACGGTAAAGTAGCAATAAAGCGCACACACTTTAGGACTCGATGATAAGGGATTAACACAACTTCATGTACGGGTTGTGCTTAATTTAATTGCACAAACGTTCAATATTATAATCAACGTATTTGGGGCTGCACTGTAAAATCTACGAATACAGTCGCTTACCTTGTAAGGTGGATGGTACCAGTCAACACTGTGAGGGTGTCGGGTTTTCTACTTTCAAACACGTGACAATTAATCTATTACTTGATCCCCAACACATGGGTTATATTACGGGCCTACCGCAACCGTAACGAGATTTCCATTCATCCTCCAGACAGTAACTCCCAAATTCATTGGCATTAATTAATACTTCTAAAACGTAAACAACACACAGAAGAGGATGCCTCAACCTACAACAGAATGATTAACCACGTGCAGCACGTGACGCTATTAGCGAAGATCAACAATCAAAACTCGGCACTTGTATTATAACTTCCCCTGAACCACCAAAATAAACGATCGATTAACTCTGATATTGTAACTAAATAGTTCATGTCAGAACTGAATAAATCCGCTCTAAGCGATTAGTTTTATCACAAAACTCAACTTGACAAACTTACTTCATAAACGTCACAGACCTCGGCCCTCTTGATTACCTCCAAAAACTGTCGAAATTATGAAGGGATGTGCGGGCAATGCGCTCTTTGTTATATTTTAAACTGATGAATTATTTACACAAACCAAGGGACTTTATATACATATTTCTTTAATATAAAGTAACAAAATAAACGGAACGTTACAGTTCAAATGGAACAAAGCTTACAATTATATAAACCTAACCTGACAAAATTTCTTTCTACGGTTTGTAAAACCAGTTCAACAATAATCGAATATGAAACAGGTCATATGTTCATAAACATGATAGCAACTTTTGTGCTTTTTATATAACTGTCTGTTTGTCAAAGTCTAATGACATTCTAACCACATGCAAAAATTTCTTAAATGTAATAACGAACCAAAACTGCATCTGATTCTCCTAGACAAATCCAAACAGAAATTTCATCAGTTCCAAACAATACTATAAGCCATTTCAAACTTGGGACGACAGCAATCATGAACACATGTCTGCAATCTCATGTCCTTGTACAAAACCATACAACTTACAAAACCAAAATCTTCACTTGTACTTCTCTATAGTTTTTCGTAGGCGCGCGTTAGTAGAAGTTACTGAAATTGTTCCAAGTCTAGCATGATCTGAACCTCTCACACAAATAATTCAACCTAAGGTCGCATGCCTCTAGTCTGGAATACATCTTGATGAATTGATTGCTAGGGAGCGACTAACCAACCAAACTAGAAACGAATCATCGCGACGGTATTAAAGACTCGCGGTTAAAGGTGGAGAAATACGTAAGATGCAGGATTGCTAGAGGTGCTCGCCAAAATAACTTTATGTGACACAGATATTTTACTGCAAGAAGATTATTAAAACGAAGCGTTCCATTAGGTACTATATGGAACATTATTAAAGAATAAAGCACGCTTAGCGCATTATCCTCGTAATTCAATGCGAATAAATACTGATCAAATTAAACATGTTACACTGTATTGAAAAATACGGCGGTGCTTTTTATCTATATTTTTGGTCATTTGTCAACCTATGACCCAAGCTCATGATCTACCCAGAGCTAACACTCTACTAGCCGTTTATCTCTAATGAGTTTTTCTTTTCCTCAAGCCGTTTTCCATCCAACTTTAGCTTGGGCTTCCCTCATTAACAAAAAATTCTCGACCTTGCGATATCAGGTAGGTAGGCGTTTATGGTATATGGAGGTCCAATTTGCTATCTGATATTCGCGAGGGAATTTTTAGTTTTCACTGGCGCCCAACGTGGACTAGATTGTTTGCACTTATATTCATTACACGTGCACTCAACAACTGAGGTTTGAATCGACCTTACTAATGTGATTTTATAGTTTCATTCTTGTCACACTTACAGTTTGATGTGGGTTCTCAATATTGTTAGGATATTTTAGTGACCTATAAATATTCAATTATGGCAGAAATGTACAGCATCGTTCATTTACTTAAAACTGAATTAGAATATGAATTGAACATTAGAGGCATTGAAAATTCAAGACCAGTTTCAGATAAAAGAAAAATTTTAGCTAGGTTGTTGGCAAAGGAAACAGACAAACCAAGTTGATCTTTCAGGTTATACGGTGGATTTTGATACAGAAAGAGAAGAAACTGAGTCTAGCATAGAGTCAGTAAAGAATGTTTTGTTAGAATTTATTGATGATCCCGCCGATTCTATTTTCAAAAGGATACGGTCAAGGTTAATACATATTACAGTAGAATTAAACGTTTAAGGCTCCCTAAAGAAAATTTTGAGGAAGTAGTGATATTTAAAAATGAAAGTTTGGCTACTATTTTTGTTGTGGAAGCAGATTTTCATGAAAAATTAAATAAAGATTTAAGTTCGAATCAGAATGATATAAGTATAAATTCTAATGTTGCATCTAATGTGCCCGTTCCAACGGTCACATATGTTACATAGACAGTTCCTATTGGATCTTGGTCGATAAAATATTCTGGAAACCCATTCCTCTTATATCAATTTTTAGAAAATATTAATGATATTTCACAGTCACGAAAGGTATCTGATGTGGAATTGTTTAATTCTGCGGTTAAATTATTTACTGGTGATGCACTGGTATGGTATCGTTGCGTTCGTAGTTCATTGACAGATTGGAATTCGTTGGTTAATAGATTATCATCATCATTGGGTCTTCAGTCCTGAAACTGGTTAGACGCGTACCATCATTGTTTCCTATTCTGAACTAACCTACAGATTTCTCCAAAATTTGCACAGTCTGCATCTATCACTATCTGATCTAGGTCTACATTCACCTTTTTTTCCTATCTCTGCTTGTCATATATCCCATACTATTCCCCAAAAATGCCTTAGAACGTATTCTGCCCTTCTATTTCTCATATTTTTTTCCCAAAGATATTCTTGTTCCCTACTGTTTCTATAACCTATTTGTTATTACCTTGGTCTGTCCATCCTCATACATCTGAAGTACACCATTTCAAAGGCTGCTACTGTTCTTCTGTCTGTTTTTCCGACTGCCCGTATTTCGTAAGCATACTGTTTTTGCTGTGCTCCACACATACGCTTTCAATAACATTTTCTTCTGTTTGTTGTCTTTCATCATAGGCGCTGTTCTTTCTTGTTAGATGCAGTTCGGTCCCCTTCTATTGTTTTACAATTATATACCCTATTTCTCCGACATTCAGTGGTTGCGAAGGGGGGTAAGCAGCCTGTGGCTGCCAAATTCCCCCAGCACTTGAACATTTACTTATTTAATAGTTTTTCCAATATATCTTTTCGCACAGTCAACATTAGTTGGAGATATTTTACAACCAACACCGGTAGTTGTATATAATAATCATCAGATTTATCTGCGCTTATTTTTTCGTCATTGGGTTTCCGTCTCAAAACTGGTTGGACATGTAGCTGCACTTATTTATTTTCTAAACTAACCAACATAGTTCCCTGAAATTCTCACACAGCAATACACCTCGGTTCCCCTTCTATTGTTTTCTAATATTATGCCCTATCTCACTGAGATTTATTGAAGGGGGTTAAGCAACCTGTGGCTGCAAAGATCCCCCAACATTTAGACATTTGCCGAAATAATAGTTTTCCAGTAAATGCCTTCACACAATTACCATTATTCGAGAATATTGCCCATCCAATGCTTGTAGTTGCTTATAATAAATATCATGTTCCTTCTATTGTTTTCTAATATTATGATATCTTCCTATATCTCCTGGCATCTTCCACGTATATCGTCTTCTAGCATGATGTTGAAATAAGGTGTTTGTAATGATTACATTGTTCTTGTTGCAAAATTCTACCATCTTATTTCCTATGTCGTTTCTAGTGGCTAAACCAAATAAACCTACTATTGCTCCTTCCCTACCCTCATCTACCACTGCATTAAAATCCCCCGTAATTATTAAATTTTTATGTCCCTCTACGTGTCTTAATATGTCTTCGATATCTTTGTAGATCGCTTCTACTTCTTCATCACTGTAGCTAGAGGTGGGCATGTATACTTGTATTATTACTGTGTTTACCGGTTTAGATTCTAATCTAACCATGAGTACTCTTTCATTCTTTTGTAAGTAATTTTCTACACAGTAATCCATCTTTTTCCGCATAACTATCCCCACACCCAAATTTCCTTCCTCTGCTCCTGTATGAATTACCCTGAAGTCTCCCCCGCCTCTGGCCACCGAACTTCGCTGATCCCTACTATGTCTAGTGATAACCTATTCATTTCGATTTTTAGGTTCTCTAGTTTATCCACTTGCTTCATAGTTCTAACATTCCACGCTCCGACTCGCAAAATGTTCCCGACTTTTATTCTTAACTTTCCGATCGCATCCTCCAAAGTAGTCCCCACCCTGAAATCCGAATGGGGGACTATTTTAACTCCGGAATCTTTTACCCCAGAGAATGCCATCATTTTATTATAATTTAGGTACGCTGTGTGCTTGGGAGGTAATGGGGTGGTTTTCCGTTGCCTCCCACATCGCGGTAGTGTGTCTTAGACTGCCATTCCGACCCCTATGGTCTCTACCAATCTAAGTACCGAAAGAGCCGCTGCCCTCTTTCGGGGACCTATCTTCGTCTAGTTCTTCACTAACGACCCTACTACTTTGGTTGGACCTGTAGTTTGGCTCTTTAGCCCATTAGAACACGCAAGCTATTTCACCTGTTCTAGTAATCTAGCACTTCGGCAAGGTGCAGGTCCATTCGAAATGGAGTTAATAGATTAAAAGAAGATTTTTTACCAGCACATCCTGAAGACGAAGTTTGGGAAAAAATTAAAAATAGATATCAAAAAAGAGGTGAATCTGTTGTTTTATTTATTGTTAATATGGAACGTTTATTTAACAGATTACCTATCATTCCTGCAGAACATACTAAAGTTAGAATGGTCAAGAAGAATTTACTGCCATATTTTATTCAGCATCTTGTTCTTGTAGATATATAAAATGTTCGTACTTTAGTTAAATTATGTAAAAAGTTAGAAGAAGCTTCCCTAAGTAAACAAAAATCTGTTTCTATTGTATCATATAGTAACAAGCAGCCTAATAATAATTTTAAATCTCACTTTAGAAGTAAACTCCCTATTTTGAGAATGCTTCATCGTTAAAAAGTCGTGTTTATACATCTAAGTCTTCGCATTCTCCAGTTCAAGTTCTTAATTCTACTACCCCAATATTAGAAGCGAGTGGAGTAGGTAATTCTTCTTTTAAACATAAATGGGTATGTTGGAATTGTTCACGTTATGGACATACATTCAGCGTTTGTAGATCCTTTAAAAAATTATTTTGTTTGGGTTGTGGTCGTAAAGGAGTGACTCGTATCACTTGTCCGTCGTGTCCAAAAAAAACGAGTAAAGGAACAGAAGTTTAGTAGCGAATTTCCTGTTTCTAGACAAAAAGCTACAATTATGTTGTGCGACCAAAAAGGTCCATGTTGTAAGAAGGAGTGGTCGCAATGGCTTCAGGTAGTTAGGAATTTTTGCAAGACTCGAGTTTAACCTAAAGCTAATGCATTATTTGAGAAAAAGCCTTATGATAATCGTCCATATGTAATGGTAAAGCTGTTTGATATTAATATTACCGGTTTATTTGATTCTGGATGTACTACATCGATAGTAGGTTCCCTTGCCATTCCATTAATTGAAAAAATGAAGATAAATGTTTTTAAATCTGAAAAGAAAGGAATTATTCGGTTACCGAAGGAGAATGTCTTGCTGTAATTTTTGCGGTAGAAAAATTTCGACCATTGGTAGAAGGCACCCGCTTTACAGTTGTAACAGATCATTTTTCTTTGTTATGGTTGAACAATATTCAAAATCCGACTGGTAAATTAGCCAGGTGGGCTGTACGTTTAAAACAACATACGTTTGACTTAATCCATGAAAAAGGTAAATTTAATGTTGTGTCCGATTGTCTTAGTCGCGTTGTAACGTATTCTTTTTCTTGTTACACCAAGCCTAATAAATTAATAATAAAACAGATAAATTTTAAAGCATTTAATTCGTAAATATTCAACCAATAAAAATTAAAGTATAATGTTCATAATAACACATAGATTCTAGAAGATATATATTCTGAGGCTTGTTACCAAGCGTTGTCCAGTTAATTATCAGCACTTTTG
The DNA here is from genome assembly GCA_036346225.1 of Platerodrilus igneus. NCBI lineage: Eukaryota > Metazoa > Arthropoda > Insecta > Coleoptera > Lycidae > Platerodrilus > Platerodrilus igneus. The sequence continues at coordinate 496,563 of JARFIW010000691.1, read as the reverse complement.
TTCCCAACGTCGAAGAGTGAAGTCGCTTTTTGTAGACTAGAGATAAAAGTCAAGATGTCCCGACTAAAACACGAGGGGTCTAATAGAGTCAGGAAGAAGAGCTTGAGTTGAGAACATGGAACGATAATTTACATCATTTAAGACAGTTGGTATAGATTAATACAATAAATTAAACTAATATATTTCACTTTAGTGCAATATCTAATGGACATATCTACAACAACAATTTTCAATGTTAAATTATAATAAATTTTCGTCGCAATAATTTAAAGCAGGCAGTTATGGTTTCGTTCTATCTATTTAATACGCCGTATAGAAATGGTTTATTATACAAAGAATCTTGGTACTTCAAACTTACAGATGATTAATACGCTGGAAAAATACAACAGCTGACGTCATGATTTTGCACCTGCAATTTATTTGGATACACGTGAGTGTTTGAAACTTTCCGTAACTTTGAAAGTATAGTAAATTATTATGAGATTTCCTACGTTGATTATTAGAGTAACACAAATAAAAAGTAGTTTTTTAAAGTCAATAACACACCGAATAAATATCTAATTTGTCTGTTGCTTGTACACGCACTCAATGTGTTTTAAGATATTTAAAATGACAACTTATGTCAGATAAAAAAAAAGATAGTATAGATTCTGTTTCCTAATCTAGACGCCAGATGCAGTCTTGATTTAATTTTCACATTTTGGTTAAAACAGTCAGGTCATGTAAAAGCTTTTATTGGTGCTGAAATTCGTGTATATTTTTGTGTAGATTACAGTTAAATTTGAGTAGTTGCATTTTATGATCGATATTTTCTGATGATCAATCTTTGTTGTAAATGGTCAAGGAAGCGCTTCAATGATTATAAGTAAAATAAATTCATGTGTTATGATCTAATAATTTATTACATGTTTGCTTAAACTAAATTTTATAGAAATGATCAATTAATACATATTTATTTTGAAGGTTAAACTTCACTAAAATTCTTTTTATAAAAAATTTTTAAGACAAGATAGTAAATATATATTGCAGTCACATGTATTTAATCAGATTTCTACATATAAATAGAATTCATTTTGTTTCCTTTGAAAGAAGTTTTATTATACAACATTTAAATTAGGAAAGAGAAAACTAGAGCAAATCCTCCTTAAGTAAAAAGACAGAATAATGAAAATGAATCCCTTTAGTATTTCACAGATGTTTAAATTCATTTATTCTATTTTTGGCATATGCTTTTGAAGACACAAATAGTGTCCATGTGGTGTTTTTGTTTGTTCACAGGTAAAGCTGAGACAACTGTTTGACATCTGGTGGTTGAGGTTTTGGTAAGTGTGTGATAAAGAGTGAAATTCAAATTTTATGGCTATGATAGTGGTGTTAAGATAAGGTTTCCGCATTCCCTTATACAAACACAGTTAAATTTTGTTGGCACTTGTATTAAAAAATACGGTGGCGCCTATTAAAATATTTTGGTCGATCATCCACCCATGACCCATGCTCATGATCTACCCAGAGCTAACACTCTACTAGCCGTTTAACCCCTAAGAGTTTTCTTTGTCTAAAGCCGTTTTCCATCTGACATTACCCTGGGCTTGGAGTATAAAGAAGAAAATCTCGACCTAGTGATATCAGATTAAAAATAGAGAGTTTTAGTATATAGCTGATAGTCACGAGGATAAAGGGTAATAAACTTACAAAAAGTTTATAATTACCCCGTTTTTTATGACACTTACAGCGTAACCCCTCAGGACAATCCTGTTGTTGACTTAATTGAAGTTAATTTAAAAAAGTTAGATTCTTGGTACGTTTCTTTAGAGAATAAAATTTTGTCTTCTCCAGAAAATTACCCTCAATGGAAAGTAGAAAATAATTTTGTTCTTAAATTTCTCCCCTCCAACCTACCCTTATCTTCAAATCTAAGTGAGTGGAAATATTTAGTACTTATGGCTCAGCGAGAAGAAATTATTCGTTCTTGTCATGTTCCTTCTGTTGCAGGACATTTTGGTTTCGCAAAAACTAATTATAGAATACAAGAACATTATTATTGGCCTAAAATGAATTTAGATGTACTCAGATTTTGTAAAAAGTGTTTAACGTGTGGCGCACAAAGGTCATCGAATGTTGGTCCTCTTGGTTTAATGGGTAAAGAGAAAGAAGTAAAGTTTCCTTTTCAGACAATAGCGTTAGATTTGATGGGTCCGTTTCCACGTTCGAAACTTGAACATTAATAGTTATTAGTAGTAGGTGATTGGTTCTCTAAGTATACTTTGTTACACCTCCTACGTAGTGCAAAAGCACACAGTATACAACGTTTTATGAAAGCAAAAGTTTTTCTAGTATTTGGCGTTCCACAATTTGTTATATGTGACAATGGACCTCAATTGTCAGGTAGAATTTTTAAAGCCTTTTGTAATAAATATGATATTCAGAAGATATGGTATAATACGGTATATTCTCCGCAGTGTAATTTTGTGGAAAGAATTAATAAAACTGTTGAACCAGCTCCCTCAGAAAGCTCAGACATTCCAGGAGGTGCGGAAACGAGTGGTTGCCCTTGCTGATGTTGGCCCAGGTTAGCGGCGACCCCTCTACATGTGGTATTTTCGTGATCCTTTAAGTTTTTACCTGTTACAACCTGTGGATATGTAATAATAACTCGTAGATGGATTTATGTAGTTTAATGAATTGTAACCAACGTCACAAAATAAAAAAACAAACACAGCTAAATAAAAAAAAATGCAGCACGCACCGTAACTACCATGTGACCAGCGGCGTTGCCATTAAAAAAACAAACAAAGAAACAATACTACAACTATAACTTATCTGTAAAGTACAATCCAACTGATTCTTATTAGCATCAACTATCACTGCCACACTCTTACGGATAAAAATGTATAATTTATTAGCAACGCAAAGTTCACAACTTAACTGGGTTCTAGAACAACCGACGCGCGTTTCGATAACGTGCCGCACTCTCTCGCACGCTTAACCCCGACTGACCCTTACCTATCGGACCAACTTAAACGCTACGGATCCTTCTACCTATTATTATAGGGGGCGGCCTAGTACACTGTGGGAACAGCTATTTGTTCTTATATTGATACGCACAATTCTTGGGATTCAGAATTTCCACAAATTCAGTATGCAATTAACTCCTCAAAACATCAATCTACAGGTTATACTCCTAATTTTTTACTTTTTGGTCGTAGTGTCCCAATAAGTGGCAGATTTTATAGTGATGGATTTGTACCTAAAGAAGATATTGAATTTATTCCGGGTAGTCGACCATTATATGTATCTGATCGACAAGGTCTCTTCGATATTTTTAAAGAAGTACATGCTAATTTACATTCAACTTATGAACGAGCATGTAGCCAATATAATTTAAGAAGAAGAAATGTGTGCTTTGAAGTTGGTGATAAGGTATGGAAAGTAAACAAGGTTTTATCTAGTGCAAGCGATAAATTTACTGCTAAACTTGCACCGAAGTTTGTTTTGTGTGTGGTTAGGAAAAAGATTTCTAATCTGGTTTATAAGTTGAGTAATATAGATGGTTCTAAGGCAGGCCGATGGCATATCAAAGACTTGAAACCATACTCAGCATTAAGTGATAATGATGGTGAAGATGATCAAAATGTTTCAGAACATTAAATACTTTCCGATGTTAGTTGATGTCCGTAGTAATTTTTTCTTGTTCATGTTTTGAAATCCTAAGTGGGATGAACTTGAAATTAGTTGAAATTCTTGATTTGTTTGAAGTAATTTTTAGCTTTGGTAGAAGTGGTGTCTTATAATTTTTGGTATTGCATGTGTTTAATGATGTAGTGAGCATTTAATGATGGTAGTAAGTATGTAACGATGTAGTGAGCATTTGATAAATGCTTAATTTTTTTTGTTTAGTAATTTGAGATTCAGCTTGATATGCTTATTCTAGTTTAGAGTATTTTGATGAGCTATGGTGCTCGTGAGATGTTTTTGGTGAGTTGCAGATGGATATGTTCCAGTTGGCTTAGAGAGTAGTTTATTGGTGGTAATGACGTTCTTTAGTATTAAATTATTAAAGCGGTAGAATTTTTTGTGTGAAATATTTGATTCTGTATGATACTTGTAGTAGAGCAGAAAATATTCTGAGGTGTTCACTCAAAGATTGAAAATATTTTATTGATGGATAGGTAGTAAGTAGGGTATTTAGTGACGTTCTGGGCCCTCTTTTCCACCCGATTTACATGTAAATTCCCATAAGGTGGAAATGAGGTGGTGGAGGTGGAGGTAGGACTCCCACCTTGTGGACCGCCTTGTGGACTTGACCAAATAGTTTTCTTCGACTAACCAATGCATCTTTTGAGATAAACCTATCGAGGAGATTCATCTCCACATTTCCACAAGCATCCACATTTTCACACACAATTACATGTAAAATCCCATAAGGAGCAAATGTGGTGGAGGGACTCCTAGGAGGAAATGCGGAGATGTAAATTCCCATGAAGAGGAAATGCGGAGATTCATCTCCACATTTCCACAAGCATCCAGATTTCCACACACATCTGAACCAAATAGTTTTCTTTGACTAGCCATTGCATCTTTCGAGATAAGCTTATCTTGTTTGGTATCAATTAATATTAGATTTTTCTCAGCTACCCGAATCTCGAAGAATTTTTTATATAGCATCACCTCCAAGGGAGTTACACCATTTTTAAGATTTTCTGCATGCAGCGATTTTATGACCGTCCATATAAATTTGTTAACCATGTGACGCATCTTTTTAGTCTAGAATTTTACACAGAATTTGAATCTGTAAACAGATTTAAAATCGGACCATCCTTTACAAAGTTACACTTTAAAGCTCTCAAACCTCTAAATTTTGCTTTTTGCTCCCAAATCTGAACCAAATAGTTTTCTTCGTCTAACCAATGCATCTTTCGAGATAACCCTATCTTGTTTGGTATCAATTAATATTAGAATTTTCTTAGCTACCCGAATTCTAGCAATTTTTTAAATAGCATTACCCCCCAGGGAGCTACCCCAATTTTAAGTTTTTTTACCGATAACGATTTTCTGACCGCCTTATAAATTTTTTAATCATGTGACACATCTTGCTTATCTCGAAAGATGCAATGGCTAGCCAAAGAAAACTATTTGGTTCAGATGTGTGTGGAAATGTGGATGCTTGTGGAAATGTGGAGATGAATCTCCGCATTTCCTCCTCATGGGAATTTACATCTCCGCATTTCCTCCTAGGAGTCCCTCCACCACATTTGCTCCTTATGGGATTTTACATGTCATTGTGTGTGAAAATGTGGATGCTTGTGGAAATGTGGAGATGAATCTCCTCGATAGGTTTATCTCAAAAGATGCATTGGTTAGTCGAAGAAAACTATTTGGTCCAGTCCACAAGGCGGTCCACAAGGTGGGAGTCCTACCTCCACCTCCACCACCTCATTTCCACCATGTGTCACATGGTTAAAAAATTTATAAGGACGGTCAGAAAATCGTTATCGGCAAAAAAACTTAAAATTGGGGTAGCTCCCTGGGGGGTAATGCTATCTAAAAAATTGCTAGAGATTCGGGTAGCTGAGAAAATTCTAATATTAATTGATACCAAACAAGATAAGGTTATCTCGAAAGATGCATTGGTTAGACGAAGAAAACTATTTGGTTTAGATTTGGGAGCAAAAAGCAAAATTTAGAGGTTTGAGAGCTTTAAAGTGTAACTTTGTAAGGGATGGTCCGATTTTAAATCTGTTTGCAGATTCAAATTCTGTGTAAAATGCTAGACTAAAAAGATGCGTCACATGGTTAAATTTATATAGACGGTCATAAAATCGCTGCATGCAGAAAATCTTAAAAATGGTGTAGCTCCCTTGGAGGTGATGCTATATAAAAAATTCTTAGAGATTCGGGTAGCTGAGAAAAATCTAATATTGATTGATACTAAACAAGATAGGGTTATCTCAAAAGATGCATTGGTTAGACGAAGAAAACTATTTGGTTCAGATTTGGGGGCAAAGAGCAAAATTTAGAAGTTCAGAGTCTTTAAAGGGGGTATAACTTTGCAGGGGGTGGTTTGATTTTAAATTTGTTTGCAGATTCAAATTCTGCGTAAAATTTTAGACTAACAAGATGTGCCACATGTATAAAAAATTTATGCGGACGAAAATAAAATCGCTGCTGGTAAAAAATCTTAAAATTGGGGTAGCTCCCTTGGGGGTGACGCTATCTGAAAAATTCCTAGAGATTCGGATAGCTGAGAAAAATCTAATATTAATTGATACCAATCAAGATAAGTTTATCTCGAAAGATGCATTGGCTAGTCGAAGAAAGCTATTTGGTTCAGATGTGTGTGGAAATGTGGATGCTTGGGGAAATGTGGAGATGAATCTCCGCATTTCCTCCTCATGAGAACTTACATCTCCGCATTTCCTCCTAGGAGTCCCTCCACCACATTTGCTCCTTATGGGAATTTACATGTAATTGTGTGTGGAAATGTGGATGCTTGTGGAAATGTGGAGATGAATTTCCTCATTTGCTCCTTATGGGAATTTACATGTAAATTTGGTCCAAATATGTGTGGAAATGTGGATGCTGGTGGAAATGTGGTCACAGAACTGTCATAAACCTTCTACTGTAGTATTATTGCTTTGTCTACTTCTCGATTATTAGTGATTTGTTTCGTAAATAGACTTGGCAGTCAACATGCTTTAGTACCCTTAAAGTTCATCAATTTGTGCAAATTTAGTAAGCACTTTAGAAATTTGTGTACATAAGTATTTATAATAAGTAGCATAGTGTTAGGAAATGTATTTGTTGTATAAACTCCTGTTTAATAGTGATTTTGTCATACTATCACTTTTGTTTATTTTTGTTTTGATTTATAGTTGGTATTCTTTTTGCTTTTGGTTAAGTTTAAGATTTTGGTATGGTTATTGTACCTGAAGTTTTTTTTTACCCATTATAATATGCATCTAGTGAGTGTTGGATTCCCTTAATTATTCTTATCTGATCAAATATTAATACTGATTTTGACTTCTCGAATTTGTTCCTTTACAGGCGTGTAGTACGCGTAGGTACTAATCACTCATTTCCATGCATCTATATTTCCCACTATCATTTAGTGAATCATTCTTTAATTTTTTGGTTAAATTTGTCGTTTGTTGTAATTTAACGGTTGTGCTGTTTTGTATTGATTAATTGTGTGTTTAAATAGTTAATAAGAATATTTTAACAATTCTATGTTGTTGAAGTTTTTTTAGAAAAAATTCTTGGCTTTACTTCATCAAATTTAAGGTACCTCGAATTTTTTCTCTTGAAAAGAGGCTGTGTAACTTTTTTTTTTGGTTAGTTACACATTCCTTACAAATCTAATATCATGTTTCAATAATATAAAAACATAATTTATAATTGTCTGATCACAAAAAATAGTTATTAAGTGTATAATGGATTATGCGGTCCTTCCACTTGCGATGTCTAAGTTACAACACAAATCGTTTGTCTGTCATTTCGACTTCACTTTTCCATTAGCGCTAGAAGAAGTAAGCTGCTCTCCGGAGCATAAAAAAGTCAACATGATATTCAGGCACATGGCCTGGTGTCGCGTTCGTAAGAAAGTTAATAAATGAATACATTCGTGTCATGAAATGGTTCCTGACAACTTTTGGTGAAGATTAATTTTATTTTGTATTCCACCATCGATGAGGTCAGTTGATTCCTGCAAATGCAAAGAATATTGAAGTAATCCGTCATTAAAACAGTTAGTATAAATAATTTGATAAAATTTATTAATTCGTCTTCCGTAGTGCAATACCACAGATATAAAGCTTTAGTTTAAAATTTAGAAAACATGAAAATTATTGGACATATGTAACGAAGATTTTATTTGGTTGGATAATATTTTGTTCTGAAGGTTTTTAAAAATTCCAGCGTAAAATTTAGCATAATGGTATTTTTATTCATATTGCGTGCATCGCAGATGTGCCTAGATTTGTCGACATCTGATGTTGTTTGGTTCTGGTAAGAACGTTTAAGTATTTTTTAATTGAACTGTACTTCAAGCACGTGAGTGATGTTTAACCTTAATTTAATTTGTATTTATTCAAATGTCTTACGTATGATAAAAGGTTGATATTCTATTTTGATTTAGTTATCTTGAAATTCATTTTGTAAGAAACATCCCGTTTTATTTTCGTAACTTTACAAAATTTTAAAGATGGCTCCATAGTTGCCTACTATATTTGTTCCACAAGCAGACAGTTTTAGCTTTACAAAAAAAAATTGTTATTGATATTTGATGTCAAAAATATCTAGTTATTCAATATAATTACCACATGTTATTTTGTGTTACATTAATAATATCTTTGATTATTTTGAGGTCATGCAATTTAATTTTAAGACATGATAAATTTTTGAAGGATATAAAGTTAAAGCTTATTCTTTGTTTGAATGCTACATTTTAGTATCACGTAAAATAATCTTGATTCTTACTTGTAAAGTCGACTGTAGTACTACTGAAGGCTATATTTAAATTTGAGGACTAAATTATTAAGAAAGCAAATACCTCACAGTAAAGATATGTTGAAATGTTGAGTTTAAAGATGTTCGTGTTTTTGAAGATAGAACAATACTAGTTTCTTTCCATGTAAATTTGTATTGTAAATATTAATGTTGAAACAAGCTAAACCAATTTAATAGAATAGAATTTTTTTTTGCTTAATTCTTTTATTATTAAAAATTCAAAGAAAATTTCTTGGTTCTTAATAAGCAAAAGATTAACTCTGTCTAATGATAACAAGTACTCTGAGTGTATATATTTTTGGAACTTAAATTCAAATATGTTATTTATTGGTGAATATTTTTAAGGACACAGACGGTGTCCCTGTTGTGCATTTGTTTGTTCACAGGATATGCAGCGACATCTGTAATACATTTGGTAAGTGCTTTGCAAACTTGATATTTAGGTTTTGTGGCTACATAAGCGGTGTAGACTTCAGGTTTCTGCATTCCCCTAATACAAATTACACGTATCTTCGTATGTTGTTGTAATGAAAAATACGGTGGTGCTCTTTATTTATATTTTTGGTCATTTGTCAACCCATGACCCAAGCTCATGATCTACGTAGAGCTAACACTCTACTAGCCGTTTATCCCTAATGAGTTTTTCTTTTCCTCAAGCCGTTTTCCATCCAACTTTACCTTGGGCTTCCTTCATTAACAAGAAATTCTCGACCTTGCGATATCAGGTAAGGTAGGCGTTTATGATATTTGGAGGTCCAATTTGCTATCTGATATTCGCGAGGGAATTTTTAGTTTTCAATCTGCAGCATAATATTCCAAAAAGTTTCAAACGTTTTTCTGCCTTCTTTTTCTGTCCCTATTTCATAAACGTACTGTGCTGTGCTCCACACATATGCTTTCTACAATATTCTCCTTGTTTCTCTGTTTGTTGTCTTCAAACAGCCGCTGTTCTTTCTTGTTAGATGCAGTTCGGCCCTCCTTTTATTAGTTTATAAATATATACCCTATTTCCCCGATATTCAGTGGTATGTGAAGGGCGTTAAGCAGTCTGCGACTACTAAGATCGCTCAACACTTCTATATTTGCCGAATTAATAATTTTACAATATATTCTTGCACAATCAACATTAGTTAATAATAATAAAAATAATAATAATAAATAACATTTATTTGTAACCAAACCTGGATAGAGTATCCATACTAGCTAGTAAAATATATGTAGCTTGAATCAAACATATGTAGTTAAATAAATGGTAATAATTTTAAAGGAAATTTCTTCTTTAAGGATGATTCTTGAATATTGTTGTGTGGAGATCTGTTGCTGAGATTGGTTTTTGGTGAGGCAAGTCCCTTTTTTGTCGCAGTGCCAGGATGTTCGATGTGGGGGAGTAAGCAATGGTGTTGTGTATTGTGTGGAGTATGAGATTTGGGGTAGGTTATGTATTAGAGTGTTTATTGGGGATTTTGTGTTTACGATGTCGGTGAAGAATTTGTGTAGTATTTCAGGATTGTGTGTGATGAGGTGTGTTATGCTAGGTAGTGGGGTGTAGGAATCTAGGTTTAGTGCGGATTTAAAGCTTGAGCGAGAGGTGGATAACAGTGAACATTTGTAGATAAGGTGGTAAGGAGTTTCAGGTGTGGATTTGTCGTAAGGACAATATGGGGATGGGGTGATGTTGAATGAGTGAATTTTGATCGAAATTTGCCGTGAGATGTTAGGAATTGTATCGTTTGAAGGCTGGAGTGGGGTACGTTTGGTGGGATTTTTAGTAGTTCGGGGAATAGCTCGTATGTGTATCTGCCGGATGGGGATATGAACCAGAGTTGTTGCCAGGTATGATTTAATGATGAACGAATGCGGGTTTTAATGTTGGATATAGGTAGTGTTTTGTATTCGTCAGGAGCTAGGATGGTATCGTATAGCTGGATTGGAAGGATGCGTTTCATGTTTCGGATTTGTAGAGTTGTAATTCTGTGGGAGGGATTTGAAGAATGGTATATAGGGCTAATGTGGATGTAGTTCTGTATGCGCGGGATGTATATAGTGGAAAGGGGCGGATTATTGTGTTTAGTTTTTTTTAGAAGAGGATGGGGTTAATATCAACCAGGTATGGGACGCCTATTGTCAAATAAGGATTATAACTTGGGAAAGAACCAGGCGTCGGGTGTGTGCGGTTAGATGTATTGAAGTTGGGAGTGATTGTTGGAGGTTCCTAGTATGATTTGTGTTTTTATTCTTAGTTTGGTTAAGTGAGTGTGTGTGTGTGTGTGTGTGTAGTCGGGTGTCTATAGATATTCCTAAGTATCGTACGTAAGGGGAGAATTTAAGTGAGGTGTTCAGGATTTTGATCTTGGGATGACGCTGTGGGTTTAGGAAGCCTTTCAGCAGGAGGAGTTTTGATTTGGATGGTGATAATGGTTGTTTATTTAAGAGTGACCAGGATTCTATGTAGGATGTCAGTGTTAGGGCTGTTTGTTCAATGGAGGAGCTGGAGTTACCGTGAATAAGGCATGTTATATCATCTGCGTATGCGAGGGTGGTGACGTTGGGTATGCTGTGTAGGAGTAAAGGATTAATAGCTATGTTCCAAAGGGGTGGGGGATAAACAGGAGCCTTGGGGGCATCCTTGGGTAAGGGATTTGGTTATACGGTAATAATTTGAAGTTAGAGATGCTGTTCTTGAGGTTAGGAATGAAATTATTTTGCCTAGGCTTGAAGGAAAGTGGGATAGTCTTATTTAATATAATAGATTAGAAGCGAATTTGAAATCAAGGAAGAGCCCGATGGTGTATTTGGATGTGGAATTTTTGACGGAGGAGACTAGAAGGTCGATAGTTTTTTCAGCACTGTGGTCGGGTCTAAAGCCGTGTTGAGATGGAGATATGAAGTTGTGGTTTGTGATATGGGAATTGATTTTGTTAAGGATTGTTTTCTCAAGGAGTTTTCCTAAAGTAGGTAGAAGTACAATTGGTCTGGTGGCTTGTCTGGTTATAGGATGAGGGTTATTGATGCGGATTTGAAGAATTCTGGAAAGGTTCCTGTGGATAGGCATTTTTTTAAGAGGATGTGGGTGGGATTTCTGATTATCGGCCAGGATTGTTGTAGGATTAGATTTGTGATGAGGTCTGGTCCAGGAGCACATTTTAGATTAAGATTTTGACTAAGTTATCTAGTAGGGTTATATCAACGCCGTGGTCTGGTTCGGTTCTTGATGGGGTGCAGGAATCGATTTCTAGTTGTTGTTGTTGAGGGTAGATGTTTACGTCATGCGGGGCAGAAGGGATTGCAGAGTTTAGTAAAGTATGTAGGGATGTCTCGTAATGTAAGGCGGAGTTGTGTATTGGTGCTGTTAGGATGTGGGTATGGAGTGGTTTGATTAATTTGCGGTAAGTGGTCCAAAGGTTCCATTGTGGTCAGTTGTGATTTTGTTTATTTGTTGTTCTTTGGCGTCTATGATAAGTGATTTGTATTCTCGTCGTGTGGTGCGGAATGTATTGGCGTCGTCGTGGATCAATGTAGTAAGCGTAAAACTACGGATCCCAAGGTCCCGACACGGTCGACTGCTTGAAAAATGGCAGGTGAGCATTTTTCACAAAAATTACGCCCTCGTTCGGATGAGAGGTTAAATGGAGATCCCGTGTGTGAGTGTTGTCACGCACGTTAAAGATCCCTACCTTGCCTGGAACGGTAAGGGTTCGGCAAAATTCTAAATTTCCAGGCAACAAAAAACTCGCCTCCTGGCCAATGTAGTACCTACGGGTGGAGCATTGGAAATGTAAATGAACGGTGCGGAATGTATTGATAAGTAGTTGTATGTTATCAGAGTTGTTGTTATCGCGGCGTGCTTGTTGTAATTGGTGACGTTGGTGTGATAGGGAACGTCTTTTGGTTGTTAGTGTAGGGGTCCACCAGGGTGTTGATCGTTGTGTGCGTGTTGTTTTTGGCATGGTAGTCTGTGCGGTAATTAGAATGTTTGTTGTGATTAGTTGTGTGAGTTCGTTTACGTTAAGATCGTTATATGGTGTGTGTGTGTGTGTGTGTGTGTGTGTGTGTGTGTGTGTGTGTGTGTGTGTGTGTGTGGAATTCTGGTAGTAGGGTAGTTAAGGTTTCCTTTGGAGGTATTGAAAGTGTCGGATTTAGCAAAAAATCTAGCGGATAGGTTTGGAAGAATTGTGAAAGTTATTGGATTATGGTCACTAGTGGTGTGTATGCATGAGGTTTTCCAGGAGTGTATTAGGTGTAATGCTGAGGCAGAAGTGATTAAGGTCAATGTAGGATGTGCCTGTGGTTGTTTCGTAGGTTGGGGTATGTGAAGGTGTGTTATGTGTGTGAAGGTTTCTGTGTGTAATAAAATCTTCTAGTTTGTTTCTGTTCGTGTCTGTGAATGTGTTATACCATAGTGTGGATTTAGCGTTGGTATCTGTAGCTAGTATGATTGTTTTGTTGTGTAGTGAGTCTAGGGTCGTGTCAAGATGGTGTAAGTGGACGCCAATGTTTGTTCCGAATTGGAAGTAGGAGGATATGAGGTATGTAGTACCAGATGTCAAATGGTGTTCTATAACTGTTGTGAATTCATTGGATAGGGAGAGGAGATAAGAAGCATCTAGGTTTACATCAGTGACTATGATAGCGGATGTGTAATTAGGATTTATTGGGGTGAGATGAATGAATAGTGATTTGGAATATTTGGAATTTTGTGATTGTGAAGGCAATTTGGAATTTGTGTTTGTAGGAGGTTTATAAGTTCTAATGTAGCGGAGCGGAAGTGTTGTAGGTTTAATTGTATGCATCGGATTGAGGATTTAGGATTGTGTAAGTCTTGTGGAGGATATCGTATGTACTGTCTAGTAGTCATAATCGATTTTGAGTTTTGTTAGATGTAGGGCTTGTTTGTAAATCGGACAGTCAAGGCTAGTGACATCATGGTCATTTGGTTTGTTGAAACATGTGCAGTTGGGACATTTGGGGATTGTGGGTGCTGGGTTAAGACAGGATCTTTTAATGTGTGGGCCGCAGCAGCGACCGCACGAGGAAGGGGATTTACATGTTTTGATCGAATGACCAAAGCGTTGACAAATGTAGCAGCGGGTTACAGATATCAGATCACGGATACGACATGATTTAAAACTAAAGAAAATGTGAGGATTAGAGGTCAGAATTGTTCGGATTTTAGAGGAGACGTTGAGTATTACGTTATCAGATTGAGTGGTTTTTGGTCGGCAGATGGCAATGGATATATTTGGGGTATAAGCTGATTCTGGGATTACAAGTTCTAAGGAATTTTGTGAGTAAATGAGTGTAATAAGGTCTGTGGAGGGGATGCCTTTATCTACCTCGAACATGATTAGTTGGGGCATTTTAGGTTTGGGTATGTGTATATTGCATGAGGTTTGTGTTAGGGATTGGATCAGGTTGGTGCCAGTTGGTTTAGTGGTGCGGATGGTGACGGATGTTTTTGTGGGTCGGATTGAGTGGATGTTCATTTTGGAGTTAGATGGTTGAAGGTTGCTTTTAATTATTTTTAAAAGTTCAGTGGGTGTAGTTTCCTAGGCAATGGGTTTAAGTGTAATGGTTTTGGTTGGAGGTTTTGTAAGTGGGACGTGTTGGGATGTAGGTAATGATGGGAAAGAGGTTATATTGGCGTATGTAAAAAGTTGTGCTGTTTGAGGTTGTTACGTTCAAAATCCTGCAAACAATTTTTCCTGCATTTATGTTTAAAAACGCCTTAAAATTCTTCAACAAGCTCGATTTCCCGCCATTTGAATTAGTGTTATTTAATAAAATTTCTCAATTAATTACTCTGTATAAAAGTTTGCTTTATAAAATCAAACAGCTGCTTAAGAAACTTTACGTTACAAAGTAGTTGCAATATTTCCTAGCACCTGCAGTGATTACATTTTAATTTAAAGGTGCATGTAAATGCACAGCTTTCTTCTAAAAGATAAGACTACTCACCACCTGCCTACATCTGCTTACAATAGACTTGTTATCTGGTATTCTGCAGCTGTTAAGATGTTACAAAGTAATAAGATTGTTTTCCTTCCTCTTAAAATCTTTTGATAATTGCGTTATCTGCTTGTTGGCAAGCTGCTACAGTTTGTATTTCGGCAGCTGTTGTTTGGAAACTCTGCACACATAGTAATTCGGCGATATCTTTGAAAATTAAATACCCTACCCCCATACATGATTCTGGCCTTATAAAATAGAGACCGTGCTTTGAAAAAGAGCATTACCGAAAAGATGCATGATGTAAAGTCGCGCTATTAGAAATGCTTTCTGTGCTTGTATAAGTGAAGTTGGTGGTTCCAGCATGCAGCCAGCCCATAGAGAAATGCAGCCGCATTTTTCCAGCCTTAAGATGAGACTAGCACGAAGCTGATTGTGCAAGGTACAGTTTTCTATTTCCATAATTCTCTTATGCTGCTGTGAAGAATAGACTTTTCATTTGCTGCTATTGCTTATAATTATCCGATAAATTGGCACCACCCCGCTACAAAACTTGCATGCACAATGCACGAACAACTAGGTTATTATTCTATAAATTAAAAATTAATTAATTAATGTTTATGTTGGAGTCCGTTTTACTGTTCCTTTTGTCTTTCGGAACTTATGCCTCAATTTAAAAGTATTTAATATATGATTAATTTAAGTTAGGGTGTCTAATTTTAATATTATATTATTTCTGAGGAGGTGCACTTTACAAAGCAGCATGTACATATAATTTAGGTATATTTCTTTTTCTAGATTTACTGTATAGTTTGTTTTATTTTCTTTTATATGTATTTAAGATGAACCATTAAGTAGGTATTTAGATTATAAGATGTTATATTTGCTTACCAATTTTTATATGTTATGACGCTTTTACAATCACGATTACGCAACATTTATTTTATTGTTTTGTAAATAGTCTTTCAAGATTCGATGTGATCAATATAGTTTCACCGAGGTCCCAATGTGTTTTTCTATTTCACCCACGCCCCTCTACGATGTTTTTGAGCTAGCCCAATTCTACCATTCTGTCCCCCGTTCTGTTGCGGTGTTCTGCGTAAACGATTTCTCTACTTACTTTTACTACTTTCTTTTGTGTTGGCGCGGAATACCGTAACAAAGTGTTTGAGGTGTGCAAGTTGTAGTAGATGTAGAAGGTTGTGTTTCTGAGATGTTACTTACTCCCTGTTGTTGTTTCTCTAACTTCTTTAGGCATTTTTCAAATTCGTTATTTTTGTTTCAGCTATTGGGTGGAGATTATTTGCTTCGTGGGCTATTAAAACTAGTTGTTCCATTTTTTTGAGTAAGAAGTGTCCGCAGTTCCAAGAGATTTTATTAGAATCTTTATATACGAAATGTTATTTCTTGTTTAATTTGGCTGATTTTTGTAATTGTGAGGTGTTGAATTGGTAGATCGTCTAAGTCATAGTGTTGGTGTTTTGTAAGATTTATAGAAGAGGTTCTGGATTTAGGTTTTAGTGAAGTTCTTGTTGTGGTATTAGATGTTGGTGGTGGAGGCATCTGATATGGTGATGGTGAAGTTTTGCAACATTAGTTGAATATATTTAGAAACCAACACCTGTAGTTGTTTATAATAATCATCAGATTTAAGTGCACTTATTTTTTTTCGTTATTAGGTTTTCAGTTTTAAACTGGTTGGCTACTTTTATTCTGAGCTAGCTTACGCAGTTCCTTTAAATTCCCACATACCTGGATACAGCTCGGTTTCTCTACTATTGTTTTGTAAATATATATACCCTACTTCAATGGTATGTAAAGGGGGTTAGGCAGCCTGTGGCTACTATGTTCCCCAGCACTTAGACATTTTCCGAATTAATAGTTTTCCTGTAAATTCTTTTGCACAAACATCAGGTATAAGTGCAGTTAAAACTTTCCTCATTAGATTTTCCATCTTGGAAGTGGCTCTAAGCGCACCTTCATTGATTTCTATTCTGAGCTAGCCTACACATTTCTCTGAAATTCCTACAGCTTACATTTTTGACTATATGGGTCTACCTCTACTTCCCTTATTTCCTATCTCTTTCTAATATATTCCGCACTATTCCCTCATGCTTTAGTATGTGGCCTTTCATCCTATCTCTTATATTTTTTTACTGTTTTTTATATATTTCTTTCTTCATTTACCATTTTTAATACCTTTTTGTTCTTAACTTTGTTTGTCTATGATACCTTCATTATACGTCTGTAGCACCACATTTCCAAGGTTTCTATCATTTTCCTGTTCGCTGCTCCTACTTTCCAGGTTTCACATTCATACAGTGCAGTGCTCCACATATATGGTTTAAGCAATTTTTTCCTTGTTTCTCTATTTGTTGTCTTTGAACACAGTAGTTGCTTTTTCTTGTTAAATGTAAGACGACCTTGTGCTAATCTTTGTTTTATATCTTTTGCGCTCTTCCCATGTTGCGTTATTTGGCTTCCTATGTACCAGAAATCCTTCCCCTCTTGTAGGTTCTAGTTACCTGTTTGTATTCTAGTTTCTTATTTATTTTCCCTCTACCTTACGCAGTAGTACCTTAGTTTTATTTTTCAATTTTCATACCGCATGCCTCTGTTAGAACTGTTTCCATGTCATTAAGAGCATATTCTAATTCCTCCTTGCTAGATGCTAATACCGTTATATCATTTGCAAATATAAGCATGTCAATCTCTTGTCCCTGCATAATAATTCCAAATGTCTTCCTGCATTTTACAGTATTCATTGCCTCATGTACAAGTTAAAAATTAATGGGGATAGGGCACAACCCTCTCTCACACCTTTCCTAATATTTGCTTGTCTACGTTCTTATTCAAATTTTATTACCGGTATTTACGCTTTGTATAAGCTAAGTAGTATTCCTCTATCCCTAAAACTCATTCCAATCTTTTTGAGTATTTCGAACACTTTTTTCCATTTTACAGATCTAAAAACCGTATAAACACGCTTTCCCCTTTTTCTATTATTACCCTCAGAGCTAAAATAGTCTCCCGTGTTTCCATATTTCGCCTAAACCCAGTGCTAGTACTTCTTCAGCTCGTTTACCCATCCGTTTTTGGACAATTCTATTTCATATTTTTAACATATGTGCTGCCAAACTTGTTTGAAAATTTTCACATCTATCCATGCCTCTCTTTTTTGATATAGTGACTATGATGTTACGTTTGAAATCTTTGGGTATCTCGTCTGTCTCATACATATAGCTTACAAGTTGCAACAGACGTTCCGTTACTGCTTGTCCATCGGCTTTTAGAGTTTCGGCTTGCATCTTATCGGTCCCCGGTGCCATACCATTTTTTAGATCCTTTAGTGCTAAGTCAAACTCATCCCTAAGTATAGGATGTCCCAAGTCATCCTTTTCAATGTATGATTCCTGTTTTAATGCTGTTAGTTCATCTCCTACATATATTCTTGCGATCTAACCACTTTCTCTACATTTTCGATAATCACGTTTCCTCCCGCGTCCCTTACATTTTTTCTATTCGGTTTTATATCCCTAAAATTCATTCTAATTAGTTTGCATGATTTATCTGTCTTTTCTATTTCCATCTCAGTCTGAACCTCTTTGCGCT
Source organism: Platerodrilus igneus (assembly GCA_036346225.1). NCBI lineage: Eukaryota > Metazoa > Arthropoda > Insecta > Coleoptera > Lycidae > Platerodrilus > Platerodrilus igneus. The sequence goes on along the minus strand of JARFIW010000691.1, from coordinate 478,500 downwards.
TTTCATCAATCCATTTTCTTTAGCTTTCCTGCATTTGCGAATAATTTCCCATTTTATGGCTTTGTATCTCTGTTTTTCGTTTCGACTGATCTATTTTTATATTTTCGTTTTTCTTTTATTAAATTGAAGATATCCTTTGTTATCCATGGTTTCTCTTTTTTTTGTGTATACCTCAGAATATATTTAGCTGACATGTTCAAGCTGGATGTAATGTTATTCCATGCTAATTCTACTTCCTTAGTATCAGATATTTTCCCGATATCATTCAGCAAGTTATTTCATTTTTTTAAAATTTTTTGTGGATATCTTTATTTTTAGTTGTATGCTTCGTCTGTCTTTCCTATTTCCATCTTAGTTTGTATCTCGTTGCACTTTACATCAATCCATTGTGCTTTAGCTTTCCTGCATTTGCGAATATTTCCCCATTTTATGGCTTTGTATCTCTGTTTTACTGCTTTGTCTGATCTATTTTTGTATTTTCGTCTTTCTTCTATTAAATTCAGGATATTTTTTATTATCCATGGTTTCTTATTTTCTTTTTGTGTATACCCCAGAATATTTTTGGCCGCCATATCTAAGCTGGATTTAATTCTATTCCATTCTTTTTTTACTTCCTTAGTATCAGAAATTTTCCCGATATCTTTTAGCAATTCATTTGTATTTTTTTCAAATCTTTCGTGGATATCTTTATCTTTTATCTTCTCAAAGTCAAAGTGCCCTTTTCCGTTCCTCTTTTTCATATTTTTAATTTTAAGTGCGGCCTTCATAATTACGGTCAGTGTCTATATCTGCTTCCGGGCAGCTTCTACAATCTTTTACTTGATTTCTAAACCTTTGTCAATAATCTATTTGATATCTTTCTATATCTCGTGGCGTCTTCCAAGTGTATCGTCTTCTAACATGATGTTGAAATAATGTATTTGTGATGGTTAAGTTGTTCTTGTCGTAAAATTCTACCAGTCTATTTACCCTGTCATTTCTCGTGCCTAAACCAAATAAACCAACTATCGCTCCTTTCCTACCCTCACCTACCACTGCATTAAAATTCCCCGTAATGATTAAATTTTCATGTCCTTTTACGTATCTTAGTATGTTTTCGATATCTTTGTAGATCGCCTCTACCTCTTTCTCACAGTAGCTAGGGGTTGGCATGTATACTTATATTATTACTGTATTTACAGGTTTAGATTCAAATCTAACCATGAGTACTCTTTCGTTCTTTTGTAAGTAGTTTTTTACACGTCGTCCTATCTTTTTTCGCATAACTGTCTCCACACACGAATTTCCTTTCTCTGATCCTGTATGAATTACCCTGTAGTCACCACTCCAAAAATCTCCCGCCTCTGGTCTGCGGACTTCGCTAATTCCTACTATGTCTAGTGCCAACCTATCCATTTCGAGTTTCAGGTTCTCTAGCTTACCTACTTGTTTCATACTTCTGACATTCCACGCTCCGACTCGCAGAATATTCACGGATCTTTTTTTATTCTTTCGGATCACATCCCACGAAGCAGTTCCATCCCGGAGATCCGAATGGGGGACTATTTTACTTCCACAATTTTTTTCCTCCGAGGATGCCATCATGTTTAATAATTTCATTACGCAGTGTACTTGGGAGGTAATGTGGTGGTTTCCCGTTGCCTTCCACGTCGCTGTAGTGTGTCTTAGAATGTCATACCGGTCCCTATGATCTCTGCCACGCTAAGTACCGAAAAAGCTGCTGCCCTCTTTCGGGGACTTGTCTTAGTCTGATTCCTCACTAAAGACTCCACTAATTTGGTTAAACCTATAGTTCGGCTCTTTAGCTCATTGAAACCTGCAAGCCATTCTACCTGTTCTAGTATTTTAGAACGTCGTCAAGGTGCAGGTTCGTTCAGAATAGAATTATATCTATACAATGTATATATTTATTAAATCAACGACCTTATACAACAGTTTTGACAGACACTTATTTCAAATTAACACCAACTGAATGCTGTGAAACACTACAGAGGTTGCGATGGGGTATTCAAGTGCGAAGAACTGCGTTGTTTAGCGAGATTTTAAAACGTCCGGGGTTTCCCCGCGGAACCTGCCATCTGCGGCAGGGAAGTTTACTTGACGATCCCAAACACCCAGTTGATATTTTGGTCTCGTCAAACGAAATTATACCTAATAATTATTTACCACAATTATTTAAGAATTTGCTTTTTTCGTTAAATTTGGCACCAAAATCTAACATTGCATTTAAACGGCCCGGAGCGAAATGGTTAAACTCGTGTCGAGTACATTTTTGAATTGCCTCCTTAACAATCAAATTGTTCCCGGTGGGGCGTGGGCTCCACGTTGGGAAATACGTGTCTCTTTGTTTATTAAATAGTTTGCTAATTCCGATTGAAAAAATTAACATTTACCGAGACCCGGCAATGTTTTCATTCAGTCATGATTTATAATATCTAGAAAGTTGTAAATGGGTACTTACTGAGACTACCTTAAAATTCCAAAATACTTATATAAATATATTATTTAACTATTTTTAATTAAAAGTCAAATGTGTAACGGTATTAGTAAGATAACTATGAATTTTTATTTCAAATTATTAAGTCTAGTCTAAGTATGCAATATAAATTAAGTAGTAAATTGAATTGAGGATGCTACTTCCTTTCGTCAAGTGGATATGGGGTAATTTAAGCTTCTAAAATTGTACCTCCTGTGTAAACATTTTTGTGAAAGTGAAATGTAGCAAACAGCTTCGGAGACAGACAAGCATTTGGTAATTATATAACATGTAACTACGTAATTAAGCGGCTGTCTGTCAATTAAAAGTATTAAATAAAATTAAACTTTGTTAAACTAAAGTATTTGGGCTTGACAGAACACCAACCGCTTAGGTAAAAGTAGTTGTTGGACCCTACACTCGAACCAAATTGAAAGCACTCCCTGTATGTTTGTTGTGGTTTGTTTAGCATTCTTCTTAATCTTCTTTGGGAATGAAACCACTCATAGTTTTTAAAATCTATTTTATTTACGTTTCGATCCATGACCTAGGATCGTTGTCAAAATAATAAAAACTTCAAGTTTGACGTTTATGACACAAATTGAAGGTTACTTTGATTTATTGATGTTTGAAATATTTGGTTTGAGTACACTAAGCAAAAATTTTTAAAGTTTAAAAGAATGATTGCCTTCAATTTTTGCTTAGTGTACTCAAACCAAATATTTCAAACATCAATAAATCAAAGTAACCTTCAATTTGTGTCATAAACGTCAAACTTGAAGTTTTTATTATTTTGACAACGATCCTAGGTCATGGATCGAAACGTAAATAAAATAGATTTTAAAAACTATGAGTGGTTTCATTCCCAAAGAAGATTAAGAAGAACAAATTGAAAGCATTAGTGTACACACCAATGGATTTTTAGGGAAGTTTCCTTTTATTATCCCGTATATCTTTTTGGGAAAAATAGAGACATTTTGTTTCAAAATAGGGTATATGAGGTTATATAAAAAATAAGCAATTTAAATGCTATTTCGTTATAAGCGTAAAACTGGAATATTGTTCCGGTTTTGTGATTTTATTTTAAGGGATGATTAACCACCTTAAAAGTAGGTGATTAAATCTAAAACGCCTTTACAAAAGTAGAATAATAATAAAGTTTATCAATCAGCAATTTTTCAGGATTGGCTCTTCGGTTGTTGCGATTTTTGGGTACCACAGTTTGAAGTAATTTCTTTTTCTTTCTATCCAGCATTTTTGTCGTTACCGTGCATACCGTGGCTTGACACTTTTGTCATTTTGGCTGTTACTGTTGGTTTCCTTAGTCGCTTCTTTCCTTTACAGTTGATTTTCTGCAGGGAACCAATCTTCGTTTGAGGTTGAAGACTTTACTGTTTCTTTTCTGAAGAAACATCCGTTCTTTGACGACTTTGGCAGTCTTGACGCCCTTCTAACTTTGTCCTCGCTCATTGCAACTACCTATCTATCTCTCCCTGTGCTCCTTTTCACTATTGGTTTTGTCCGGTTCCTTGGTTCGTCGAGCAGTGTTTTTTCTAATTTTCTGAAGCGAATTTTCTTTTGGTTATCTTTTTATTGTATGTTGACCTTTCGAGCCGGACATTAGTTGATTTTTTTTCTGTTTTATATTTAAGCGATTTTTTTTCTTTCTTTGTTTGGCTTTTTTCTATACTGTCCGCTCCCGTACTTTTGCTCTCCTACCCCGACCTTTTAGTTTTGCTAGGGGAAGGGGATTGCAGTTTTTTTGAGCTTTTAAAACTGTTTCTTTACTAGAGATATCCGTTCTCCGACGATTTTTGTTTGGTGTCAGGCCAATCCATCTTTGTCCTTGATGATTGCTAGCTTCTACTTTTCTTTTCGTATGTCTTTTAAACTTTTTGATTTAGTCTATACTTGTACTTCGAGCCGGATGGGAATTCTTTTTTTGCTTTTGGAGTGTTTTCCTTTGTTTTTTTATTAGGGGAATCTTTTTGTTGGTTCTATTTATTATTGTGTGTTGTCCTATCAGTTAGTTTTTTGTTTTTTTAAAATTTATTAAGCGAATTTGTTTTTTTTTGTTATTTGTACTGAATACTGTACTGTCCGCTACATTACTTTTGTTTTTCTACCCCGACCTTTTAATTTTGCTGGAGGAGGAGGGTTGTTATGTTCAGTAATTGTAAACCAAAAATTTCCTGCTTCTTTCTGTTTATATATCCTTTTCTCCCATTACATGGACGTCTATGGTTTATTAGCTCAGTAAATATTCAAATTACTATCTTTAATTTTTAAATTTATACCTGCATAGTAGATATCATATTCTTATCTGTGCTCATCCATAATCATATATCTGGTTTTCTCATTCATATTTCTAATCCTGGCTTTACTTTAACAAAACAGCTGTGTAAAACTCAAGTTTGAAAGAAGGTCTGATATTGTTTGCAATAGTGGAACATTTTGATAAAGTTTGTTTTCGAATTTTTGGTCACTTTCAATCTGTGCTGAAGAGCAAATACATGTGTCTCTTCTGATTTTCTGTAGTTCCTGTGTACTTGGTAAGTGTGCAAACTATTTGCTGTTTGGTTACATTATTGTTACTTGTAGCTCTTTTCCACCTGCGGTTTGTTGGTTTTACTGGCCTTATTTTATCTTATCACTTATGGTAAACTAGTTTTGGTGCTGATTGGAATACAACCTGTTTTACCTATAACACCGATGTCCTAGAGAACGACTTCCGTGGACACGAAAATATACTTGGGATGAAGTCCGTTCTACTGTTACAATGATTACGGGAACTTGAAACCCCGCATGAGTTTTTGAAGCTCTAATACATCACTAATGCGGTAGTTTTCTTAAACATTTTACGGAGATTATCAGTGACTATAGATATGGTCAACAATTTCAGTACTTAAAATTCCAAGAATGTACAACATAGTTATACCATTAGAAAAATAATTGCTATCCGTGGCACTCATTTTGAAAGGGGTTAGATTTGGTTTCTGAAATCTTGTTTTTGGGAGGTTCTGTTAATAGTCATTGGATAACAGAAATATGACGTAAAATAATGGTTTTGAGTAGAATTAATATATAACTTAAGGCTTTAGTCAAAAGACGGAGATTCTAATGGGGTTTTCAGTTTTAAATACGTAAAAAGAAACGTAGCCAGAGAAGTTCGCTGGTAGCGTTCTTCGGCGTAGCAGATATGATATCGCACTTAGTATCACGATAGTAAAAGTGGAAAGAAGTAATTAACTCATCCAGTTCGCGAGGGTTTATGCCCGTGTGTTGGCGGATTTATCAGTTGATATTAAAGTATATAGTAAAAAGCTTGTATGCATGTAGCGCACAAGTTAAGCTCAACCAGATCCTGCCGGGTTCGTGTGCCATTGAATTATTTGAATAGTTGCGAAGAACAAGAGCAACAAACGAAATTCTCTCCCCCAATTTAAGAGCTGTTCTGGATTGGAAGGCAAGCCATCAAACAATTGAGGATTTTTAGTAAGTTTTTATAGTTAAGCTAGCATGACAAATATTTAGTTAATTTATTTGTTAGGACGTTTTGGCCATAAACCATAGGATTAATTTAGTGTAAAATTTATAAGATAAGTTTTCTTCTATATAGAGTATTTGGGAATTACTTATGTACATAAAATTATCAGAATTCCATATCAACCATTTAATCAAATTTCTAAATTAAAATCAATGAATTTCCTAATGTAAGAGGTTCACGTTTATTGCTCTGTTGATTACATAGTTTTTGTCTGCCGTTGGTTAAATCAATAGTTTTTTATTTTTTTTTTATTATGAAAGTTGCATAAGTAGTCAAAAATGTGAGAATTAATTAAAAGAAACAGTTGTCCTCCTTGAGATGACAAGTCTCTCAAGGTTTTACATGAACATTTGGACATTCTCGATTTGTCTGGCGCCCTTGGTAATTGTCATTAAGCCACGATATTTATGAAAGGTAAGTGCCAAATTTGTTTGTTGTATAATATATATTAATTTAGCCCTTTCTGCAAAATTTTAACCCTTTAAACGATCCACGACCTTCCGCTAGCTAGTGCCGGTGACCCTCTTTAATTTTTGTTTTATAGGCCGCCTCCATTTTATAATTTTAATAAAAAAAATATATACTTAGTAGCTTTCCTGCCTGTAACACTATAGGTTGGTAGATAGAAATTCGTGCTGTCATGATATACTATGGCCTACAGGGTACAAATGGTTTCATTGTCAACCCTTGATTATATTTATCCTGGCCACCCCCAATCTACGACTATTTGTTACAGGCGGAAAAGCTACTAAGTGTATCTTTTCCAGTCAAATTATAAAATGTTGGCGGCCTGTAAAACAAAAATTAAAGGGGGGTCACCGGCACTAGCTAGCGGAAGGTCGTGGATCATATGGAAGGTTGAAATTTTGAAAAAAAGGGATCAATTAATTTATAATATACTACAAAAATGTGGCACTTACCTTTCATAAAATATTGTGGCTTAATGACAATTGCCAAGGGCGCCAGACAAGTCGAGAATGTCCAAATGTTCGTACAAAACCTTGAGAGACTTGTCATCCCAAGGAGGACAATTGTTTCTTTAATCAATTCCTCACTTTTTACTACTTATATAAAAAATAAGAAAACTATTGACTTAATCAACGGCAAACAAAACTATTTAATTCACAGAGCAATAAACGTGAACCTCTTACATTCATTGATTTAGAAATTTAAGTGAATAGGTAACTATGGAATTTATGAAAATTTTGAGTACATAAGTAGTTATCAAACACTTGTATATGAAAGAAACTTATATTATAAATCGTACACTAAATTAATCCTACGGTTTATGGCCAAAACGTCCTAACAAATAAACTAACTAAAAATTGGTCATGCTACTTAACTATAAAGACTTACTTACTAATAATTGTCCATTGTTTGAGGGTTTGTTTTCCAACGTAGAGCAGTTATTAAATTTGGGAAGAGAATCTCGCTTGTTGCTTCTGTTTGTAATGTTTAAAAAAATTGACTGGCACACGAACTCGGCAGAATTTTGACAATATCACTTACTTGTGCGTCACACGTTTACAAGTTTTTTTTAATATTTATCTTGCATCACTATAAATCCGCGAACATATGGGCATAACCCTCGCGAAACTGGAAGAGTAACACTTCTTTCCAATTTTTTCTAACGTGATACGAAGTGGAATATTCTATGTCATGCCAGAGAACGCTACCCGCAAACTACGTTTCTCTCTACTTCTTGACCACGGACGGCCCCATTGGAAGAACTCCCTGTCTTTGGCTAAAGCCTTCAAATATATAAACTAAATTCCTACCCTAATAATTATGTACGTCATTTTCTGTTATCCAATGACTGAACAGAACCTCCCACAAAACAAGATTTCAGAATCCAAATCCAACCCCTTTTTAGATGAGAATCACGGAAGCAATTATTCTCCCACGGGTTTAAATTATCTTTTACTTTCTACGAATTACTTAAATATGGCAATGTGGAATCTACCTATGGCGGCCGTAGTCTGGCATTAACAAAGACCGGCTAACCTACTTGAGCCGAAATGGATTTTAAATACAATGGATGTCTCCAGACTACTTAAAATTACTAGTAATATTTGAACAAATCAACTTGGAAATAGTTTCCGCTATTTATAATGTTTTGTTTCCTATAATCCGCTGTCAATCAACGAGGTGTTAAGCTTTTCAAACTGAAATTGGTTTTCTTTATTTACGCTAAAAAGGTACTAAACTTTTAAGAGGTTTATTATATTTGACTTACGGGGTCTAGAGCTTTAAATGATGACCTGCCGCTGGAATTTACTAGCCCGAAGCTATCGGTAAATGTGGTCTTTTAATATAAAGGATCCTAAATAAAATGAGGTGATTTATTGGTGTAAATTTTTGTTTATACTTTATTCAAGTTACTGAATTTTAATTAATTAATTTGTTTAATCGTTAGCATTACAAAATAATGTTACATACTGCTAAATTTTTGTTACGGGTATTATTTTCGTCCCTAACGTTTACTTTTCTGACCAGTAGTTTTGCGGTAGCACTAATTACTTAAAACACAATAAAAAATGTCTAAACGACTTCACGCTTTTAATATTATTTTAAATCATAAAAGTTATCGATCAACAAGCTCGATTTCCTTCCAATTGAAATTAGTGTTATCTTATAAAGTTCATTATGTTTTACTCTAAAATATTTTGCATTGTTATAGTCGAATTATAAATTCAAACATCTGCTTATCAAATTCGTTTTACAAATATGTTCCAACACTTACAGTAAATACGTGTTAATCATAGCTGCATATACATTTATGGCGTTTAGGGATCAAGTAAAAGACAGTAGAAGCTACCCAGAAGTAGATTTAAACATTGACCGCAACATCGTAATTATGAAGGCCGCTCTTAAATTGAAAAATTTGAAAAAAGGCACTTTGGGTTTGAAACACTAAAGGATAAAGATATCTACAAAAGATTTGAAAAAAAAATCAAATTGGTAAAATTTTGTATACTAGGGAAGTAGAAATAGAATTAAATAACATTAAATCCAACTTAGACATGGCGGGCAAAGATATTCTGGGGTATACACAAAAAAAAAAAAGAAACCATGAATAACAAAGGATATCCTGAATTTAATAGAAGAAACGCGAAAATGCAAAAATAGATCAGACGAAACACGTAAATAGAATACAAAGCCATAAAATGGGAAATTATATGCAAATGCAGGAAAGCTAAAGAACAATGAATTGTTGAAAAGTGGAAATACGTACGAACTAAGATGGAAATAGAAAAGACAGACGAAGCATACAAACTAATTAGAATGAATTTTAGGGATATAAAACCGGATAGCAAAAATGTAAGTGGTGCGGGAGAAAACATCATTATAGAAAATGTAGAAAAAGTGGTTAGATGGCAAGACTATGCAGGGAATTTATATGCAGGAGAGGAACTAACAGCATTAGAATATGAACCAGACATTGAAGAGGATGATTTAAGATATCCTATACGTAAAAATGTGTTTGAATTAGCAGTAAGAAGTCTAAAAAAATGGTAAGGCACCGGGTATAGATAAGGTGCAAGTAGAAACTCTAAAAGCCGCTAGACAAGCATTAACTGAACGGATCTTCTAACTTGTAAGCTTTATGTATGAGATAGGCGAGATACCCAAAGATTTCAAACGTAACATCATACTCACTGTAGCAAAAAAGAGAGACGCGAATAGATGTGAAAAGCACACGTTTTAAAAATGTTAACTAGAATTGTACAAAGACGGTTGGAAAAACTGAAAAAATACTAGGGGAAGATCAATTTGGGTTTAGCCGAAACAGGGGAACACGGGAAGCTATTTTAGCTCTAAGGGCAATAATGGAGAAAACAATAGAAAAGGGGAAAAGCATGTATATAGGGTTTGTAGATCTGGAAAAAGCATTCGACAAAGTAAAATTGAAAAATAGGTTTGAAACACTCAAAAAGATTGGAATGAGTTTTAATGATAGACGGATAGTACACAGTTTATACAAAGAGCAAACAGCGGTATTAGAATTACAGCAGGAACGTAGAGAAGTAAATACTAGGAGAGGTGTAAAACAGGGATGTGCCCTATCCCCATTAATTTTTAACTTGTACAGCGAATAGGCAATGAATACTGTCAAATGCAGGAAGGCATTTGGAATTATTATGTAGGGACAAATGTCGAACTATTAGATAATCCTCCGTACAGTTTCGACCAAAGTTCCAACGATTTTTATACCTTTCTAAAAATCAAGAACGGACTGCGTGGTCAAAGGTTCCAGTCGATACGAACTAAACTGGGTTATAATGAGCTCACAATACTCCAGTGTGAAGTCAGTTTAGGGTAACATGTGGGGCCCATCTACTCATATTTAATTGAATTGTTTAAAAATCACTATAAAAACCAAGTACTTTAAAAACATACCATAAATTGAACTAATAATTATTGTTTCAAACTGTTTTAACACATGTGTAAATAAAATTTATCTGTTAATAGATGTAAATAAAAGGTTGTATGGTTGTTATATTATTTGGAAATTTTATTGAATGGTGTGCGAGTGTGAAAGAGGTATGTCTGTAAATTTAGGTATTCGAGAAGAGGTCCAGCTGAGCTAGTCAGGGAAGCAGAAGAGATCCGAAGGCGGCCTTAATAAAAGGGTAAGGTTTTTTTTTTATTTTTATTTTTTTTTGAAAATTTTATGTTGGCCCAGGTAGGACACGAATTTTAATAGAGTAATCCAGAGACTTCCCAAAGATGTCCATAGCAATTTTATGACACCCAATTCGTGTGGCTCAAATGATTTATATGAAGGATCGATATTGAACCTTAGTTCCCGACTTCCCAAAGGTGTCCTCAGCAATATATATATATATATATATATATATATATATATATATATATATAAATATAATAACATATATAACAAGTTTGCTTTACAGTGACATGATCAAGGTAACATTTGACAATATGAACGTTGTATTTATCGTAATCGGCAAAACATTAATTTACGAATAGGTCCTTACTCGTATCTTGAACTCAAAATTTGGTCTAATTGACAATGGAGGCCATCCGGAGATGGTTGGTTCAATAGATACGCGGATAATTATTCATAATGAAATTGTATATTCTATAGTCTTTAATATTAAATAAAAGAAATGTGTGACATACTTTCATTTTTTAAAGATGAATAGATTATACAAGCCTCGATTTTTTTATATAATAATCTTAATAGCTAAAATTAATTTAAAAATAAATCAAGAAACAATAACTTTTGAATACATATATTAAAATTAAATCATAGAAAACGAATAATACAAAATATAGGTATAATATTATGGCCATCTAATACTTTATAGAAATCAGGCACAAAATTATTCTATTATTATAACCATCAACATTTTAAATGTTAAAGATGGTATTTTTTGAGAGACAGCTGCACGAGGAGAAATTAACTTGTGTAATATAAACCTGCTTTAATATAACGCAATTTTAGCCATTCATACTTTAAAACAGGTTCATAACATGAAGAATAACCCAAATTTCTCAATGATTATGTTGGTAGAAAAAAATTATTACGTAAAAATATCAGAGCTGTGATGATAAATGTAACAAATATTTAACTATTAATAAGTAGATGCCCTTTATACACATGCTTTCTCTATAAAAACACGGTAATATCTATCAAGGTAGTTGGGCAATGAATTCTTTTGTTGCCTCTTGCTCTATAATTTACTTTATGTACAGGGTATACGCAAGTGTGAAGTAACCGACAATCTTCAACAATAACGACTAATTTAATTACCTAGGTAATTGTTAATTAATTAATTGAGACTGTAGATTGAGTTAAAGACATATTTTACATGTAATAAGTTTACGTAAATAAGTTGTTCAATTTGAGCCAGTTATTAAGGAAAGTAGCACACAGTGTTAAAACAAGAAGTATATGCGGTAATGATAAATGGTTTGCGGTGTTATAGAAGCCGCCGTATACTTGAAGTCCGGCTGTTTCGATACTTTGTTTGCAATAATCGCCATCGTAAACCCACCCAACGTATTCTTGAGTTCGAAGGTTCTCGTTGCGTAGCCAGTCTTCCAATGGTCTAAAGTATTCCCTCATAGCGTTTCCGTCAAGACGACTTTCACCGATGGCTTGGAAAAGAACTTCGTTCCATGGAAGAGATGATCCTTTTTCCATAATCAGCCTGAAACATTTACAAAAATTAGCTGATGGTTCTACTATATAGTTACTGGGAAAACTCAGCGTTAGACTGAGCAAGAGACTACCTTGCCTTATAATACATTTTTATAGCTGCTTTTATTTAAAACGCTAAGAACCAACAAATATATTTAAAAACAGACATAAACGTATCTATAAATCCATAAGCAAATTTACCTATACAAATCGAACTAATATTTGCATAGCTAATACAAAACAAATACTTGATCATTTCATAAAGGGGAAACATATCTATGAGCTGGTTTTGGCATTTTGAGCCTCGTCAGAATGGAGTAGTTTTCAACTCAAACGAATCCATCAACACAATTCAATTTTCAGCTCAAAAGAACTCCTGTATCATGGCAAAGGCATAAAGAAACCGTCATCAGGCGGCTAAAACCAGCACTGATATGAAAATATACAGAGATTGAATCGAATCTATACCGTAATTTTATAGATGGCCATACAAATAAATTCTACCTTTAGGATTTGGCTATGTTATAAATAGAATTGAATGCATCAAAGTAACATACGTCCTGTTGCGTCTTTTACTTCTTGCTTTTAAGGTAATAGATATAATAAAAAAGCAAATACTTCTGCAGTCTGGAGTTTAAATAAATCCAAAGTAACATAAAATGTATTTGTAAATTCACTAAGCGAATTAATCTACACAAATCGAACTTGCTACGTACATTGACGTAGCCTACAAAAAAATCAAAAGTGAGTATGACTGGGCTCAATCGGTGAGGAGGCGGGGTATTTTAACCAAAAAATAAAGGAAGACCTGAAATAAAAAAACCATGCTCGCACTCATTCAAAAAATCCACACGCAACATAAAAAAATTATAATTAAACAAACAAAAAAGATGTTATAAGAGCACAGTAGTCCCCAAACAAATATAAACAAGGATAACGCATACGCGTAATATACATTTAACAGGAAGAACAAAAAAAGAATTTCTCAAAATGGCAAGCTGTAGTTTTTAGGCTGCGACCGTTAATTACCCAAAAGAAAGAAAAGAAAAGAACAAAATTTCCCCTCTAAAAACCACAGCTCTAAATATTTATAGTAAATACAGCAGTAACTATTTAAAAATATTATAGGACATAATCAGTACGCATTCTACTCGGGACCATACATAACTCCTCACAGAAACACAGTCATTTGCGTGGAACAAGGTTAATCATCTATAGCACCCTGTGCAAATGTAGCATCAACAACTACCTAATCCCCTACCCCTATAATAAAATGATGGCTAAACAAAACGTATAACTGGCTCCTACCGTCCCTAACTGCGTAGCGAAACAGGGGGCGCGTGATCCCGCCTTGGGGTTGTCCTCCCATCACAAAAAGGGGCGGCAATCCATCGTGAAGCACACAATATTGTGTCCGCAAAATCCCATTAAAAAACAGAAACAAAAAATACAGCAATAACTACGAGTACTTTTGTCGTGTTCAAGAAGGAAAATGCATATCTCTTCGTTTTCAAATAACTCGAGTTCAAAGTAATACTAGTGTTATCCAACGAGATTAGAAAACTTTGAAAACACGGTCTTATCGGATAATTCAATACCTCATTTCAACGCGTCTCTAGATGAAAATCACACAAGAATCAACCACACGTGATCGTAATGTAAAACAAGCCAACGGATACCTAAAGCAAGGCACCGACTATTCAACTTTAGCATAAACTCCACGTTTCGAAGTAAACAAGTTTAAAATGAAAATTTAGTAGGAAGCGTACTTATTGCAATCAGGACGTTGGCGACGCATGAAAGAGTAAAAATGGAATCGATGAGAAGGACTAATAATATAAACGGATACGGTATTACTTTACACTAGGTCGTCAATAGGATCGATGATTAAAAATTGTAAGCCAAAAATGGACAAACCCCATCAAACTGGGGTATATAAATTAAAATGTAATACTTGTAATAGTTTTTATATTGGACAAACTGGCACCAGCTTTAAACTACGATTTGACCAACACAGACGTGATATTGGTAAAAATATGGCTTCTAGTGCATTCGCTAGACACTTAAATGACAATAATCATACTTGTGATTTTAATTCAAATTTTGGCATCCTTCACTTTTTAAATAAAGGTAAGAAGCTGGACAGTTTGGAAAATATAGAAATTAAGAAGGCGTTGGCACTTGGGCAAAATATTGTTAATGATATTACATTTATAAATGCGTCTCCAATAATTGACTTTGCTTCAAGATTGTAACTTGTTTATCCCTCCCTCTCTATATGTGCTTAGCTTTTATATATATTTTAGCTCAATTTTAGTTTTCTGTTAGACTTGATAATGACTTAATAGTCGAAAGCGCTCGTCGTATTTTTATTAAATTGACATTATAATAACTTTATTATTGTGAAGATAAAAGTACTAAGATATTCTTCTTTATTTACTTATTTATTATTATTATGGATCTTCGCCAAGTCAACGCTGATTACATTAATATGTCAAAAATGAACGTAACAAGCTCCCCCCCCCAAGCAAAATTAAAAGGTCGGGGTAGGAAAGCAAAAGTACGGGAGTGGGCAAAACAAAAAAAAACCAAACATAAACAACAAAAAAAATAATTCGCTTAGGAAAAAAACTAAAAGAAAATTCGCTTACGTAAACCAAACAAAAAACAGAAAAAAGAGAAACACCCCAAAATAAAAAAAGAACCCTTATCCGGCTCGACGAACCAGTATTCCGGACTAAATCAAAATGTTTAGAGGATTTAGAAAAAGCAAAAGTAGAAGTAGCAATCACCGAGGACAAAGGTAGAATGGCATCAACACCGACAAACTCATCAAAAGACGGATGTTTCTTTAGAAAAGAAACATGAAAGTATTCGAATTTGTAACGGGCATTTTTGTAGGTTAACATTTTACGCTTCCTTTCTGTTAGAGTACTTAAAAATACATCGTTTCTTTGGGATCGCTATTTGTATAAAGTAAATACTTCAGAATAGTTCAGTTTTGTATGCAATTTAACTTGTGTGTATTAATTTAAAAGTAGATAATTTGAAGACTGATTTTTATTAATAAATAATGGATTATTCGTAAATTACTTTCCCAACTTGTTGAAAGTGATAAACCGCGGTAATTAAGTATTAGATAAGATTGCGGCATTTCACGTTTTGTATGTTTCTTATGTTATTATACCAGTCGAGATAAGAGTCGATACGCGGTTGGTATAACAACAATTGATATATCTACAGAGTGCTAGTTTGTCTTTTGTTACTATATGTTAATTACGTTACGTTGTTAGTTTTCGTGCTTGGTTCTTATATATATTAATTACGTAAAAGTTACTGTTTGCTTTGATAATAGTGAAAAATTAATGCGGTATTAATTTTTCGAATTGTACATGAAAAACACGGCACGATTTTAGTTGTACTTTTTAACTGTAGAATGTGTTTACTCGACCGCACGGGTTTTAAGGTCATTGACAGACGGTTTTATTGCTTACGAGTAGTTTTACTATTTGTTTTTTTTTGTTGCTGTGATACTGTAGTTCTGAATTTTCTAACAACAAAGAATCTAAAATAGATCCTTACTTGTGCAAGTTTCGTGTTTGCGAAATATTACCGATTACCGGTTTACTAAGGTATTGTTTGAAGTTTCTCACTGCTTATTGGGATGTTTATGAAAATAATATACATCTGGTCCCAGTTGAAATTAAACTAGTGCTACAGGATATTTCGAAATTATTGTCTTAGGAAATAAAATTTATCAACTACATAGTTCCGACGCGTGATATTGTCTGCTGCTAACCCCAGTGAAATACGTAGGTGTGATTAGGGTAACGTGTGATAAGTTCCATCAACACCCTCCCAGTAAAGGGTGAAGTGCTTCGCTAGTGCAGGACCTCGTGAATCCCACACTTCAAATGCAAGGAAGCGTTCCTGAAGGACTTTCTGTAAGTTGAACTATTTTCTACTTGTTTTTACTTTAAATACCTGTCCATTGCTTTGCCATACCTTTGGCGTTCTGAGACCTTTTACTATAGACTTACCTGCTATTAAGAAAAAAAAAGAAAGAAGAAAAAAAAATAACAATCAATACTACTGAATTACTCATACCAATTGTGTTTTATCTGTTTATCTTTTGTCAACATTTTATCTGATTTATGTTTAATTGGTGTGTGAGGAAACGTTTCTGCTACTCCCCAATATTACCTCACTTTGTACTAAAGATTTGTTATATTGCTTTTAACGTTGTTATATTATATAGATTATCCAAACAGTTTCTTTTTTTACATTCTACAAAGTACTGAATAATTTAGACTTTTCATTACTGCTATACTTGTTCTCTTTTTTTTTCAGGTTTGCTTAACTATTTTTCTTGCAGGTATTGTTACTAACTCCTTACCGCCGCATACATCATAGGTCAGTCTGCTTTCTACAACCCCCCCTACTCTCCGATTGATCCGGGTCATTTCTTTGGCTTTCTTTGTGTTACGTAGCATAAATTTGGCGCCCAACGTGGCTGCCACGAAAAAAACATAACAACCTCAAAAGAAGATTGGCTTCCTGCAGAAAACCAACAGTAAAGGAAAGAAACAAGGACGAAAACCAACAGTAACAACCAAAATGACAAAAGTATCAAGCCTTAAAGTATGCTCGGGAACAACAAGAAGGCTAGACAGAAAATAAAATTACTTCAAACTGTGGTACTCAAGGAATCGCAACAAAGGGAGAACCAAAAAAAGAAATATCTAGCTAGACTTAAAGTCGACTAAGTCGTAGTTTCCGAAGAAAGGAAAAACTGACTAGGAAGCACCTACCACAGGAGGTGGATCGTAAAATTTAACTAAGTCAACACGAAGATCAATAGAACGTAAAACCAGCCACAGTAAAAAGGAAAGAAATGTGGAACGAAAGGAACGAGAAAAAAGGAAAAAACAAAAAGAATAACACCAAGCAACAAGTACAAAAACGACAACAAAATAGAACCTAAGAATCGCACAAAAAAAATAAAACAGAATCCCAGTGTAGTTATGTATGAGTATGAGTGTACGTGTGCGTACGGGTGTGTGTGTGTGTATGTGTGTGTGTGTTGTTGATGTATGAGTATGTGAGTGTGTGTGTGTGCGTGTGTATGAACTGTGTGTATGTAGTGAGCGTGTATAAAGTGTGCGTGTGTGTATGTGTTGAACCGCTGTAGTCGCCTCTTACGACAAGCAGGTCGTACCATGGGGCTATTCTATTCCCGGACCCACACGGCGAAAAGAACAAGAAAGAAAATCCAGCAAACAGAGAAGTAAATAAAAAGAAAACTTAAAGTCCAGAAATCAAAACCTTAAGAGAGCAAAGTCGGCATAAGAATTTGGTGCACGAGGACTAGATATTGGGTTTAAGGCGTTTACGCCCCCAGAAGGAAAATAAAACGAGGGCAAGAACATTAGGACTTCGCCGACATACATCTTCCGGTTCGGAATGAGCATAGACAAATTTTTGCCTCTTATGGACAGTTTTCCGCAAAACAGAGACAGCAGGGGATGTAGTAGTTGTAGCACGCGATATAGGAGGTGGCAAGGGTAGTTTAGAAAACCCAAAACGCGTCATAAAAGAAAGGGGTTGGTTTTTAGAATGGGTTGCAAAAAAGCCAACGGTAGAAAGAGAAAAGTATTGGCTGTACGAGAATCAATCTTTCGAAGAGTAGCACAAGCAAAGCACACTTCAGTTACGTGAGATAGAGGGACAGAATTGGATAAAATTTCAACGACGTTAGATAAAGGACTAAAAGTATCACAGTTAGGAAAGAAAACAGCATTGTTTGTAGAAATGTCAACCTTAGGGAAGGAGCAGAGTCCGATATCACTTTAACCGTATTACCTAAAGAAACAGAATCGGGCAGAAGTTCATCAACGTGACAAGATTAAACATTATTAAGTAGAACTTCGCCAATGTTAGATAAAGGACTCGAATGAAGTGTATCAACATGAAAAGAAGGAGCAGCACCAAACAGAATTCCATCAACTTTACAAGAACAAACAGCATCGGGAAGAACTTCATCCACAATAGCCAAGGAAGCAGAATCAGGTTGACTTTCATCAACATTAGATAACAAGACATCAGCTAGGTTTTTACCAACCTTAGTTAAAAGAATAGAAGCAAGTAGCATTTTGTCAGCATAAGAAAAATAAGAAAGAGTAGGTAACGTTTCATCAACGTCCGATAAAGGAGTAAAATCAAGTAAGATTTCATCACTGTTGAACAACGGAGTAGGAACAGACAAAACTTCAGCCACAATAGGAACTGATTCCTTAACAATAGTAGATAACGAATCAGGAGCAGGTAAAACTTGGACGACAACAGCAACGAGCATTATTGCTACAGGTTCCCTAACTTCAACAGGACCTTCTCTATCCGTATTAGGAGTTATCGTCAGTTCACCTACAGCTGTTATTGCGGACACGACAGAAATTTCTTGAGTAAAACCATTTAAGAAAGCAAAAATATGTAAAATTTTGACAGCAATAGCAACAGACATTAAAGCAAACTCCGATTAAAAAAAACAGAAACGAAAAATACAGCGATAACGACGAGTACTTTTGTCGTGTTCAAGAAGGGAAATGCATATCTCTTCGTTTTGAAATAACTCGAGTTCAAAGTAATACTAGTGTTATCCAACGAGATTAGAAAACTTAAAAACACGGTCTTATCGGATAGTTCAGTACCTCACTTCAACGAGCCTCTAGATGAAAATCACACAAGAATAAACCACACGCGGTCGTAATGTATAACAAGCTAACGGATACCTAAAACAAGGCACCGACAATTCAACTTTAGCAGAAGCACCACGTTTCGAAATCAACAAGTTTAAAATGAAAATTTAGTAGGAAGCGTACTTATTGCAACCAGGACGTTGTCGACGCATGAAAGAGTAAAAACGGAATAGAAGAGAAAGAATAATAATATAAACGGAAACGGTCTTACCTTGCATGTGATTTTCCAATGCTCCACCCGATGGTACTACATTGGCCAGGAAGCGAGTTTTTTTTACCTGGAAAATTTGGAATTTTGCCGAACCCTTGCTGTTCCAAGCAAGGTAGGAATCTTTAACGTGCGTGACAACACTCACACATGGGACCTCCATTTTACCTCTCATCCGAACGAGGGTGTATTTTTGTGAAAAATGCTCGCCTAACATTTTTCAAGCGGACCGTGTCGGATTCGAACCTGGGACCTTTGGCGTAGTAGTCACACACATACCACTAGGCCACGGAGGGTACGGTCTTACCGTCGAAAATGAATGTAGCAAACTAGTATTTGCATAGCCGTTTAATAAAGGGAAAAACATCCATTGACCTGGTTTAAGCCTTTTGGGCCACGCCAAAATGAAGTAGTTTTAACCTTAAAGAATCCATCAAATCAATCACAATAAAAGCTCAAAGAATCATTTGTATCTTGGCAAACATTTGTTTAAAGGCAGAAAGCAAACAATGTCACGGGATTTATGTTACTTTTATGTATTAAATTATGTTTGTAACATACACAAATCCCAAAGGTAGAATTTATTTGTATGGCCACCTATGATATTAAGATATAGATGTGAATCAGTCTCTGTACCTTTTCAGCTTAGTGCTGGTTTTAGCCACCTGATGGCGGTTTATTTGTACTTTTGTCGGGATACAGAAGTTTCTTCGAGCAAACATTGGGATTGATTTGATGGGTCTGTTAGAGTAAAAATTATCTTATTCTGAGGCCCTAAAGATCGAAACCAGGACAATGCATGTTTTTCCCTTGCTAAACGGTTATGTAATGGTTATGCATATATTAGTTTGATTTGTATAGGTAAATTCGCTTAGTGAATTTCCAGATACATCTTATGTTACTCTGAATTTATTTATACTGCGGAATAGAGAAATATTTAGTTTCTTATTATATTCATTACCTTAAAGGCAGGAAGCAAATGACGCCATGGGATGTATGTTACTTTTTATGCATTAAATAATGCTTGTAATATACCTAAATAAGTATCTATGAAGTTACTGTATAGATTCCAATAAATCTCCGTACCTTTCAAGCCTAATCCTGGTTTTAGCTGCCTGGTGGTGGTTATTTATACTTCTACCAAGATGTAGAAGTTCTTCGAGCTTATATTGGGATTGCTTTGATTGATTCGTTAGGGTTGGAAACTACTTCATTCTGACGAGGCACAAAAGGGCGAAAATAGATCAATGAATATTTTTCCCTTACTAAATAATCAAGTACTTGATTTGCAATGGCTATACTAATATTAGTTGGATTTGTACAGGTAAATTTGTGAATTTACAGTAAATTTACAAATACGTTTTATGTTACTCTGACTTTATTTCTTGGAATATCATTTAGAAAACCAGAATGAAAAGCAAAATATACATCACACAGAGTCAAAAACGATGTATATCTGGTTTTGTGGTACAGCAAACGATTGTTAGTGATGTAAACAGAGCGTCAGCATTTTTATTATTGGCTGTCAAAACGGCTGAGATTGGTAGAAGAGCACAATTGTTTTTGGGAGTACGATTTGTTGACGAAAAATTGAACTTTACAATAAAATAAGAATTTTTGGGGTTTACTACATTGGATGCTAAGGGGATTTCTTTGTCTGCTTCAAAATATGTTAAAAATTTGAGCCTAGATATGAACAAGTTGATTGGCTTGGGCTTTGATTATTGCTCGACAATATCAGCCCATGAAAGTAGAGTGCAGGCTAGGATTAGAAAAAAGTATCCAAGACTGTTTATTTCCACTGTGCATCTCACAGACTAAACTTAGTTGTGAATGACTTTAACAGTGTCCAGGAAATTTGTAACACTGTCGGAATGATAAAACAGATCATTAACTTTTTAGAGAAAGTTTATTGCGCAGGAAAACAATACCTAACATTCAAATGTTCCGTGAAACGAGATGGTGACACAAATATACATCGATCAGTGTATTCACAGAAAACATTTGACAATCAAGGATAGTTTCGATAGTCTTATAAGTAGCCCTGAAGTCAATCAAGACACTACATCGCATTCAACCAATTAGACAGCGCAACATCATCAACTACATTCATTATTTGTCTACACATTATATCAAGATATTCGTCATATTTAGAATCAATAGTCAACAAACTCCAGTATACCGATATGGATCTGCACACAGACTACAGATACGGACTTGCTAACTAAGTTTCAGAAGCATAAAGAAACCGGCGACGAGTTTATAAACAATTTCGAGAAAGTAAAACAAGATTGTAAGGAACTTGAAATTGGCATAGCAATCCCAAGGACAGCTTGTTACGTGCAGTTCCTGCATTCCAGTATTTTCTACTCCTACTTAACTAAATTTTACATTTTCTACTACGTTCACGGTTATTTGAGTATTCATGAACAATTTCGACTGCTTTCTAAATTGAAATGGTTGCTTATTCAACACCATGTAGCTTTTACTAGCACATGTAATTATAATTTAATTACTGCAAATTTAGTCTATTTCAATATTGCATTAAAGCTCGAATTTTTCTTAAAACTTATAATAAGTTTAAAACGTGGTTTTTGGTTATTAAAGCATTTGTTTTCAGAGATATTACAATGCGGTGGACGTGTACTGCAAAGTTGTTTACGAAGACATAAATTCCCGCTTAGTTTATCTCTGCACTTTGTTTAATACTAATTGTTAAGCTTTTTCTATAATTTTATACGAAAATATAAGCAACTTTTCATACACGTCGAGAATAAGTCCTTGGGTCGATATATTTTCGTGTTGTTTTAGAACGTGTACAACCAAGAGGTAAACCTGGTTATTTTCATTCATCGAGTGTAGCTTCGCTTTCTGAAGCAATGGGATAGGTTTTGAATTTGCAAGGTTACAAGGATTTATCTAACATAAGTTCAATGCAATTAGTTTCGATGTTTCTCTTATCGACAGGTGGATGTTTTGGAAAATACCTTTCATGTGTATCGACAGAAAAATGTTTTGAAGGAGTACTGCTGCGAATTATTGATGATTATTATGTGCATCGTCCTCACGAGAACAACACTGAACTCTTTTGTTTTTACGGAGATAAGAATAAGTGATGGTCTAGTTAGAAATACTCCATCTCCTTTAATAAAAAGGGATGTGGCTGTGCAATATTCAGTGAATTAGCTCGGTTTGTTAAGAGCAGTGAATAACATACGCGCTCTGATTTTATGTGATGATGGTATTAAGTTCCGGTTGATAATCAGTAATGCGTTCTGGAATCTTCAATCGGTTGTTTTGGTTATTGTCTGGCGCCTACTGATATTACTCATTTCTAATGTGATAAATCAACAATGTTAATGTGCAGTTTGCTGTTCTGTCAGCTTAGTTTGTTATACTTACACGCGGCATATTTCACCTGCCATTTTATAACATATACCAACCACGTGTTACTGGTGATGCAATCGCTATTTAAGTCAAATCTACATGCACAATTTAAATAAAATCAAATTACTCACGTGGTGGGTATCTCGGAACTTAATTTCAGGATCCAACGGTGATTTGTAGGTTGGGTTACGCCATGTTGAACTTCAAATTTCCATCCGTCCTAACGTAACTTCTGCACTCGTAGGGAGATGAAAGGAGATAAGGTACCAGGTATCACAAAAGTAAAGGTACAAGGAACCTACATACCTATTTCTTCAAAGAAAAAGACACACCCTCAGATAGATGTTGCTTGGTTCACGTCTCGTAGCTTAATCCCGCTTTCGACACTCGCGAACCCCTGCATTCACTCTGTGCAGGCGCGACTGTCAGCGGCGACGGAAGTTAATATTATTCATTTAAAAATACGCGGCAATTAACTTATAAATTATACCTAAATCTAAAAATGCTACATTGCCAATTTGGCATGTAACAAGTTATTTTTTTAATACGACGTTGACGGCGTTTGCTAATTTGGTGTTGGTGTCAACTTTTATTTAATGAAGGGCAGTGGCAAAAAATTGCGATTTTGACTGGAGATAAATAAATTTGAGTGATGATCTTTTCTTAACTTTATGGGCAATCGCAGGTAAACAAGTGCTATAAAAAAATGTGCAAAAGTTTTCGAAATTAGAAATGCAGTGGACTCCTTCAGTTAATAAATTTATAACATGAGGTTGCACCGTACCCTTTTCTGAGGTCAAACAGAGGGTAGCTGTACTACAATATAGAAGACAAATATACTTTGACGGAACTAACATTGGCCTTTATGAGTTTACATAAGACTGATCTCGGGGCGAGTATGAAGAGAAATTAAAAGCTAAACGTAATTGTATGCAAGAGAGCTACTAAACTTTTATGTTGAAATTCTGTCAACAATTGAACAATTATTTCTATAACATGTATACGATTACTGGTCAGAAAATCGCAATTTTAATGTGACGTTTTATAATCATTTAAAGCTTTTTGTAAAGACAAATAAGATAGTTATATTTAATTCTTAAGCTATATATTAAAGAAGTTTTAACTCATAGAAAATTTCATGAAATCATGTATGTTCGCACAGTCAGGTAATATTCAAGTTAATTCCAAGAAGTAATAAAATGTATTTTTAGAGTAAAGTAAACACAAGTATTTTATAAAGTGCGAAGTACGTTGTCACATTGGCAGGCCTAGGCCAATTGGCATGGGACAGGGTTCTGAAAATTTGTTTGTACGAAGTTGTTCTTTTGGGAGATGGGATTTTTCCAACAACTAAATGGTAGTAAGCAGACGTCATGCCCAGCTCTGGGCTTTGCCGTTTCTTCTTTGCGTCGCTTTGATGGTCTTCCCCGGGAAGAATTGGGTTAGAATTTTTCAGGTAACTCATTGCACAATCGAAGGTGTTGCAATTGGTCTTGACTCACTTGGATCGTCGAAGTGTGCTTAAGACGTTGGCTGTGATGTTTGCGTATTTGTTTAGAAATTTATTATTTACACTGACTGACCCCAAAACAATTGTTCTCTATAATTTTTTTAGTTACCCTATTATATAGGCGGCGTGATATTAGAACATCATCCCGGACCACCTGCAGCGGAAATGCATTTCCGCTTGCAGATGTTCTTTTTTATTTCAGTATCTATGTAAGTAAATAATTTTTTTTTCTATTAAAATTTAAAAATTTTGGTAACTAAAGAGCTGAAAGCAGTCCACTATACACTTTTGTTTAATTTTTTTGCTATATGTATCTGTTAAATTTGAAGTTGAAAATTTAGTACTATTTTGCGTTGATATTTTTTTATAGGGTGTATATTCTTTGAGATATGTTTTGGAAAAATGTTATTTTCTACGCGAGTTGATGTTCTTCTTATACCATGTTTTTTTTACTAGAGGTTTTGCAAATGTCCTTTTTGTATCATGTTTTTTAAATAGAGGTTTTCTAAATAAAAATTCCTTTAATGAGGTTTCCTGTTTCTTTCTTTCTGGCCCACTCCACTCCACGACGTTTTAGCTAGCACGGCATTAATTATTTGGATTCCTTTACTTTGTGGCGGTATTCAGTACTGGCTATTTGCTTTGTTCGGTCTAGTGCTGCTTCTTTTTTTCATGTTGATAAACTTCATTCGAGTCCTTTATCTAACATTGGCGAAGTTCTACTTCATACTATTTGTTCTTGTAACGTTGTTGAACTTCTACCTGATTCTTTTCCTTTATATAATATAGTGAAACGTATTTTTTGTAGTTGGAGGGCGCCAGTGATACGAATTGTAGTGTTATCGGATTCTGCTCCTTTTCCTAAGGTTGAAGTTCCTACAGTCAATGCTGTTTTCGTTCATAACTGTAATACTTCTAGTCCTTCATCTAAAGTCGTTGAAATTTTATCTAATGCTGTCCCTCTATATCACGTAACTGAAGTGTGTTCTGCTTGTGTTTCTTTTCGTAAGGTTGATTTTTTTACAGCCAATACTTTTTATTTTTCTACCGCTGACTTTCTTACCACCAATCCTAACAACAAACAACGTCTTTCTAGGACGTGTTTTGAGTTTTCTAAACTACCCTTGCCACCTCCTATTCCACGTTCTACGACTACTACACCTCCTACTGTCCCTGTTTTGCGGAAAACTGCCCATAAGAGGCAGAAATTTGTCTATACTGATTCAGAATCTAAAGATGTATGACGTCGAAGTCCTAATGTCCTTGATCTAGTTTCATTTTCTTGCTGGCGGCGCAAACGTCTTAAGCCTAATATCTAGTCATCGCGATCGTTTCTTATGTCGACTTTGCTCTCTTTAGGTTTTGATTTCTGGACTTTAACTTTTTTTTTATTTACTTCCATGTTTGCTGGGTTTTCTTTCTTTTGCTTTTTCTTCACCCGTGTGGGTCCGGAATAGAATAGTCCCACGGTACGACCTGCCTGTCGTAGGAGGCGATTATAGCGGTCCAACACACACACACACACACACACACACACTTTATGCACGTCCAATCCATACCCACACACTTTATACACACACATACACCCACACAGTTCTACTTGGTTCTCCTTTCTTTCGTTTTCTCCTTGTACCCCAACATCCGTGAGGGCCTGGGAATAAAATAGCCCCATGGTACGAGCTGCCTGTTGTAAGAGGCGACTAAAACGGTCCAACACATACACAAACACTTCATACACACACACACACACGCACATTTTATACACGTCCAATCCATATCCACACACTTCATACACAAACACATACTCCCACACACTTCATAAACACACAGTTCTACTTGGTTTTCCTTTTTTCGTTTCCTCTTTGTACTCCTTGCACCCGTGTGGGTCCGGGAATAGAATAGTCCCATGGTATGACTTGCCTGTCGTAAGAGGCGACTATAGCGGTCCAACACATACACACACGCACAAACACACACACACACACACACACATACTCATACATCAACACACACACACACACACATCACACACACGCAAGCACGCACATTCTGTTTTATTTTCTTTTGTGCGATTCTTAGGGTTTTTTTTGTGGTTCTTGTATCTGTTGCTTGGTGTTATTCTTTTTGGTTTTTTTTTCCTCGTTCCTTTCGTTACACATTCCTTTCCTTTTTCCTTTGTCTGGTCTTCTTTGCTGTTGGTTCCTATACCGATTGTGTTTCGTCCATCCGCTCCTGTGGTAGTTGCTTTTTAGTCCGTTTTTCTTTTCTTCGGAAACCACGACTTAGTCGACTTTAAGACTAGTTAGCATTGCCTTTCTTTGGTTCTTTGGTTGTTGCGATTCCTGATTACCACAGTTTGTAGTACATTGTTTCGTTTACCAGCGCTTTTTCTCTCTTACTTTCGTTCTCTTTTCAGGTTCCGTTGTTTACTTGAGGCTTGATCATTGGGTCCTGTTCTGGCTTGTACTGTTGGTTTTCTTCTTCGATCTTTTTCTTACTTTGGTTTTTTCGCGAGAAACCAATTTCTTCTCTTGAGGTTGAAAACTTTACTGATTCTTTACTAGAAATCTCTGACAACTTTTCAGCAGTGTCGATGCCGTTCCATCTTAGTCCGCGTTGCTTGCTTATTACCCGTCTTTCCTTCCTTTTTTTCTATTGTCCTAGTACTCGGTTCACTCCAGTGAGTGTCTTGTGTTGTTTTCTCTGGTAGTTCGATCGTTACCACTATTGGCTTTTCGAGCCGAATGAGAGGTCTTTTTTGGGTCTGTCTTTCTTTCTTATTGGTTTCTTTCGTTTTCGTAACGAACTTTCTTTTAGTTTTAAGCGAATTTTTCTTGTTTGTTTGGTTTTTTCTGTTTTGTTTAATACTGCTTACTCCCGTACTTTTGCGTCCCTACCCCACTTGTTAATTTTGCTAGGGGGCATTTGTTACGTTTATTTTCGGGATAAATTAATTACCCCTTTTTTCCTTTAATTTGTTTTTCAGTTAAATCAATTCCGTTGCTATTTTTAAATCCTTCATCAACATCCTGTATATTTTACCTGTTCATCATAAGCCCGCTTTACTATAATTGTTTAACTCAAATCTATTTGCTTGGAAACGACAAGTTTATGGTCAAATTTAAATAAGTCAATACCTTGTTTTAGGTATCCTTTAATTTGTTAAACATTCCGATAACGTATAATTGCTTTCTCTATGGTTTGAATCTAAAGCCTCGTCAAACTAAGGTCGCGTATTATCCGATAAAAGCGTGTTTCTAAGTTCCCTAATCACGCTTTGATAACCACAATACGGCTTGGAGCTCTGCTTTAATTAAACAAATTCATGTTCACTTTGTTTTCAAAATGTCAAAAAGTACTCGTCGTAATCGCTAGATTTTTCGTTCCGTTTTCCTTTTTTTTAAGAAAAGTTCGCGCACGCCTTACAGCGTGCTTCCTGCGGGGGACACGATAGTCCCTTGAATTGTCGCTCCTTGAGGGTATAGAAGGATGGACCCGTTACAGGATCTCAGATTCATCTGGCCCACTCCAGTCCGAGGAGCGAACGAGAGATCCAACACCGTAGAGGCGTGGGTGAGTTATTCTCACATACTTAAATCGTGTTCATGCCCATTATAATGTTTCTTTTTCTTTTTACGCTAATTAGAGTTCGTTTCTAAATGTGTTATTCCTTGGTGTTTTTTTTTTATTTAGGTGGAACTGCAGGTTGTACGGAGCGGTTAATAATTTATTTTTATTTCATTCCTAATTTAATTTTTGTAGGTATTATACCCCGCTCTACCAACTGATCCCAGTCAATTTCTCTTTCTTTCGTCTTTGTTGTTTTTTTTTGTTGACTACGTCGCTGCGCGTAGCAAATCTTTTAGCACAAGAAGAGTTAACTTATTTTTACCTATTTTATTTATAACATCGTCCGTTACAGTACAAAGGGCCGAACTAAAACTATATCTAGATCTAAAACCAAATAGCGTCTCCGGCAAAACGTTATATTGATCTAGGTACGATCGGATCTGTTATTCTATTAAGTTTTCCAAAATTTTGGGGAATACTTGCAATATACTAACCGGGCAAAAATCTTTCAATTCTCTAGGGTTATTGTTTTTTTGCTACAGACGTTACCACGGCAATTTCCAGTTAGGGGTAGGAATACTTGCAGCAAAAAGTAATCAATGAATGAATAGCAATAAAACTAAATAGAAAATTGCAAAAGCTCTTGTTTCGCGTTTATAAAACCCATTAACCATACAAGCGTGCATTGGAACTTGATAATGAAAGGTTAAATTGCATCATTCCTATTCCTAATGCAGTAACACCAATTACAGAGATTGGTATCCATAAAAAGAAAACCGCAAAAAGAATTTCAAAGTTAATAATAGTTTTACACAATAGACAGGATCCAGAAGAAAAACACCAAACCTTGAAATATAATAGACCAACGAAAGAGCTCCTCCTGTATATTACAACAATCTATTTACGCCAAAAAAAAATAGAGAACGGACGCTCATGCATTCGATCAAGGTCCCGCGACCTAGAATACTAAATTATATCAGTTTCATTTACCACGACTAAAAACAACGAGGCTTTCACATTGGTAATAAATATTTCTTCACGTACACGTTAAAGAATATGTTGATTAGGTACCCACTTGAAGCACTTACGTAAATTTCTAATTATTTCAGAAATTGCTAAATTCTTAGGTATTCCGGTTTTTGTTACACTTCCGGTCACTTCCTTTACGCAATTTTACAATAAACAAAGAAGCATTGTTTACCTTAGAATACGTCCAGCTTCTTTACTGCGGTAGATGTCACATTTATGGAGTGGTTTATTGACGTCTGCGGGGATGTACTGCCCTGCAGCAATACACATGGCCCTGTATAGCTGAAACTGCAGTATGGTACTCACAAAGAACCTGAAAAGAAAATAATTTATAACGTCATACTGATTTGAATAGAATCGTTTATAATTTAACCTTGCTAGAATGAGAATGAGAGTATATTTTAACAGGTTTTAATAAAAGTGTAAGTGGTACTCTCACGTACTACATTCCGCAAGAGCTTATTTGTATGCAACGCTTGATTCTCTTGTAATTTCTTAAGTTTAAGGCGACAGTAAAATTGACTTCCGTTGTTATACTGCACACTCGCTGATAATTGATTTTACATATCTCGGTTACCAGATGACATCACGACATATAACCATATGCATGTTACGTAAAGGACGCCCATTTTATCGCACAAACCAGCATTTGTCTTTGCTTTCTCGGTCTTATGGAAATAACAGTTTACAAGAGGGAGAAGAATTTGATCAAAGACGACGTAGACGTAGCGGTGGTGGCTTAATCCCCAGCGAAAGTAAAACGCTACTATAAAAGTCGCTAAATCAATTCGACCACTGTAGTTTATTTGTTCTTGTGCTTCAAGAACCTGACTTGTGTATCGATAATGAAGCATCTGGTGAGTTAGTGAACAATGTGCTTTGTGATCAGTGTCCCAAGGATTATTTATATCATAAAGTGCGACGCTAATTAATAAAGTGCAACATTGATAATTTTAGGCAAAATTTTACTAGACAAATTTTTTAATACCTTTTTTGTTGTTCCAGCTGTGCTTAACGGTCTTAGTCCTAGCTGCAGTGGCAATATCAGCCGAGGCAGAGGAGAAGCATAAATCCGGAATCGAAAAGAAGCAGTCAAAGCGTGGGTTATTATCACTGGGTTATGGTTATGGCCCTGATTATGATAATGGTTACGTGGTTGGACAAGGTCTCCACGGACATGGATACGACTCAGATTATTTATTAAGTTCCTCGATTGGTCATGGTTACGGTCTTGGAAATTATGGACATGCACATTATGGACATGGACATTACGGACATGCAATTGATTTGGGCCATTCAACCGCCGTTGAAAAAACCGTAACGTTGCTCAAAGGCGTACCTGTACCTTACCCTGTTGAAAAACACATTGCATATCCTGTATACAAAAGCGTACCTGTACCCTACAAAGTTGCCGTACCACAACCTTACCCTGTGGAAAAACATGTACCATATCCAGTTAAAGTACCTGTTAGAATAGAAGTTCCAGTGCCTCAACCCTATCCAGTTGAAAAGATAGTTCAAGTACCTGTTCACGTCCCAGTTGATAGACCAGTACCCGTAAAAGTTTTTGTCCCACAGCCATATCCTGTTGAGAAACACATACACGTTCCAGTTAAAGTTCCAGTACCTCAACCATACCCTGTTGAAAAACACGTCCATGTACCAGTGCACGTTCCAGTTCACGTACCACAACCCTATCCAGTATACAAGGACGTGCATGTACCTGTAAAGGTACCAGTAGACAGACCATACCCAGTACATGTTCCACAACCATATCCTGTAGAAGTTATTAAACACGTTCATGTTCCAGTAGAGAAACACGTCCCATATCCTGTTAAAGTACCAGTTGACAGGCCTTACCCTGTGCACGTAGAAAAACCCTATCCCGTTGAAGTAAAAGTTCCAGTACCTGCACCTTATCCTGTTGAACATCATGTCCCATACCCTGTAGAGAAACACGTTCCCGTTCCGTACAAAGTTCTTGTTGATAGACCCGTTGCTGTCCCTATTGAAAAACCCTACGCCGTTCCCGTTGAGAGACCCTACCCAGTTCATGTCAAAGTACCAGTACCAGTACCCTTTCATAGCCACCATGTAGCACATGCCGCCCCCGTTATACATCACGAAGGTTATGAATATGGTCACTAAACAAAATTCTGTAAACCACACAGAGTGTGCCTTTTGTACAATATTGTATTTCAGAACTGTATTTATATTTCTTTTATTTTAATGTAATAAAGTCTGTTTTATTTTTTTTAAATATGTGTTTTATTGCATTATAATTTTTGCAGAAACATTTATTTTTTCATTCTTTTGGATTTAAACAACAGGTAGGGAGAAAACAAAATATGTATGTCTATACAATTATTCCTTCTTATTTAATTGTTTTGATGCTATAGTTTAAATGTTCTCGAAAAGCCAAAACAACCATTAAAAATATCTTAAAATTTGAACTTTGATGATTTTTCGTAAAGAAGTTTATTATTAATGCAGGGCATGTTACGCGTTTAAATTAAGAAAGTACTATTGAGTATGTTGTTGAATAATACTAAAACTTTGATAGATTCTCCTCAGGTCTTTGTCCCTTAAACGCAGTTTCTTACCTTGTATGTGGAGTTAGCTAAAGGTACCACAACCTCCACTTTACACCCTAAAGGTATAATCATCTTTAAATATAAAGAAGTAATTTCAAGATTAAGCAAAATATTAAATGCATTCTACAATTCACAACAAGCAATTTTAAGATGAAATAAAAACTGAAAGAAATTAATATAATTAAACAATTAAATTCACATGCAATATTTTAATTTAGTAATCTTTATTATGTATAAATTTTTGTTAAATGTGTTTATTTGATATGGCTGTGAATTTGTAACTCTCTTAATTAATAAATTCTGTATGAGAACAATTTCAAAAATTAGTTTGGAAAAACAATTCGTTAATAAAGGCGTGTGTATTGTAATGAACCTTGTATGTAGAAAGGTTGTACTAGAGCAATTATTTCAAACTAATTATTAGTCTTCCTACAAAGTTATGTTTATATTTACAAATTTATTCAAGGTAAAAAATTAATACATTTTCTGTAATTCCCTGGGGCAGCTATTTTTAATGGTAGTTATCCTTGCAATTATTTCACAATGTTGCATTCTGCTGAATAGTGTCTGAAAATTGACGCCGACAGCACCATAAAGGCGTGAATTGAATTGACAAATTTAATTTAATGGGTAAATACACTTTTTGCATGCTACATAATTTATACTAGGGTATCACTAATTTGAGATGTATGAGGATGTATGGTCAGACAAAGTTAATAACAAGTAGGTTGTAAAAATAGTAAAGGAATAAAGATATTTGTGGAAAATGAAAAAATAGGAGAAATAGAAGGACAGGATACGTTCTAAGGCATTTCTGAGGAATAGTACGGGATATATTACAAGCAGAGATAGGAAAAGATAGGTAGGGGTAGACCGAGATCAGACTTTTGCACATAGATAGGGATAGATGCAGACTGTGCAAATTTCAGGGAAATGTGTAGGTTGGTTCAGACTAGGAAATAATGAGGGTACGCGTCCAACCAGTTCTAGGACTGATGACCTAATGATGATGATCACTAATATAATCTTAGCAGGCGCTAAAACGGCTCAGTTCATGCAGTCATCCGAATTTTAACAAGGTTGTGGCTTGTTTTGTTCGAGTGACGTAATTTTTGTAACAATTCAGCTCAATTCGTAGTCTCTCAGCATAATTTGCGTGCATATGCGAGAGACACTATTTATGTATTGAGAATAGAAAGAATAAACAAATGAATTTGATGAAAAATTATTTTATTGCTTTTCAAAATAATCGCCTTTAAGGTCTATACACTTTTGCATGCGATTGAACCACCCTTCAAAGCACTTTGTCCAGCCAGAAGATGGTAGCTCTAAAACATGCGTTTTAAAGGCTTCAGCCGCTTCTTCGGTCAATGGAAATCGTTGTCCACGCATTGGAAACAATTACTGGAAACAAGAAGTCATTGGGTGCCAAGTCGGGGCTGTAAGGCGGATGACCCATCAATTCGATCTTTCGCATGTCCAAATACTCGTTTGTTGCATGTGATGTGTGTGAGCTCGCATTGTCATGATACAAAATGATTCGTCGTTTTGGGTTTGTTTCTCTCAACATACCGAAAACTTCAGGCAAAGAAATGGTCTTATACTACGCTGAATTAACGCTCTTTTGATTTTCGGGAGCCGCAGTTGCCACAGAACCGTGTTACGTTCAATTTCACCCGACTAAATATTTTCGTTCCATTTCCGACTTTACAAGTTTCTTCGACACTTCCACCTCTACATTTTATTTTAATTCTACAATAGTTTGTTAGGCAACCAATCTTACACCTATATCGGCATATTATCCCAACATCCTATATATTTTACCTGTGAATCAAGAAATTTTAATTTATTTTTATTGTTAATAGATAGTCGTGGGCGATGTATTTTTTTTGTTTCTGTTTGGTATGTAGACGAATCCCCCACTCTCCGCGGTTGATAGTTACTCTGGTATTTACTTTTCTTCCGACTACGTCTAGGTACGTAGCATAATTTCTGACGCCCTGGCGTGGGACTGCGAGTTTGTTTTAGTTAATTTATTTTGTTCTTCGATTTTGTTTTGTGTAACGTTGGCTTCACTTTTGCTTCGAATTTGGTTTTGGTTAGCATTCGTTTCAATTTTGTTTCGCTTAATTTCGGCCCCAATTTTTGTTTTGCTTCTCGGCCTGGTACTACTTATGTTTTCTTCCCTTACGCTCGAACTAGTATTTATTTCTTTCCGATATTTATGGTGTGGGTTCGATCTTCTTAAATTTTAGTTTTGTTTTCTTTCCTAATCGCTCAATATTATCGGTTGATTAATTTCAGATTATTAGACTTGTGTTTTCGCCAATAATCCTAGTCCATGGAAAACATTTTGTTCTCCCCATCACGTCTAGAGTTAGTTTTTTTCCTTCCATTTTTCTTTTATTCTACAGCCCTATTCTAATTTCTATTTTGTTGTTTTGCTCCTATTGGTGTTCCTGAAGTTTATCCGTCGGACATGTTTTATATTGTCCTGTATTCGCAATACTTTTTTTTTAGCTTCTATCGAGTTACGGTTAGGCTTTATTTATTTACTTTCTACTAATTTCTTTCTTGTTCGTATTCAAAATGACTTCTTTTTCGGCATTCTATCAAGGTCTCACTGCTTGGGAGTGGAACTAGAAATTTTCTGGTGTCCCGAACACTCTTACTGTACATGATTTTTTGAGACGAGTCGAAAAACTTTGACGAACTCACCATGTGTCGGAATTGCATTATTT
Organism: Platerodrilus igneus; assembly: GCA_036346225.1. Lineage (NCBI taxonomy): Eukaryota > Metazoa > Arthropoda > Insecta > Coleoptera > Lycidae > Platerodrilus > Platerodrilus igneus. The sequence goes on along the minus strand of JARFIW010000691.1, from coordinate 444,514 downwards.
GAGTCTGCAACGGACTTGTTCTAGGCTAAAGCGTAACTTTGGTATCGTGGTTACAGGCATAGATTTTCTGACTGGAAGTCGTCCAATTTACTGATCCAACATTTTTAACTCCCGGATTTTGCGTATAAGTTTGCTACACTACGGAAGAAAATACTTTTGCTTCACATGACCAAGTTAAAATTTCTCCTACGCCTTCGCGTAGATCCAATACTTCTTTTGTACGTTCTACTATTCTTCTTCCTAATTCTGCTTCTACTCGTCATGTCATATGCTTTAATTGCGACAAACCTGGTCATGTTTCGACATGCTGTACGCGTCCTCAAGTACTCCCTTGTTATGGTTGCGGATATAAGAGAGTTTCTTGCCGCAACTGTCCAAATTGTCAGCTTCCTACTAATAGCTGCCTAATTTCTTCCGCTTCTCACTCTACGTTCTCTTCTGTCCTTCACCCAGGTCATCCTGCTACTATTATCAAAACCTACCCTTCTACGGCGAATACGGCTTCGAACAAAATTTCCTTCGTTTCTAGTTCTACCTCCTATTTTACTCCTCCTTCTGCTCGCGCTACTTATTCATTCTCACCCCAAACTGTGCCTCCACCACCCTTACAACCCATGCTTCGGATTAGTGACTTGCAGCTAGTTTCTCAAAAGTTTGTTCCCACTTTCTTAAATGATTCTACCCAAGAAATTCCTGTCGTATCTGCAAGCACAAACGTCGCTGAAGTGACGATAACTTCTAATTCAGTTTGCAAAGGTCCTCCGGAAGTCCATGAACCTGTATCTTTAATGCCTCTTCCGTTTTTGTCAAAATTTTACTTACTCCTGCTTTCTTAAATGCTTCTACTCAAGAAATGGCTGTCGTACCTACAATAGCAACTGTAGCTAAAGTGATGACAACTTCTAATTTAGTCAGCGCAGGTCCTGTCGAAGTTCATGAACCCGTATCTTTAATGTCTGTTGCTGTCAAAATTTTACATGTTCCTGCTTTCTTAAATTGTTTTACTCAAGAAATTTCTGTCGTGTCTACAATAACAACTGTAGCTGAAGTGACGGCAATTCCTAATACGGATAGAAAAGGTCCTGTTGAAGTTAGGGAACTTGTAGCTATAATGCTTGTTGCTGTTGTCAAAGTTTTACCTGATCCTGTTTCGTTACCTACTCTTACTCATTTTTCTCATGCTGATAAAATGCTACTTGCTTCTGTTTTTTTAACTAAAGTTGGTGAAATCTTAGCTGGTGTCCTGTTATCTAATGGTGACGAAGTTCAACCTGATTCTGCTTTCTCATCTATTGTGGATAAAGTTCTTCCTGATGCTGTTTGTTTTTGTAAGGTTGACGAAATTCTACCTGGTTCTGTTTCATTGTGTTACAAGCAGTGATAGGAAAAGTTAGGTAGGGGTAGACCGAGATCAGACTTTTGCACACAGATAGGGATAGATGCAGACTGTGCAAATTTCAGGAAAATGTGTAGGTTGGTTCAGACTAGGAAACAATGAGGGTACGCGTCCAACCAGTTTTAGGACTGATGACCTAATGATGATGATCACTAATATAATCTTAGCAGGCGCTAAAATGGCTCAGTTCATGCAGTCATCCGAATTTTAACAAGGTTGTGGCGTGTTTTGTTCGAGTGACGTAATTTTTGTAACAATTCAGTTCAATTCGTAGTCTCTCAACATAATTTGCGTGCATATACGAGAGACACTATTTATGTATTGAGAATAGAAAGAATAAACAAATGAATTTGATGAAAAATACTTTTATTGCTTTTCAAAATAATCACCTTTAAGGTCTATACACTTTTGCATGCGATTGAACCACCCTCCAAAGCACTTTGTCCAGCCAGAAGATGGTAGCTATAAAACATGCGTTTTAAAGGCTTCAGCCGCTTCTTCGGGCGATAAAAATCGTTGTCCACGCAGTTTATCTTTAATTACTGGAAACAAGAAGAAGTCATTGCGTGCTAAGTCGGGGTGTAAAACGGAGAATCCATCAGTTTGATCTTTTGCGTGTCCAAATACTCGTTCGTTGCATGTGATGTGTGTGAGCTCGCATTGTCATGATGCAAAATGATTCGTCGTTTTGGGTTGGTTTCTCTCAATATACCGAAAACTTCTGGCAAACAAATGGTCGTATATTACACTAAATTATCGTTGTTTTTTTTATTTTCGAGAGCCACAGTTGCCACAGGACCGTGTTACTTTCAATTTCACCCGACTAAATATTTTCGTTCCATTTCCGACTTTACAAATTTCTTCGACACTTCCACCTCGATATTTTATTTTAAGTTTATAATAGTTCGTTAGGCAACCAATGTTACTCCTATATCGTGTTATATGCCAAAAATCGACTATGTATCATATTTAGATTAAATATAAATTATAAGGTAGTTCCCGCGAATATTTTTAAATAAACTTGTCAATTTCCGTCATTCCGGACAGTGGCGTTTGCGCAAAAGAATGCGCAGGCGCGGAGTGGATGGCGCAAGTGCGCGCGGTGTGATGAGACGTTATTAGACTACAAGACCTGAAGGCAATAACAGCTACCTGTGTCGTGTGTGTCTGTCTTTTCTCTTTTTAGAATGTAGGTTCCTTCTATCTTTATTTTCGTGTACCTCTACCTGTATCCTTCTCGTCCTATCTACGTACGAGGTGAAAAGAGGATGAACGGATTTGGAATCTAAAACAACGATGACGTAGCCTACCCACACCAAAAACAACGAGATGGCCCAGGGATTTGGCGGTAAGGTGCGTTTTAAGTGAGCACATTGCTTTTATTTATATTGTAAATTTGATCATTGTATCACTTTTAAACGTATTTGGTATTTGATACAAAATGTCGCGTAATTGTACGTTATATAAACGATTGCGCAATAATATGAAATGCGGGAAATCGTAGCATTGGCGTCCATTACATGTGTGTTAAAAATTAAATTTGTCTTAACCTCAAATTTAACTTTTAAAAAATAGCTTTGAAAAATTGTTTTCTAGGAAAAGGTTTTTTACTCAAGTAATATAATAAAAAATAATTTTTTTAGATTTTTAGTGGCTTTTGGGTAGACAAAATAAAACTTGGCAACATCGAATTTAGTAATTTTTTTATCTTATGTGTTGGCTCCATTGGAGCGACCATAAATCTTAATTTAACAGGTTCAAACTGCCACTTTCATTAGTATTTGTTTACATTTTTAAGTTACCTTAACCATGCAGTTTTAAATGTACTGTAATTTATTCCTTTTTCAAAAACAGTGTTATGTATATTTCCTTATAAAAATAGTGTTGTGTACCTTTGGAATGTGTTTAACAATTACCTTAACCTCACTTGTGAGTGAAAAAATTTGGTTTTTTGAATTAAATAATTCGTTTTGTAAGTACCTCTATATATAGTTACCTTAATTGTTTATTTGCTATCCCTTATGAAAAAATTTTTAATATCATATTAAGTTGAGTATATACCTTTTTTAACCAATTTTGGTTAGTTTATTGAAAGCTGTTTTTAGTTTAAATTTTAGTTAACTATCATATTATCTTTGGTTGCCATGATTTAAACCGTTTTTTTATAATCTATACAATTAACTATAGATTACGAATTCTTTCTTAGAGAAAATTTTGTCTTTAAACACAACTATCGTAAATCCCTTGAAAATTTATCTTGGTATATCTACTTTCTAAAACACAATAGTACAAAGAATTCAGTACACCTTAAATCTTTTGAAACGATTTTTGAGCTGGAATCGCTCAATATTCAACCGGCAACAAACCAAAATGATAGGCGTTTGTAGTTAAAAGCCATATTAGCTCAAGAAGCTAAAGGTCAACAAATTCCTCGTATAATAGTATCTGATATATCACAAAATTTCTTTAAAATTAAACGATCTCTAGACGATATTAACAATATACTTTATGAAACTGATCCCGGACCCACAAAGATTAAGCTTACACGCATTACATCGCGTATAACGCATTTAAAACTGCGTATACATTTATTAGCGTTACTTAAAGATAAACAAGCTAACGAAACCAAACAAACTTTCTTATCTAATGTTCTTTTACTTGAAGGAATTGTCCTCGAAAAACTTAACTCAGATTTAGATGCAAATTTGCCTACCGCTTTTTCCGATTTAACAATTTTCCAACCTTCTATATCGTCTGCGAAATCGATACCAGTATACAAGTGGGGTTAGAACTTTTCAGGGCTTCAATCCCAAATCTCGTTAATATCATTCCTAGATACAGTAAATGATTTTAAAATTTCTCGTAACTGTACAGACAAAGATCTATTTGCCTCAGCGGGCGAATTATTTTCCGGTTCTGTTTTGATTTGGTATAGAAATATTCGAAATCATATTTCTACCTGGGAAGAACTAGTTACGTGTTTAAAACGCGATTTTTTACCGCATGGCTATATAACTGATCTTTGGAATGAAATAAAAAATCGCACCAAATCCGCCAAATCCCGGGCCATCTCGTTGTTTTTGGTGTGGGTAGGCTACGCCATCGTTGTTTAAGATTCCAAATTCGTCTATCTTCTTTTCACCTTGTACGTAGGTAAAACGAGAAGGATACAAGTAGAGGTACACGAAAATAAAGATAGAAGGTGACCTACATTCTAAAAAGAGAAACGACAGACGCACACGACACAGGTAGATGTTATTGGCTTCAGGTTTTGTAGTCAAATAACGTCTCATCACACCGCGCGCACTTGCGCCATTCACTCCGCGCCTGCGCATTTTTTTGCACAAACGCAACTGTCCGGAATGACGGAAATTAACAAGTTTATTTAAAAATATTCGCGGGAACTATCTTAGGCTTGGGAAAGACGCTTAGAAAAATGTATAGAGCTAAAGGGAGATTATGTTGAAGAATTAAAAAAATCTACTCAAAAAATGTTCTTTCTACTTTTTTTTAAGGACTTATTGAACCACTCTCGCAGAATTGTACAAAAACGAATAGAAAAACGAGCTGAAGAAATATTAGGAGAAGATCAATTTGGGTTTAGGCGAAACAGGGATGCTATTTTTGCTCTGAGGCTGATAACGGAGAAAATAATAGAAAAAGGGGAAAGCCTGCATATAGGGTTTGTAAATCTAGAAAAAGCATTGGACAATGTAAAATGGAAAAAAAATTTCGAAATACCTAAAAAGATTAGAATGAGTTTTAGGGATAAACGAATAGTACATAGCTTATACAAAGAGCAAACAGCTGTAATAGAATTAAGAGCAGGAACGTAGTGAAGTAAATATTACGAAAGGGGTGATACAGGGATCTACCCTATCCCCATTAATTTTTAACTTGTACATAGAAGAGGCAATGACTACTATCAAATGCAGAAAGAAACTTGGAATTATTATGCAGGTATAAAAGATTAATATGCGTAGATTTGCAGATTATATAGCGGTTTTAGCATCTAGCAAGGAGCAGTTTGAAGATGCTCTTAATGAAATGGAGGCAGTTCTAACCGAGAGATACGGTATGAAAATAATTAACAAAAATAAAACTAAAGTACTAGTATGCAAAGGAGGGGTAAATAAATAAAAAACAAGAATACAAATAGGTAACGAAAACTTACAAGAGGTTAAAGATTTCTGCTACCTAGGAAACCCAATAACGCAAGACTGTAAAAGCACAAAAGATATAGAACAAAGATTAGCACAAGCATTTAACAAGAAAAGGCAACTACTGTGTTCAAAGACAACAAGCATACAAACAAGGAAAAAATTGCTTAAAACATATGTGTGGAGCACAGCACTGTACGGCTGTGAAGCCTGGACAGTAGGAGAAGCGGACAAGAAAAAGGTAGAAGCCTTTGAAATGTGCTGCTACAGATGTATGATGAAGATATCATGGACAGACAAAGTTAAGAACAAAGAGGAGCTAGAAATATGTGGAAACAGTAAAAAATCTAAGACGCATGTACGCCTTACAACCAAACTTACAAAAACTTTATAAAAGAAAATTATATATTTTAAATAAATTAAATAACTAGTACTTAAATGTTAAACAAAATTTTATTATTATAAATATAATTTAATAAACTTCATTGTTTTAATCAAGTTTGAGTCGGACTACTTAATGATATAAGCTCCCAGCACTACTCAAACAAACATAAAGCTTAATTTAAACATGAATTATAATTATTATATAGGATATCTATTAAAGTTTATATTAGTTTGTACTGTTAACATTTCTCAAATAAATTCGATTATCTCGAAAACTAAATGAGATATCGTAAAGTGTATAGCATATTTGTAATCAGCGTAAAAAACTAAACAAGATACATATATATCATTTATTGTATCATTATAGAAATATGGCAACGGACAACGGCGGCGACGGCGGCGACGTAGCGATTATAATAACCTAACTTACTTCGTATGTTTGATTAATAAGAGCGATAGGATGCTAGGCATGAGGGAATAGTGCGAAGTATATTAGAAACAGAGATAGGAAAAAAGGTAGATCTAGGTTGAAGTATGTAGATGTCAATCCGTGTCGAGTACGAAGAAAGACGCGATACTCTTAATTGTTCTCAGGGGTTCAGGTTAGCAAATATACAACAACAGGCCGAGGGCAGTATTACATTTATCATTAACTGCTGAAATACATACAGAAATTACTTCACACGTACCGCTGGTAGTAAAAACCTAACTTAACAATGTTTATAATGTTTTATAATACACGCAATTAAACACCCCTTAATGCGAACCGATTACAGCACGTGCTAGCGCACAGATTTATACCAATTATCAGATTAAAATAAAGGTCAACACTTACGTTCTAGAAGTGCTTGCAGGTGCAAGCATACAAATACCTGCCGGTGTGCTGGCTGGCTTCACTCCGTTATCCTCAGACGGAGTTTACACTAACACACGATCGTCAATACATTAAATTACGCTACAAAAGCATCTTTATTACCCGTAACGAATTACATAATACTTCTCGCTAAATCTCCAAAACATGTTACGTTTTTTTCGTGGCAACCACGTTGGGCGCCAAAATTTATGTTACGTAACACAAAGAAAGTCAAAGAAATGACCCGGCTCAATCGGAGAGTAGGGGGTTGTAGAGAGCAGACTGACCTATGATGTATGCGGCGGTAGGGAGTTAGTAACGGTACCTGCAAAACAAATAGTTAAGCAAACCTGAAAAAAAAAGAATAAGTATAGCAGTAATGGAAAGTCTAAATTATTCAGTACTTTGTAGAATGTAAAAAAAAGAACTGTTTAGATAATCTATATAATGTAACAACGTTAAAAGCAATATAACAAAAATATTTAGTACAAAGTGAGGTAATATTGGGGAGTAGCAGAAACGTTTCCTCACACACCAATTAAACATAAATCAGATAAAATGTTGACAAAAGATAAATAGATAAAACACAATTGGTATGAGTAATTCAGTAGTATTGATTGTTTTTTTTTTCTTTCTTTTTTTTTTAAAATAGCAAGTAAGTCTATAGTCAAAGGTTTCAGAACGCCAAAGGTATGGCAAAGCAACGGACAGGTATTTAAAGTAAAAACAAGTAGGGAATAGTTCAACTTACAGAAAGTCCTTCAGGAACGCTTCCTTGCATTTGAAGCCTGAGATTCAACGATGTCCCGCACCAACGAAGCACATCACCCCCGACCGTGAGGGTGTTGATGGAACTCATCACACGCTACACCTATCACACCCACGCACTTCACTGGGGTTAGCAGCAGACAACATCACGCGTCGTAACTATGTAGTTGATAAATTTCTTGGTAATTCTATTTCCTAAGACAATAATTTCGGAATACTCTGTAGAACCAGTCTGATTTCAACTGGGACCAGATGCACATTACTTTCACAAACATCCCAACAAGCAGTGAGAAACTTCAAACAATACCTTAGTAAACCGGCAATCTGCCATACTTTGCAAACACAAAACTTGCACAAGTAAGGATCCATTCCAGACTCCCTGTTAGAAAATTCAGAAACACAGTATCACAGCAACAAAAAACAATCAGTAAAAGCCACTCGTAAGCAATAACACCGTCTGTCAATGACCTTAAAACCCGTGCGGTCGAGTAAACACATTCTACAGTTAAAAAGTACCACTAAAATCGTGCCGTGTTTTTCATGTACAATTCGAAAGATTAATACCGCATTAATTTTTCACTATTATCAAAGCAAACAGCAAACAGTAACTTTTTTGTAATTAATATATATAAGAACCACGCACGAAAACTAACAACGTAACGTAATTAACATATCGTAACAAAGGACAAACTCGAACTCAAAACACAATCAGTAAAGCAACAAGGAAACAGCATCTTGAACATAATATCGAAACCAAAAACAAACTGCTTGCTATTACAACCGCTTATCGACTTATTATCTCGACTCGTTCATAACATAAGGCCACATACAAAACGTGAAATGCCGCAATCGTATACAACACTTAATTATCGCGGTTTATCACTTTCAACAAGTCGGAAAGCAATTTATTTATAATCCAATTTTTATTAATGAAAATCAATCTTCAAATTACCCACATTTAATTAATACACACAAGTTAAATTGCATACAAATCTAAACTATTCTGAAGTATTTACTTTATACAACTAGTGATCCCAAAGAAACGATGTATTTTTAAGTACTCTAACAGAAAGGAAGCGAAAAATGTTTAACTATTAAAAATGCCCGTTACAAACACAACTAGCAAACATCTGCAATTGATATCTACAGAGTAAATATCAAAGATTTTATCCTAGAGGTATGTGAACATCCAACTACTTACATAATAATTAATAAACCTGATACACCCTCGGCATAAACAGCTGGCATAGCCACCTGTATCCACGCGCATCTAAACATCAACTAACTACCCGTCCCCTCGATTGACCTTCCTAGATAAGCACCCTATATTTATCAACAGGCTGGACATACCAGGCTGATGTAGTTACCGCCTAGTGCCCCTATTTTAAATAATCCTATGAAATATAAGATTAATATATGTTTACATATACGGCGCGTTAAAACTATTGTACACAGATAGTTAAAGATTTAGGCTGTGGGAATTTCAGGGAAATGTGTAGACTAGCTCGGAATAGAAATGAATAGAGGCGAGCGTCCAATCAGTTCCAAGAGGAAAACCTAATGACGAAAAAAGATAAATGTACTTAAACCTGATAATTATTATAAGCAACTACAGGTATTGGTTTTGCAATATTCTCAACTAATGTTAATTGTGCGAAAGCATTTACTGGAAAAGTATTAATTCGGCAAATGTTTAAGTGTTGGGGAACCTTGGCAGCCACAAGCTGCTTAACCTCCTTCACATACTACTGAATAACGGTACAATAGGACATATAATTGGAAAAAAACAAAAAGGGAAGCGAGCTGCATATAGGCTGTGGAAATTTAGGTAACTGTGTAGGCTAGCCCAGAATACCAATAAGTTGAGGTACGCGTCCAACCAGTTTCAAGACGATAAACCTTGTTCGAAGGAATATATTGTAAAACTATTTATTCGGCAAATGTTCGTGTGTTGGGGTATCTTGGTAGATTTTCCAATGCTCCACCCCAAGGTACTACATTGGTCAGGAAGCGAGTTTTTTTACCTGAAGGATTTGTGATTTTGCCGAACCCTTGCTGTTCCAAGCAAGGTAGGGATCTTTAACGTGCGTGACAACACTCACACACGGTACCTCCATTTTACCTCTCATCCGAACGAGGGTGTATTTTTGTGAAAAATGCTCGCCTAACATTTTTCAAGCAGACCGTGTCGGGATTCGATCCCGGGACCTTGGACGTAGTAGTCACCCTTCACATACCACTAAATATCGAGGAAATAGGGTATATATTTAAAAAGGGGAACCGAATTGCATCTATCAAGAAAGAGCAGCGGCTATGGTCGTAGACGGCAAACATACGTGGAAAACAAAAAAAAGGGAGAAATAAAAAGGCAGGATATGTTCTAAAGCATTTTTGGGGGAATAGTGCAGGATATATCACAAACAGAGATAGGAAAAAAGAGGTAGAGGTAGGCCTAGATCAGGTTAATGCACGGAGATAGTGTAAGATGCAGATTTCTGGGAAATGAGTAGGTTAGCTCAGAATAGGAAACAATGAGGGTTCGCGTCTAACCAGTTCCAGAACTGAAGACTTAATGATGATGAAATAAGTACTCATTTAAATAATAATTAATCAGTATAAGGTTTTTTCAAACAATTTATTTTATTTACATTAATACGTTTTTGTTTTACATTTATCAGATTATAGTGTATTTATTGTTCCAATGAATAAAATTATTTTTTTAATTATCATTGTGTCCTCCTTTTCTTTGTAAATAATTTGCTCACCTTACATCTTCACCCACTATGCGATTACACATATTAAGGTGTCACCAGAAGACCTCACATCATCTGATAAATTTGCCAGCGTCACCGCTGCCTATTGAGATATGAAAATCTTAGGATAAATCACTTGAAACGCCATTTAATGGTAGCGATGATTAAAATCTTGATTACATTTAAGACCGTAATATATATCTGAATTGTTTTATTAAACGCCTGCAAAGCAGATGCTTAAACCATTAATTGTGACTTAGGTGAAAAACATTACAAGAAAATGATTGGAAATATTTTAATTGGTCACTTTTAATAATCTATTACAAGTACTCACTAATCCATCATATTAATGCAGAGTAGTTTATTCTCCAAGAGCAATTCTTAAATAATTTGAAGGAATTGAGCCTTACGGATAGGCAATACATTTTGCAGACCTGCATTAAATTGTCTTCTATAAAAGAACTTCAAACAAATACTTGTTTATTTAATAATGTGGTATCCTACTTAGTACTTTAAATAAAAACTTCTGCGATTTTTATGCCTTATCAAAACCTTCCGGTCAGCGTTTTATTATTCCACGGTGCACAAAATTATGTTGGATATAAAATCACTACCTTGATGGCAACAATTTATTGTCGTCACGCATACTAAACATTAAGCTCTTTTAATCGCTATTTTTATTAATTTAGTATGTATGTACATTGTTAAAATTTTATACAGTAAAATATTCACACCCTCTTTCTAAAATATGTTAAAACTAAATTGCCTGTAACTAAGTTATCTGCTTCAAACCAGAACGCCAAGTCATCCTGGTTTTCAGGGAAAGAGAAAACGTTGCTTACGCTGTCGATAATTATGATTCGGCTTAGGATGATTATGCATTTGCATATGATGTACATATTGTTTCAAAGGGTGAAAGACGAATTGTAATACTACAGAAAAGAAGTGAAGGGTGAGAAATTCTTAGCAATATGTACGTTTAAAGTTACTGACCCAACTAGGAGTAGTTCTAAGTCCTATCGTCTTGACTGCAATTATAAACTGTACGGGCACTATAGTCGTAGCACTAGCTCGTAATTTCACAAGGACTAGGATTAGGACTAGGAATGAAAAGAAAATATGTGAGGATTGGTCAGCTATTTTTTACACATTTTTGAAAAAGGGCCAGCACCGCACACAAGAGAAAAGTATCTTGCTGGCAGTTCCAGCTAACTTTTTGGTGTTCTTCTCTAGTTATACAATAGTTCTAACGACTTATGAGGGTTTCATCCAGAGTTTCGGCAATAGCTATTCTTTACACATTTTTGAAACTTAGCACCAGTATCGCACACAAAGGTAAAGTATCAGTTTGCCAGCAGTTCTAGCCAACTTTTTGGTATTCTTCTATAGTTCTACAATAGTTCTAACGAGTTTTATGGGTTTCAAACAGAGTTTCGGTTTATAGCTACTTTTTACACATTTTTGAAACAGCGCCAGCACCGCACACAAGAGTAAAGTATCAGTTTGCCAGCAGTTCCAGCCAACTTTTACGTGTTCTTTTATAGTTCTACAATAGTTCTAAAGTATATGTGGATTTCATCCAGAGTTTCGGTCTATAGCTATTTTTTACAAATCTTTGAAACATAGCGCCAGCACCACACACAAGAGTAAGGCATCAGTTTGGCGCCAGTTCCAGCCAACTCATTGGTATTCTTCTTTAGTTCTAACGAGTTATGTGAGTATCGTCCAGACTTTTGCTTAAACCGAAAGTCTGGACGAAACCCACATAAATCATTAGAACTATAAAAGAACATCAAATTTTGGCTGGCACTGCCGGCAAACTGAAACTTTACTCTACTCTTGTGTGTGGTGCTAGCGCAAAATTTCAAAAATGTGTAAAAAAAGCTATAGACCGAAACTCTGGATAAAACCCACATAAGTTTTTAGAACTATTGTAGAACTTTAAGAGAACACCTAAAAGTTGGCAAGAACTGCCGGCAAACTGATACTTTACTCTTGTGTGCGGTGCAGGCGCTAAATTTCAGAAATGTGTAAAAAATAGCTATAGACCGAAACTTTGGACGAAACCCACATAATTCGTTAGAACTATTGTAGAACTATAGAAGAACATCTAAAAGTTGGCTGGAACTGCCGGCAAACTGATACTTTTCTCTTGTGTGCGGTGCTGGCGCTTTTTCAAAAATGTGTAAAAAATAGCTATAGACCGAAACTCTGAACGATACCCATATAAGTCGTTAGAACTATAGTAGAACTATAGAAGAAAACCCAATAAGTTGGCTGAAACTGCCGGCAAACTGATACTTTTCTCTTGTGCGCGATGCTGGCGAAAAGTCTCAAAAATGTGTAAAAAATAGTTATAGAAGGAAACACTGGACGAAATCCACATAAATCGTTAAAACTATTGTACAACTATATAAGAACACCCAAAAGTTGGCTGGAACTGCCGGCAAACTAATACTTTACTCTAGTGTGAGATGCTGGCGTTAGTCTCAAAAATGTGTAAAAAATCGTTATAGACGGAAACTTTGGACGAAATCCACATAAATCGTTAAAACTATTGTAGAACTATAGAAGAACACCTAAAAGTTAGCTGGAACTGCCGGCAAACTAATACTTTACTCTAGTGTGCTATGCTGGCGTTAAGTCTCAAAAATGTGAAAAAAAATCGCTATAGACGGAAACTCTGGTCGAAACCCACATAAATCGTTAAAACTATTGTAGAACTATAGAAGAACACCAAAAAGTTGGCTAGAACTGCCGGCAAACAAATACTTTACTCTAGTGTGCGATGCTGGCGTTAAGTCTCAAAAATGTGTAAAAAATAGTTATAGACGGAAACTCTGGACGAAACCCACATAAATCGCTAAAACTATTGTAGAACTATAGAAGAACACCAAAAAGTTGATGAAACTGCTAATAAACTGATACTTTACCCTTGTGTGCGGGGCTGGTGCTAAGTTTCGAAAATGTGTAAAATTGCTATAGACCGCAACTCTGGACGAAACCCACATAAGTCTAGTGAACTATTGTAGAACTATAAAAGGACACACAAATGTTGGTTGGAACTGCCGGCAAACTGATACTCTTTTCTTGTGTGCGGTGCTGCCGCTAAGTTTCAAAAATGTGTGAAAAATAGCTATAGACCGAAACCCTGGATGAAACCCACATAAATCGTTAGAACTATAGTAGAACTATAGAAGAACGCCTAAAAATTGGCTGGAACTGCGGGCAAGCTGATACTTTACTATTGTGTGCGGTGCTGGTGCTAAGTTTCGAAAATGTGTGAAAAATTGCTATAGACCAAAACTCTGGACGAAACCCACATAAGTCTAGAGAACTATTGTAGAACTATAAAAGGACACATAAATGTTGGTTGGAACTGTCGGCAAACTGATACTCTTTTCTTGTGTGCGGTGCTGCCGCTAAGTTTCAAAAATGTGTAAAAAATAACTATAGACCGAAACTGTGGACGAAACCCACACAAATTCGTTAGAACTATTGTAGAACTATAGAAGAACATCTACAAGTTGGCTGGAACTGCCGGCAAACTGATACTTTACTCTAGTGTGCGATGCTAGCGCTAAGTTTCAAAAATGTGTATAAAATAGCTATAGACAGAAACTCTGGGCGAAACCCACCTAATTCGTTAGAACTATTGTAGAACTATAGAAGAACATCTAAAAGTTGGCTGGAACTGCCGGAAAACTGATACTTTTCTCGTGTGCGGTGCTGGCGCTTTTTCAAAAATGTGTAAAAAATAACTACAGACCGAAACTCTGGACGAAACTCACACAAGTCTTTAGAACTATAGAAAGACACATAAAAGTTGGTTTGAACTGCCGGCAAACTGATACTTTATTCTTGTGTGCGGTGCTGCGCTAAGTTTTAAAAATGTGTAAAAAATAGCTATAGACCCAAACTCTGAATGGTACCCATATAAGTCGTTAGAACTATAGTAGAACTATAGAAGAACACCAAAAAATTGGCTGACGCTGCCGGCAATCTGATACTTTACTCTTGTGTGCGGTGCTGGCTCTAAGTTTTAAAAATGTATAGAAAATAACTGTAGACGGAAACTCAGGACAAACCCCACATAAGTCGTTAGAAGTATTGTTGAACAACAGAAGAACGCCAAAATGTTGACTGTAACTGCCAATAAGATACTCTACTCTTGTGTGCGGTGCAGGCGCTAAATTTCAGAGAAGTGTAAAAAATAGTTATAGACCCAAAGATTGGACGAAACCTACATAATTCGGTAGAACTATTGTAGAACTTTAAAAAACACCTAAAAGTTGGCTTGGAACTGCCGGCAAACTGATACTTTACTCTTGTGTACGGTGCTAGCGCTAAGTTTCAAAAATGTGTAAAAAATAGCTATAGACGGAAACTCTGCACAAAACCCAAATAAATCGTTAGAACTATTGTAAAACCATAGAAAGGACACGAAAAAGTTGGCTGGAACTGCCAGTAAACTGATACTTTACTCTAGTGTGCGGTGCTGGCGATAAGTTTCAAAAATGTGTAAAAAAATAGCTATAGACCGAAACTCTGGACAAAATCCACATAAGTCGCTAGAACTATTGTAAAACTATAGAAGAACACCAAAAAGTTGGCTGGAACTGCCGGCAAACTGATACTTTACTCTTGTGTGCGGTGCGGTGCTGCCGGCAAATTTAAGGAATTTTTCTAGTAATAGTTAGAAGTCAGAACTATTCCTAAAATGTATCAGGAACTGTAGAACTTTTCTGGAACTTTAAGATTTTGTTTTTGAAAGCCTTTTTTGAAAAGTTGCGGTGCTACGGGAAGTTAGCACCTCATATTTTCAATTTGCCATTCTTTTAACAAATTTTGCGGAACTATTGATATAACCTATCAGAAACTACAGAACTATTGGGGGTGCCAATAAAACTATTGATAAAATTTGCGATGCTAAAAAATGAGGTGCCAACTTCACACGCATCAGAATGAGAGTAGTTAGGCCATTTCCCAATTAGAAGGACGGTTAACCGGCCAAATAATCGGGTTTAGAAGAGGGACTAGAAGTGATAAAAAAAGGGTGAAACACTAAATTCGAACAAATGAAGTAAAAGAAATAAAAAATATAAAATCTAGCTAATAGGGAGCGAGCAAAGTATGTTACGCAAGCAAATAAGAGCACCGCTACTGATCTGAACCGAAGCCACTCACATAATGCCGTTACGGCTAGGAAACGATTTAATTATAGGGCCAAAAGGCCAGGTTAAGGGAGTGGTGTTGATTCCCGTGATACAACCTTTAAATCGTATCTACTACGATTCTAACAAGAACGCAGGTTAAAAGATTCATCTAAGGTGATCTCAGGAAGACCTAAAATAAAGTCGCCGATCAAAGTAACCTCCAATAAAAAAATCAATAACACCATTCGCATCGGAGAAAGGTGATACGTTCATTTCCCGCAATTATTCAATCACGGAGGGGGGTTTAACAGTTCTGTGGGCAATTGAAAAGTTCCATTCTTATATAGAAGGCACTCACAACACCGTTATCACCGACCACTATCCGCTCATCCGACTGAATAAACTTTAAAATCCATTTGGACGTTTAGCTCACTGGCCACTTCGTCTAGAACAATACAATTTCTTGATTATTCATCGTAAAAGCAAAGATCATGTCGTCCCTTTTGCTCCAATTTTTTTTTATTGTTAGTGCCTAAGTTAACTAAAATAAACTCTGTGCAGAAATTAATCAAAAGCAAAGCGAAGTAACCGTTAACTAAAACAAAGTTGGGGCCAAATTTGCACGAAACAAAATCGGAGCCCCACGTCAGGGCGTCATAATTTATGCTACGTTCCCAAGACGTAGCCGGAAGAAACATAAATACCAGGCTAACTACCAAACGCGGAGAGTGGAGGGATTCACCTAAATTAAAAAAAAAAAAAAAAGACGTCGTCCACGATTATCTACTAACAATAAGAATAAATAAAGAATTCTGTACAAACAAGCAAAAGAAATAAATTAAGCGTTACTATTTCAAAGCAAACAATTATGTGATACGAACAGTTTAGTACTTTAGATACGATGTGTGCATCTCGTATTTTACACAATAAAAAATAATTAGTAAAAAATATACATGTGAGAGCTTTTGTCAAGCATTTTTTTAAAAATTGCCCCTAATACATTTTGTGAAATAAACTAATCAGTAGAAGGGAATTAACGCGTAAGAACTTTTGTCAAACATTTTTAGCAATGGTACATCACACCTGTAAAGCGATAATATCAATTCGCAGCAACAAACAGTAGTCCTACAGTGGTACGTTTCTTATCACGTAACTACACCCAACGCTGATAAGGAATATTCCCTTGATGTACACAAAAGGAAACAAGTGGTATACCTGTATGTGTCGGAATACTTAACTTGCACTCCATCGGGGCTGAATCAGCACCGCGTCGTCACAGTCTTCGAAATCTATTTACCCTGTTACCATAACGGCACTAGCGATCTACAGACAACGGCAGTTGATCTGTGGCAAAGAACAGTTGAACCTACATAAAAAAGAACCAATTTGGCCTCCACCTAAGAGCTAAAAAGAGAATCTGATTAGGATGGGTAAGCGTGGAAAAGCTCACCGATACACGCAAGATACCTCCTACTTGTCAAACAAAAAAAAGGTGTATCGCTCTTGAAGTACTGGGACGAGTAATGTAGAAAATATTTCAACACACAAGCTGAATCAAATTAAAAATTGGTTCAAGTAACACGGGTTTGAACTGCAATCCTGGCGTTATCAAAGCGCGATTAGCATACACGCTATCAAATAATAGTAGGATCCATCATTTCGACAAGTTTTTAGATGGGAAACACAAGAGAACACAATTATACGTTATCGGAATGTTTAACAAATTCACGGATACCTAAAACAAGGTATTGACTATTTAATTTATTGAATAAATTTTCGTTTTAAAAGCAAAATGGATTTGAGTTAAAATTATTTAGAAGCGGGCTTATTTTAAACAGGTACATTATATAGGGTATTGTTGGAGAATTTAAGAATAGAAATGGAATTTATTCGAGCGGGTAATGACAACCAGAGAAAAAAGGGTATTTAATTTATGTTGAAAAATAAACGTAACAAATCCCCCGACCAGCAAAATTAACAGATCGGGGTAGGAAAGCCAAAATTCGGGAATAGGCAGGACCCAAAAAAATTCTCAAACAAAAAAAAGAAAAAAATTCGTTTCAAACTAAATGAACATTCGTTACGGAAACATCAAAAACACAGAAAAAGAAAAAAGAAACCCCCATATTAAGAACATGACCGACCACAACAGATTCTGAATAGAAAAGAAAATAAAAACAGACACCAAACAAAATCCGGCTCGAATGGCCAATAATAGAAAGAAAAGAAAGAAAGCAAAAAAAAAGAAGAAAGGAAGGGAAGACGGGTAATAAGCAATCAAGGAGGACTAAGGTGGAACGGCATCGGCACTGCGGAGTCGTCAAAGGACAGATGTTTCTCAGAAGAAACCGTAAGGTTATCAACCTCAAGAAAGGAAAAGGAACGAGGAAGAAATCAACAGTGCAAACCAAAACAGGATTCAAAGGTCAAGCCTCAAGCAAACAAAGGGATAACAACGAAGAACGAGAAAAAGAGAGGGAGAGCGCTGGTAAAAGGAAACAATGTACTACTAACTGTGGTAACCAAAACCGAAGAAAACGGAAGAAAATTTGTTCAAAACAGTATTTGCCGAAGAAGAGTAGGTTTTGATAGTAGGAGCAAAATGACCCGAATGAGGTATAAAAGAGAAAGAGTGAGAAGCAGAAGAAACTAGGCATCTAGAGGCCAGGGTAGAATTTGAAGGATTATTCGAAAACCTATTAGGAGTAGGATGACAGTGTGGACAGTTGTGGCAAATAACTTATATCCACAACCATAACAGTGGAGTACTTTAGGACGAGTACAACGGATTGAAACATGACCAGGTTTGTCGCAATTAAAGCAAACGACCTGACGAGTAGAAATAGAACTAGGAGGAAGAACGGTAGAAAGTACGGAGGAAGTATCTGATCTACCCGTAGGCGTAGGAGAAACCTTAACAATTCGGTCATGTAAAGTGAAAGTATTTTCCTCAGTAGTAGCAGACTTATAAGCAAAATCCAGGGGTAGGAATTGTGAGTTTAATAAAGTAACAACGTCGTTCCAACATTTGAGAAAAAGCTGATGTGCTCGGAAGAGAAGTAAAGCCTTTCCGGTATATAATTCCGGAGTAAAAAGAAAAAGTTGCTGAGCAGAAATATTACGCGAAACACTGAATTGCTTAATACGAAACAAGAATTCCAGTAGAGAACCTTCACCTGAAAAAAAGACATTCAATTTATCGAGCGGGTATCATTTAGTAGGGGTCATAATATTGGCAGTAGTAGAAGCATCCAATTCTTCATCGAAATCTGAAGAAAGATAAGAAACTTTTTCGGTGACGGTGGCAGCCACATTAAGATTTTGTGGACTGGAAGAAAGTTGTTGACTAAAATCAACAAAATTAACACGCTTGAATTTTCTAACAGTCGCCTCAACATCAGAACGAATGGTTTGTTAAGCGAATAATAATTTATTTCTTGTAAAGGCTTCTTCCTCAGAGCTAACCAATATGAATTTACAACGTCACTGAATGTGTACCCATAAGGAGCATAAACGAGCGAACTTATTATGAGTATCATCTCTAGTAAAACCGTTAGGAGACGGTCCAAGTTCAGTGTTTTATCGCCTCATGATCCTCTGTAAACGTAATTGTATAAGGACTAGGAGTAAAAGACTGATTCATTTCCACTTGAATCGCATTGCGGATAGCTTTACGCAACCCCTCGACTTTAATGTCAGAGTTAAATCCTCAAGAAGATAACTCATATTAGAGTTTGGGTTTTAACAGCCTATTTACATCCAACCCCCTAGTAACCATTGTGGCAAAAGAAATACACACTGTATACCCACACAAAAAATAATGGTAACCGATCCTCATATGAGAAACACCAAAGAGCCGAAAGAAAAACAAAAAGTAAACAATAGGCCGAACGTAAAGGAAGAAAAAACAAGTAGCATCAGGCCGAGAAATGTGGGTAATGTAGCAACCTAGGCACTAACAATAAAAAAAAATCGGAGCAAAAATTAACTAAAACAAACTCGGAGCAGAAATTAACCAAAACTAAATCGAAGTAACCGTTAACTAAAACAAAATTGGGGCCAACGTTACACGAAACAAAATCGGAGCCCCACGCCAGGGTGCCATAATTTATGCTACGTACCTAGACGTAGCCGGAAGAAACGTAAATACCTGGCTAACTACCAAACGCGGAGAGTGAAGGGATTCACCTAAATACAAAAAAAAAAAAAGAAGACGTCGCCCACGATTATCTATTAACAATAAGAATAAATAAAGGATTCTGTACAAACAAGCAAAAGAAATAAATTAAGCGTAACTATTTCAAAACAAACAATTATGTGACACCAACAATTTAGTACTTTAAATACGAAGTGCGCATCCTGTACTTTACACAAAATAAAACTAATCAGTAGAAAATAATCATGTGAAAGCTTTTGTCAAGCGTTTTTGTTAAATTGCACCTAATACCTTTTGTAAAATAAACTAATCAGTAGAAAAGAATTAACGTGTGAGAACTTTTGTCAAACATTTTTAACAATGGTACATCACACCTGTAAAGCGATAATTTCAATTCGCAGCAACAAACAGTAGTCCTACAGTGTCACGTTTTTTATCACGTAACTACACCAAACGCTGATAAGAAATATTCCCTTGATATAGACAAAAGAAAACAAGTGGTATACCTGTATGTGTCGGGATAATTAACTTGCACGCCATCGTGGGTGAATCAAGTACCGCATCGCCACGGTCGTCGGAATCTATTAACCCTGTTACCATAACGGCACTAGCGATTTACAGGCAACGGCAGTTAATTTGTGGCAAAGAACAGTTGGGCCAACATAAAAAACAACCAATTTGGCCTGCAGCTAAGAGCTAAAAAGAGAATCTGAATAGGATGGGTAAGCGCGGAAAAACTCACCGCATCGCTTTTGAAGTACTGGGACGAGTAATGTAGAAAATATATCGAGCACAAGCTGCAGAATCAAATTAAAAATTGGTTCAAATAACACGAGCTTGAACTGCAATTCTCGCGTTATCAAAGCGCGATTAGCAAACTGGAAAACACGTTATCAAATAATAGTGGGATCCATCATTTCGACAATTCTTTAGATGGGAAACACAAGAGGAAACAATTATACGTTATCGGAGTGTTTAACAAATTAACGGATACCTAAAACAAGGTATCGACTATTTAATTTATCGAATAAATTTTCGTTTTAAAAGCAAAATGGATTTGAGTTAAAATGATATTAAAGCGGGCTTATTCTTACAGGTACATTATATAGGTTATTGTTGGAGAATTTAAGAATAGAAATGAAATTTATTCGAGCGGGTAATGACTTAACCAGGGAGAAAAGGCGTATTTAATTTATGTTGAAAAATAAACGTGACAATCATTACAATCAACCCACAAATTAAGCCTAGATTTCGAGCTCTGCTTCATTATAATTTGACGTGCATATTTGTTGTTTGTTCAACAATGAGTGCTATCAGATCCTCAGATAAAAACAACTGGTAGGCATCTATTGGATTTTTAATAACATCAACATCAAAATTCCATTTAGCAAGCTCTGGACATTGTTGCATATCACTTTCAACTTCAACAATTTGATGCCACTTTCCTAGACTCGGCACCACGTTTTGTGACGCCGCCGACGGTTCTTCGAAACCAGAATTACTTTCGGTATCTGTACTATAACTAGAGTGGTCTGAAGTTGAAGGGGTATAATCTTTTTCGCGCACCGAGTCATCTGAATCATAGTCGCATTACACTCAAACTGATTATCAGTATCCGCTGACTGAACATTATCCACTTTGCGTTTTGAGGAACTTAAAATCTCGCGTTTGTGTATTTGACGGTTTTATGTACGTTTCCTGCTTCAATCACTGATTCATTGTTCATTTGCGTTGTTTCACAAACACTTTAAGAAACTACATTTGCATTCTTATTATTTAGAGAACATCGAACCAAAATTAAAATTTTTCTAGAACGGGAAGACATAGTGTACACAGAACAAAGTATTCCAGTTAACTGCGGTTTATTACCACAACGGTCAAGCTCGACCTGCCTTCTGCCGTTTAAAACAATACCGGTCTTGAGGGTGCTGTACCGCACGTTGGTAATAAAATATCGCTCTAGTGTGGTACAGGTCCCGGGAGACCGGTAAACGATGTAGTAGTTCTATTTTTCGCATGTGACAAGAAACCTACAGGTACCTGTAAAAGTGAAAACTATAAAAATATAACAAAGTTGCAGAGGTCGCAAGTTGTGAAAGTTTATGTATATTTTTTTCCGCACAATAGAATAGTTTGATGCCGGTCCCAGGCGACCGGTAACGCAGCCAACCTGTTAACATCTTTTTTTTATTAACATGGTTTAATTTGAAAAATTGACGTAGCTAAAGATCTGTTCCCCTCAGTTTACTCTCCCTTTTCATCTGAAATACCCCGCATTTATGGTTTCGCTTTCGCAGTTTGTACAACCTTTATTTTAATATGTGGTAAGTTAGAAGATCATGGCAGCACAAATTAACAAAATCTCTTAAATTCTTAACAGGTGGTGATTGTTTTATAACATGCAAATCGCCATCTTTAATAAATTATAAGTAAATGGCTTCTCAAGTGAAAAAATCAACAATTTAGGATACCAAGTTTATTTTATGTATAATTATGTATAATTTCAATCATGCATATGGTAAAAACTGCATTAAAAAATAGACATTAACGACCAAGTGCAGTGTTATGCATCGGTGACCATACAACGACGATTGCCGTACAGTTATTTCTTAACACTTAACACTAGTTGGTCTTAATCGCAACTGTTTTAAATGCTAATTTACTTGCTTATCTTTTGTGAAAGTAGAAAACTCGTTTACGATACATTTATTTTAGGTAAGAATGTTGGTAAAACATGACCCGTTCTCAAAAATTATATGTTATAAAATTTCGTACCGATTAGAAAGAAATTAGGGAAAGCAGATGCAAGCGAATTTGAACTCGTAGCAAACACTATGCTACCGATATACGGATATTAGCTACAAATTTAATATCGCACGTGAAAAAAAATTGTTGCAAATATGACTCTTACAATCTCTTTGCGGGTTGTGCATAGGAATCACAGCAATTGCATCATAAATAGCACAATTTTATTTGAACGCAAATAGTGCTGCATAAAATATCAAAATACCTTACGCTATATAAGAAAACTATAACTATGTTGATGGTTTAATACCCAATACATAAAGAACGGATTATATTATAAATATATAACTCACTTCGTTCCTATAGTAGGGGACAAAGAATGCTACTATAGTAAGCCTGCTCAACGGAAAAGGCGATTAAGGGGCGCACTAAGGGGCAGCAGCCCTGCTGACTAAAGGATATTGGAGGAGAGTCAGTTGGTGTCGGGCGATGCTCAATAATTTACAAAGTTGTTGGGGGTTGGCCGTGACAGATACAGCTTTTTGCTAAAATCTTTAAAAACTGCATTGTCGAAAGATATGGAAACCTACCACAATATTTCCCAGGTATGCGTGGCTTAAACCGCGAACTATGTATGATGGAGAGCTCACAAGTACAATTCTTGTCCGGAGGTAAAATACCCCCTCACTCGGATCTTCGAAAGGGAGTACTTGGGGCTCGTCATCGTAATAATTTAAAACAACGGTTCGATTTAGTAATAGGGACTTGGAATGTAAGGGCATTACTTACAGTAGATAAGTTAACGAATTTATTAGTCGAAATGAAAAAAGGAAAGCTGGATATTTTAGGTATTAGTGAGATGAAATGGCCAGATAGTAATGACTTTTGGAAAGATAATTATAACATAATTACAACTTTTTCAACTAATGAACAGCCAGGAGTAGGAATAGTGTTAGGTAAAAGATTAGGACGTAAAGTTAAAGAATACTTACAATTTAGTGATAGAATAATTATGGTTAGATTGAGTACGAAACCCACAGACCCTATTTTAGTACAGGTCTACATACCAACAACTCAGTACGAGGATGAGGATGTAGAAAATGTATACGAAGATATAAATATTATAGTGAGAAAAGTAAAGGGAGATGAGAATTTAATAGCTATGGGCGATTTTAATAGGTCAGTGGGGGAAAGTAGTGAGGGAAATATGGTAGGAAAATTTTGGGTAAGTTAGACGAAATGATAGGGAGAAAGATTAGTTGAGTTTTGTCAGGAACATAGATTAGTAACTGTAAACACCCTATTCGAACAACATGTTAGAAGAAGATATACCTAGAATGCGCCACGTGATAGCGCTAGATACCAAATAGATTATATTTTAATTAAACACAGATTTAGAAACCAAGTTAAAAGCTGTTGTAGTTATCTAGGGGCTGACATAGATAGCGATCATAACTTAGTTAAAATGAAGTGTAATCTAAAATTCCAAAAATTTAGAAAGACCAAAAGAGAGGGATGGGATCTAGGTAAGCTTAATGATAGTGAGGTAAAAAAGAAATATAAACAAGTATTAGATAACAAGATCAAAGAGATAGCTATAGGAGGGAACGTAGAAAATAGATAAAAAGAAATAAAAAAAGCCGTACATGATACAGCAACACAGACAATAGGTGAAAGAATACTGAAGCCAGAAAACCCTGGGTAACAAAAGAGATATTAGATTTAATAGGGATTAGAAGAAAGCTTAAATCTTTTAAAGAATTGAATACCGAAAGTAAGCAAAAATATAATAGAGTTAGAAATAAGATAGTACACGAGTTGCGAAAAAAAGTCTTAACGTATGTTGCGCGATTTGAACCCGGTATCGTCTGACTGATAGCTTCTCTAGGTATGTATAACTCATACATTTTGGATACCGAAGATTTATTTATTTTCGAAAAAATCACTTTTCCCACTTTTCTCAAATATCTACGAAATGTATAAAAAATTTTAAATTCTAAACCGGTCATTGGTTATTCTCTCTATAAATTGCCAACGAATTAATTTTTGTCACTATGCTTCTGGAACTCTCTCCTGCCAGACAAAATGTTACTATATTTCTAGAGACGTTTAGTCACTGACGGTCAATTTCTCCATCGGCATTAGGTGCAGCCCGTCCTTAGAAAGTCCGCTATTGTTAGGTGATAAGGCATTTGAATTTTTCACCCGCCGAATTACATATTTATTTAATGCAATAAGCGATCAATTACAATATGCAAATGTTCGCTTCTTCAAAATTTACCGAAAAAATACGTTCAAGTTTTAAGTACTGAATTTTTGTATCTAATAGTTTGAAGTCTTTTATTATTTAAATTAATGTTCAATTGTCCTAAGTATATTCGGAAATGTATTTTAAATCACTATCAATCTTGGTTCTTTCAATTTCGTTTATTTTTTGCTAAAATTTTTAGAATTGTGAAAGCTATTGGCAATAAGAATTAAACTTTTTTATAATCAGAAACTTTATTTTAATTTCAAAAATTTCTTTTAAAAATGTAGGTATTAAGAGATATTTTTAATTGTACTGTTCATTATCAATTTTATCTATTAGGTGATATACATTTTTAGAATTAAGAAAACCTGTTCGAATAAGAGGCTTCAAACTATTAGTTTAAAAAATTCCGTACTTAAATTTTGAGGAAGTGAACATTTGCATATTGTAATTGATCGCTTATTACATTAAATAAATATGTAGTTCGGCGGGTGAAAAATTCAAATGGCTTATCACCTAACAATAGCGGGCTTTCTAAGGACGGGCTGCACTTAATGCCGATGGAGAAATTGGCCGTCGGTGACTAAACGCTTCTAGAAAAATAGTAACATTTTGTCTGACAGGAGAGAGTTCCAGAAGCATAGTAGACAAAAATTAATTCGTTGGCAATTAATAGAGAGAATAACCAATGACCGGTTTAGAATTCAAAATTTTTTATACATTTCGTAGATATTTGAGAAAAGTGATTTTTTCGAAAAGAGTAAATTTGTGCATGACCTCTCCGAAAATGTCTGTCTACGACTTTGGTTCTGTATGCTGCTTAAAACTGAATTCTGCTATATTTGGTTGTAGCTTGACATAAATTTGACACCCCTAAATCTTGCAGTTATATTACGTGTTCTGTAATACCTTGCAAGTGCATTTGTAAACCTCTTGTAGGAACATCCAGATCCTGTCCTAAAGTCCGTATTATTAGTCACCTCGTTATTAGATAATACTCCTATAATTAAATGAAATATAATTGCACTATTTTAAATAAAAGAAACGCAAGAAAAACATTTCAGCATTGGATCTGCTTAGAATTCTTTTGGTAGTGCAATTCAGAAACGTTGGAGTATGGCAGTGTTTTATGTAAAATAATATAAAATAATAATGTGTCGACTTATAGAAGGTGGTGCAAACTCTAAATTTAGTGGTGCAAGGTGGTGCAAGCTTTCCTCTAACTGGTGCACATATAATTTTTTTGAAATTCGAATGGAGGGGGACTAGCGTCATTCTAGCTCCCCTAGAGAGAAAGCCCTGTATCTAATTTTCTGAACTGGTGCAAGCTCTAAATTTAGTGGTGCAAGGTGGTGCAAGATTTTCTCTAGCTGGTGCACATATCATTTTTTTGAAATTCGAATGGAGGGGGCTAGCGTCATTCTAGCCCTTCTCATAAACAAATTACCGCAATTGTTTTTCCAGCATGGTGCAAGCTATTATTTTGGCGGTGCAAGACTAGTACCTCTGGTGCTCATGCTACATTTCAATAAATCGTTTGGAGAGGGGCCAAGTTGACGGAGCCCCACGGAAATCGAATTCATTGTAACAAACCTTCGAGATTTCAAATAACTGAAATACACGATGCACTTTTACAAGTACACGAAAATTGTAAAGATGCTGTTGCACGACATGAAGCATTTACGTTATCAGAACAAATATGCGAATATTTATTTTTAGTATTAATAGTTATTTGGTATGATCTGTTGTCCCACATAAACATTGTTAGTAAAGCCTTACAGGCCAATTCAACGAATTTAAATAATGCTGTTAATTTATTACAATCTTGTTCTAAATATTTTGAAAATTATCGTTCCAATGGTTTTGAAAGATGCTTGGTAGTCGCGAGAGAGTTAGCTGAATTAGTAGGTACTGAGCCGATCTTTATACTAAATGCATTCGTCGTATAAAGAGACAGCATGATTATGAAGCTATTGATGATGTTGTCCTTGATGCGAAAAAACATTTGAAAATAAATGTATTCGACATATTAGTAGATCAAATTAGGTCTTCTTTGGTAGAACGTTGTGAACAAACCAATGATTTTTTGAATAATTGGGGATTTTTGTGTAATTTGAAAAAATCTAAATATTGATGAATTACACAAATGTTGCATGAATTTACATTTGCGTTTAAAAGATTAAGAAAAATCTGATATTGATGGTACTGAATTAATGAATGAAATTATATCTTTTAAAAACCTAATTCTTGAAAATGATAACAGTACTTAGAGATTCCCAATTTTATAAAAATTAACGACCTATATATAATTATACCAAATTTGTGGATAACTTTAATGAAATTGCTAACAATTCCTGTAACCGTTGCAGCGTGCGAACGTTGGTTCAGTAAATTGAAACTTATTGAAACATATTTAAGACCAACGATGACAAATGAAAGATTAAATAGCTTGTCAATTTTGTCAATAGAAAATGAAGTTGCAAAAAATATAAATATGACCGAAAGTATACAAAAGTTTGCAGATTTAAAACCTAGAAAAAAATATTTTTAAATTATTTTTATGAAACATATTTACTTTTGTTTGTCATTGTTTTTGTACAGTTTTGTATATAATGGTGCTATAGCATCTGTTCACGCGCGGGGGGTCTTATAAACTTATATATCGACTTACCTCCGCGGTTTTTTGTTGTTCTAAGCTGCAGTTCCTATTCCTTCAATTAAGTGGACTGTATGCGAAATTGAGTTTGTGTTACGTTGCACTTGCACTGTGTTTTTTAGGGGTTTAACAAATAAAGTCCGCGGCACTTGACTAACTTACGGTACCAAACAAAAAACCGACGACTGTTCTGCTTCGATATCCATAAGAAAGTGTTTGTTCACTACTCTGTCCAACTTATTCACACATGCACAAGGAATTTTTATGGCAGGATATAAGGGAACAAGGGATGACAGTTTTACAATTAGATTTACAACTACGAATTTGA
Organism: Platerodrilus igneus; assembly: GCA_036346225.1. Lineage (NCBI taxonomy): Eukaryota > Metazoa > Arthropoda > Insecta > Coleoptera > Lycidae > Platerodrilus > Platerodrilus igneus. The sequence goes on along the minus strand of JARFIW010000691.1, from coordinate 416,908 downwards.
AGTAACTTAAAATTAACCACGCAACGTGCGACAAAGAGACCGAACAGCATCACTTCTGCACTTCCGGTGCGTATTGCAAAAAGTCATATCATAACTAGAGCTGCAAAAACTAAACAGAGAACCAACACTTTTATAAAATATTATAATACAAAAATATCAAGAATTGAAAGTATGTATTATATTTTAATAATATCTAATATAATAGCAAAATAGATGTTTGCTAGTTTTACGCATCTTTTTATAGTTTCAAACAATGCAATATTTCAAATAATAATAATAACAATTCCAAATGGCATAAACGCATGTATACATGTATTCTAACATTGTAGAATATGTCGTAATAATTATGGTTAATATAACAAAATTATTAGGATATTTAGTAAAGTTTATTTTATTATGGATGTTGTTTCGATTCGTGGCGTATCCAAGTGTAGCAACTTAATTAGTATGATAAAATTTCCCTAGTGTGATTTTCAAAAGAATTAATTTAATTAACTATGTTATTGAATTTTTGACAAATAGCATTATAAAAATCTTGTGTTTCACACGTATGCAGCAGCAATAGTATAACTTACTTTTTAAAGTTGTCGCTCCTTCGTCGCTCGAACTTCAAATGCGCTGGTTATGCTATTTCACATCCTGCATCACTTGTAAATAAATAGCTACTGAAATATTTTTTAATTAAATAAATTGTTACACAGATCCTTATTGTGCAATTTTGATTTCTTGCCTTTTTTTACTATTTTTTTTTAATTTGTAGTAAATTTGTATATCCTTGTATGAAAGGGCGCCAAATTTTGTTTTGCACGGGGCGCTCAAAACTCTAGAACCGGCCCTGAATTGCCCACAATATTTTCATAAAAACGGATCAACCAAAATATCATGTGTGTAGTATAAAGAATGCAGTTACAATGGGTAACACAAAAACTTTAACCATCTGGTGGAGAATGTGGGTTTTGTAACTAACTTGCATTTTTAATCTATTATTGGCACGGGAGACTTACTTTTGTGCACGATGCTATTTTATGAACTAGTAGACTTTAAATTTCTCTACAAGGATGGCAATAATAACTCATTTTATATAAAAAGTGCAGAATGTGACTTTTGTAACTGGCCCCTTAATTGTTTAAAAATTATATCTATTTTATGATGTTGTAACAATTTTTTCTGACGACTGCAAATCTTTTAAAATTATTCACTAAATACGCTGCATTGTTTATATAAATAAACAGTTATATCTTGCTATATAAATAAATATTTAGATCGGAGCCATTTAGCCCAATCACAAGACACAAATTATCCAATAATACTGGTTTAGTTAATATTAGCAAACGTTGGTCGTTTGAATAGAGTCTTCAATATCAGGCAAATTTAAAGTTGCTTGTGCGCATTGAACAGACCGGTCAGTCTGGCACGACCGCTTGATAAGAAAGCACCATGCAGTGGAACTGGGTCCTCGCCAGTAACCTGTGTCTAGCCGCTTGGCCAAGTGCGAGATGCACTTGAATTAAGGTGTGTTTTAATAATGGCAAGCAGATTAATTTACTGTTAAATAAAACTAAATAATCTTGTTATAACGCTCATACGCTCAACGATAAGTTTTGTAAGAATTCGTTCACACGCTCAACGATAATTTTTGAAAGAATTCGTTCACACGCTCAACGATAATTTTATTAGGAATCGCTCATACACTCAATGCTAAATTTTTAGTAAGAATGCTCTCAAACGTTTAATGATATTTTTTAGTAAGATGGCATTTAAAAGCTCTACGGACTTTTGATAATGAATTGTCTAAATTCGTTAATTTTGATTTCACAAAATTTATAAAACGTGCTTCGAGGATTTTCTAGCATTAATTTTAATTAATCCATTAAAAATTAATCTAAAAGGTTAACAAAGTTTTGGTCTTTGTAATTATCAAGTTTATTATCAGTAACGTAATTGTAATAATGCTTATTCTGGACATTCGGCAAAAATAGGACTGCAAGTTTATAAGTTCAAATACTATATTTGATTCACCAAATTACCGTTAAATTAGCTGTTTTTAAAACAAGTGGAAGAACGTGGAAAATCATGTATTTTGGATAGCCTGTTTTATGGTTGCTTTTGTTTCGATTTGCGAAGATGAGATGCACTTCACGTTCGTATAAATGGTTTCAGTAAAATCCCAGTTTACTACGCAATAAAATGTGAACAATACGTAACGTCATTTGTTCGTCAAAGGATCGTATGCCAGCACATCTGGTTTCGACAATGTAACTATCAGAACGTAGTTCAGAACAACGCTTTGCAAGGTAAACATTTTTTATTACTTTGACATCACGACAGCTGTTTGCTTACCTTGACCCGAGGCAGAACATCGTAAACAACATTGTAACGACCTACGATTCTTGTTTTGCTCTGTAATTATGAAAAACTTTTGTTGTTTAGAATTTATCACATTTTGAATCAAGGATTATGCATGAAATTATTATAAATGAATAAGAATACCTTAATTTAATCCTAGCAAAATATTTCATTTAAATTCAATCAACCTTGAGTACTTATGAAAACTAAAATTATTAGATTTTGAAAATTTTAATATACACTTGTAAACCAAATAACAGATCTAATATTTTGGTCAATTAATTTGGAAAGCCTTGTAAATATGTTTAGTATATTATTGTTATTTTTTAATGCTTAGTAGAGACAGTCACAATTTTCTCATTCTATTACTGTGTTGAGGAAATTAATGTACCTTTGAGATACATATTTTGTACATATAATTTCATTACTTAAAAGGCAATATTTAATTAAAAAATAATCATTTAATTCACTTGAGTTATTATTTTATTTTGAACAAGTGATTTCTAGAATAGGGTAATTAAATCAGGAGGTAAAAAAGCATAAATGCCCTTAACAAATTTAATGTTTTAGATCTGACTTGACTATGGAGCACTAATAGCACTTTCAAGAATTTTAATGCCTAAACTTGTGTTTATAATGGTGTTCAAATAATTGATATTAATAGCCATTCTTTTTTATAGTATAAGGTAACAAGAGTACTTCTCTTGTGTACTTCTTTGCTATATTAATAATATTTATCTTTACAGCTTCTGCTTAGGCAGTAAATACGATATTTCTCTCTAAGGACTTCCAAGTCCCCACTTAGGGCAAACCCGTGTTTAGAAAATTTAAGGACTTGGTGGCGCCCCTCTTGTACCCCTATTTTAGTAATATTAGAGTTGGTAACCATTTCGAATGGACCTGCACCTTGCCGAAGTTCTAAATTACTAGAACAGGTGAAATGGCTTACTTAGATTGGCAGACACCATAGGGGTCGGTATGGTGGTCTAAGACACACTACCGCGATGTGGAAGGCAACGGGAAACCACCACATTATCTCCCAAGTACACAGCGTACTTAAATTGTTACAAACATGATGGCATTCTCTGGGGTAAAAGATTCCGGAGTTAAAATAATCCTCCATTCGGATCTCCGGGAGGGGACTACTTCGGAGGATGCGATCGGAAAGTTAAAAATAAGAGTCGAGAACATTCTGCGAGTCGGAGCGTGGAATGTTAGAAGTATGAAGCAAGTAGGTAAGCTGGAGAACCTAAAAATCGAAATGAATAGGTTATCACTAGACATAATAGGGATCAGCGAAGTTCGGTGGCCAGAGGCGGGGGATTTTTGGAGTGGAGACTTCAGGGTAATTCATACAGGAGCAGAGGAAGGAAATTTGGGTGTGAGGATAGTTATGCGGAAAAAGATAGGATACTGTGTAGAAAATTACTTACAAAGGAACGAAAGAGTTCTCATGGTTAGATTAGAATCTAAACCGGTAAACACAGTAATAATACAAGTATACATGCCCACCTCTAGTTACAGTGACGAAGAGGTAGAAGCCATCTACAAAGATATCGAAGACATATTAAGATACGTAAAAGGACATGAAAATTTAATAATTACGGGGGATTTTAATGCCGTGGTAGGTGAGGGTAGGGAAGGAGCGGTAGTAGGTTTATTTGGTTTAGGCACGAGAAACGACAGGGGAAATAGGCTGGTAGAATTTTGCGACAAGAACAATTTAATCATCACAAACACATTATTTCAACATCATGCTAGAAGACGATATACGTGGAAGATGCCAGGAGATATAGGAAGATATCAAATAGATTACATTCTTGTTAGACAGCGGTTTAGGAATCAAGTGAAAGACTGTAGAAGCTACCCAGAAGCAGATATAGATACTGACCACAACATGGTAATTATGAATGCCGCACTTAAATTTAAAAATCTGAAAAAAAGGAACGGAAAAAGGCACATGGACTTAGAGAAACTAAAAGATAAAGATATTCAAGAAAGATTCGAAAAAAAGTCAAATGAATTGCTCAAAGATATCGGGAAAATATCTGATACTAAGGAAGTAGAAACAGAATGGAATAACATTAAATCCAGCTTCGACATGGCGGCCAGAGATATTCTGGGGTATACACAAAAAGAAAATAAGAAACCATGGATAACAAAGGATATCCTGAATTTAATAGAAGAAAGACGAAAATACAAAAATAAATCAGACAAAACAGGAAAACAGATACAAAGCCATAAAATGGGAAATTATTCGAAAATGCAGGAAAGCTAAAGAACAATGGATTGATGAAAGGTGCAAAGAGGTACAAACAAAGATGGAAATAGGAAAGACAGACGAAGCATACAAATTAATTAGAATGAATTTTAGTGATATAAAACCGTATAGCAAAAATATAAGAGACGCACAAGGACACGTCATCATAGAAAACGTAGAGAAAGTGGAAGGATGGCAAGAATATATAGGGAATTTATATGCAGGAGAGGAACTAACTGCATTACAACAGGAATCAGACATTGAAAATGATGACTTGGGATATCCTATACTTAGAGAAGAGTTTGAATTAGCATTAAAGAGTCTGAAAAATGGTAAGGCGCCGGGTACAGATAAGGTGCAAGCCGAAACTTTAAAAACAGCTGGACAAGCAGTAACAGAACGTCTCTTCCAACTCGTAAGCTATATGTATGAGACAGGCGAGATACCCAAAGATTTCAAACGTAGCATCATAGTAACCACACCAAAAAAGAAAGGTGCTGATAAATGTGAAAATTTTCGAACAAGTTTGACAGCACACGTGTCAAAAATATTAACTAGAATTGTGCAAAGACGAATGGAAAGACGGGCGGAAGAAATACTAGGAGAAGACCAATTTGGGTTTAGGCGAAACAGGGTAACACGGGAGGCTATTTTAGCTCTGAGAGTGATAATGGAGAAAACAATAGAAAAAGGGGAAAGCGTATATATAGGGTTTGTAGATCTGGAAAAAGCATTCGACAATGTAAAATCGAAAAAAATGTTTGAAATACTCAAAAAGATTGGGATGAGTTATAGGGATAGACGAATAGTACATAGCTTATACAAAGAGCAAACAGGAGTAATAGAATTAGAGCAGGAACGTAGAGAAGTAAACATTAGGAAAGGAGTGAGAGAGGGATGTGCCCTATCCCCATTGATTTTTAACTTGTACATAGAAGAGGCAATGAATACTGTCAAATGCAGGAAGACAAAATTAACAAAATTAAAACTAAAGTTTTAGTATGCAAAGATGGGGAAAATAAATCAAAAACAAGAATACAAGTATGTAACACGAACTTACAAGAGGTTAAGGATTTCTGCTACCTAGGAAGCCAAATAACGCAAGACGGAAAAAGCACAAAAGATATAAAACAAAGATTAGCACAAGGTCGTGCTACATTTAACAAGAAAAAGCAACTACTGTGCTCAAAGACCACAAATATAGAAACAAAGAAAAGATTCCTTAAAACATATGTGCGGAGCACAGCACTGTACGGCTGTGAAGCCTGGACAGTAGGAGAAGCGGACAAGAAAAAGATAGAAGCCTTTGAAATGTGGTGCTACAGACGTATGATGAAGATACCATGGACAGACAAAGTTAAGAACGAAGAGGTACTAAAAATGGTAGGGGAAGAAAGAAATATGTGGAAAACGGTAAAAAATAGGAGAGATAGGATGATAGGCCACATACTACGGCATGAAGGAATAGTGCGGTATACCATATTAGAAGCAGAGATAGGAAAAAAGAGAAGAAGAGGCAGACCTAGGTTAGACTACTGCACACAGATAGTAACAGATGTAGGCTGTAGGGGTTTCAGGGAGATGTGTAGGCTAGCCCAGAATAGAAATCAATGGAGGTACGCATCCAACCAATCCCAAGATGGATAAACTAATGACGAAAAGATAACTGTGCTTAAACACGATGATTATTATAAGTAACTACAAGAATTGGTTGGGCAATATTCTCGAATAATGTTAAGTGTGTTAAAGGATTTACTGGAAAACCATTATTTCGACAAATGTCTAAGTGTTAGGGGATCTTGGTAGCCACAGGTTGCTTAACTTCCTTCACTGAATCTCGGTGAAATAGGGCATAAAATTAAAAAACAATAGAAGGGGAACGAGTAAGTGTGTAAGAATTTAAGGGAACTATGTAGGCTAGCTCAGAATATAAATAAGTGCAGGTACGTGTCCAACCAGTTTTGAGACGAAAACCTAATGACGAAAAAATAAGCACAGATAAATCTGATGATTAGTATAAACAACTAGTTGTTGGTTGCAAAATATCTCCAACTAATGTTGGCTGTGCGAAAAGATAAATTGAAAAATATATTAAATCGCTAAATGGTTAAGTGTTGGAGGAACTTGGCAGCCACAGGTTGCTTACCTCCCTTCACAACCACTAAAGGTCGGAGAAATAGGGCACATAACTGTGAAACAATAGAAGGTGATCGAACTGCATCTAGCAAGAAACAACAGCGCCTATGACGAAAGGTAATAAACATAGAACAAGAAGAAAATTGTTGAAAGCATGTGTGTGGAGCAAAGCACAGTATGCCCATGAAATACGGGCAGTCTGAAACGCAGACAGAAAAACGGTAGCAGTCTTTTGAAATGCTGTGCTTCAGATGTATGAGGACGATAGCATGGACAGACAAAGATAATAACAATTAAGTTACGGAAATAGTAGGGGAACAAGGATATCTGGGGAAAAAAAGAAATAGAAGGGCGGAATATGTTCTAAGGCATTTTTAGGGAATAGTATGGGATATATTACAAGCAGAGATAGGAAAAAAGAGGTAGATGTAGACCTAGATGAGATAGTTATGGATGCAAACTGTGCAAATTTCAGGAAATTTGTAGGTTAGTTCAGAATAGGAAACAATGATGGTACGCGTCTAACCAGTTCTAGGACTGAAGACCTAATGATGAGAGTCGGTAAGCAAATAATGTTTTGTCATAAGAACCACGACCACTTCTCATAAGCTCTACCCGAGGAATAGACCTTATATGTGATTTTCCAATGCTCCACCCGAAGGTACTACATTGGCCAGGAAGCGAGTTTCTTTGTACCTGGAAAATTTGAAATTTTGCCGAACCCTTGCTGTTCCAAACAAGGTAGGGATCTTTAACGTGACAACACTCACACACGGGACTTCCATTTTACCTCTCATCCAAACGAGGGTGTATTTTTGTGAAAAATTCGAACCAGGAACCTTGAGCGTAGTAGTCACACACATACCACTACGCCACGGAACGCCCCGAGGAATAGACCCCTAGCATAGTCGGAAGATAGTTGAGATTTCATCATTTTAAGGAGATCCCTTCACCATAAAAGAATCTCAAAGTTAGCCTAAAGGACGTAAAAAAGTTATAATGTAACTTTTGGTAAGGCATTTTAGGATAATCACTTACTTTTAAGGTGGTTAATCACCCCTAAATATAAAATCACAAGATCGCAAACACCCGATATATGTTGAATAAATATGAAAGAAGAAGTTACTCTTAAACAACTATCGGAACACTGACCCACAAGAGCTGACATACATCATTTCCTTCCTGCGTATGTAAGCAATACTAAGCGAAATATTTAGTTTCTTCGCTAATTATCTTTTGATTGCAATCAAGGCAATACGATTTGACCACAGAAACTATGCACCAGCTAGTCATTAACGTTTCAAGCTATTTGATTAAGCATCAGAAATGAATACTAATTAGCAAAAAAAATGTTACGAGGAAGTAAAAGACATCACCAACCTGTTATGTTATTATATTAATGCTTACTGCTACTTTTATTACTTGGAGAAATTACTTGTGTCCGAAATAAATTACTTAATATTGGAGTATATGTCGACTACTAAATCCCACATTAGCTTTCATGAAGTTAAATAATTATCGATATAATGCAATATTACTTTAATCATTTAACACGTCGTAGAAGGATCTCTTTTACCCTACATGCAACTAAAATGAAGAATAATTATTACAATTAAAAGTTGGCTTTGGCTTTGACGAAGATTATTCAACTTGAAATGGTAGAATTGAAGATTACCTAGTTTGTCTCGCTATACTTCCACTAGATTGCCTGCCGTTACTAATTGGTTTATTTTAATACAGAATGCATGAATTATTTAATTATTTATTAAAACTATATTATTAGCGGATGCTAGAACTTTCAAGGAAGAAGGGAAAATGTAAGTGTTCTTCACTCCATGACTGACGATTTAGAAGGGGTCTCGGGGAAAGTACACATGTATATAAAATTGAATTAATCCTTTGGAAAGCATTCAGTCTTTAGTTCTTGCTTGTGTGATCCACATACGGCACTATGAAATTACTGGTAAGTGAGTGCATTATATAATATAAGCGTATTGTGAAAGTGCTACGTAAGTTAAGGATGTTAATGTTTAATGTCGAGTAAGACGAATCACATTTTGTATTTTTTCACTATTCTGGTTTGGTTTTTCGCCCTGGTTGGGTGCTCTTTTTTCTTGTTGGATTGCTGCATAAATCCGTGGCGTTTTTCATATACTTTTATTTATATATTGAAATGAGTATAATCATGTTAATGTTAATGCAAATTTTCACTGCAGTACTTAATAAATGACCGATTTATTAATATGTACATAATAGCAGGCAGAGGTGGATTTACGAATTTGTAGCCCCTAGGCTGGAATATTTTGCCGCCCCTCATCTACAATAATTTTCGCTTTTTGTTTCTACTGCTGGTAAACAATATTTAATATACTCACAAATTAAAATGAATTTACCCTTATATTTCTGACGCTAGAGATGGTAGGTACCGTGCAGGCAACCAAGCGTCGTCTTGCTTAATAATGAAATACAATTTTCACTATACTGAGTATGATGGATGCGTCGGATAAGATGTATGGAAAAATATTGTATTTTTCATATGATTTTAATTTACTCAATTTCATTTTTTATTTTTTTTCTCCCTATAGTAGAGGACAAAGAATACTACCTGCTTATCGTAAAAAGCGATTAAAAGGCGCAGCAAAGGATAGCAGCCTTACTGGCTAAAAGATATTGGAGGGGAGTCGGTTGGTCCCGGGCTATCCACAATAATCTATAAGATTGTTAGGGGTTGGCCGTGACAGATACGGCTTTTTGCTAAAATCCTTAAAAACTGCCTTGTGGAAAGATATGGGAACGTGCCACAACATTATAGGTCTTTCAAAATCTCGTGGGCTGTAAAGATGCGCAATGAAGGAAGCGAGAGGTGTCGTATAAAAAGAAAGAGTAATACAATATAAGTAAAATCTAAAAACATTTAAGTCCGGATGCGTATTCTGAATTAACTCAACTGCTATGCTATGTGGAATGCATAACCAGTAATTTATCAACATAATATAAATTACAAAAGTACAATGTTTGTATGCGGAACCTGTAACTTTTTTGGTGTATTGTTTATTGTTCTTTTTGTGCGTGTCATGTTTCCGTGCGTGTGTGGAAAAAAATAGACAGGCTAAATTTTTTAAAACTCTTGGCAGCCAAAATATTATCCTCTTATTATTTTTTTAAAATGCATATTTCATAGAATCATAAAATTACTACCACAATCCTCAAATTGGCCCGCATTAGATTTAAGACTTTTCTTATTAATTTTCGTCCTTCTGAAATAATTCGCTCGACAGTGTTTAGTCCAACTCCAGTTGCTGTTGCTACTCGTTTTTGTAAATTATTCGTAGGAATGACAGACATTCCATCCTTTTCTTTTCTCATAAACTTTACACACTATAAATAATTTGTCTTCCTTGACTGTGAACTGTTTTTTTGCGGTTACTCATTGTAAAATTAAAAGCTCAGAAGTAACAAAATAATCTGTAAAACCAAACATTGTTCCTCTAACTAAATTGAAACCTTCGTTATACCTACAAATAAAAAACTAGACTGAGTTGCAGTAGTATTGAAAAAACTGGTTGAAGTTGAGTCAAGGTTGAAATCTCATAAATAATAATCAAAAAGAATAAAGTGAACCACAAATTTTAATACGCAACAGCTGAGTTGTAACTGTTTTTAGTACGCACTTTAACGTAAATAACTTAAATTGGTTTCTGCGCAACAGCCCATGAGGTTTTGAAAGACCTCTACCCAGGTATGCGTGGCCTAAAACACGAACTATGTATGATGGAGAGCTCACAACTAAAATTCCAGTACGGAGGTAAAATACCCCCTCGTTCGGATCTTGGGGAGAGGGTACTTGGGGCTCGTCATCGTAAGAATTTAAAACAACGGTTCGATTTAGTGATAGGGACTTGGTTCGTAAGGTCATTACTTAGAGTAGGTAAGATAACGCATTTATTAGTCGAAATGAAAAAAGGAAAGCTAGGGCTCTGTTGGAACTCCATCTAGTTTTAATTATTTGACTTATGTCACCTTTGTATGTTTAGAGTTATAGTTGGGTTACGCCATCTAACTATTTAAAATTGGCTTAAAATAAAAAGTTTGGGGAGTAGGCAGGGTAACAAAAAGGACAAATGGTTTTGGCATTTTGGTGGGTTCTAGAATTTTTTAGTAAAAGAACTTTGTAATAAAACTTATAGAATCTACTCTGGGAACTGATATGAACACGACTTAGTTTTTTAGCATAATCATCATAATCACAATCATCACCATTGTTGTTATACAAAAAAAAAATATATGCTTAAAAAGGTTTCGCCGTTTTATCATCATTCCTTTGATAACATTCTAAAAAACTAAATCTGGTGCTACAAGACACTTGGACTAATTTGGTGGATGGTTTTATATGCTTTGAATTAGAACCTAGTAACTCTGATTGCAACAAACACCACAAAATAAACCAGTGAAAATAAGAACCAGAAAAGTACTTCAAATATGAACAACCCTAATGATTCAGATTGTGTTTGTAATCTGTGTGAATATCCAGAAGAAGGAGATATGGTGCAATGTGAAAAATGTCTCAGCTGGAGTCATTTTGAATGTGCGCATGTTACTAAAGCTATAAAAGACAAGCCGTATGTATGTATAAAATGCGCACCGAAAACAAACAAAAGAGAGTCGTAAATCTAAGCGAGCAAAGGCAAGGGACACAAGCGTGGTTTTGAAGTTATTGCTGATAGTAGAAACCAGAACAGCAGTAACATCGATGAATGTCAAAACGCTCTTACTCAAAATGAAAACCGTGCAAACATTGAGGTGCTCGTTTTGAACAAAGCCAAGGAGCCCACGCTTAGATCCCACCCATCTACTACGAACGCTTCAAGTAAACGCCTAAGTAGTCAACGGCTTCTAGAGGTGCTAGAAGAGGAACGTCGTATGATAGTAGCAACGAGAAAACAGCGTGAAGAAGAAGATAAGTTATACTTCACACAAAAGAAGCTATTGATTAGTCAGATGGATGACGCTTGTAGTACAAACATTTCGGATGTCGGGTCCGTGTCAATTGATATTGAAACAAAAATGCTGATGTTGAAAAATGGGCTAAAGCACATTCGAAAGCAGTAGTAGAAAGCCAAGAAGTACCATTAAGTCCACAGGATGTGAATTCACCTATCAAATCCCGAGTGCCCCAAAGAATATATTACTCAATAAACATCAGACTTTTTAACGTCGGCACCATTGCCGTGGTTAACCGCAAAAATCAGCAAGAGTTTCTTACTAGTGCTCAACGCTGTGCGACAAATGATAATGATACACCTTTCTATAGAGATGTACTTAGACAAACGCCCGATTTGCCAATCTTTGATGGCTCTCCGAATCTATGGCCGATGTTCATTACAAGTTACATGAGGTCAACCACGGCTTTAAAGTTAAGCAACTACGATAACCTATGTCGGTTACAAAATGTCTAAAAGGGGCAGCTTTAAATTTAGTCAAGGGATATCTTACTTATGAAGAATCTGTACCTAAAGCTATTAACGCTTTAAGGATTCGTTTTGCAGACCTGATCAAGTAATCAGCGAGTTAATAGCAAACGTTCAGGCACTCCCTCGAGTAAATTTAGAAAAATTAGATTCACTGTTGGATCTCCATATAGCGGTGCAACACCTCTGTGTTACCATGCAAGCTTGCGGCATGACAAATCATCTAACCAATCCGACATTGTTAAACGAATTGGTACAAAAACTCCCTGGGTCGCTTAAGCTTGAATGGGCTGATTTCAAGTTAAAGCAATATGGGGAATACTCTGAGTTGGAAACTTTATCTACCCTGGATGACTGGTTGATGATACAGGCAGTTAAAGTAGGCACGGTATTACCCAGTAGTCTTGACATATTGTATAAATCCGGAGAAAACTTGAGAAACGTTCCTTTAAAACAAAGGGTAAAGTCTATTCTCACGTTGACAATGGAAATCCATCGATAATGTCTGCCCAACGTATTGGTTCAAAGTGTTGTGTTTGTATTAGCGACGCACACGAAATCGCGGAATGCCCTGCGTTTAAGAAAGCCAACGTTAAGGAACGTTGGGAGATAATTAAAAAGAATGGTTTATGCAGAAAATGCCTTCTTAAACATTTCTGGAAACACTGCAACTCCCAAACGAAATGCAATGTGAACGGTTGTTTATTTAAACATCATCATTTACTTCATGATGATGTAAAACATGTTATCGAACCCATAGCAAACCAGCCAAGAGAACATGAACGTTCGAATACGATTTCCATTCACTCCTTAGTTCCAAGTCGACTGCTTTTTCGTGTAATTCCGGTACGATTGTTTGGACCGCGTACAGTCATAAAAACATTTGCATTTCTGGATGAAGGGTCAACCCGTACACTTTTAGACGAAAAATAGCGCAAGAATTAAATCTCAAAGGACCTATCAGTTCATTTCATTTGAAATGGACCGGAGATATACCAGAGAAGAAAAAATAGTCGTTGTGTGTCGCTAGAAATATCCGGTGATGGCGAAAGTTGTAAGCGGTTCAGAATCTCGAATGTTCGTACTGTGCAAGGATTAAATCTAACTACTCAGTCGTTAAAGTATAAGCCGACTGAAACCCCATATAACCATTTAAGAAATCTTCCAATTGCTAGCTATAAAGATGCAAAGCCGCGCATACTGATTGGTATTGATCACTGGCAACTGGGCTTACCACTGAAGATTAAAGAAGGTCAATGGGGAGAACCAATCGCCACTAAAACGAAGTTAGGTTGGACTATCCTAGGAAACTACGCAGATCAAGTAAATAGTAATCTAAATCATCATTACCATGTCTGTGACTGTGGACTTGAAGACGACTTGCACGACCAAGTAAAACAGTTTTTGCGTTGGAGTCACTCACTACAAAGAGTCCTGTGTTTCATTTGCAATCTGAAGACGATCGGCGAGCAATGAGTATTCTAGCAAAACAACACGCAAAATTAAATTTGGATATGAAGCGGGCTTACTGTGGAAATTCGATTCAATTCAATTGCCGTCTAGTCGCGACATGGCTATGAAGAGATTAATATGCTTGGAAAGAAGATTGGCTAAGGATCCCGTTTTAGCGGAGAATATTAAGACTCAAATGCAAGCTTACTTAGATAAGGGTTATACTAAAAGCTTACAGATCAGGAAGCTGCTAAACTTGAGGACAGAACATGGTATTTACCAATATTTCCCGTTTTCAACCCGAATAAGCCCAACAAAGTTCGGATTGTGTGGGATGCTGCGGCAGTGGCTAATGGAACCTCTTTAAACGAAATGTTGTTGAAAGGTCCCGATATGTTGTGTTCTTTAATCAACGTACTCTTTCGCTTTAGAGAAAGCGTTTCGCCCTATCAGGCGATATCAAAGAAATGTATCATCAGGTGGCTATACGTGAAAGCGACCAACAAAGCCAAAGATTCCTTTGGCGGAATTCTCCAAACGATGAACCGATCACATACGTCATGAGGGTAATGACTTTTGGGGCTGCATGTTCCCCACGGTCGCTCAATATGTGAAGAATATTAATGCTTTACGGTTCGGAGGATCAAATGCAAAAGCAGTGAATTCTATTGTTGAAAATCACTATGTAGACGACTGGCTTGAGAGTTTTGATTCAGAAGAGGAAGCTCTGCAGATCGCAAACGACGTAATTGAGATACATAAAGAAGCCAAGTTCATTATACGAAACTTTATTTCAAATTCAAAATTGATTACCTCCCAGCTGAATTTGGAGGACGACAACACTAGTCAACTAAAGAATTTAAACGGCAACGATGGATTTGCTGGTTCTAAAGTTTTAGGTATGTGGTGGAGCACTATGGACGACCAATTTTACTACAACCTCAACTTTGGTCGATTAGACAAGGAAGTAGTAGCAGGAGTCCGAAAGCCCACTATGCGGGAAGTTTTGAGAACGCTTATGATGGTTTTTGATCCCTTGGGTTTCCTGTCCTCCCTGTTGATTGGTCTTAAAATTCTCTTGCAAGACACTTGGCGCTCTGAAATAGGTTGGGACCAGTTAGTTACGGACTCTCAATTTACCGACTGGGTTAAATGGATTAAAATACTTCCTAAGATAGGAGAAATTAAGATTTCGAGATGCTATTTTTCGTATGATTATAAGACTCTCCAATTACATGTGTTTACAGATGCCAGTGAGTTAGCGTACGCGGCGGTAGCGTACTTTAGATATGAAGCGTCAATAGCTGTCTGCTGTTCATTAGTAGCAGCAAAGTCAAAAGTAGCTCCTCTTCGTCCAGTATCGATCCCTAGGCTTGAATTACAAGCTGCTGTTCTTGGAGCTAGATTAGCAAATACCATTATATCAGGTCATAATATTGTACCTGAAGAAGTTTTCTTTTGGACCGACTCGTCAAATGTTCTTGCTTGGCTGCGTTCAGATGCAAGGAAATATAAACAGTTTGTGGCTCTTCGCATAGCTGAGATCCTAGAAACCACAACCCTTGCAAATTGGCGGTGGGTTCCATCCGCTCACAACGTAGCAGACGATGCAACCAAATGGAAATCACAATCGCAGATATCCTCTACTAGCAGATGGTTTGTTGGACCTCAGTTTTTACATCTTCCCGA
Source organism: Platerodrilus igneus (assembly GCA_036346225.1). Taxonomy (NCBI): domain Eukaryota; kingdom Metazoa; phylum Arthropoda; class Insecta; order Coleoptera; family Lycidae; genus Platerodrilus; species Platerodrilus igneus. Next base: position 401,557 of record JARFIW010000691.1, on the reverse strand, counting down.
GAGTAAATGGTTTACAAGAAACAAGGAGGAAAATATGAAAACTGAAAACGACCTAAAGTTACAACTATTCCACAGTGACGTAACACCTAACTTATTAGAAAAATTTATAAACAAATGTTCTCAATGGAGGAAGGCGTATCGAACTATGGGTTGGATAGTGCGAATACTATACAACTTTAAAAATAAATCTAAAAGATCGGGTGTACTTTTACCAACTGAAATACGCCAAGCAAAAGAAGTTATGTACCGACAAGCACAGTTGAACAGTTATCGGGAAGAGATAAATCAGTTACAAAACCATCCTGACATACCATTGGAGAAAAGCAGCCTCTTGTATCAGTTGTCTCCATTTTTAGATGAGAAAGGCGTTCTTCGGATGAGAGGACGCACGTCAAGAGCAATTGGAATCTCGTTTGATGTAAAAAATCCAATAATATTACCAAGGTCCCATAAAGTAACCGAGTTGATCGTTATGCATTACGATGAGAAGTATTTACATGCGAATCACGAAACAGTGGTGAACGAGCTCAGACAATTGTATGTAATTTCACGTTTGCGTGTAGTTTTGAACTCTATACGGACACGTTGTCAGTTTTGCAAAATCTACACGCACATCCTAATCCACCCCAGATGTCTGACCTCCCTCAGGCTAGATTAGGTGCATATTCAAGACCGTTCTCCTATACTGGAATAGATTACTTTGGACCACTGGAAGTAGTAGTAGGGCGTCGTGTAGAGAAGAGATGGGTGTGTATGTTTACTTGTCTTACAGTACGAGCCATACATATTGAACTTGCACACTCTTTAAGCAAGGATTCGTGTATGATGTGTATTCGGAACTTCATTTCTCGACGCGGTATGCCCATTGAGCTTCATACAGACAATGGAACGAATTTCATAGGCGTAAAAATGAGTTGAAAAACTAATTGATCAAATTCCATTGGATGAAATTCAAGCGCACTTTGAGAATATAACTTGGAAGTTAAATCCACCCGCAGCTCCCCATATGGGAGGGAGTTGGGAGAGATTAGTTAGATCGGTAAAGTGTTGTCTTGAACGTATGATGCCTACTAAGCGACCTGACGACGAGAATCTACGTTGCTATTTATTAGAAGTCGAAAGTATTATAAACTCTAGACCACTTACATACCTGCCTATTAGTGCTGATGAACCAGAAGCACTTACACCTAATCATTTCCTTTTGGGATCATCAGGAGGAATAAAACCGCTTGAAGAGGTGCACGAGTCTGACGTAATAGCGATGCGTCGAAATTACAAGTTGCCACAGCAAATGGCACTTCATTTTTGGAAGCGCTGGTTACACGAATATATGCCGACCTTAGCACGAAGAACAAAGTGGTTTCAGAAGGTGAAGCCAATTGAAGTAGGGGACGTTGTGGTAATTGTTGAAGAGACAAAGCGAAACTCTTGGGTAAAAGGAGTTGTAGTGGAAGTGCACAGAGGAAGACACTCCGACCAAGTCAGACAAGTGGTGGTTAAAACTATCAACGGGACATATACGCGTCCTGCTACGAAAGTAGCTGTTCTGGATGTCGTGTAACAATGTGTGGCTAAGCAGAAACAGCTTGTTTGTTTCAATTGTTTCTACTTACCAGGGGGGAGAATGTTGGAACTCCATCTAGTTTTAATTATTTGACTTATGTCACCTTTGTATGTTTAGAGTTATAGTTGGGTTACGCCATCTAACTATTTAAAATTGGCTTAAAATAAAAAGTTTGGGGAGTAGGCAGGGTAACAAAAAGGACAAATGGTTTTGGCATTTTGGTGGGTTCTAGAATTTTTTAGTAAAAGAACTTTGTAATAAAACTTATAGAATCTACTCTGGGAACTGATATGAACACGACTTAGTTTTTTAGCATAATCATCATAATCACAATCATCACCATTGTTGTTATACAAAAAAAAAAAAATATATGCTTAAAAAGGTTTCGCCGTTTTATCATCATTCCTTTGATAACAGGCTCCGTCAACTTGGCCCCTCTCCAAACGATTTATTGAAATGTAGCATATGCACCAGAGAGTACTAGTCTTGCACCACCTTGCAGCACCCAAATAATAGCTTGCACCATGCTGGAAAAACAATTGCGGTAATTTGTTTATAAGGAGGCTAGAATGACGCTAGTCCCTCTCCATACGAAATTCAAAAAAATGATGTGCACCAGTTAGAGAAAAGCTTACACAACCTTGCACCACTAAATTTAGAGCGTGCACCAGTTCATAAAATTAGATACAGGGTCTTTTTGGAGGGGACTAGAATGACGCTAGCCCCCTCCATTCGAATTTCATAAAAATGTGTGTAGCAGTTAGAGGAAAGCTTGCACAACCTTGCACCACTAAATTTAGAGCATGCACCACCTTCAATAAGTCGTCACATTATTATTTTATATTATATTACATAAAACACTGCCATACTCTAACGTTTCTGAATTGCACTACCAAAAGAATTATAAGCAGATCCAACGCTGAAATGTGTTTCTTGCGTTTCTTTTATTTAAAATAGTGCAATTATATTTCATTTAATTATAGAAGTATTATCTAATAACGAGGTGACTAATAATACGGACTTTAGGACAGGATCAGGACGTTTCTACAAGAGGCTTACAAATGCACTTGCAAGGTATTACACAACACGCAATATACCTGCATGGTTTGACATCCACGAAACAGCACTACCTCCGCAAAGAGACACGTAACCATTAGTCGAACGTATGGTTTTACTGTCTCCTGCAAAATCTGCATCGCTGTAGTTACTCGAACCACTTTCCTTACCAGAATAAAATAGACCAAACTCCATTGTTCCACGTAAATAACAAAGAATATGCTTAACTGCAATCCAGTCAGATTCAGTAGCAGAATCCATTGCTCGAGCAGCATTTGCAAAAGAAAATGCAATGTCTGGACGCGTAGCGCACGCCAAGTATAACAAAGATCATATTACTTTCCGATACAGAGCATTACTCTTAATGGGCAACTCGTTATTTCAGACATTAGCTTCAGTTGGAGTTTTTACTGACCTTGCTTCAAGCATCCCATAAGTATGTAAAATTTTCTTGGCATATTCTTGCTGGTTTACAAATATACCATTCTGATCTGATTTAATTTGAATTTCTAAGTACATATTTGGTGCGCTGTCAACTGTAGTTTGAAATTCATTTCGCAGTTCTTTAAAAAAATTATCAACAGCATCTTGAGATGATCCAGCAACTAATCCATCATCTACATACAGTGTAACTAACAATTTAACACCATCAGAACTTCGTGCATAAATACACGAATCTGCAAAACTTTGAAGAAAACCAACATCTTTCATGAACGTACAAAAACGATTATTCCAGTATCGTTGAGGTTGCTTTAAACCATTTAACGACTTTTCAAGCGACAAACACGGCCGCTACCATCATCAAAACCAATCGGCTGTGTCATGAATATTTCAGAATCAACAGAACCGTTTAAGAAAGCCGTTCTGATGTAAAATTGTCCAAGTATCAATCCTTCTGAAGCAGCAATTGCAAGAACAATACGAATGGCATCGAAACATGTAACTGGACTAAACGTTTCATCATATTCTAAACCTTGTCTCTGAAAATTGTCACGTGCAACGAGTCTTGCTTGATTACGGTCAATTTCACCATTATCTTTGTACTTAATACGTAACACCCGTCTATTGTCAATCGTATGTTTACCACCTGAAGGCCAAAGTAAATCCCATGTGTTAACTCCATTAAGTGCTTTAATTTCATCTTCCATAGCAGTTAACCATTTATTTTTATCAACAGAGACCATTGCCTGATCGAAATTCTGCGGACATTCATTTTCTGATTGATCCATGTCTAACATACACGCCACTATGCTACTTGACGACGGGCGACATGGAAGGTTACTAGCCTGAAACTCATTATTTATAAATCTTTCTGGAATACATGTGCGGCGACTCAAACGACTAGCAATTGAGTCTACAGATCTTGATTGAAAAGACTACTTTGCTTCTGAAGTGGTACATAAAATTTCTGGTTTAAAGTCCACATGGCGTGACATATATGCGATTCCATTCAGCTACCCAAACTTTATATCCATCTTTATCATTTACGTACCCTACAAAATGTCCGAGAAGTGCTATGTTATTAAATTTTCTACGGAAATTTTTAGGGATATGTACATAACATTCTGTATCAAAAATGCGCAAGTATTCCAAATTGTCAAAAACGACCCCACTCCATAAATCATACGGCTTTTTTTTGGTAAACGAATTTTTCCAGTACGGTTAATAATAAAAGCTGCAATATCACACGCATGAATCCAAAATTTTTGTCCTAATCCACTTACAGAAAACATGGAACGTGCTAATTCCACTACATGACAGTTGGATTCGTCTGAAACACCTTTTTGTTGCGGAGTATATGGACAGCCAATTAAAAATTCAATTCCATAGTCACATAGAAACCCTTTGACTTCTAAAGAATCAAATTCACGGCCTGCATCAGAACGAAATCTTTTTACTACATGTCCCATTCTTGCACATTTGAAAAGGAAATCTTTCAGTGATCTAAATACTTGGGATTTGTGCTTCAGTGGTACAACTCGAATAAACTGTGAAAAGTCTTCTTTAAATACTACGTAATACTGAAAACCATCCATTGAACGTTCAATAGGTCCCACTACATCAAAATGAATAAGTTCTGCAATTTCTGTACTTCTAGCAAAACGGGTCTAGATTTAAATGGCTTCAAATGCGATTTACCTAAAATACATCCATCATAAAATAATTGGGTGTCGTTAAACTTAAATTTCTTTCCATAGCGAGCCAATATTTCCTGAACATGACGTTTATCTTGATGCGCCAATCTTTTATGATACGCTTGTAATTGATCAGCTTTTGAAGCAAGATTTACCTCTGACTTTAAAATCCTAATGTCCATAACATACAGACGGTTTTAAATATGACCTTTGGCTATTGTTGCCCCATTCCTCTTAATAGTAACACAACGAACTAAAGGTGGAAATGTGGCCTTTATTTGCAGCTTGACGAATAGATAAAAGGTTTACAATCTGGCACATACTAAACATCTGTCAGTGCGACTGTCATTCCAACATTCTACATTTACAGAACTTGAACCATAGCCATAAATTACGTCATGCCCTGCAGTAGTAATTTAAATAGGCGTACCAAATTTTGTGTACGTTTCAAAATGTTGCTTGTTAGCTGTCATGTGGTGCGTAGTGCCAGAATCAGCAATTCAGCTTTCAGTAGAAATGTACTGCGAAGATGTACTTAAAGCAAAGGCAATCAGTGATTCATTACCAGTGCTTTCTTTTATATCTCTCGCAGTCGGTTTGCTTAATTCAGAACTTGTAGTGCCATTTCTTTTATTACAGTTATTACCTGAGCTTCTCTGTTTTGCTTCTTTCCGCTTTGAACAATTTGCAATAAAATGATCTTGTCGATGACAGTAACATTTCCGTTTGGCATTCTGCCTTTGCTGAGCATTTTTCGGAATTGACGGTTTTGTGGCATCTTTTGATAGAAAAACGTTTCCAGTTGAACTAGCATTATTTTGATGACGTTCAATATTGCGCAAGTTTTGTATAGACTTTTATGGATTCTTCTTAATCTTCTTTGGGAATTAAACCACTCATAGTTTTTTAATTCATCTTTATTTACGTTTCGATCCATGACCTAGGATCGTTGTCAAAATAATTTAATTTCCAAAGAAGATTAAGAAGAATACTAAACAAACCACAACTTACAGGGAGTATTGACTTTTATGGACTTTGAATACCATGTTGGCCGAAAAAATTGATACTGCGGGCCCGCTGCTATTAAAATGCGATAATGTAATAACAATTCCCACGTATTTCCTTTGTAATTTTGCAATTCTCGCTGTAGTTCAGAGCATACATTTGACAGATTTGATGCATGCGTAGCGATATCCATAGCCATATTTCTTTCAGTGCTAAAAAACTCATCACAAAGGGAATGCAGTCTTTGAACGCTAGACTGTTCATAAATACCAACTAGAGTGTCTCACATGTCTTTTGCTTTCTCCATACGACGAATGTAGACAGCAACTTCAGGAGGAACACACATGGAAATCATCATACACGCTTTTGTGTTGCCTTTTGTCTATTCACATCCCAATTTTTCATTGTCGGTGTTATCTGCTGGACAAGAAGTGACACCGCTTACAATGTCACCCATTTCATGATGCTTAAACTGAAAATTCATTTGCCACTTCCAATCGGCCCAATTTTCTTCACCTTTTAATTTCAACATGTGAGTATAAACATTACTTCTCTCGAACTTATTTTCCACAAACGAGTTCCTTACAAATATCGACTGTTGTCCCAGGTGGTGGAACTCAAAATTAGCCCAAAAAAATAGCAATCAAATTGAACACTTTTCTATTACTAAACTTTCACAGTTATAGCTACTAGGACGGCCCATAACCAAAGAAAGATAAAGTGTATTTTGGCTAATAAAATCGATATACAGAGAAAAATGTAATACTTGCTATTATATTAATAAAAAGTACAACAACAACAGTTTTTGTTTTTTTGACAGATACCTTTTATCTGCTACTAGATTACCTAGTACAACATGTACAATCTAGAATGCCGGGTACATAGAAGTACAAATGTACAGAGTGGTTTTCTCACCCCCTACAGTCAATTTAACATATTTATACATAGTAAGTTTCAATTTTAATTCTATTTGTTACACCATTAATAGTTTGCTGTTTACCTCTAGACTTAAAAGTGTTACCAGTATAGGTAACGAAACATGTCGTTTGTTTAAATAAAAAATTGTGGGAAAGCATTAAAAATTTATTTACTTAATCCCACTTTGAGAAGAAACGACAGAATTTCATTTCAATTTAGCTATCTATCCGGTAGCCGGTAATTATCGGGTACCGGATAATTATCGGCTAACGGGTAGAATTCGGGTATTAATTTTAGGTACGCGGATATAAACATTATCGGGCATCTTAATTTCTAATACAAACTTTACCAACATTTTCTGCTTAGAGGAAGCAAAAGGCCCGTATGTGGAAACCGCGACACCTCACTTACTATAAGACAAGCTATATTTAATTGTATTTAAGTACGCAAGTCATTGAGAAGTTACGCAACACCATAGAGCAATGTATATAGCAACCGAAAATAATATAAACAAATTGTTAACATTTTTAAAAGAAATACGTTTCTATAAACTAATATAGAACACTCGCAAATAAGAAAGTAATTACTACAGTTTTCTAAATGTGACTCAGCACTACTTGTGTCTAGCTATTGCTCTCAGTAGTCGAAGCTTAAAATTAATTAAAAACAAACAATACATAATTACTGAAAATTAACATGTGGTATTAATTGTAAAAAGTGTTAAATTATGGTAATGTGTTGCCTAATTTATATTAAAAAAAAATGTAAATTAAAGTTTTTGTTGTGTACTGTAATATTAATGCCAATGCAACTTTTGTAAAGTACAGTTTTTGTTTAAAATACGTCATGTATTTAATGCAACAAGCATATCCAATCTGAAGATCACGGTACTTTCCCCACATTACATCGAATCTTTAAATCATTATACTGAATTGTTCACGTTTATTTCTTACTTAATAAAATAATTGCATGAAGTAATACAAGATCTATGGAAGATAAAAGATCATTGCTAAATATTTTGCATTAAAAATAATTCTTTAATAATAAAGATGGCCAGATATGTATAAAAAATACAAAAGAATAATACGTAATACAAATTACTTAAAATTATTTATTTGAGTACTTACAAACTTCATGTCATTTGATACTACACGGATTTTCTAAGGTTTTATTTCAATTTGTTACGTTTATTTTCGACGATAGATTCAAATACGTCCTTTTTGTAGTAATTCGTTTTTTATTCCCCTAGCTTCTGTTTCTATTTAAAACCTCATCCTGTATATTTATCTCGTTACAATAGTGCGCGCAATCATATCATTTCTTTCAAATCTATTCATTTTAAAACGAAAATTTATTCAATAAATTAAATAGTCAATACCTTGTTTTAGGTATCCGTTAATTTGTTAAACATTCTGATAACGGATAATTGCTTTCTCTTGTGTTTCCTATTTAAAGACTTGTCGAAATAATAGATCCTACTATTATGTGATACCACATCTTCCAGTTTGCTAATTGCGCTTTTGATAATGCGAGGATTGCAGTTCGAACTCGTGTTATTTGAACCAATTTTCAATTTGATTCTGCAGCTTGTGCGTTGAAATATTTTTTATATTACTCGTCCCAGTGCTTCAAAAGCAATGCACGTTTTTTTGTTCGACAAGTAGCAGGTATCTTGCGTGTATTGCTCTTAGCTGGAGGCCAAATGGGTTCTTTCTTTATGTAGGTTCAACTGTTCGTTGACGTAGACCAACTGCTTTTGTTTGTAGATTGCTCCTGCAGTTACGGTGGCAGGGCAAATGGATTCTGACTACCGTGGCGTTGCTATGCTAACTCACCCTTCGACGGCTTGCAAGATAAGCATCCCGACGCATAGAGGTATATGACTCGTTTTCTTTTATGCAAATCGAGGATAATTATTTATCAGCGGTTGATGTTGTGAAACCAGTTCACGATACATGTTTAAAAGCTAGCTTCGCTAGTGCTTCTGGTTATATTTCTTTAATTCTTACTACAACTTGGTCTACATTTAATACTTTAATTTAACACACTTGCTATGGAGAAAACCTACATTTAATACTTTAATCTAACACACGTGCTATTGAGAAAATCTACATTAATTACTTTAATTTAACACACTTGCTATTGAAAAAATCTAAGCATTACTTTTGTTCCAATGAGTTTTATTACACGTTAGCTGCGAAGTGCGCACTTCGTGGATCCATCATAAAATTGGTCCTTTACAATATAACTTAAATTTAATTTTTTTTTGTCCACGTGAATCAAGATATTTTAATTTATTTTTATTGCTAATAGATAATCGTGGGCGGCGTGCTTTTTTTTTGTTCTTTTGGTATGTAGGTGAATCCCTCCCACTCTCCGCGTTAAGTAGTTAGCCTGGTATTTACGTTTCCTCAGGTTACGTCTAGGTACCTAGCAAATTGCAATTGGAAATGAATAAAAAAATAGAAAAAATTATGTTCCAAATTAAGAATTTCAAATAACTTACTAATTAATGTGGAGTACAAGTTCATTACTGTATTATGCTTTCTGACAATTAAACAATTATTTTGAAATGGTGTGAGAGTTTGTGTGTGTGTGTGTGTGTTAAAAGTATGGGTTCGCGGCAGGCAATATTGCCTACGACATAGCTCATTACTTGCACGAAAAATAACATCAACGTACGTCTGTTCTCAGCTAGGGCAGAAAGCATGTTCAATTATCATTGGGTCTAACTAGAATTAAATTAAAATACTAAAACTGAATAATACTCACAACAATAATAAGAGTAACATAATAACAATAATAATGATAATAATAATAATAATCCCTCAGGGACTTGTCCCCCCCCCCAAACAAGTAAAAGCATGACAAACGCAAGGAATCTGAGCTCAGCTGTCTATTGTTCCTTCTTTACCTTTCATCAACATTTAACCTATCGAGCCAATCCTATCATCTCCCCCCTCTTCATTTCAAAAGAAAAACCCTCTAACCAAGCTATAAAGCAATCCGTTTCGAAAACAGAACGATGTCATAAACTAATGCCTGTAGGGCATCAGACGACATCTTACAGTAATTAGCCTTACCTGGGTAATACGGCTCTGTTTAGGCAGACTCACCCTACCACATACTCATGAGACGCGATGAAATTCAATACAAAGGAAACAAAGAAACAAACACTACAAGCACTAACTAAAACACTCAGAAGATACCACAAATGTAATAACAAGAAAGAACAAAACAAAACATTCACTCAAAATCAAAGAAAATTCTATTAACTATAGATAAAACCGAAACCACAACAAACAACCCGCCAAACATAACAAACACCGAACACTTTTCAAACAATCTATGATACAACCCAATTCAGCACAACAAGCACGCACAATGAATCCATACAGAAACAAACTAATACAACACAATAAAAAAAGCAAGAAATAACGATCAGGAAAAGGTTAGACAAACCATTACCAAATCACACAACTGAAGAGCACCTGGAAAATACAAAATAGCAAACTTTTTACTAAAAAAATTCACCATGACACACATGCCGAGCAAAATTATTCAACAAATATATCACACAACCACATAACACCATACACATTAACTAGCGGAATACCATATCTCAAACCAATAGTCAAGAAAGATACAGAAAACCCAACGAAATATCGTCTCCTAACTTGCGTAGCAACAATATATAAAATACTAACATCCATAATAACACAAAATCTGGTCACACATGCAACACAAGATCAACATAATACAGGAAGAACAAAAAGGCTGCAACGTTAGGATGTAAAGAGCAATTGATAATACAGACAGAAATAACACATCACGCTAAAATTAGAAAAAGAGCTTTACACTATGCATGCATAAACTATCAAAAATCATACAACAGCATACCGCACTTTTGACTAACACACATATCACAAATATACAAAGCAAACACAATACTGATAAAATTCCTAGATACAATAATAAAAAACTGGTACACAACACTAATCATAAAAACAAACACAGGTAACGTAAAAACGAGATCAATGGGGATCAGAAAAGGCATACGTATACAAATCGATCTAATATTTGCGAGAATGTACTGTAGTCCAAGTTCTGGCACAGTTTAAGAACCAAAATATTTCCAAAACTTTTAAGATAATCTTAAAATTTCCAAAATTGCCAAAATTCTCCAAAATTCTCCAAACTCTACGAGTCTAAGTTAAGATAATTCATGTTCTTGCGTTAAATTAAATAGTTTTATATTTCACTATAAAAAACTTTCTGGTTCATTTTAAATTTATTTCCTTTATTTTACTTATATTTCAAAATGGCGTGCTAATGATTTATTTCACTTGAGTCACAGAACAAAACATAGAAATTTCACAGAATAATCCCCCTATTTGAATACACAGAATAACCAAATTTTTGCGTTTTCATTTGAATTCAAATATCCCAAAAATTATCAATTATTTGTATGTACACTTATTATTACCAACTATTATTCATATTTATCAACTTTTATTCATACTTATATCAACTACTATTTACACCTATTCACTACTTGAACCTAACTCTCTTCGTAATCCTGAAAGCTATTCTTCTAACATATTTTGCGACCTTAACTTTTACTGTTTCTTCTATCTCTATCACTATTTCTACACCTACTTCACGGAATAATAAATAATCATTGACTTAACTCTACTATATTGGATTCAGACAAACCATACGGTACTACTTGAAAATTATAAACTTTTTCCTCTACAGAAAATCCCATGTAACTTCTAGAATTTTTATGTAACGGAATCAACCAGAAAAAGCTCCTCAAATCAAGCTTACTGAAAATACGTTTGCCACTTAGCCTCGTTAAAAGTGTGTCCATGGATGGTGGACGATGAAATTGCGGTTTAGTCCGTTGAGTAATTTTTCTCGCATCTAAACACAAACGAAGGTTATTATCTTTCTTATGACTACAACCAACGGGTTCAGAACATGTGTATTTGAAAATTTGATCATGCCATCACTCAACATTTTTGTTAATTCAAGATTTACTTGCTCCCTATATGCTGCAGGTATCGGATATATTTTTGAATTAAAAGGTTTAGAATTATCTACTTCCAAAACGTGCTCATATCCTAGCACTGTGCTCGCTTCTACCCCTACTAACTCCAAATGTTTCTTTAACAATGCTTGAACTTTTTCTAACTTCTCCTCTGGATATTTAACAGTATCAAATTCTCTAACCTCCCCCTCATCTAACTCTATTAAATTAACACTTAAACCATGTCATCTTCTGTGACATCATAACTATTCTCTCAGGGCAATACCATATCTCTAACTTTTACTAATCTCTTCTTCATATCAATTATTAAACCTACCTTCATCATATAATCCATACCTAAGATACTTTTAAATTTAGGTTCAGGAACAATAACAAATTCGTGTTCACAGCTTAACGAATCTATTTCTATCTTTAACACCACAACGCTATTCATTACAGCAAACCTCCTTTTATTTGCAGCTACTAAATAGCTCCTTTTAATTGGCATAATCCTATCAAAAATTTCTCCATTAATGTGTCTAACGAATTCCTCCAATACTAAACTCGCCTCTGCTCCTGAATCGAGCAACCAACCTATACTATGATTTAAAATTTTTACTTCAATAATCGGCAAACAAATTTTCTCTACTACTCCTGGTTCTACCTCCACCTCAATAGTCATAAATTCCCGCGGATGTTCATATTTACATATTTTAACTTCTAGTTGTTTGTTTTTTCTTAAAAATCCTGCCTTCCCCTTGTTTCGCTATTTGATCCTGCCTGTCTCTCTACTACCTTAGCATACGTGTTTCTCGTAACCTCCGGTCCATCTCTAACTTCGCTGTCATTAGCCCTTACAACCGTTTGTGCTCTAGTCATCTCCAGTGAGCTATTTTGACGCTGTACTTACGGTTTTTGACTCGTACCTTTTGTACCACTACTACTTCTATACAAATTACTCATTTGCTCCTAATTATTCCTAAAATTGTGGTTGAAATTCATCCCTCGTCTATTATTAAAGTTCTCCCCCCTATGCTCAAATCTAACCTGGTTTACTTCTGTTCCTATTTTCTCTAGGCCTCCCCGTACTTACATCACCATACCTTTGTAGGTATTCCAGGAATGTCTCCCGTTCAATAATATTCTGCAATGCCACATCTTGCCTAACCTCTTCTTCGAACAAGTCTATATATGATTCTATGCCTTGTCCTACTAAGTTGTACCATGCCTCAGCATTGTCCTTTAATAATGCCTTTACAATGTTTAACTTGGCCTGCTCATCATGTAAATTACTAACTAACGTCCTAACACTATTAATGAATATTCGAGGATTCACCCGATTATTCCCATAAAATTTTATATGTTGGTTTAGAGATACATTTTTTGTGAAAAATCTCGGTCCTTCCCCCGTTAAGGCTGTTATGTTCTGTTAAATCCCACTGACTTCTCTCTCAAATCTCCCTAATTGATCCCTACATGAATCACTTACTTCGGTTATTTTGCTATTAATTTCCCCTTCACAAAAAATCCTAACTTCCGTTTTTAACTGACCAATTTCTTGCTTAAGCCCTGCTATACTCTTTTCATTTCGCTCTACACGCGTTTCGACTTCCTCTATTTTTCCGTTCAAACTATTTTTAAAATCCCTAAATTCTTTAGTGGACTTATCTATTTTTTCGCTTAACGTTTCATTTATTCTCTCTAACATTCTAACAATCAATTCGTCCCTTGTTCTCCCGAATTCGTTTTTGATTGATCCATAATACCTTCTGGCGCCTCCATTTCTATTTCCGGTTTATCAAATAAAGCACTACCACTACTTCCAATCTCAACTCTTTGACCCCTCAACCACCCTTTCCTCAACATACGTTCACAATACTACGCTTACACACACAAAAATTAATAATATTTACATAAATCTACAACATAATTCACCCTAATCTCCAGATCGCCACTTTCCTGAAATAAAACTTAATTTATTTGAATTCGAGCCCCTCACGTTCGGGTCACCATTATTACTGCGAATTTCCTAGCACCACCGTTGAGTGCTATTATTACTGCGAATTTCTTTCCGTTGGATGCGTTTAATTGCTACGAGTCCCACGATTTGTGCCGACATTATTTCTCTGAATTTCGCTTCGCTGAAGCTTAACTAATTCGAGCCCCACAAATTGGGCGTCACTAATTCTACGAAGTTAAGCCCCACATTTTGGGTTGTCAATAATTCTCTAAAGTTAACGCTGAATAATTCGTGCTTTACAAATTGGGCTGCCTAAATACTCTGCAGTTTTCTCTGGAGTTGACGATGTCCTTCCTCAATGGACGCCAAACTACTGCCAACCCAAAACTCAGCTTCATTAGTGAAGTTCGCCTCGACTGCTCAGCTAATATCAGAAATATACTACCGTACTATTCTACAAAAACAAACGCTGCTACAGTGACGATTTATTCATAGAAACATTCTACATCAAAAATTCTTATCAATCCTTTTTTCACACATTGGTTAAATTACAAACATTCTCCTTTGAAATAATATATTTTTCCTTTAAATATTTCCTGATAAATTTTTATCTAAAAAAATTTTTATTTTAAAGTAACAGGGCCTTTTCATAAACCTTGCGTTATCCCAGGTGTAATAAGAGCTCATAGTAAAACCTATAAACATTCGTGCTAATTTTCGTACAGCAAAATACCATAAGTCCCTTCTACCTTGTGCATGAACAAATTATTTTACACATATAAACCTTCCGCGTAAAAATGTGGTCAAGTAATAAATCATAAAAGTTCATTGGGTACTTCTTAGTCCATTAAATTTATAGAAATATACCCATAAGGCATAAAATGTCATTATACACAACTAAATCCACAAAAGTAATTATATTCAAAGATCTGCTATTTGGAATGCACCACCACACATGTATCTACAATCACACGATCGATGACTGTTGCCCGCATCAATGACTGCACGTTGTGAAACCTCCCCAAGTTGTATTATACCATTCTAAACTGCAAGCTGCTACTCTATTTTCTTAATCACTACTTGACGATGCAGCCAGACTCCACCTGGTCCAATTTACCATGGATAAACCACCAAATCGATCCATCAACAATCTCTACTGCATTTTTGTGCATGCCTTGCACTAACAACCATATATAAAGCAGTTTGTATTTACTTCCAAGTATGTTTCGGATCTTTAAACTATATTTTCATTAATTTGTATACTGCTAGTACTAATTTTACACCAATTTATGTATAAAATTTATTTCAAGTACTATATAATTATTTGTTCATGCCTATTAGCGGACGCGTCGATAAAAATCAAAAGAGAGCTTTACTACCTCCTACTGGTGTATATATAGCCATTTTTGCCCCCTCAAGCTTCAAAATATTCGCAACTTTCTTGATACAAACAAAACAGCCTTCTTAGTAGAATTTTAAACGGATAACACATTTCTTAAAAACTCCTCACAAACAAACGCTCAACTGCAACTTTAATTCCGAAAATACCCGTTTAGCCTTCACCAATTCTCCGTAAATTTTTGCCCTAATATCAACTGCCACCGAAATCTCAGAATTTTGACGATACAAACAAAATCTTGTCTACGAAAGCACAAGTTTTGCGTCGCAACGGATATCCACTTTGTCAAATCTTAGCCATTACTCTCAAACGTTTATAACAAACAACCACTTCGACGGAACTATATGTCTCCTTTTATCTAACACACAAAATCTTCTATCCCTTACTTTATTTTCAACTTGCTCCTGTCCTTGTCGTAATAGCCCTCTCCAAGCAATATTCAAATAATCCTGTCTCATATTCACATATATCCTTCCCTGTCTTACCTTTAGAAGCTTATTCCCCACTATAATATTACAATCTTTAAATGATGTTTATAGAAACATGCGGCATCTCACTCCTATCTATTCAATCTAATCTTTCTTTGTCTTACCGCTCTCTCCCCAAGTAATCCCAACACCTAACATATGATATCTTTGTCGTTTCTATACATGCTATTAACACTCCCTCTTTCCAACGGTTATTTGTGCACATTTTCTGCTTGAATCCCTATAATCTAGCTACGATAGAACTTATTTACAACAATATTAAGAAATCCTTGAACAAACCGACTTTTAAACTCCTAAACCAATACTAAGAACGTGTTATTTGTCTATCCTCTTCATTCGAATTTACTAGAAGCCGTAACCATTTAGCTTGTTTCTCTTTTGCTATAATTAAGCTTTTGAAAGTTATACAAATGCTGACGTTTTACCAATTATATTTACACTTTATAAACTATGATTAAATATGCCCGCTAATGTTATTTACATTTATTACACCTGCCAATAATGAAAATTAATATTTCAACTTCCTTGATTATAACCTTAGAATTATTGATTTCTATGCTATAAGAATCTGAAAAGCTTTTGACTACTATACATCCAATCTGCTATAAGATGCTCGCTTTTTCACTGCACGTTACAAATATTTACATCTGCAATTGATTAGAAAGGTTTTTGTTACTTTGCATCTAAGCATTCTTAAAGTTCTTTATCTGAATTAAATTTTACACTAAGGGTTCGCAATGCGTTAAAAATTGTTGCTTTTTGTTATATACATGTTGAAACATGAAATAAATTGTCCAATGAACTATCTAATCAATTTTCATATTTACATTTTACAGAAATATATATATATATATATATATATATATATATATATATATATATATATGATAGTTAATTACACAAGGTAAGTTGATAAATACTATTATATTACAGTGAATAAGATGAAATAGTACTTAGACTTTTATGCAAAGCCCAAATGATCATTTCAAATCGAGCTAGTAACTGAAAGATGGAAAATATAAGGTCTTGGACAGGACTTAAACCTCTATGTTGGTTTTGCCGGAACCATGCGTTTACCAATTACGCGACCGAGACCGATGACGACAATTGGGAAATTTACAAATTTAAATCGTCTACACAACTATACATAAACCTAACTTTCAATTAAGTTTGGCATGTTTGTCAATCATATCTGACATTGTCAAGTTTTTGACTTATGTCAGTTATAGACAGGAAGCTACGCTCAAAATTACGGCTATAAGCCAAGTATTAAATATAAAAATATTTTAGGTAGTTAATTACACAAGGTAAGTTGTTAAATACTATCATATTATAGTGAATAAGATGAAATATTAACTTAGACTTTTATGCAAAGCCCAAATAATCATTACAAATTGGTGGCGTAATTGGTAAACGCAAGGTTCCAGCTAAACCAAGATACAGGTTCAAGTCTTGTGCAAGACCTTATATTTTCCATCTTTCAATTACTAGCTCAATTTAAAATAATCATTTGGGCTTTGAATAAAAGTCCAAGTTATTATTTCATCTTATTCACTGTACTAAAATAGTATTTATCAACTTACCCTGTGTAATTAACTATCTAATATATATATATATATATATTGCTGTGATAATTGGTTGTTTAGGGGTGTATTGAGTAGCAAGGGTCGTGTAGTAACAATAAATAGCAGTAGGAATCAGAAAACTGTATTTATTTAGCAGAAAAATAAGTAATTTGTACATTATGTAAATAGCAAGCATTTAACACCCTGTATATACACCGTTATTAGTTTTAAGTAATGTCAGTAAAAATATCTTTCAACAATAGAACTCGTATTCAGCGGAGAAATAATCGTACATGTAATTAAACACGCGTTGAGAAGTGTTTCACAATTTATAAAATAAATACGCAGTAAAGTAGATAAAACCTAACAAAGCTTTATGCAAATACGCTGGAACGATGAGCGCTTTGAAAAGAAAACGCAGTTTCAAAGATGCATAAATACATGAACGAAAACAGCATTAAGGTTACATCATTTATTTTGTACAATTATCCAAAATGCGAAATCTACACAAAACAACAGACTTAAAGTTGAACGTCTGGCAAAGATAACAATAGCAAATAAACACCATTACACGGAAATCCGAATTAATTACATCAAAAACAGCTTTGAAATACAAGGAATATTAAAGACAAAACCTGGTTGGTTGAAATAACCTGCAGAACAGCTTGAAAACCCAACCCAAATGTAGTAGGAAAAAGCTATTTAACACCCAGCGGTGATAACACGACTCGGTCCACAACTGATGAACGTCGAAGCTACTATACTGTTAACCAAAAATCCACGCGTAAAATAAATAAAGTATAATAGATGAAATTTAAATTACAGTGAAAATAGTACAACAATTACGTTAAGCATATATGAATAATTTTTGCCGTTCTTTTTAGAAAACGGCTTCAAATCTGTGTCGGCAATGATACTTCTGGTATATTTCTGAACTATTCAAATCAGCGTCGACAATAATACTGGACATTTCAAAGCTGCGTCGAAAGAAAATTCTAATTCTAAGTGGATTCTAAGACGACAATTCTAATCGAATTTTGGTACAATTCTGGTACAATTCTAAGCTGCGTCGAAAGCATTTAAGGGAAGAGATTTGAAGCATTTGCAGACAAATGTAAAATAAAGAAGCACGAGGTAATTTTTGGAAAACAAGGGGTAACTGTACTCAAATATTGGTACAACTAAGCAAAGCATTGGTAGACGATTAAAGACAACAAAGGGGGTGTTGGTCCACAACACGAACAACATATCACAGGTCAGATCTATTCAATTTTAAGATATTTTTCAATTTAAATTTTAATACTGAGTTTATTCAATTTATCCAAACTTGTAATGAAGTCAACAAGAAACATTGCATACGTTAAACTTACGTAATAAATTATAAAGAGGTCTAGAACGTTCCAGATTCCTTTGTAAAGAGGTAGTTTTTGGTGACTTTATATTGAATTCAAAGTATATAAATTTTGGAATAAATTATACATATGATATTAATTGATTGAAGGGTGTATTTAAAGAATTTCAAAAATTGCAAATAATATTTTCTTTCATTATATGAAATTAATTGACTTCGTTTTATCAATTCAAATAGGAAATCATAAAGGGGTGAAAAGAGAAAATTGATCATCAGAGCGGTGGCGTTAAGTAAAACGTTCATAACACCGAATACGGCGGGATCATATCAATATATATATATATATATATATTTATATATATTTATATATATTTATATATTTATATATATATATATTTCTGTAAAATGTAAATATTAAAATTGATTAGATAGTTCATTGAACAATTTATTTCATGTTTCAACATGTATATAACAAAAAGCATCAATTTTTAACGCATTGCGAACCCTTAGTGTAGAATTTAATTTGGATAAAGAACTTTAAGAATGCCTAGATGCAAAGTGACAAAAACCTTTCTAATCAATTGCAGAATTAAATATTTGTAACGTGCAGTGGAAAAGCGAGCATCTTATAGCAGATTGGATGTATAGTAGTCAAAAGCATTTCAGATTCTTTTAGCGTAGAAATCAATAATTCTAAGGTTATAGCCGAAGAAATTGAAATATTAATTTTCATTATTGGCAGGTGTAGTAAATGTAAATAACATTAGCGGGCATATTTAATCAAAGTTCATAAAGTGTAAATACAATTAGTAAAACGTTAACATTTGTATAACTTTCAAAAGCTTAATTATAGCAAAAGAAAAACAAGCTAAACGGTTACGGCTTCTAGTAAATTTGAATGAAGAGGATAGACAAATAACACGTTCTTAGTATTGGTTTAGGAGTTTAAAAGTCAGTTTGGTCAAGGATTTCTTAATATTGTTGTAAATAAGTTCTATCGTAGCTAGATTATAGGGATTCAAGCAGAAAATATGCACAAATAACCGTTGGAAAAAGGGAGTGTTAATAGCAGGCATAGAAACGAGAGAGATATCATGTGTTAGGTGTTGGGTTTACTTGGGGGGGAGAGCGGTAAAACAAGGAAAGATTAGATTGAATAGATACGAGTGAGATGCCGCATGTTCCTATAAACATCATTTGAAGATTGTAATATTTTAGTGGGGAATAAGCTTCTATAGGTAAGACAGGGAAGGATATATGTGTATATGAAACAGGATTATTTGAATATTGCTTGGAGAGAGCTATTACGACAAGGAAAGAAGCAAGTTGAAAATAAAGTAAGGAATAGAAGATTTTGTGTGTTAGATAAAAGGAGACATATAGTTCCGTAGAAGTGGTTGTTTGTTATAAACGTTTGAGAGTAGTGGCTAAGATTCGACGAAATGGATATCCGTTGCGACGCGAAATTTGTGCTTTCGTAGACAGGATTTTGTTTGTATCGTCAAAATTCTGAGATTTCGGTGGCAGTTGATATTAAGGTAGAAATTTATAGAGAATTGGTGAAGGCTAAACTGGTGTTTTCGGAATTAAAGTGGCAGTTGAGCATTTATTTGTGAGGGGTTTTCGAGAAATGTGTTAACCGTGTAACATTTTACTAAGAAAGCTGTTTTGTTTGTATCACCAGAGTTGTGCGTATTTTGAAGCATTGAGAGAGGCAGAAAATGGCTATATAAACATCAGCAGGTAGTAGTAGGGCGCTCTTTTGATATTCGCCGACGCGTCCGCTAATAGTGATGAACAAGTAATTGTATAGTACTTCAAATAAATTTATACATAGGTTGGTGTAAAGTTTGTACTAGCAGTATACAAATTGAGAAAGATAGTTTAAAGATAGTTTATGATTTATTATTTGACCATATTTTTATTTGGGAATTTTATACGTGTAAAATAAGTTGTGTAATATATGTTTATGTACAAAGTAAAAAAGACTTATGGTATTTTGCTGTGAAAAAATTAGTACAAGTGTTTATAGGTTTTATTATGAGCTCTTATTAAACCTGGGGTAACGGAAGGTTTAGGAAAAGGCCTTGTTACTTTTAAATTAAAGTTTTTTTTGTTTACTTAACGGATAAAATTTAATCAGGAAATATTTGAAAGAAAGATGTGTTATTTCGAAGGAGAATGTTTGTAATTTAACCAATGTGTGAAATAAGAATTAATGAGAATTTTTGGTGTAGAATTTTTCATGAATAAATCGTTACTGTAGCCGCGTTTGCTTTTGTAGAATAGTGTGGTAGTATATTTCAGATAAGAGCTGAGCAGCCGTGGCGAACTTCTCTGATAAATTTAGAGTTTTTAGGAACAAGCAGCAAAAAGCTGGAATTGGCTCTAGTACATATAACTTCAGAGCATTTATAAAGGCCCATTTGTGGAGTTTTTAGAGCAATTAGGCTCCCAACAGTGGGGCTCGAGTTAAAGAACAAAGGGAACTTCAGAGAATTTATAGCACCTAGGTTGCGGGGCTTTAGTACAATCAAGCAGCAAAACATGGATCCTATTTGAAAACTAAAAACAGGCGATTCAGTTTAACACAATTGTCCTCCAGAAAGTTAACTGAATGAGTAAATATCAATGCATCGCAGAAATTTAGAGAATTTTTGAATTTGGCGTCTCCCAACTTTGTGTACCGATACATTGACTCATTCTATCACACACACTAAAGAGAAGCGTAGATTTTGAATTTGATCAAAATTGGACTAGAGATTTCTGAGGTATCGGCTCTACCCCTCTCTCTCCTCCATACCTACCCACATATAGGCGTAAGCAAAACAAATTATGTAATTCCTTTTGCTGTAAGCGTAGGTGTTTCCGAGCACGGTACTGAAAGTAAAGGTATAATAACAGCCGTGAGCAGACTTGAAAAGCTCGACTGGAAGAACTAGCAAGCTCGACTCGACAACTATGGCGCTTGGCTTGGCTCGAACTCCAGTCGAACTACAAGCCGAGCCTAGCAAAACTCAAACTCAAACCAACCCTAACTGCAACCTTGTGCTATGAATTTCACACGGTACTAATACTACTAATAAAACCCATTACTGTAAATAATTACTGCTTTTGTCTTCAGTAAATTAACTATTTCATTCAGGGATATCATTCAATTTACGATCAAATATTGCTCCAACTCCAACTATTTTTCTTAAGTAGATTTAGCAAACCTTATTACTATATTATTGCATAGCTTTGTCTGTTACTGCAATTATAGTAAGCAGCACAGGACGTAATAAAAAATGGAGAAGTGATTGTTGCATATTTCTCATTAAAATCTATTGGTTAGTAATAAAGAGTACAAGAAGTGTGTAGAAATAGCAAATGAATGTAGTAGAAAATGCATTACTCAACATTGTCTAACTGTGTTTACACTACACTGATTACCGTTACAATTGAGTGACTGACCGTAACATATACATTTTGTTAATTAAATGTATGTCGATATTTTGCTGTTTATTAAACTTGTATGCATTAATACGATGTATGGAACTTTTAAGGAAGAAGGAAGTAATGTGTGATGTATTCGCCTCATAACTAAAAATTTGGAAGGGATTTGAGAGAAAGTATTCATGTATATAAAATTTAACATCTTTGAAAATTTTTAGTTAGCACTGTTTTTATTTTATGTTATTGTGTGCACTGTACTATGAAGTTATCAGTAAGTGATTTATAGTATTTATTATCTTAGTATGTGTACGTTCCGTTTGTTGATTGTTTATTATTTATTTATTTACAATTTATACAACAACAGGCTGATCCCAAATGGTATACACATATACAATAGAAAAGTGTTTAGTGCAAATCATTTAAGATGATATGAAATAGATTAGTACATGCTTTTTAAAAACAATATCTGATACATTGAATATATTCAGTTCCGGAAACTGTGTAACAATTCTATTCAGATTAGTGGCCAATCTATTTGTAAACTTTTAACCATAATTAATAGAGGGTTCCCAAAATGTTAAGTTGACATTTTTATGTATACACAGATTATTTTATTTTTACAAGTTAATAAAAACAAATATTTTAAAAGGAGAGCATTTTAGTTAATAAATATGGAACACTTTATAATTCCTGTATTGAATTTCTGACAAGTAAACGTCGATATTAACACAAATGTCATCCATCTCAAAATTTGAATGCGAAATATGCCGAAGATCCTTTAAAACCCTTATTGGTTTGAAGATACACACTGGAAAAGTCCATATAAATTCAGAGGAAACTTTGTCTACCTTTACTAATGAAGACAGCGAAAGGAAAAATACGGTAACTGAATTTGATTGTAAGATTTGCCAAAAAAATTTTTTAAACCAACGTAAATTGAATATTCACAACAGAAAAATTCATAACTCAGACAGTAAGTCACAAACACATAAAAGTCAATCTGATATACCTATTCCTACCGATTCGACAGATTCATATTCCGAATGCTTTTTATTTAACAAAAGTTTAGCAAATCTGAAACAATCAATGGTTGTGGTAAAGAGGGTTCCCAAAAGTGTCAGAGTCCAAGTAGCCATACACTTTAATACACACATAAAAGATGTCATAAATTTGAATTCGGTTACTTCTTGGAATAATCTTTTTCTATTTGCCTATAAAATTCTATCTGTCTCTCAAAGAAATTCTAAATCTAAACTGGATAAAAATAATAAATCAATTTCTTCACAAATTTTGTCTAATTTAAGACAACCAAAAATACTTGATTCTATACATTCTAAACATTGGAAATTTAATAACAAGGAAACGTCTTATAATATGTCCAACAGAATTGTCAACAAAGTTTGCAATGGGGATCTTCAAGGTGCGGTTAAAATTTTAAGTTCGAATGATAGCCTAGCCCCTTTTAATGACGACACTTTCGAGAACCTGTAGAAAAAACACCCATCTGCTAGTAATTTACAACATAAAATTCATAATTTTGAAAATACGCTAATGGTAACGGAAACAGATGTTCTAATTGCAGTCAAATCCTTTCGCACAGGATCTGCAGGTGGTCTAGACTCTCTTCGACCTTCACATCTTCAAGACCTTCTTAGTTTTACTACAGGTACTAACACTCAACTTCTTTTATCTTCGTTAACATCTCTATGCAACCTTATGTTGTCTGGTAAGGTTAATGACAAAATTTGTCCAATTCTTTATGGTGCATCACTATGTGCATTAAATAAAAAAAAGCGGGGACACTAGACCAATCGCAGTAGGAAATATTTTTCGTCGTTTAGTTGCCAAAATAGCATGTACAAAGATCAAAGACAGCTTAGGAAATTTGTTTAGACCCACTCAATTTGATTTCGGAACACCTGGTGGTTGTGAAATAGTTGCACACACTGCCCGTTTATACCTAAATTCTATATCATCCTCCACCAATAAAGTCCTCCTAAAAATAGATTTTAAAAATGCATTTAACACCATCAATCGTTCAATTCTTTTAGATTACGTTCAGAAATACACACCTTTTATATACCCTTTAATTTGCCAATGCTACCTACAATACAGTTACTTGAGGTTTGGCAATAAAGTTATACACTCTGAACGAGGCGTACAGCAAGGAGATCCTCTAGGTCCTCCTTTATTCTGTATGGCCATTCACGAACTAACTAAATCCTTTGATACAGATTTTAATAGTTGGTACCTAGATGATGGTTCTGTTGGTGGAGATATAACATCAGTTAGCAATGCCCTCGAAAGCATAATATCAATGTCAAGAGATTTAGGTTTAGAACTTAATTTCGAAAAATGCGAGTTACTTTTAAACCATCATGACGAAAGATTAATTACACATTTCCAATCCTTGGCATCCGGAATTTCGATAACAAAAAAGAATAAATGGATTTTATTGGGAGCCCCTCTATGCTCAGAATCAATGGACTATTGCCTAAACGAAAAAATCGTTTCTTTAAAATTAATGTCCACCCGTTTACAAACCCTACATTTACCATCACATATAAGTTATTGTTTGTTAAAAAATTGTTTGGCTATTCCCAAGCTTATGTTCCTCCTCAGATGCTGCCCAACATGGCAAAGTCCCGAGTTTCTACAAATTTTCGACAGTACAATACGGGTCACAATCGAAGCAATTACTAACATTAAGTTGGAGGAAACTCAATGGTATCAGGCAACTCTTCCAATAAATAGAGGGCGATTAGGAATACGTTTGGCAAATTCTTTATCCCTACCCGCTTTTCTATCATCTTTTAACGCATCTATGTCCCTAATGAACGAAATTTTGCCAGGACAACAATTCAGCTTTGATGCAACTTATTTTGAAGGCGAAAATCTGTGGATGTCAACTGTGCAACAATCATCAATTAAGCACAACAAATCCTCCCAGAATGAATGGGATAAACCAATGCTCGACATTGTTTCCAATAACTTGCTGGAATCAGCTTTAACATTAACTGATAAGGCTCGCATTCAAGCAATAACTACGAAACACAGTGGAGCATGGTAAACGGTTTTGCCAGTAGCTTCGTTAGGTTCCCTATTAGACAATGAGACGTTCAGAATAGCTGTTGGATTACGATTAGGAGCTCAATTATGCATCACACACACATGTATATGCGGTTCGCCAGTTAACGAAAAAGGAACTCATGGATTAAGTTGCCGTTTCAGCGCAGGGCGTCAACCTACACATAAAATGGTAAACGACATTATCAAACGTGCTTTAGTTACCGCAGGCATTCCAGCTATCTTAGAACCTAATAGTATTTTTCGCGACGACGGGAAGAGACCCGATGGAATTACTATGATTTCGTGGAAATTCGACAAACCAGTTGTATGGGATTTTACGTGTACCGATACTCTAGCCAAATCGCATATAAATTCAGGCGTTTTAACACCAGGCGCAGCAGCTGTTGCTGCGGAATCTTTAAAGATCCGAAAATATAAAAATTTATCAGACAATTACATTTTTTACCCAGTCGCAGTTGAAACACTTGGTGTATTCGGATTGCAAGCAATTGAATTTCTGAAAGACATAGGTAAGAGGATTTTCGAATCAACATATGACAACCGAGCTAGAATGTTTCTTTTTCAAAGGATAAGCATTGCAATCCAAAGGGGTAATGCTGCTTTAATCTTGGGAACGCTTCCCTCTTTACAACAATTAGAGGAGTTTTTCATATCGCCATTTCAAAATAATAAAATTACATTTTCCCAAAGTCATTCAAATTACACACATACTGCTTCTATTTTGAAAAATCATTTTATCGTAACATCCAGTAATCCAGTCATTGAAAGTAATTTAAACTTTGACGAAGAAAATGTTTGCAATCTTCCGTATTACAAAACTATTGATCAACCTTCAAAGATGAATAATGTAACTTATAACATGCCAGAGAGTATAAAGAAATTGAACTGTTCAATGATACGTGGTTTAACTACTTTAGGCAATACTTGCTTTTTCATTTCAGTTATGCAATGTCTTGGGCAAACACCATATTTATTAAAATTACTTCCTGAAACATTAGAATCTCACCAATATTTCAAGCAACATCGTGACAGGTTAGATCCATACAATAAAGATTCATTGATGTTAGATTCATTTGAAGAA
This sequence comes from Platerodrilus igneus, assembly GCA_036346225.1. Taxonomy (NCBI): domain Eukaryota; kingdom Metazoa; phylum Arthropoda; class Insecta; order Coleoptera; family Lycidae; genus Platerodrilus; species Platerodrilus igneus. The sequence goes on along the minus strand of JARFIW010000691.1, from coordinate 375,478 downwards.
ACTTCAGAAGAACAGCGACCCCTAACAAATATTTTAGTACAAACGCTAAAAGAATTACATAGTGATAGACCAGAAGCATACAATCCTAGCATGCTATTTTCAAAACTCAAACAAAGTATGCCACAATTTGCTGAAGGCCGGCAGTATGACTCACATGAATTACTACGGAATTTGTTAGAAGCAGTGCGCAATGAGAATTTGAGAAGTCATCAAGCAGTAATTCTAGGAAATTGAAACTTAGTTGCAAAGCAGATAAATCATCTTTTGAAAGATAAAAGAAAAACTGTAAAGTTTTGTGAACATCAGTCCGAATTGATATTTCTCTCTGAACAAGTTTTTCGAGGTGTCTTAGTCAGTAGATTACAATGTCAAGAATGTATGCATATTTCATATCGAAATGAGGTCTTTCATGATTTGAGTTTACCAATAACGGAAAAACAAATTCCTAAAAAACAGAAGAATTGGAAGAAAATAAATCATCAAAACGTCTTATGAAGAAGGAAAATACAAGACTAAAAAATAGAAAAGAACAAATAGACTACAAACAGGTAGTAGATAGTGTAATATTTAATATTAGTCGAGCTGAAGAAGTTAAAGAGAGCAATTCAAAATATGAATCGCTGGTTGATTTAGAAGACATCGATGAAAACACATCAAAACATGAGAAAATTTTTAAAGGAACTGACTCTTATGGTATTGTAGTTTACAGCCCCACAATTAAATCAATTGCTACAAATTACAATGAATCATCTAACGAAACATTTTGTGGAAATAATAGATACTCCGATGACACTTATGAATTGTTTGACTGCATAGGGTCACCTTTAGCTTTTCTAAATAATAAAAATATTGCTACGAAAGGGGATTTAGAAAAATCACTTTTACTAAACGATGATACATCTTGCCGTTGTAATGGCGATAAGGACATGGATGGTTCTTCTAGAGATTTTAATATTCGGCAAGAAAAGAAAATGAATAAAGACTATAATATAAATGAGACTGATGGAAGCACCAGTATTCTAAGATACCAATGTGAAGAAGGCGAAGGCTTTTTGCAATCTTGTTTAAATGAATTCACGGCAAGTGAGTTACTTACCGGAAATAACCAAGTAAGCTGCGATGTGTGCACAAAGACACATAGCAGATCTAATAATGAAACTGTTTATACAAATGTCATTAAGCAAGTTCTAGTTTTCAATCCACCTACAGTTTTAATTTTACATTTAAAGAGATTTAAGGTCTTAAAACTTCATTCAGCCAAAATGAATAACTATGTTGCCTTTCCAATGTTACTAGATTTAGCGCCATTTTGCTCAAAACAACGTCAAAACATTGCAACGTTTAATTCTAGTCGATCTAATGTGTTGTATTCACTATATGGTGTTGTCCAACATAGCGGCTCAATTCACAGTGGTCATTATGACACATATGTAAAATAAGATATCCTTTAGAAAACAACAGTGACAATTGCCGATTTCTACATACAAAATAAAAAACATATTGCGTCCTTGCCATGTAGAACTAACGAAGCCAACATTGAAATTCCTTTGGAAAAGTGGTATCATGTTAGTGACTCCCATGTGTTAGAGGTGCCTAGAAAAAAGGTCCTTGAGGCGCAGGCATACTTGTTATTTTATGAACGGATTTAGTAGTTTGTAATTTAAAGTTTTGTATATTATGAACAAATTTTGAAAATAGTTATTTATATTTTACCATAATTAGTTAGATGTTGATCTCTGACAGTAGGCATTTTGAATCTATAATACCATTTAATAATTTATGTAAAAAGAAAAGCATGGCTTTTTCCTTGCGCAACTCTAAACTTTCAATACCAGCTAACGTTAGCCGAGTATTATATGTTAAATGTTAATATGGAAAACAGGATTTATAAAGAAAAAACTTCAAAAAAGTATTATGCACCCTAATCTGAGTTTGTGACATTCATATAATGGTGACCATATAACACTGTCATATTCTAAGACACTTCGCACCAAATTGTTGTAAACAGCTGTTATCGCACGGGTATAACAAACAGTTTCACAGTTTCTTCGAATGAAGCCCAGTATTCTGTAACCTTTCAGAGTAATGTAATCTATATGTGCATTGAAGGTGAGACCACGATCAAAAGTTATTCCCAAATCATTCATTAAAACAACAGATTCTAATTCATTTTCTCCCATTCTGTAGATATGTATCGGTGGCTGTTTTGTTCTATAAAAATGCATTATCTTGCATTTAGATATATTTAGTGCACTAGTGCATTCAGGTCATCCTGAATATTAAAACAATGCTGTGGATATTTAACAACAGTGTATAACTTTAGATCATCTGCACACAAAAGGCATCTACAGTATCTGAAAATAGACACTACATCGTTAATAAATAGTAGAAAGAGGATAGGCCCAAAATGTGAACTTTGGGTTACCCCAGACAGCACATTTATATCTGACGATGTGATACCACATAACTGTACATACTGTTTGCGATCCTCTAAGTAAGATTTGATCCAAAGGAGATATACATCATGTATTCTAATTACATTAAGCTTCTGCAGAAGTAGCGAGCGGCACACGCTATCAAAAGTTTTTGATAGGTCTAGATAAATCACATCTGCCTGTGATCCTTATTATATATTAGTTATTAAAAAATTTTGAAGTATTCCTAGATTGGTCGTTGTTGAACGACCTTTATAGAAACCATGTTGTTCATTCACTATGTAGTGTTTATATGTATAAAAAATTTAAAAATCGGATAGAGAGATGAACGTTTCTATAGTAGTACGGAAAACGTCCTTCATTAAACGATCTTTGAAATATTGCACATAAAGGAGTTAATAGTGAACCTGCACATTGCTGAACAAACATTGGCGGTATACCATCGGGACTTGCACTTTTATTAGAGGCTAGAGATCGTATCTTGTTCAGTATTTCCGATTCAGTAAAATGGTGCCCAGATAAAGTACTAAAATTACAGTCAGCAATATTCATCTGAATGTTAGTCTGGTATGACGAATAGCAAGATTGAAAATGTGCTGCAAAGGAGTTAACTATTGCAGTCGGATTTTCCATTATGATATTTTGATACGACATTATGTTAGGTATACCTGTAACCTTTTTAAGTGTATTGATATAAGACCAAAATAAGTTAAATTAGTTGGTATCACTGTTCGTGTTTGATACAAACATTAAGTAACACCAATCTATGAGGAACTTGGTTTCCTTTCTAACACTGGAGTAGTAGTTGTAATCAGACTTTAGGCCTGTACATACAATTTATTTTTAATTGTGATGAGTTTTTTAATTCTGTAGTATACCATTTAGGGAATTTATTTTTTTTAATGACCTTCAATGGTACACACTTGTGGATAGCTTTATGAAGTATATCATAGAATTGAAGTACCACTTTATGGATATCCACAGTCTTGGTTATAAATCCCCACTCAATTTCTGTTAAAAATTTATTTAATTCCAGATTAGTTTGTTTTATTGTATAGTCCAAATTCTACTTCCAATTTAGCACTAATAAGAGGTATGTCTGTTATACAAAAGATACCTCCAAAGGTGGATGGTATACGTCAATGGGACAAATTGAAAAATCTGCTTTAATAACTCGTGTAGACTCTAAGTTGGCAGCAAACACAAGGTCTAATATTTTACCATAATTGTTTACAACACCATTGTACTGATGCATCATCAAATAATACATACCAGTGACTATTATTTCTGATTCTGAATTGTGTAATCTTGATGGTATAAACTGGTCACACTCAAGATACCAGTGGATATCTGAACAATTAAAATTGCCTTGTAGGCATATCTTGTAAACATCACTCATGTGTCGCACATTTTCCATCATCATCATTTTGTTTTCGACCTTACTAAAGGTCGGTTTGACGCAGCTCTAGTTTCTTTTCTATTCTGTGTTAATCTAAAAAGTTCTACATGCCCTTCACAACCTAAATTTCTAATAAAATGATTAATATAGCTTGGTCTAGGTCTTCCTATACTCTTCTATCTTTTTCTTATGTATCTGGCTCTATATAGAGATTAGCAACCTGCTGTTTGTTAAAGAACTCCAACATGTTTACATGATTCCCAATTATAAAAAATGAAATATTTCCTGTTTATCCCCTCCAAAAAGGAAAAGTGTTAAATTATATGTTATGGCAAGTCTTAAGCAGCGAATCGCTACCAACATGCAAGACCGCTAACTAATTGTGAGTTATGTCATGGAGACATTTAGTTAACTGATTTTTATTTATTTATTGTTTTTGTTTGTTTTCGAACTTACTTACGGTCGGTTTGACGCAGCTCAAAATCATTTTTTTTCTGAGCTAGTCTAGAAAGGTGTACATACCCTTTACAACCTAAATCTCTAATAATTTGACTAGTATAGCTTTGTCTATGACTTCCTACTCTATTATTTGGTAGTCTATAATCTAAGACCTTACTAAGTAGTCTCTCATGTCTTAACTGATGCCCTATCATTTTATCTCTCCTGACCTTTAATTGTTTCTACATACAGGGTTCCTCGCCTATCCTTCTATAAAGTTTTTCATTGTGACTCTATCTGTCCAACTAATCTTTAACATTCTTCTATAACACCAAGTTTCAAACGCTTCTATCTTTTTCTTATCTACCTCTTTAATTGTCCAAGTCTCACTACCGTATAATAGAACGCTTCATACGTACGACTTTAAGAAACTTTTTCTATTATCTAAACTAATACTATTAGCTATTAGTAAGTATTTCTTCTTTAGAAACGTTTTTCTAGCTTGAGCTATTCTAGCTACTATATCCCTTTTGCTGCTTCCGCCCTTTGTAATTATACTACCTAAATAGCAAACTTTATCTACCTCCTCTAACTCGGTATTACCTATTTTTAATTTTGGTTTAGAACTAGGCTGTAACTCACTTGTCATCATCTTTGTCTTTCCTGAGTTAATTCTCATACTATAGTTACTCTGTAGTATCTCATTTAAAATATTTAAAAACTCTTCTAACTCTTTTCTAGACTCAGCTATAATGGGTATATCATCTGCAAAACGTAACATGTCTACTTTCTGTTTCTGTACATTAATACATATCTCTTTTCTCTCTCTCTAGCTAAGTTTAAAGCTTCTTCAATATAAACATTAAAAATCAAGGGAGATAGTATACACCCTGTCTAATACCATTTCTAATCTTAGCTTCCTCTTCTATTTCATCAAATCTAATTACTACGCTTTGGTTTTTATATAAACTGTAAATAATTTTTCTATCCCTATGAAAGATTCCTATTTTTCGCAAAACCCTAAATATAACAATCCAATTGACTCTATCAAATGCTTTTTCTAAATCTACAAACGCGAAAAATGAGTTTTTTATTTTTGTATCCTTTTTTCGATATGTACCCTAATCATTAGTATCGGTTCTCTAGTCCCTCTGTCTTTACGAAAACCATATTGGTCTTCGCATAAATAATTCTCAGTCAAAGCTTCTACTACTCTATTTTTAATTATTATTATTGGTATTTTAGAAGCGTGGGAAGTTAAACTAACCGTTCTAAAATTCTCACACCTATCAGCTTCTGACTTTTTTGGGATTGGGTAATGATATTTTTTTCCAAATCTATTGGGACCTCACCTGTGTCATATATTACTTTTCCATAGTATCCGCTAAATTTTGATATGCTTGGGCAGAAGAATTTGGTGGTACGTAAATGGCTCCAAGTATAACTTTGTAATTTCCGATTAAAACTTTCACCCTAACATCTTCAAAATTCTGATTGTTACTGCCGTTTTCAGTTGAGATAAATTCAGATTAAAGTGCAATAAGCACTCTTTCTCCTCTTACACAATTTAGAGCGGCGTAATTTCTATCCTTTCGATACACTTGGTAGTTATTATTGAATAATTCAGTACTAATTGTCTTTTGTAAGCCACGTTTCAGTTAAAACTAGAAAATCATAATCTACAGATTGTATGGCTAAAGTCACACCTCTTACATTCTGATAAAAAAGGTTACAATTAAGAGACTCATTATAACTGGCTACCATTCTCTTTTTTGTACGTTTTATTTTTTGTACTACGAACCCGAGACTTGTTTACGTCTAAGTACAGCACCTTCAGGCCAGTTTTCAGGCTTTATTATTGTATTGTAATCTTGAAAGTTAACCCCAATACGATAACAGGCATAAACACTGTTAGTTGATAAAGATTCACATGTATAAGATTTTTCAGATAATAAATTTGAAATATGATTTTGGACAGTTTTCACTAGTGTGTCTTGCTTACTACAGCCCAAAAACAACCACGCATGTTTTACAGCTGCACATAACCCTGAATTTTGCTTTTCAATAACACCAGTACCAACACTACATTAGGGATTTGTTTCCTATTTCCACGATTCTTCCTCTGCACTAATGTATAGGTATCGTCTATAACCTGAGAAAGTTCTTCATTGTAAGTTTGAGAGGCCGCTTTTGTTTGAGAATTAGGTTTATGTAATCTTGCAAGTTCAATATTACTATTTTTCGCTGCATTAAAAGGATGTTGAGAACTTGATGCCGAGTTTGCATCTAAATCAATTTCATAATTCCCTTTATTTGAAATTATGTCTGTGTCTCTATCTCCTAACCTAGTCCCGTTTACAGTGGGTCTCTGCTTCTTACCTAGTTTTACATCATTTAATGCTGTAGCATAAGACTTCACCTCATTGCTATAGCTAGAAGGGAGTTGTATATTTCTATCGTAATCGACATTAGAGTACTTGTGGTTGGTAAACCTATCAGTAGCAGAATAATTCTTTTCTTTTATTAATAGCCGTATAAGATCAAGGTTACTGTCTTTGAGAATTGATAATTCTACTTTTAATTCCTTCATTTGTTGAAGCAGTACCTGTGTTTGGTCTTCTATGAAATTCTGTAAAATAGCATTAAATTCTTGACTTTTTAGAAAAAATTTTATGAATTCAGCTTGTTACGTTCAAAACCCTGCTAATAATTTTTTCTGCATTCACATTTAAAACACCCTAACTTAACTTAATCAAGTGTTAACTACTTTTAAATTGATGCGCAAGTTCTTTGCGTTAAAAAGACAAAAGAAACAGGAAAACGGACTCTAGCATAATCTTTGATTAACTAATTTCTAATTTATAGAATGATAGCATAGTCGTTCGTGCATTGTGCATGTAAGTTTTGTAACGAGCTTTACAATCCGAAGTGGATGTTAAGATTTTACTACTACCTTCTTGACATTCCTCACAGAAAATACAAAGTGATCTTTTTTTCTTCAAATCCATGCATTTAATTTCAGAAACAGTTAGTTTTGAACAACCTTGGCATATTCTTTTAGCACAATTATCACAGTTCCAAATTTGAATATCCTCTTTCACATTTTCACACTGGGACTTATTTTAATTCCAATCCTGTTCAATGTTTATGTTTCAAATAAATTAGTAGTTAGTATTAGTTATAAAAGATAAGCACATATGATCAGCAACACCTATTGCTAAAGAACAGGATGAATTGTAAAATATAGTCTAAAATGTTGAATATTTCAGCACTGTTTAGTAACTACATTGTAGAACTATTCTTTCTACATTTTTTAATATAACTTTCACTATTTTATTTATATTTTTAACCTACTAAAATTAGTTTATTTTGTAAAGAATTAATAATTTCTTGCTTGATTTTTTTTATTATTAACTTTATCCTTGTGACTATTAGCTAAAAAAATTACACCTTTAAATTTCCTAAACCCTAACCTGATATCACAAGGTCGAGAATTTCTTCTTATTAATGTAAGCCCAAGGTAAAGTTGGTTGGAGAATGGCTTGAGATAAAGAAAAACTCTTAAGACATAAACGGCTAGTCGAGTGTTAGCTCTGGGTAGATCATGAGCTTGGGTCATGGGTTGTTAAAAGACCAAAAATATATTTAATGAGCGCCACCGTATTTTTCAATACAATAACCAACAAAATTTAACTGTGATTGTATAAGGGGAATGCGGAAACTTTATCTTAACACCACTAACATAGCCATAAAACCTGAATTTCACTCTTTAAAACACACTAACCAAGACCTCAAACACCAGATGTCATACAGATGTCTCGGCTTGATCTGTGGACAAACAAAGGTACAACATGGACACCATTTGTGTCCTCAAAAATATTTGCCAAAAATAAAATAATCGAATTTAGGCTTCTAAAATATATACCGAGGGAATTTGTTTTCATCACACTCTATTTCTAATCAGGGATGACTTGTAAAACTTTTTTTTTGAATTCTAAATAATAAAAAGTCATTCAAAAACAAAATAGATTCTATTTGGATAAATTTTCTGAATATATGTAACTACAATATTTAAGTTTGTATCTTTATAAAATTTTCTCTTAATAATTTTCTAGAACAGAAATAGACTAGGAAAGTCTTGCATTCAAAATTAGGAAGATCTCTGAATGGATCTTTTCTATAAAATTTAAGTATATTGACTTGGAATTTCTAAGTTACTCATAATACATAAATTTCTTTAAATCAATGAAGTACTTCGTTGACCTTTACAATAAAATTGAATTATCAAAGTGCTAATATTGTAGAATGTAATTATTCTAATTTATTTTTACTTAACAGTAAATACGCGAATTTCACATGGCGATGAAAAATGCAAGTTCATGACCTCAAAATATTTAAACATATTTTAAATTAAATTAAAACGGCCTATGACGTCTAGATAGGACAACTGAATCTATGTTTCTTATATATCTGACATAAGATGTCTATTACAGCTTTACCAAATGTACACTTTGTGTACGTGTAAACATTCTGACACACAATAGATTTGTTATTTAATTTGCTGTTTCATTAAATCTTTTTACGTTACTCAAATTCTTAATGTTATATTCTTTATAGCAATTTAATTAATGTTCAAAGTGACTAAATCCTAAGGTACACTCACGTGCTACAAAACTGCTTTGAACGAAAGATATAGGACCTTGACCTCAGCTGTCGGAAATTTCCATAACCATCAAAGTTCTTCGGAATACAACGATTATTTTACAAAACCAACGTCAGCTCGAATGAATTTTTTTAACAAAACTTAAGCTCCAAAATTTCCTTGTTTGATGTTATTTATTGGCTAAGTTGAAATATACGGAACACATGTGAAATTGCCTTCTACGTTACTGCATTTTATATTAAATAAGACGTAACCATATATGTTCTTGCTTTAAAATATTACCTTAAAAAATTGTCTTAAGTTATTATCGGAGATATTGCATGTATTAATGATGTCAAAAAGGGGCTTCCATCTTCTTAGGCCTGCAGGGATCAACTGAACTGCTCTGAGCGAAGCTTATAGAAAATCATGCTCAAGCCACCGCTGTTAGGCTCGACCTCCAGACACCAAGAATTTATCAATTATTTTCTTTTCCTTACTCTGTTAGAGGCCACGTGTTTAAACACGACCATCTTGACTCCACTTACTTGTAGAACAGCTTGCCCGTTCGAACGCTGATAATGAAGTGAACAAATTGACAACTCGAAAGAGCTTGGTAACTAACTTTAGAGCATAAACGTAGAAGAATCTATGTGTTATTATCAATTTTATGTATTAATTTCTATTGGACGGTAATTCACAAATTAAATATTTTAAATTATAATTGTTTTATTTTTATTTTAAAGACCGAAGTGTAACTAGAAAAAAAATAAGTTACAATTTTATGGAGCTAATTTAAACACACATTCTTACTTAACCTCCAAATGTAACATTCAGCATTGAAAACACAACCATACAACAATAGTTTAACTAGGGCTTGTCGGTTTACGATAGACCCTTTCAGCGTCTAAGCTTGAGATGTCTTAATTACCGACCCGCAAGGATAGGCTAGTAAGCGATGCAGTTTCGAATTGTTTTTATGGAGCCTGGGAACTGACAGAAAGCAAGATATCAAGAGAGAATGTGTTGATGTTGTGGAATTGTCAAGCCGCGTTCAGCGCTCTGGGGTAATAAATCAATCTGTTGTAGTGTAGCAAGTTTTTTTTTATTTATTGAGAATGCGTTTCAAAACCTTGGCCCAGGGGGGGAGATAGAGCAATAATTCGGGTCTCACGATGCGAACGCCATTGTTACGGTTCTAAATTTTAAATTATAACAATGAACGTGTTTAAAATAATCGAGGCGGGTTTAATTATCATTAATGCATATGAGACGCGGTAATTCAGAACTTCAAAGGGACTTAAAACTTTTACGCGTGTGAGATGGAAAGATTTAAAAAAATCACTATGCAGACGGCTAACTTGGCTGTTACCCCAAGGAAGAGTTTAAGATGAACTGGGTTAAAGAATTCTTTACTAAAGTGAAAACTAAATAAATTGTAGTTGGATGCTACTATATCTAACGAGTATTAATCAAGAGATTATAATTTTAGGGCAGATACAGAAACGCTTTCTGAGTAGATAATTTTAACTTCCGTTTTAATTTTTTTGGAAATTGACCACACTAGGATCAGAATACACAGTTTCATATATTTTAGTTAAAAAAAATAGTGGAACAGGATTTCATTACATAAGATCTGATAGTCACGTACAGATTTAATCAGAAAATAGCAATTCAAGCAATTTTAAAATAACGCTAATCAGCGAGCTTAATCTTTTCATTAGTGAGGTTTCCAAATATAATAAGTTTGAATAAAGATTTTACTTTTACTAAAAGATACGGTTGCAATAAAAAAATAATTAATCAACAAAATTTATTACAGTTCGATGCCGGGTCTTACACACTGGAACGATAAAGATTTTCACACCTAGGAACTTAGCTGTTTGTGGGGAGAGGGTTGTGAAATAAATCCGTTTCGAGATTCCATTTTTGGATTCGGCAAAAATAACTCACCCTTAATCACTGGCCGCTAGCTGCTACCCTTAGCTAGGTTAGGGATCAGGTTCCAGTTGCTTGCTTGCGGTGAAGAATGTGATGGCACCAAAGCGATTTCAAAGTACGTAATCCATGAGGTCGAGGGTGATTGTGGGCTAGAAGTTATTTGTTGGCTTGAGGGTTTTTCTACATCGTCGGTGTTAGTAAGTTCGAGAGTACACGTTGGTTTGAAGGTATTTGCTTACTCGAAAGTATTTGCCTGCTGGAAGGTATTTGCGCATCAACGACTACTCTGTTCGACAGGAAGATAATTTAGAAGTGTGCGAATTGAGAAAACGATTTCTAAAAATAATTCTAACGGGGGATCTTATCAGAACAAATGCTTGGTACCCACGCGCCATGTGTATTAAACAATAAGGAAACCCTGAGATATATTGTAAATAATAAGCTATTTACAGGGACTTTGAAAGATTATAATGCTATTTACGAATTTCCAAACAAGTTTTCGAAACACCTGAATTGTTTTCTGTATTATTGCGGTTATGAAATGAGGAATTTAGCCTTGCAATTTAACGAGACTAGGAAATAAAGGATTTGTATATGGGACCAAAGGCTTATTAAGAATTCGAAAATCCATCTAAATTTACAAATAAATATACTTCGCAAATTTTTTCATTTTTCTATTGCCTTATTATCTCTATGTTGTTCCGAAAAGAAATTCTGTAATGTACCAAAAAATCGTTACGCACCCCACTTCCAAAAAAATAAAATTGAAAAAATTAAGAGATCTAAACTTAAAAAAAACAACAGTATCTACGTTAATCCAAAAATTTAACGGAATTAGCACTAAACCCTTCAGAATTAGTTGCAATATTATTCCCCAAAAAAATTGTCGTGTAATTATTTCTTGGACTATCAGAAGGCTCAAGGGAGTGATAGGATTACTAGATTAAATTATAAATTTGAAAAGTTGTTTCAAAAATTACTACTAGGCTAAATGACCAAGGGGATTAATAGATTAATAAATAAAAATTAATAAATGAAAATTAATAAGTGAGTGTGAGGGTAACCCCTCGTACGACACGTCCATAAAGAGGTAGTCATAATCGGTAGAAGTCATAACCAGGATGTCTAGATTCTTATAAAATACAGGAATGAACAAACAAAGAAAAATTTTTTCAATTTCAAAAGTTGTTCGTATATTTATATATAAATATTTTAAAGTCGAGATAAAACTCTAGCTATTTTCATTAAATTAATTAACTTAGATACCAATATTTCTTAATGACACACGCCTATAAAAACTTTTCTAATTCTTGTATTTCTATCTCTCACAAATATAAACTAAGAAATATTTAGTTTCGTCAGATCATGGGGTTTAACCTTAGATTTCTCACAACTCCATATACGATAAAGTATCACTTAAATGAGGCATTGCTCACTAGCACTTTTTTACAATATAGATAAAAAATTTTGACCAACCAAAAAAACAAAAAATTTTTCAGGAGAGAACTATCAAGTATTCTTATATGAAAATTTCTCAGTACTATCCGCGTTTAACTACATTTTAACTACTTCTTATAGTTTAGTAATATTTTATACCAACGATAAATACTAGAACCAAGAGAAATATCTATACCTCAACTAGGATACTACTATTACTTCCACTCATACTTGATGCGAAAACTTGGTCATCGACAAAAACACCAACACACTAAACAAAAGCAAAAATCTACAAACCCATGAATCTAGAACTGATGAGTAACTTCCATCTATAGTTAATGTGCAAATTTAAACATTTACTTTCTTAAATATTAAATAATGAAACTACGTAACACCTAGGAGAATAAACAATTTGTACAAATGGATCATTAAAAGTTTTAGATAAGGAGCTCTCTTATTAAATCGAACAAATTTCTAATGCAACACATTTAAAATATTAATAAATTTTAATATAAGAACTTCCCAAAACAAAAAACACAAAATCAGGGACAAGTTTCTACAGCCATTAAACGACAATTTGCTGCATTTATGATTACATACAACATATGCTATATAATTTGAACCGCTATAAACTACAAGGTCAATATTGCAACAACGAAAACGACTTTTATTTAGTGATTAAAGCAACATTTTCTAAAGTCAAAATGTACAACGAACTAGATTCAATTAAAACAACGTAAAATATAAAATTGATGTACTTTATAATATAAATATGCTGCTTTAGATATAGGGTAATTCTGAACATTCCGATAAGGATAGCTCACTTCCTTTTGTTACTGACGAACGAATTATGTGGTTTTCAAATGATTTGTTCTTTCTACTACAACAACCTAACAAAAATTTTGAAAATCTCCTAAAAATATGTCAGGTGTAATACTTTAGTTAATAGTCGATTTATTAAAGGTTAACTTAAGTTTTAAAAGTAAACCGGTTAGAAACGGGCATAAAACGTTGCTCAAGAATTAATTTTACAACTATTGAAAGAAGAATTTCGTGTTTCAATTGTTAAATGCAAATGTAATAGATCCTGTTTCTATATTTTGCCTTAAGAGATAAGATAATATTAATTAAGAAATTGAAATTATTTTTGCAGAACTATTATATAAAGATATAGTTTCCAGAATTACATATTGCGACTTGATTTTGAAAAAAATTTTCTCTAAATTGATTTGAACCTTAGAAATATTTTGTAGCCGCAGAGACCTGGACTCTAACGTAACAAGAGGGTATACACGGAAATGCTTTCGTATAACTATTTGATAAAATACAATAATGGCAACTTAGGAAAAATATTTTGCGCCCCACATTCTGGACGTTATTGTAGCAGTTCTTTTTTATTTATTGAGAATACGTTTTCAGACCTTGATCCAAGGGAGGATATAGAGCAACAACTCGAGTCTCACGATGCAAGCGCCAGTATATAGTTCTAAATTTTAAATTATAACAATGAACACGTTTAAAATAATCGTCGTGGCTTGATTATCATTAATGCACATGAGGCCCAGTAGTTTAAAACTTCAAAAGGACTTAAAATTTTTACGCGTGTGAGATGGAAAGATTAAAAAACCGCTGTGTCGATGCCTAACTTGGCTGATACCCCAAGCGAGAGTTTGAGATGGACTGAGTTGAAGTATTTTTTTACTACACTGAAAACAAAATAAATTGAATTTGGACGCAACTGTATCTATTGAGTATTAATCAAGAAATTATAATCTTACGGTAGATACAGAAACCCTTTTGGAGTATATAATTTTATAATTTTTGTTTTAAATTTTTGGAAATTAGCCAGACTAGGATCAGAATACTTCTATTCTATAGTAAATGATTTATATCCAATAATAATATTTATCAAACAAATAAATAATTTCACATATTTTAGTTAAAAAAATTAGTTGAACGAAATTTCGTTACATAAGATTTAAATGAGCATCAGATCTGATAGTCGCGTACAAATTTAATCAAAACACGGTAATTTAAACATTCTTAAAATAACTCTAACCAGCGAGCTTAATCGTTTCATTAGTGAAAGTTTCAAATATAATAAACTTCGAATAAAGATTTTACCTTTAAGAAAAGATAGGTCGCAGTAAAAAAATAATTAACCAACAAAAGCCTGTTAATTTTTGAAATTTCCTTCAATACCAATATTCGAAGGTATACAATTCTTAAAATTACTTCACGCTTACACACAACACCTCCAATGCCACAATTTTTCAAAAAAAAACCTCCTAACGTGCACAAAATTCCTTGTATTCTTTCTAACTGAAAACATATTCAATAACAATTCTTAAATCACTTGAAGCTACCAACCGCGTACACGTTACTAAATTGTTTCGTTGTATTTTGAACACCCCACTCTAAATAACTTTGTACGAACCCCAATCTAACGTTTTAAACTACGCCTCTCCCTTAACACGTGTTATATTTATCTCACATATTCATCCATATTCACATAAACTATCTCTCTTATACCGTGTTTTCAAGCTTCGTTGTAACGAACAATAGCTGTTGCCAATCCACACCATTTCTGCGTATGCTCAAGTTTATGATCGTTCTTAAGAAGCTATAAATTTCACTTTAGTGCCCCTAATTGACGTCGCAACTAAAACTACCTGGAATTTGCTGTTGTTTGTACAGTCTTATCTTCCCTATTTTACACGGAAAAATAAACGGTTTAACTTCCCTATTTAAAATGATGGTTTGCAACGAGCTATAAGTTTTTAGAAATTTCTCCTTCCAATTTGTTTTTAATTTAATAATACTAGGAAACTAAACGGTTTTAAATAAGCTAAAGATTTTTAGAAAATATTCCTACAATCTACATTTATTAAATACGACGGTTACGTTTGTTTATAACTATAAAATTTAAATGCTGTCTTACACATGGTGTTTCTAATATGCAATGCGCTTTATCTTTACAAGTAATTGTCTCTAAAGAATTATGAAACTTACATTAGAGCTTCCTGAAATGCGTTCTGAAAAATTAGTAATTTTAAAACTTTTTAAAATAAAAGAGTTTCAAAGTGGTTTGATGTATTTCCACATGCTGACTCCCAAAATAGATTGCAAATTGAAAATTAATGCCCTTTTTGGCCCCAAATATCATCGGTACTTGTAATAATAAGGGGAGAAGCAGAGGTACATAATGTAATATTCAATTATATAAATGCAAGAATGTAATTCTCGCATCTATATAATTGAATATCATAGTTTCTGTTAAGAATCAGTGTACAACTGAGGCGAATTAGAACATCCTAGGTCGTGTACCTCTGCTTCTCCCCATAATATTACCAAGTGCCGAAAGGTTTCCTCGACAAGTGGCGGCGTCCCCTCAATAATATTAGGCATAGTGACATTTCTGAAGGTCCCCACCTGATGTTGTAGTCAATGGAATCGACCCTTACTTTTCTGTCTTGGTCGATCGCCACTAATTACGGTTCAGGGCCGTAAAGCGACGCAAACTACAATTTGTACCAGACCCACCCTTCGTCGACTTGAGCTAGTCACTTTAAGGATTTCGGTCCTTTTGTGCCCGACGTCGTAGAGTCAGAAGGGCACGTAACACATGTTTTGATTTTATAAATAATATACATCTTTCATCAAGTCAGGACCGCGCTGTCAGCTTCCGCCGCCTGGTTCAAAATGTATTGTGTCGTCCCGCCCGTACGGAGCATACATAAGGTTAATATAGTTCATTCATTTTAACTTTAGGATGACGTCAAATGTAGTAATAAAGTGTTAGCAACTATATGCAAATGAACACCTAGAAAACTGCTCGAAGGATACTGTCATTTAACACATAAAGGTTAGCAGATCTGTAGGATGTTGCCATCAATTCCTCTTGCTAATGGGAATATTCGTGTATCTTTCATTGAATATATTATAATTTAAGCTAACATTGGCAATGTAGCATTTTATCCAGCTGTGACGTCATTCTAAAGTTAGAGCGAAAGGACTATAGAAGATTATTTTAGTGTTAGTACATACTCGTATAATAGCAAAACAATTTCTACAAATTGAAGATTAACTAACAATTAGATAAACAGTAACCTATAGAAGACCAATAACTATTTGTCGTAATAAAGAACACGATTTATAAAAGTTTTACACGCCGAGCTTTAATTTCAGAAATCTTTTTGACAATATCTTTCTCATTTTGTCTGTTTATTTTATTTCTAAATCTAGAAAGTGTTTTCTCAAATCTGATTCAGAACTTTTTTAATTTCTGTATGTCGTATAAAATCTGAAAGTAATTGTAATGATCATTACGTAGTGCAAATCGTTCATGCAGTGAGTTGGTCGCATCTAAAATAGTGATATATAAATTTTGTTTAAAATTCATTTTTGGTCATTTTCTACCTCATTTTCACGTTGATAAACAAAACGGACCTTTTTTTCGACGTCTAACAGTCTCCAGTAAGCATAATCTTGCATCTGTTTCAAGAAGATCGATTATTTCTATTTGTATTTTTTATATTTTAGTTTTCAAATTGTCTAGGTAACCTACTTGCTCCATGTTTCTAACATTCCACGCTCTAGTTCGCAAGCTGTTTGCGGTTCTACTTTTCGTCTTATTCAACATGTCGATCACATCTTTCGAAGTAGTACCCTCCTGGAGATCCGAATGGGGGCTATTTTAACCCCGAAATTATATATCCTAGAGACCAGCATCAGTTTTTGAACGATTTTAGTACGCTGTGGATTTGGGAGGTAATGTGGTGGTTTCCCGTTGCCTTCCAGTAGTACGTCTTAGAATGCCATACCGACTTTGTGGTCTCGGCCACTCTAAGTATTGAAAGAATTGCTGCCCTCTATGACACGCTGATACCATTTATTTGGAAATGCCATTAACAAGAGCACAGAGAAAAAACGCCGCAACCACTCCATTATCCATTTAAAACACTGAGTTTACTCTCTTTATTTACAATAATTTCATACTTGAGGCTACATGTACATTTACTCTTTTACAATATTCATTCTTCCTTCGCTTATAATATTATGCTTAAATTTAAACAAAACTATTTCCGTCGCTATTTCATAGCCCAACAGGTTATTTATGTAACGGAATATTAATTTCCTACTAAATAGTTACAAGATATTTTGATTTTAAATCCACAAATACATAATTATACATCACAAAAAACAATATGCTCAGTGTACTCACGGTTTTAATGTTTCAAGCGATTCTTACAGCTAGTGATGCAGAATGTCCAGTTTGCTGGTTTGTCTCACCCTTTGTTAAAATTCTGAATTTTATTTTACACATTATACGTCTAAAGCTTTCTTAGAGTCAAGGTCAATGTTTTTAGTTAATGTAAACAATCATTCAGTTTATAAAACATTTTATGATTTTGTGATGTTGCGTTTTCCTGAACCCCATGTGAATTAATACAATTATTATTAAGGACCATAACGTCCCTGCTTTTTATCGGTATCTTTCTAATTGAATACAATTAGCGTAAAATCTTTATTGTCGTTGCTGTTTATATAAAAATGTACTTGGTGCTTTTTAGTTTATTTCTGTATTTTATTTTAATATTATAATTAAATAGCTCCATTATAAACTGAATTTATGCAAGCATATATAAAATTTTAAGAACTGAATTTAAGAACTAAACTAGCTGAAATTAATAAATGCTTTTTTCTTGACGAATATATGCTTAATTAACGCGCGAGCGTTACATAGTTTAATAACGTTGCTAGTTTTAAGATATCGCGCATTTTAGATTAAACTACCTATATAGATTTCGACGTTAAATCGGTATAAAAATTAGTATGACGAGCTATGCAGTGTTTCTATAAACTCATTTTATCAACTGGAAACGGGTAAATCTTGATTAAAATAGAAAACAAATTTTATTGTTGAGGGGTTTAACTTGCAAAAGTAATTTTTTGTAGATTGAGGGACTGTATATTTAGATTTTTTTTTGATAAACGACCGGGCAGTACAACATTGGGTTCATAAGGTATCCCATACACCAAAATTCGATTTATCAGAGATTTGGAAAAGTGATTCCTTACAGGTTACTTTAGTCAGGCAATCCCATGATGCAGTACGAGATACGGTTCTCTGGTTTTAAAAAACCAAATACCTTTTTTTTTGCAAAATGATTGACAATCAAATTAACGAGCGAGCTGTGGTGTAGTATGGAAGAACGGCATGGTGGCTTATCAGAATACGAATGTCTAATATGCGAAAAAGAAGTTTCTGTACAGTCCCAACTTTAAAATCTAATTGCACTTTTTAATTTCGTCTTTACTGGATGACTCATTATCAGGAAAATTAGAGAAGCCTGGTTACAAAAAAGCCTTTTATAAAACAGTATTGCATGTGATACGTAGTTGATTAGATCTTCCGTACACCTTGCTACTCATCCAAGGTCTATGTGCAAAAACAACCTGAAGAAACCTACGGATGTATTGCTTGTGAACAAGTTCATTATTACTATAAAATTTAAACACACAATATTTTTTTTCAAGTTAAAAGGAGAAGGCACCATATAACATTGAGGTCAATGCGTTTCACATTAATAATTTCCAAAATATAGGTGTTGGTCTTTTAGATTTGTATGCGAAATCAATGATACGACCTCTATTTTTAAAAATGCAATGCCTTTACTATAGAAATCTGGCATACACAAACAAAAGAATTTTTTTTCGTCTTCTAAATACCGTTCTTAAAAGTTGAACTTCTATTTGTAAAAGTATAACGGAGACAGACATTTTTGTATAGTAGCGGACTAGAATTGATTTTCAATCCATACGAGACTAATTCCCTTTCGCCCGGGAGATCTTTTAATTTGGGAGCATTTTTTTCAAAAACCCCTTTCGTCTTTGAAACGCTTTCGCTCCATAAATCACTTCCAAGCAGACCCCTTTCATCCACCCTCGCTTTGACGGCTCTGTATTCGCTTTCGGCCGTGGATACTGATTCGCCCACGCGTTCTCGCGCTTCACGCTCAACCAATTATTTTAAAGGCGTGTTGACTTTTTATCAAATAAGTAGCAACAAAGCTAGATTAACATTATTGATTATATTTATTGTGTTAAACCATATATTTATTTTACGTTTACGAATTAATTTACATTAAAAGGAGTGTTATCTGCGTTTGTAAGATTAAAAAATCTACGATCCATAGACAAACGTTCTTAAATAAATTTTTCTGAATGTCGCCGGACCTCCGTATTTATTCCGGATTACATATTTGTATTCGTGTGAGAAAATTTAATACAATTATATAAATTTTTCTTAAAAATTAGACTTCATATATCGAAAATTACTCCGGATTGATGAGATGTGAAATCGATTAAGAGGCCTCCCACTATACATTATACGTTATATCGTATCATATTGAAAATTAGATACGAAACTTTAGATACTGAACGCAAGTTTTAAACGTTTTGGTGTATGGTCTATCGTCAACCTGCAGGAACTTTTAACAGTTATTCTAAAAAGTAGCATCCTTTATGTTTGAAACAGTACAGAAATCATATATAAAATAGAACTTAAGCTCTCCGGTATGTACTAAATATTTAATAGCAACTAGTTTTAAAAGGTTTGCTACGTTCAGCGACGTAGTCTAAAAAGAGAAAATAAAAACGAGGAGGAAAAGGAAGAAGTTGACCGGGCTCAATCGGTAGGTGGGCGGGGCATTATACTTACAAAAAAATTTTAAGAGGCCTGAAATAAAAATATACTCACTCACGTACAATAAAATATTTACAAACTAGAAACCTCTAATTTTTAAAACAAAACAAAATTATATACAAAACACAATAGTACCAAAAATGAACAATTCGTAGGTACACAATATACATATTTACGAATAAAAAAAAAGAATAATTTTTAACATGGCGAGCCGCAGTTTTAGGACAGCCCCTATATTAATCTTCAAACAAGAAGAAAGAACAAAATTACCCCACTAAAAACCACAGCTCGAAATCAGCATTGTAACTACGGAATTCTATACATAAAATTATCTTAATCAAGAAACCAGTAAACATTATAATATCCTCGCACATGCAAACAACCAGTCATTTCACCACCAACAAGGTCATGCATCCGTAGACCCGTGTACATATGTTGTTTCCAACAACTACCGGGTACCCATATAAGAAAATTAGTGTATAAACACTCACGCTCGAGTCACCACCGTCGGGTTGGCTTTTACCGTCTGTAAAAACGGGGCGAAACAGAGGGGCGCGTGATCTCACCTTGGTGTGATCTTCCCATCACAATAAGGAATGACCATTCATTGTGGTTTTAAAGGCCACCGGAAGGAGCTATGTAATTATACATAAAATTAATTTATTGTTGTCGAAAAGTACAATTTTATAAAACCCATAAATAAGCACCACGTTGTAAGGCGTGCGCGAACTTTTCATACAGGAAAACGGAAACAACCAACCATTCTACACGTGTTTTCGTTGTGTAGATTGAAGAGCAAGTGAATATTAATTTCGTTTTACTAATGACCAGAGTTCAAAGTAATATTGTTGTTAAGAGAATAAAACTGAAAAAATACGGTTTATTGAAATAATACGCGGCTTTAATTCGACGAAATTTTTAATGTAAAATGCATAAGAATCAATTATCAGATACTTAGAAACAGTTATCACCTGTTTAATTTTAGCATAAACTTTACGTTGAGGAATTCTTAAAAGGAGTATTTATCATTAATTAGGCTCTAGGATGTAACAATAGGAATCGAATTTATACAAATAGATAAATGAATTAACACATGAAAAGGTTATTTTAATTTACTGAATTAATTTTTGTTTTTAACGCCATAGGGATTTGAGTTAAAAATTATTAGACCGCGTATTTCTTATTAACAGAAGAAAAATGTACGGGATGTTCAAAATAAACGTAGCAGATTCTATAATTGAATGACGAATAGTTAACAAATGTGAAACCAAGAGGAAATCTACGCCTGCGCAAATTTCGTATAAAATGTTCAAGAATAAAACATCGCGACCCTTTCGCAACAAGTTGAACGACCTCGACATCAAACCCGAGATCCCGCGCATGCTATTCCAAAGCACTAGCACTGAGCTATCGTGCCCTACGTTTATCAAAACGTCAAAAGTTTTACGCATGTATTTTTAAACGCCCCGTGAGAATGCTTCCATTTACTTAAGAATTCACGACCGATTGTAACTAGTCGGTTGCGTCCTTTTGAGTCTACCAATGAAATTTTATAATATTTCATTAAAAATAGACCCTTTGTATTAAAGATCAGTACATATTTTGATTCTTAATCGATTTTTAAAAACATATTTTAGGCATTTGATAGCGGCGTATTTTGTTACAGGCGGAAAAGCTACTAAGTATATATTTTTCAGTAAAATTATAAAATTAGGGCGGCCTGTAAAACAAAAATTAAAGAGGGGTTACCGGCACTAGCTAGCGCAAGGTCGTGGATCATATATATATAGAGGGTTAAAATTCTGCAGAAAGAGCTAAATTAATATATAATATACAGCAAAAAAATTTGGCACTTACCTTTCATAAATATTGTGGCTTAATGACAATTACCAAGGGCGCCAGACAAGTCAAGAATGTCCTATTGTTCGTGCAAAACCTTGAGAGACTTGTCATCCCAAGGAGAACAATCGTTTCTTTTAATCAATTATTACCTTTTTGACTACTTATGCAACTTTCATGATCAAAAATTTAAAAAAATATTGACTTAATCAACAGTAAACAAAAACTATTTAATCACCAGAGCAATAAATGTGAAACCTCTTACATTAGAAAATTCGTTGATTTTAATTTAGAAATGTAATTGAATGGTTGATATGGAATTATGACAATTTTACGTACATAAGTAATTCCTAAATGCTTTATATAGAAAAAACTTATTTTACACTAAATTAATCCTACGGTTTATGGCCAAAACGTCCGAACAAATAAATTAACTAAAAATTGGTCATGCTAGCTTAACTATAAAAACTTACTTACTAAAAAATCGTCAATTGGTTGATGGCTCGCCTTCCAACGTAGAACACCTCTTAAATTGGGGGAGAGAATCTCGCTTGTTGCTCTTGTTCCTTGCAATTATTAAATAATTCAATGGCACACGAACCCGGCAGGATCTTGTTCAGTTTAACTTAACTTGTGCATCACATGCATACAAGCTTTTTATTATTACTTTATATCACTGATAAATCCGCGAACACACGGGCATCAACCTTCGCGAACTGGAAGAGTTAATTACTCCTTTCAAAGTTCACTATCGTGATACTAAGCTCAATATCATATCTGTGATGCCGTAGAACACTACCAGCAAACTTCTGTGGCTACGTTTCTACCTTTTGACAACGGACAACCCCATTGGAATCTCCGTCTTTTGACTTATGCCTTAAGTTATATATTAATTCCTACTCTAACCATTATTTTACGTCATATTTCTGTTATTCAATGACTATTAACAGAACCTCCCAAAAACAAGATTTTAGAAATCAAATCTAACCCCTTTCAAGATGAGGGTCACGGACAGCAATTATTTTTCTAAGGGTTTAACTATGTTGTATCTTCTTGGAATTTTAATTACTGAATTGTGGACCTTACCTATTGGCGACAGTTGTCTGCCATTGACAAAAGACCGGATAGCCGTACCCGCGCCGTAATGGATTTTAATACAATGGAGGTTTCCAGGCTACTTAAAATTGCTTGCAATCTTTGAACAAATCAAAGTGGAAAATAGTTTGGCTATTTGTAATATTTCGTTTTCTGCAACCCGATGTCAATCACGAAAATATTAAGAAGATTAAGTTTTACAACTGAAAATTGCTTTTCTTTGTTTACGTTTAAAAGGTACTCTTTCATTTAAATTTATCAGATTCGTCAATCTATAATCGGCATGGTTTTAAAAGGGTTTTGTATTGGATTTGCAAGGTAGGAGCTTTAAATTATGATGACAGCCGCTGGAATTTATAATATTTAAGCCTAAAGCTATTTCTAAACCTGGTCTTTATTATTAAAGATGCTTATTATAATATAAAGGTAATTTATTATGGAATTCTTCCTATAAGTTATGCAAGTTATTGAAATTTAATTAATTATTTAATCTATTTAGAAGTTAACATTTCAAAATAATGTTATAATTTTTCGATTTAAAAATTAATTATATTTTTGTAGATTTTGATTGTTTTGGCCGTGCCCGAAAGCGTTTGCAACCCAATTTTAATAGAACTATAATAAATTTCAGAAACTTCATCTGCAAATTGTAAAAAGTATACCTTCTACGCTTAAACAACTCCGAATTCAGATTCCACTTGTATTATCGGATCTTCCCATACATTTTACGAACTTTATAAAGCCCTGCAGTGAATTCTAAAAACCAACTCGATCATCTTTCTTTCTCGCACTCGTAGATAACGACCTTTTTTACGGCGTGATCGGGAAAATCATGACTTTTTTGCGCGTTACCTAAGACGTGACCACAAATTCAAGGTTCCGAAAAAATACGCGTTTTCTCAGAAAATATCCCATTTCTCGTTGCAAAACCATGCCAATCCAAAGTATAACTTAATTCCCGTCAAACGTCGCACCCTTCTGACACGTTACCGCCAACTCTCTCGGAGAAGATCCGTGATTAATCTCCTTTGGATCTCTCAAGTGTCGGAGCGAAAGGCAGCTATAAAATCTTACAGTAGCGTGAAAAAAATTAACTGAGCAGTTATTTAGGTATATTATAGCTACATGAATAGACCACATGCTAAAATTTTTTGCAAATATTAGAAATCAAAATACTATTCTTCATTGTACAACCCAATAAGCATAAATCTCAAGATGTGATTGGTATCCTAAACCTAATATATATATATATATATATATATATATATATATATATATATATATATTGCTATAATAAGGGGGTTATTTAAGGGATAATTGAGTCATAATGGTTACACAATACATGTAAATAGTACTAGGAGTTAGAAAATCAATTTATTTAGCATGAAAAATACGTAATTTGTATATTATGCAAAGAGCAAACGTTTAACACCCTGTATAGGGATCGCAGTTGACATTAATTAATGCCAGGAAGCATATCATTCAACAATAAACACACATTTCGCAAAAGAAATAACTTTACACGCAATCAAACTTGTCTTAAACCAAAAGTTTTTATAAATTGTAAATCGATATGTATTAGATGCAGTAAAAAGCTAGAAAATTATAAGCATAGCATAGTGTCCTGATAAGAAACGCATCTTTCGAAATAAATACGCTTTGGAAACGTAAGATGTAAACATAAATATGTTAATTTACGTCATTTTGTGTACGTGATTTTTTGCCTAGAGTTAACACAAATCCCAAAGTATTATCTAGACAAACAAAAGCCATAAGTTAAATTACGTGCCAAGGCGAATTAGAAATTCCTATAACATCAAAACACACGGTCTAAAATAAATACAAAGTAGAAATCCGCAGATACCTACGTGATCAAGAAATCGTTCCGACAAGTTATTATGAGAGATATACCTATAAAAGCCTAAAATATCCAAAACAACCGATGGTTGGTCGTAAACTTTGAACAACAGTTGAGATACCAATAAATTTTTAAATGGGGCGTAGACTATATAACACTTAGTTTGAACCAAGCACAAGCTGCATCACTCATACTCAAGAAATTACGCGTCGAGTAAATATTCAAATTAAATGATCAAGTTTTTGTGAAAAGTGGTGTTATAAAATTTTAAAATAAATTATATTAGAAATATATGAGACAAGTTTAGCCGTTTGCTGAAAAACGTGAGTAGAAGTTTATTAATTAATTTAGGTTAAATATTTATAATGTAGGGCTCTAAGTGACAGTACGAAATCCAAGTAAAATTACGAAATCTAAGTGACAGTACAAAACTGTAAGTGAGATCACAAAATCTAAGTGAGATCACGAAATATAGGTGACGTTACGCGAATTTAAGTGAGATCACATAAATCTAAATGACATAAAGAAAAGCTAAGAGAGATTAAGAAAATACCAGATTATTGATTAAACGGAGTAAAACTTGGAGACTAAATAAATTGAATAGAGCAACTCAGCTGAATGTGATATTGTAAATACTCCCTGTATGTTTGTTGTGGTTTGTTTAGCATTCTTCTTAATATTCTTTGGGAATGAAACCACTCATAGTTTTTAAAATCTATTTTATTTACGTTTCGATCCATGTACTGATCCATAGCACGAAGCAGAAAGACGCACAAGGAAAGTACACGTCAGAACTATCTAGCATATGGCATTATATTCTCTTTATATTATTTTTGAACATTAATCATATTTTATACTTGAATATTTTATGCAGAGTCATCAAAAATTTATTTTATACGTGAAAATTTCGTAAAAAGGGGAAAAAACCTTGAACGTTAAGAGAAATTTCCAGTAGAGTACAACGTCATTTTGCTGGCTTTAAAATAAGGAAAGGAAGCTTTAATTTTTGGAAATAAACAATTTAAAATATATTGTTATTTGATTCAGGGGCTCATTTTTTTATAGAGTCAAACAGATTAAACTGTGAAGTGTAAATAATTTTTTTTTTCTCATTATACAAATAATAATTGACTGCGTTTTATCATTTAAAGTAGGAAAAGTTCTAGTGAAAAAGTGGTAAATTATTTGATTAGCGTAACGTTGTGTACTCTGTGTGAATTATACTTTGCTAGCCGAGGCATATCTAAATTGTAGGATATTAAAATACACAGAGCGGTGGTGATCAGAAGGAGACTGAGAGTATAATTACAGCAACGTGCAGCGTTATCATATCAATATATATATATATATATATATATATATATATATATATATATATCCAAAATAGTAGTATGGCCAGCATAGTTTACAATCAATTTAGCATAGTAACTTATCGATCTTTTACTTGTGTACCTCTTAAGCTGCGTTGAAAGTAGAAATTATATTTATTAGTTCTATTTTTGTGACCATTGGTTCGTCTTTTTCTACGTGCTATAACGCAACATTGACATTCACATTCTTAACCCATACCTGCAAATGATTACAAATTTTAACTATTTTTTCTTTTAGGGATACACGGCACTTTCCGCATTATTGCTTCTAGCAACCGCAGATGAAACCAAAAAATCAGAAGACGTCAAAACCAAAGCCTCAGATTCAAATTCGATTGAACCACAAGAAAAAAAACAAGATAAACGTGGTTTAGATTGGAGTTTAGGCGGTGGTGATTTTGGTGGTTATGATTTTGGAGGTTTTGATGGTGGTCAACTTGAAGCAGGCGGATTTGACGATCATGGTCATGTGCATCACGTTCACCAAGAGAAAACCGTAACATTGGTTAAAAAAGTTCCACATCCAGTGCCTGTCATAAAACATATACCTGTACCAGTTGAAAAAGCCGTGCATTATCCAGTAAAAGTGCCTTTTCCACAACCCTATCCAGTTGAAAAACATGTTCATGTTGGTGTCCCTGTAAGAGTTAATGTACCAGTGCCTGTGCCGCATCCATACCCTGTAGAAAAGCCTGTACATGTACCTGTTGAAGTACACGTAGATCAACCATACCCTGTTAAAGTGCTTGTACCCCAACCATACCCTGTTTTTAAAGAAGTACACGTTCCTTACAAAGTAATAGTTCCAGAACCGTACCCCGTTGAAAAGAAAATACATTATCATGTAAAAGTCCCTGTTCATGTCCCTCAACCTTATCCAGTAGAAAAGCTTGTTCCATATCCAGTTGAAGTACATGTAGACAAACCTTATCCCGTTCATATACCTAAGCCATATCCAGTACATGTTGAGAAGAAAATTCCTTATCATGTAGACCATCCAGTACCAGTTCCCGTTAAGGTACCAGTTGAACGATTAATACCTTACCCAGTTGAAAAACCACTACCATACCCTGTCAAAGTACCCGTGCATGCACCGTATCCAGTAGAAAAAAATATTCCTGTTCCTGTTGAACAACCTGCACCATACCCAGTTAAAATTCCCGTTGATAATCCTGTGCCTTTCACAGTATACAAGAAGGTGCCCTACCATGTTGAAAAGCCAGTACCTGTACCTGTTAAAGTACCAGTTCCTGTCCCAGTGCATCACAATGAACATTCAGACATTGGCGGACTAGAAGGCGAAGGTGACGTAGCACAGGAAGGACATGAAGGATATCATTGACTGTGAATATTTAAGTTCGTTTTCAACTGAAGATCTTATTCTTAACAGTATTATAAACTAGTTTTCTTTGCTTTCTTTGTTATTCTTTATTTTTATAAATAGATTTGCTAAAATGTTTCTTACTTACCTCATATAAGGAATGTTAGCTGGTATATGATATTTTGAACCTGGATCAAAATCTAGTTCAGAACGTAGAACGGGTGGCTTAACTCCAGTATATATTTCGCTAAAACAGAAAACAAAGTTAGTGTTTTTTGTATCTTGCCGGAGAGTAGAAATAAAATGCCCCCCCCCCCAAGTTATTCTTGATTTTACTAACTTGTAAGTAGAAAGGTAAAGCCGAAACAAATCCACTTTAAGTATCTAAATTCAAGGCTAAGGTAAGAAAATTTCTTTCAGTGGCTTAATAATTTAACTTTAACAAGCAATTACATCTAATCCAGAGTCAAGGCAAAATATTGATCTTCTAAAAGAAATAAAGCTTTACAAATCATAGCAACATGGATACGATTTTTATACTTTGTTGCATACCAAACATACTAAACCTCTTATATAAGCTCAGATTTCCAAATAATTTGCTACGTACATCGACGTAGCTGGACGCACACTACAGCAATGACCGGGCTCAATCGGTGAGTAGGTGGGGTTTTATAATTACCAAAAATAAAGAGAAGGCCTGAGATAAAGAAAAGAAATTAACAGTACCTATTAATTCATATAATTAATCTAAATGACATTTTGGAGAGATATAAAAGCGTAGTATACCCAAAAACGAAAAATCAATAACTACAGTTGTACATATAACAAAAAAAAAAACTCAAACAAAAAATACTGTTTAACATGGCTAGCTGCGGTTTTTAGGTCACTACAAATCTTAATTAAAAAAATTACGGCTCTAAAAACAACA
The DNA here is from genome assembly GCA_036346225.1 of Platerodrilus igneus. NCBI lineage: Eukaryota > Metazoa > Arthropoda > Insecta > Coleoptera > Lycidae > Platerodrilus > Platerodrilus igneus. The sequence continues at coordinate 347,067 of JARFIW010000691.1, read as the reverse complement.
GCTCTAAATTATCATCGTAAACATAAACGTACATATATAACATTGGCACTACGATGTCTTAACTAACAAAAACTTGCAACTCAAAAAAAGGAAAACCCACAGTTTTAAACCATCCTCGTAAACATACAGTTAAATATATAGGATGGTCACAATAAATACAATATTAATAATAAACATCACCTCACCTAACGATAATCATTTTAAAACTACTAAGTTTAATCATTACGTGGAGCCTGATAACTATACTGTTTCGTCCAATTTCACAAGACCCATTCAAGAAAATAGTGCATAAACACTCACCCGAGCGTCCACGGTGTAGGTTTGGTTACACCCTCCCTTAAGGACAGAGTGAAACAGATGGGCTTGGGAACACGCAATGTAGGTGTCCTCCCATACCAAAGGAACGGCAATTCAATGGGCCGTCAGGTTGAAAACAAAAGTAATGAAGCAGGCAGTACAGTACTAACCAAAAAAAAACTAAAAAAAACGCTTAAGAAACTCAAAGAAAAACATAAAACAAACAAAATCAACTGACATCGGGCTCGAAATGCCCATATACAATAATAAGAACCAAAAGAAAATTCGCTTAAGAAAACTAAAAAAAAACAACAAAAAAACACTCCAAAATCAATAAACGAATTTTTATCCGGCTCGAAGAACCAAGGTACCGGATAAAACAAAAGTGAAAAGGATCACCGGGAAGGATAGGTAATTAGTAGCAATGAACGAGAGCAAATATAGAACGGCGTCAACAATACTAAAGTCGTCAAAGAACGGATGCTTCTTTCGAAAAGAAACAGTACGGTTTCAACCTCAGAACACGATTGGTTTCCTGCGGAAAAACTAAAAATAGAGAAAAAAAAGCAAAGAAGAAAACCAACAGTAATCGCCAAAATACGACAAAGATGTCAAACCTCAGTGTAAGCCAGGGAACAACAAGAATGATGGGTAGAAAACAAAATTAAGGTACTTTAAGTTGTGGTACCAACGAATCGCAACAAACTAAAAACTGAAGAAAATGATTGCTAACTAGACCTAAAAGTCGACCAAATCGTGGGTTACGAAGAAAAGAAAAAATGGACTAAAAAGCATTTACCACAGGAAGTGGATCGAAAATTTTAACCAAGTCAGCACGAAGACCGACAGAACGTAAAACCAGCCACAGGAAAAAGGAAAGGAATGTGGAACGAAAGTAACGAGGAAAAAAAGAAAAACCAAAAAGAACAACACCAAGCAACAAGTACAAGAACCACATTTAAAAAACCCTAAGAATAGCACAAAAGAAAATAAACAGAATCCCATTGTAGTTATGTATGAGTATGCGAAAGTGTATGTGCGTGTATGTGTTGGACCGCTTTAGTCGCCTCTTACGACAGGCAGGTCGTACCATGGGGCTATTCTATTCCCGGACCCACACGGGTGAAAAACAAAAAAAACCAAAAACGAGAACAAACGAAGGAGAACCAAACAGAAATGAGTGGATGCATAAAGTGTGTGCGTGTATGGAGTGTGTGTATGTGTGTATGAAGTCTGTATGTGTATGTGTTGGACCGCTGTAGTCGCCTCTTACGACAGGCAGGTCGTACCATGGGACTATTCTACTTCCGGACCCACACGGGTGAAAAAAAAAGAAAAGCAAACAAAAGAAAACCCAGCAAAACCGGGAAGTAAACCGAAATCGCAATATTCAAAAATCATGTCCGAAGAAGAGCAAAGTTGTCATAAGAATCTGGGGCACGAAGACTAGATATTGGGCTAAAGGCGTTTGCGCCGCCAGAAGGAAAATGAAACAAGATCGAGGACATCAGAATTTCGTCGACCAACATCTTCAGGTTCTGAAGGAGCATAGAATAAAATCTGCCTCGGGCGGTTTTCTGCCAAATAGGAATAGCAGGGGGTGTAGTAGTGGTAGAACGCGGTGTAGAAGGTGACAAGGGTAGTTTAGGAAACTCGAAACGCGTTATCGAAGGACGTTGTATATTGTTAGGATTGGTGGTAAGAAGGTCAACGACAGTAAAGGAAACGTCGTGGGTTGTCAGAATATCAATGGTCGAGAAAGAACAAGTATTGGCTGTACGAGAACCAACCTGACGAAAAGAACCACAGGCGGAACCCACTTTGGTTACGTTAGAGAAAGGGACAGAAGCAAATAAAATTTCATTGACGTTATGTGCAGGACTAGAAGTATCACAGTTAGAAAAGAAAACAGTATTGGCTGTGAGAATATCAACCCTATTACATGAAGGAACCGAATCAGGTAAAAGTTTCTCAACGTTACAAAAACAAAGTGTAACAGGAAGGACTTGATCCACAATAGATGAGGTTGACCTTTGTCAACATTAAATAACATGACATCAGCTAGGATTTCACTAACCTTAGTTAAAAGAACAGAAGTAAATAGCATTTTGTTAGCATGAGAAAAATGAGTAAGAGTACGTAACGAAACAGGATCAGGTATAACTTTAACGACAACAGCAACAGGCATCACAGCTACGGGTTCACTAACTTTAACAGGACCTTCTCTATCAGTAATAGGAATTATCTTCACTTCAGCTACGGCTGTGATTGCCGGCATAACAGAAATTTCTTGAGTAGAAGCATTTAGGAAAGTAGAAACAGGTAAAATTTTGACAAAAACGGGAAGAGGTATTAAAGATACAGGTACGTGGACTTCAACAGGACCTTCGCAGACAGAATTAGAAGTTATCGTCACTTCAACTACGGCTGTTTTTGTAGAAACGACAGAAATTTCTTGAGTTGAACAGTTTAGAAAAGCAGGAACATGTAAAATTTTGACAGCAACAGCACCAGACGTTAAAGATATAGGTTTGTGAACTTCGACCGAACCTTCGCTGACTAAATTAGGAGTAATCGTCAATTTAGCTACAGCTGTTATTGTAGGTACGACAGCAATTTCTTGACTAGAATCATTTAAGAAAGCAGGAACAGGTAAAATTTTGACAAAAACGGCAGGAGGCATTAAAGGTATAGGGCCAAGGACTTCCGGAGGACCCTCGCAGACTGAATTAGAAATTATGGTCATTTCAGAGATCTTTGTGCTTGCAGACACGACAGAAAATTCTTTGGTAGAATCGTTTAGGAAAGCGGGAAGAAACTCTTGAGAAGCTAGCTGCAAGTCACTGATTAGAAGCATGGGTTGTGAGCGTGGTGGAGGCAAATTTGGGGTGGGAGTGTATAAGTAGGTCGAGCAGAAGAAGGAGTAGAATAAGTTGCACAACTAGAAACGCAGGAAATTTTGTTAGAAGCTATATTTGCTGAAGAAGAGTAGGTTTTGATAGTAGGAGCGGGAGGACCTAAATGAAGTATCGAAGAGAACGTAGAATGAAAAGTAGAAGAAGTTAGGCAACTAGAGGTGAGGGCAGAATTTGAAGGATTATTTGCGGAACTATTCATAGTAGGATGACAGTTGGGACAGCTGTGGCGAGTAACTCCCTTATGTCCGCAACCATAACAATGAAGTACTTTAGAACGAGTACAACGGGTCGAAACATGACCAGGTTCGTCGCAATTAAAGCATACGACCTGACGAGTAGGAGTAGAAGTAGGAGGAAGAACAGTAGAACGTACGCAAGAAGTATCAGATCTACTCGTAGGCGTAGGAGAAACCTTAACAACTCGGTCATGTGAAGCAAAAGTATTTTTCTCAATAGTAGTAGCCTTATAAATAAGCTCGTTGTGTTCAAAATGAAGAATTAGTAAATTTGACAACGACTTCCAGTCAGAAAACCTATGCCGAAAACCACGATACCAGCGTAAAGCATCAGCCTTGAACAAATCCACTGCGGACTCAAATAAATCAAATTCGGATACATGATGAGCTCGTCGGAGTTTTTCGACTCGTTCCACAAAATCACGTACGGTAAGAGTGTTCAGGACACCAGAAAATTTTAAATTCCACATCCACACAGGAAGACCGTAGTAGGAAGCCGAAAAAGAAGTCATTTTGAATACGAACAAGAAAGAAATGGGTAGAAAGTAACGAAATAAAGGCTAACCGTAACTCGATAAAAGCTCAAAAGAAAAGAAAATTATTGCGAATACAGGGCAATTTAAAACATATCCGACGGATAAACTTCGGGAACACCAATAGGAGCGAAACAACAAAGTAGAAATTAGAATAGGGCTGTAGAATAAAGGAAAAATCGGAGGAAAAAACTAAGTGTATACGTGACGGGGAGAACAAAACGTACAGAGAGGGAAGGAAGAAAAAAGAAAAAACTTGGGCGCCAGCGTTTTCAACGGACTAAAATTATTGGCGAAAACACAAGACCAATAATCTGAAATAAGCCAACCAATAATATTGAACGTAAGGGACGAAACATAAGTAATATCAGGCCGAGAAAATGCGGGTCATGTAGGAACTTAGACACTAACAATAATAAACCAAAAATCGGAGCAAAAATTAACTAAAACGAACTCGGAGCCAAAACTAACTAAAATAAAATCGGAGTCAAAATTACATGAAACAAAATCGCAGTACAAGGAAATTAACGAAAACCAAATCTCAGAAGAAATTAATCACAAAAAAAATCGCAGCAGAAATTAATTACAAAAAAAAAGTCGCAGCCCCACGCCAGGGCGTCAATATTTTATGCTACGTACATTGACGTTACATAACAAAAAACATCAAGAAAAAGAAAGAAAGAAGGAAGAAAAGACCGGGCTCAGGCGGCGGGTGGGCGGGGTCTTATACCTATAGCTAACTAAAAAGAAACCTGAAATAAAGAAATATATATATATATATATATATATATATATATATATATACTCATTTCACACTCAGAACAAAACATACAACGGGCTTATAATTAAAACAAAATATATATACAAACAAACAGTACTCCCAAAACCCAATCCCTAAACAAGTCAATGTACCCAATTTACATATTACATTTAAAAAAATTACGCATGAAAATGGCGAACTGTAGTTTTTAGGCAACTCCCCCCGACAGTAACTAGACGAAAAAAAAGAAAGAACCAATCGCAACCCTAAAAACCACAGCTCTAGAATGTCGTAAATATACACTTAGCCTAAAGTAGTGTATTTAGTTACGAATCACACCTCATTTCCTGCAGAATCCCTCATTTCCTCACACATCTGGACCAAATTTACATGTAAATTCGCACTATAAAGTCTTATTTTTAAGAATCTCCCCTGCTCTCTCCTTGGGTGTCTCCTCCTTGTGGAATTTTTACCCCAACCATTTTGATTACATCACACCCGCATTCTTTCCACCCGAGATAAATCTTTCTCCACATTTCCACCCACGAGATAAACCTATCTTGTTTGGTATCAATTAATATTAGATTTTTCTCAGCTACCCGAATCTCTAGGAATTTTTTTAGATTGCATCATCCCCCAGGGAGCTACCCTCATTTTAAGATTTCTTACCTGTAGCGACTTTTGAGCGTTCTTATAAATTTTTTTATACATGCGATACATCTTGTTAGTCTAAAATTTTACACAAATTAAATCTGTAAACAGATTTGAAATCGGAACCCCTGCAAAGTTATACCCCTTTAAAGTCCTGATCTTCTAAATTTTGCTCTTTGCTTTATAAGCAAACCTAACAAATAGTTTTCTTCGTCTACCAATTGCATCTTTCGAGATAAACCTATCTTGTTTGGTATCAATCAATATTAAATTTTCTCAGCTACCCAAATCTCTAGGAATTTTTCAGATTGCAACATCCCCAAGGGAGCTACCCTAATTTTAAGATTTCTTACCTGTAGCGACTTTTGAGCGTTCTTATAAATTTTTTTAGTCATGCGATACATCTTGTTAGTCTAAAATTTTTAACAGAATTTGAATCTGCAAACAGATTTGAAATCGGACCAACGCCCTGCAAAGTTAATTTAACCCCTCAAAAACCTCCTTTAAAAAAATTTTGTTTGGTATAATAATTTAATAATTTTTTTAAAACCTTTTTTCCGCCCACCCCAAGACTAAACCCCTTTTAAAAACCAGTTTTGGGTTCAAAAATTTTTAAGAACACTTTTAATTAAATTTTATTTAAATCCAACTTAAAAGTTTAAAAATTTTCCAATTTTACATTAAATTATTTTCCGTGCGGCCAAAAAGAAAACCTTAAAACAATTTTAAAATTTTTTTAAATTTAACCTTAATAAAAGAAATTTTGTAAAAATTTTTCTAAATACAATTCACAATTTTTAATTTTAACCTAAATTTTCAATTCCATTCTTTTTTATTTAATTTCAAATAAAGCCCTTTTTTCCAAAGAAACCGGAACCCATGTTTCAAACCTCTTATTTTGGTTCCTTAATTGGTTTCGCTTTAAAAACCCTTCGGTACAATATTTTTATTCTTTTTTTTAAGTTCGGAATAAATTTTTCCTTTCTGCCTTTCCAAACTTTTCGGACAAACCCTTTAACGCTGGCGGGTTAATTTAGGCAATACTACCTGCGTTTTCCGTGTGCTTAATTCCCATTTCTAAACAAACCCAATCCCCGTTTAAGTAGGGCGGTTAACCCTGGAGATTTTTAAAGTTTGTTTCCTTGGTGCCTTTGGAAGTTTTTCCATTTGGAAACCGCAATTCTTTAAAAATTTGGGTTTTTGGTAAAACAAAACCCCTTTAAACTTGGCGGAACGAACTTTAACTCTTTAATGACTACCTGCTTTTTTTCCTTGTGCCCGAAGGTTTCCACCGAAAAGGAAACCGGGCAAATACAGTTTAATCCTTTGCTGCCAAACGGCTTAACAACCTGGGCGATGGTTAACCATAAACGGAAAAGTTCTTCCGTTTGGAGGGCATTTTTCCAAAGGGTTAGGAAGCACCCAAAGGTTGCAACTTTAAAGTTTGCAAGGTACCTTTTAACCAAAAACAAAACCCCAACTAAAATACCAACTTTTGGTTAAATAACTTAAACAAAATTTTAAATCTTCCGTCCTATTTTAAATGGGGTTTTTAAATGAATACCCGAAAGGTTTTCGGAAGAAACCCAAATTTTAATTTTCGGCCGGGGAATTAAATTGAAATTTAATTTCCTTGGCTTCTCGTAAATAACAATTTTAAGCCGCCAAATCATGCAACCCTTTCGCCGCGATGGTTTCGAATTGCCTTAGAAAAAGGAAACTCTTCCTTTTTATTTAGGAGCGTGCAAAAAACCAAATTTTAGCACACCGCCCAAATTTTTTGCTTCGTGGCTTTTAAAGATGCGGTGGCCCACTATTAACCAAAAACCTTTAAACCATTCCTAAAAGAAAATTAATTCTTCGCAACCCAATTCCCTCAAAAAAAAACCAGCAATATATTAAACCGCCCGCTTGCGATAACCAAACATTTTCAAACGCAATGGGTGAAATTTTAAACCTCCAGGGCAAGCTGACAAACACACCACACGCGTAAACAACAATTTTGCAGCAACGTTAAACTACCCCTTCCGGTACTGCCGTAGGCTTGGAAAACAGGCCCTTTTACGCAGGCCAGCAAACACCATTCCATACTTTCTTTATAGTGTAGACCGCCACTTTTTCGGAAAAATTTTGTTTATGTGCCTTCACTTCCTTATTTAACATCAAACATCAATTTCCCTTCGATATTCAACAACAACCATACATCCCACCATTTCTTTGAACCAAGATTTCTTCCACGATCCCACGTATCTTCACATTGTTAACAAAAACTTTTTTTTTTTTTTTTTTTTTTTTTTTTTTTTTTTTTTTTTTTTTTTTTTTTTTTTACCCCTTGGACCCAAACCCTGGGATTGAGAATTCCCAAAAATTAATTTCCCTTTTGCCCAAACCATAACAATTTCCCAAGGTTTTTACATTCCCAAGGGCCAAAAACAACATGGGTTTTTTGCGCCGGGGGCATTTAACTTTTAGGGCCGGGGGCCCCCTTTAATTTTTTTTTCCCCTTACCTTGTTTTTTGGAAAACTATTAAAAATTATAAAATTTTTAATAGGAAACCCCATTAAAAGCTTAATTTTCAATTTTTTGGTGCAAGTGTTATTTGGTATTTTATAGCGGGTAGTCATTTTTGTAATTATTTGGTAGGTTCAATAATTTATTTTTAGGGCCCAAATTGGTAGTTTTAATGGCCCCATAAAGTTATGGTTTTAAGATAAATTTTTCCATCTTTATTAACCCATTTAAACTTTTTCTCCAGCATAGGCTTTAACATTCCGAATCTAAACCGCATTCCGCAAATACCCTGGAGATAAACGTAACTTGTAACCAATGAACAAAGGATTTGGAAGGTGGAGAAGAACTTAAAATTAGGTCTAAATAATATTCAAATTTTAAAAAATAAACCGCCCAAATGGGATTGTTTACTTTAGGAAAAATGTACTTTGTCACTTCCCTGGTAAATAATTTTTTAATGTCGAAGGCAAAAGATTCTTTACTCGGATACATACCAACAATTACAAACCATAATAAAAATTGGTTTGTGACCTTTACACCGAACCTCTGAAACAAAGGAATCCAAAAAGAAATTTTGGGCATTTAACAGCATCCAAGGTTCAACCGTTTTTCGCTCATGGGAAACTGTTCCGTTTTCGGAAAGCAGTAAAAATGGGAAAGTAAAAAAATTATAAAAGGAAATCGAATATTAATAAAAATTAAAATTTATTGCCAACAAATAACTAAATTTTTAAAATTTAGGAGGAATCCTTATTGGGCAAAAATTATTTCTATTTTTTGACTATTAACCCAAGTTTTCACTTTTACAAATAGTTGAATTATTTAAACCCTAATTTTGATGGGAAAAACGAAGGTTAATTTAAGTTGACCGAAAAAATTTTTGTTTAAATCTCAACCTGCAAAATTAAGATTTCAACAAATTTTTGCCAATAACAATCCTGGTGTTAATAAACCTTCTCTATTAAGATTTTCTTTCCAAACGTTTGGGCATTTTCCCACTTTGGAAAAAATGGTTTAGGTTGAAGCCTTAAATGTCAAGGGCTTTAGGCAATTATAAATTAAAAGACTTTTCCTTTTGGGTAGGTTAACTTCCTAAACGCCTGTATCGGCCATTAAAAATTGGATAACTTAAAGTACAAAATAGCTCTTTTTGAAAAACCCTACAACTTAGGGGTCTACAAAGAAATTGCCAAATTTTTCCAAAACCAGGAAAGGGAAAATTGATAAATATTTCTTTTATTTTCTATTTCCTTAAATTAGGAGTTGGGAAAACCTAAAATAAAATTTCCAAGTTCATTAAAGCATTCTTTTTCACAATTTTAAACCCTTTCTCTTCCAAAAGAAATGTATTTCAAATTGGGATTTAGAACGAAATTCTCCAATTTACGCCGCGTAAAATTTGGAGAAATTACCGTTTACCAAAAAATTCCCCATTATTATCCTTGAATGGAAGGAAAAGTGGAATTGGGAAATATGAAAAAGGCAAAATTGCAATGGAAAAATGGACAAACGCTAATACAAAGATTTTAACGAACATCTTTTAAAAATAAAAATTAAAAGTTATTTTAGGCCGAGGCACTTAATAATCTTTTTCTTTTCTTTTGGGTTTGAAAATTTTTAGGTATTCTTGGAAAAGGATTCAAATCCGTAACTTTTTAAAAGGTTATTTAAAAACGTATTTTAAAATGGCGATAACAAAACAATGGAAGGGTTTCGTAATTGGGCCCCCAAGAAAGGGGCCCAAACTTTAATTTGTTAAAAACCTTTAATTTTAAAACCGGGGCTTACAACCTTCAACCATATATTCCCAAAATGGTAAAAAAACAGGTTTGGGGAAAAAGGATTTTCCTACCGACAAGAAAAGTAAACTAAAAGATCAGGGTTATAAACGGATTAAAATTGCACAATGGAATTCCAAAAATGGATTGGTTGTGGCAATAAAATTTAAATTGAGGAAACCTAATTTTACAATTCCCTAACGGTTTTATGAAAATATTGGTTGGGAATAAACTTTTCATTTAAATTTTCTGCAAAAAATTGTAAAATTAAAGCCAAAAAAAAATAAAAAGGGACTTCTTCTTTATAACTTTTATTAAAATTAATTTAAATGGTCCATTTGGCATTAAAATTTTTAAATTTTTATTATAATTCAGTCTTTTATAATTTTAACTTGCTTTATTTTAAAACTGGCTTCCCCGAAAACGGCCAAGGGGGCCATGAGCCCGGGGGTGCTCCGGAGGGGCGTTTCCCTTTGGGGATTTTGGGGCAGAGGGGCGGTGTTAAAGTCCCAAATCCAATTTTTTTTTTGGGTATTGTGGTTGTATCCGGAGTAAAAGAATCTTTGTTCGACATTAAAAAATTATTTATCGGGAAAGAAAAAGGTACATTTCCAAAGAAACAATCCCATGGGGGGTTAAATTTAAAGGTTAAAATTTTATTTTTATTAGTTTTAAGTTCCTAATTTTTAATTTTTACCCCAAATTTCCCTTTATCCTTTACAGGGGTTATTCCATGGATTGGGACACTCTTTTGTTTGGGATGGTTGTTAAAATTTTTGGGAAAAAGGGTTTTAAATTTGTTAATAAAAGGAACATAATTGCTTTAAAAGCCATTAAAAAGAGGGTGGCCTATTTAAAAGGTTTTAAAGTTGGGGCCCCGTTAATATTATCTAAAATATTTCTTAAAGGTAACCGGAAATTCTAATTGCAAAAATGTGGGAATTGGCGTGGGGTCGATTGTTTGTTGGTGTAATGTTGGTCCATGTTTTGGCGGGTGTTAAAGTTGGGGTTCATGGTTGTAAACCGGGCTTCATATCGGCAATTCAAAGGTGACATCACTGGGCGCAGGTGCCGGGAATGAATTAATTGAATTAAAGTTCCGGTAGGCAGTCATTTGGGTAAGGGGAAATGTTAACCTTGGCGTTATTTTTGGTTTGAAAATTGTTTGTGGATTAAAACTTGTTTAATTTTGGTTCATTTGAATCCCAAACGTTACCCTGGCAACCTGTTTTTGAAAAATAGTGGAAAATAGGTTAATGGGAAGCCCGGTCTTGGTTAAAAACAGTGGGAATGTTTTGGCTCTGAATAATGAAATGGTTAATTGATGTATGTGTGTTTAAATGGCGAAGTGGTGGCCTTAAAATTCAAAAATGGATTCTTTATAAGATGGGTGTGCTTCATGGCCTAACAAAACTGTTTTCAACTCAAAATGATGGGAGGGGATGTAAAATTGCGTGCAAATTGTTAGTTTACCGAAACGGATGGTTGACGCTTAAGATTCCTGGAGGAAAAAGGCCCTTGTCGTTGAAAAGTTGAATTACGAGGGGCGGTATGTGAAGTTTTTGTGAGGATGGTTGGCACATTACCTTTTTTAGAAAAAATTTTTTTTTTTTTTTTTTTTTTTTTTTTTTTTTTTCCCCCCCCCCCCCCCCCCCAAGAAAATTTAATTAAAAGATGACTATCCGTAAAAATGACATATGACCACATGAACACAATTGGCAATACAATGACATTAATGTCCATATTATATTAAAGTAATTCTTATGATCAATAGACAAGATAAAGGTTACAAGAATTAAAATGGCAGGCCACCTGCCTATACCCAAAGTTAATGCCTACTGTGCAGTTTGGAAAATTCTCTAAAGAATTAAAGTTCCATGTGCTGTCCGGTCTGGTAATGGTAGAATGTTAATCCTTAAGGCGTTTAATGTTTTGAATGTAGTTCGGCTAATAAATGTTGGTGTTGTATATGGTCATATTGCTCACGCATTGTACGTCAATGGAACGTGTTTTGTTAATTGGAATGTAGTGTTGTGCTGGGCGGTCTGTAGGTGGGTGGTGCTGTAGAAACGGTGGTAATTGATCGTTGATGTTTTACGAATTGGCCAACAAATTTATTCAAAGTGCGATGGCAATTAAAGTGAAGGTCTTGCATTTCAAAAAAGGAAATTTAAAAGAATGGTGGGGGGTATGATGTTATTCTGAAAATATGAATCTGCTATGTTATTGACGATTAAATTGGGTTTATTGCTGGTTAAAAGTTTGTAATTCGGCGGGAAGTTATGGATGTTGTGGTTTACTTGGTTGGAGGTGTAACCATTTTATTGAGAACGGTATTTTAAATCAAGTGGGGCCGGATGAAAGAAGGAGATTATGGAGTTTGGTGTGATAAAGGGGTGTTTCATTGTAAAAGGAGTGTTTCGCAATTCAATAATCGGGGGGATCTGTGATAACACGTGTTGCTTAAAAGTGTTGAGCGAATTAAATTTATATAAACGGTAAAAGGAAATTTAAATTTCTGAAATATTGTGGCTGATTATGAAAACCTATTAAGTGGTTTTTAAATTATTAGTATCTAAGGATTTGAATGGTAAGTGGGTGTTTCCTTAAAACTGCAATTGTGTGCGACTTGGTTTAATTGACGCAGTATACAGGAAGACGTTCGTGTTTGCAAAGGATCCCACGACGACGAACAGGTGATGTTGCGTAATGTATTGGAGAGGCCAAGGAATGCGGATTATTGCCTTTCAAATGTTGGTGTCTTGAAACTTCGTGCATTCAAGGAACTAAATCAGGTGCGGGAGTCATTGCAGTTAGTTGTTACAAGCGGATGTCGGTTTGTTGCTAAAATGGTACTGCCAACGTTTATAGTGCAACTGCGGTGCTTCCATATGGAAAAGTGCTAAGGCCAAAATTTTGATTGTAACATCGCCAGGGTTAAGGTCGCAGCGTCTTAACTGTGGATGGGTGTCGCTTTTATCGGATGGAATTCTGGAGAGAAACAAATGTGTTAGAAAGTTCACGTCTACTGTTCAAAGGTTTGTTAAAGAACACGTTATGTTAGTATGCGATTCGAATGGAAAGATAATATTAATTAAAGGTAACATAAATGGCATCAAGTCGTGTAAAGATGGTGTAAGGTAGCAAGGGTTAAACGCTGGAGTATGGATAAAAGCGCAGCGTCGACATGGGTGTCGTTTCTTGCAGCGAGGCGATTATCTGGTTAAAAAGGGGTAAATATAATCCGGAAATCGTAGAAGTTGGAAATCTAAAGTTAGCAACTTAAGGTGGTGTAAGCAATATTAATGCGTTAATTGATTGTATAGTCTTCCTATTGCCATTACAGGAATGTGTTTACCGAGTGTGTCGCTGGGTAAAAATATTTGTTCAAGGTAATTGTTAATTAACCGAAAAATGCTCGTTTAAGTATTCTTATGGTCATTAAAAACGTATTTCCTTTTGAAGGTTAACTTTGGCTAGCAGGGGATATGTATATTGAATTGCTCTTAGTTTAGTTGAAACTGAGTTGAAATAAATTAAATTGTGCCAATTGTGTTAACTCTAATTGGTAACGCATGTCTTGGGTGCGAAAAGTTGGAATGGAGTTAAAATTCGGCAGTTTTTAAGTTTGAGTCTAAATTTTGCAGGCGTGTCCGTTCAAACGTTGCGATGAATTGTGTAAATTTGCAACGGTGTCAGACTAAGAAAATTGTAGACGTCAAAAGGTAAGTAGAAATCTTAAATAGGTAGCTCCTGGATGTGAATCTAAATTCTAAGGTTGGGTAGTGAGAAATTTAATATGGTGATACCAAAAGGGTTTATCTCGAAAGATGCATTGGTCAGACGAAGAAAACTATTTGTTAGGTTTGCTTAAAAGCAAAGAGCAAAATTTAGAAGATCAGGACTTTAAAGGGGTATAACTTTGCAGGGCATGGTCCGATTTCAAATCTGTTTACAGATTTGAATTCTGGTAAAATTTTAGACTAACAAGATGTATCGCATGTATAAAAAATTTATAAGAACGCTCAAAAGTCGCTACAGGTAAGAAATCTTAAAATGAGGGTAGCTCCTTGGGGATGATGCAATCTGAAAAATTCCTAGAGATTCAGGTAGCTGAGAAAATTCTAATATTAATTGATACCAAACAAGATAGGTTTATATCGTGGGTGGAAATGTGGAGAAAGATTTATCTCGCGGGTGGAAAGAATGCGGGTGTGATGTAATCAAAATGGTTGGGGTAAAAAATTCCACAAGGAGGAGATTCATCTCCACAGGGAGAGAGCAGGTGGAGATTCTTAAAAAATAAGACTTTATAGTGCGAATTTACATGTAAATTTGGTCCAGATGTGTGAGGAAATGAGGGATTCTGGAGAAAATGAGGTGCTGATTCGTAACTAAATACACTACTGCCTAACTTTACAAACATGTAATATATTTTTAGAAATTTAGTAACAACAGATAGTAAGGTAGTAACCAAAGAACAGTAAATGCCAAAATAGTTGTTCGCGCCATGTCGCTCTCCCAACGTGGTATTCTTTATCAAGCCAGGCGAGATAAGGAATACCATAATTTAAAAAGAGTCGATTAACAACCATCCGCGAACGCGAACGTGTTCATTCAATTTCTAAATATTACTCTCTAATCGCTTTCCTAAAACAACCATTTCCTGACTCCGTTCCTATTTATCCTGCTGGCCAGAAAGCAGGTACTGAAAGGTGCCGCGTTAGTGCTCCAGATGTCTGTGCTTCGGTAAGTGCTTTAAGTATTTATGTGACTTGTATTCCAATTCTACGTTTATTTCCTTCTACTCTATACAGTCCACTGTCTACCTTACAAACCCTGGTTTACTGCCTACTGCACTCCAGGCAATTTCTAATTGTGCCCCTTGTCGTTCCAAGAGGCGCATACAATAGTTTAATAATTTTCATAAGGAATTAAATTTAGAGAGGCCATATTTTAATGGTAAAACCCCAGGCGTTCTGGTTCCGAAGTCAGAATTGCGTATACCAAGAAAACAACAAAAAAAGGACTCACCCTCGCGTCACTCGCATTGGGGTGGAACCAGTCGCCGGTCTGCGTCAGCGGACAGGAAAGTTTACGTCCAGGTAGAGCGCATTTGACTTCGCATTCCCGGAAGAAGCTCAAGGGATTAACGTGTCCCCCCCAAGAAGCACGCTAAATAATGCGTGCCGGAAATTCACATAAAAATAACGAACGAAGCTAAATAGAATGTGCTTTCTTGTGGCTATTCAAACAGCAAAATAAATTGTTACATTTGTTAAAGCACCAAAGCAAGAAAATAAACCAGGAAAACCCTAATTATATTAAAATAAATTCCCCGAATTCTTTAAAAAGGGAAATCACACCAGCATTTAATTATTAAAATACTTGGAAAGTCGCCTATCTAATTAAGGCGTAAATTCCACGGGACGAAATTCTTAGAAAGGATATTTATTTTTCTAATAAAGCACAAAGATATATCAACTGACATAGATAGGATATTTATTATTAATTACTATACAAATTTTAATACACAAAAGGGTTATTTCTTAATTAACGGAATTAATTTTTGTGTTGAACGCCAAAGGAATTTATGATAAAAATTATTGTATATACACTAATCAATTAGTTACGAAAATGAGCGTAACAAATGGGACCATTTTCGTTTTTTATAGAAAAGTGGGGCATATCCCAACAAAGTTTGGAACAACAAATGCCTCAAATAAAAAGGTAGGAGCAACGACGCCTTGAGGTCTAATTGCACAGTTCGCCAATCCTTTTGTTGAGCAGGAAACCATCTGATTAAGACCGAAAATAGAAGTAGAGCATGAGCGCTTTGGAAAGTTCAAACGTCGTGCACATCTTTCACTTACAAAATTACATTGACTACCTAAATCTATTACTATCCTTATCGGTCGGAAACATCCGTTAGTGTCGCTAATATCTACTATCGCAGTAGCAAAAATAACTGTACTTAGCTGCGAGTTGGTAACTCTGCAAAGACTTTGGGAAACATTTTCTGAAATATTGTTTATTGTTGCAGTATTAGATGGTAAAGTGGTTGAGGCTGATGATGCCTGTGTTGTACTCGAAACATTCGTGGGCCCGGAAGGATTCAAAGTCGTATGATGCTTTACTTTACGAAAGTGTCAGCGAAAATGAGAACTGCAGTTTTGCGAAGAATGTGAAGAATCTAAACAATTCACGCTTAATTTGTTATGCTTTACAAACGCAAACCTGCAATTTGAATTTTTGAGTAAAAATTCAGGGCATTTTGAAAGAACGTGCCCTTGACTGCACATGTGGCAGGCAATGGAATCGTTGTTAGGTTTTTGCTTTTGAGTAGAACTTTCGTTACACAAAGCCGTAAATGAAGGCATTTTTTGAAAACGCTTAAATGAATTATTGTCAATCTTCTGCTTGTTGGGATACTTAGAAATTGCACTGGCTCCAAGCGCCTTGCATTTGTTTTCAAGAAATAACATTAAATTGTCGAAAGTAGAAATATCTACCTCACTGTACTCGACCTCAAAATCGATGCGTGTTGTAGCATCAATTTTCTGTAAAAGTATGTGAAAAAGTAAAAAATCCCATTTTTCTGTTTCGAATTTTAGAGCGTCTAATGTTGAAATGGATTCAGTAAATGTATTTAGAAGATTGCGTAAATCTTTGGCTGTATCACCTTCTAATGTAGCCTTCATTATATTGTTGACCGATTCTGGGGATAAAAGTCGTTTGTTTTGATATCTTTTAACCTACTTTTTATAGGCGACACGAAAGCTATCTTCTGTAATAGGAATACTTGAAAGTAACTTTAAAGGCTCTCTCTCTAGAAACGAAAGAAGGTATTGAGCTTTAAGATAGGTGTCAAATTATCATTTTTTACAAAAAGTTTTTGAACAGTTCATAAAACGTTCTAACTAATTTTTGATCGCCCCTAAAAATGGGAATGCTAAGTGGAGGTAATTTTGCAGCGACTTCTTGCGAACCAGTAGTAGAAGATGACGCGACAGAAACAACTTCATTTAATTTTTGATGATGTTTAATGTTTAAGTGTAGTGATAAATACTCGAATTTAATGAGTTAAGATTGTCACTATTAAATTTTAAAAACTTATAACAATTAAATTAGTTTTTAAGAAAAAAACACCACGTGCTTGATATTATATCGCAAATACAAAACACGGTAAAGTTTTAAATTTATTCTGCAAACGAAAACGCACTTTTATTAACTAGTTCTTTTGATTTAAATCCGGCTCGAAGTGAACAGCTTGAATGGCGCGAATGTTTCAGGGAAAAAAAAATACTGTAATTGGAAGTTCCATCAATAGCGGACCATCCTTATATTTATGAACAGTAAATGAAAACGTAAAAATTCCTATCACTTAGCACTCACCATAATGGTCGTAGCTTCAGTCAAATTTTGTAACGTAGACTTGTGCACTTTGTAAGGAAATTGGGAAAGAGGAATGGAAAAAAGTAAATGGCTTTTAACGAACACTACCGCTGTATTAAATTTGAGTTTCCCGATAGCTACCGCTTGACGCAAATGCGATAACAACAATACTGGTTTAGCATAAACTAAATATGATATTGACAATGCTTAATAGTGTCGAATAGTAATAAATGAAATAATAAATTAAAGCAAATATTTAAATAAAATAACTGTGCATACGTTGCTGTAACAGTAGCGTACCCTCTTTGAGTAGACTCTTCCAACAAGAGTATTAGGTAGTAATGTGTATAAATGTTAGATATTTGAATTAGGAGTAGTTTGGAAAAGACACAAAGATCAGTTAGTGAGCTTTACTGCAAATGAAGTCTTGATATAAGTAATGAAAATGTTTTAACGCCTAGTACTATATAGCACTAGCAAATTCTGAAACGTCTGTGGTGATATTCAACCTGTGTCTGATAGTCCAACTGTGTCGGGTACTACTGAAAAAACTAAAAATGAGTTAGAACCTGTTAGTGACATACAAGGCCCGCACAGATATTCAATTGCGAAGGATAGGGTTAGACGAAATTGTAACCCACCAGAACGTTTAAATTTGTAGTTCTTTAGCTTGCTAGTGGGATGTTATATATGTTAGATATAAGAGCCACTTCCTGTCATGAATAGTCGAAATGACATTTTTATAAGGGGTACTTGAAAATGAATGTCGGTAGAATAAAGTTGTGTGTCGAGTATTATTATTATTTTAGGCACATCATGTTTATTACGGTACAATACATTACACATAAAGGGTGTCCGCGATAGAATTTTCAACTTTATAATGAAATATGAAAAATCCTGTAAGCGTGTATGGAATTTACTTTATTTCAAAATAAACTACAGAAATACGGATTTATTTCAGAAAAATAATTGAAGTCAAATGTTTACCGCGGAGGCGTATACACTCATGCGAACGAAATACCATTATCTTAAACACTTTCTGACACGTTGCTTGCGAAATTTGTGAAATTTCGTTGCGAATATTTCGTTTAAGCTGCAATAAATTTCGCGGATTGTCGATATATACTCTTGACTTAAGAAACACCTTAAAAAGAAGTCTGCTGGTGTTAGATCCTGTGACCTGGGAGACCAAGGGATGTCACCATATCGACTTATGACTTTTCCTGAGAAAATGCGCCTCAAAATGTTCATTGATATTCGGGAAGTGCGTGGTGTTGCACCATCTTGCTGAAACCACGTGGATTCGTTTAGCCACTCAATGTTTTCCTACTGGGGTTTCAAAAAGTCTTCCAACATAGCCGAATATGTTTGAGAATTCACTATTGCTGTTCGGTGATTTGCGTTTTTGAAAAAATAGGGCTTGATAATTCCTTTTGCACTTATTCCACACCAAACAGTAACTTTTTTGAGTGTAGTGGCTTTTCATGCAACTTTACTGGATTCGCCCAAGCCCAATAACGACAGTTCTGCTTATTTACCGATCCATGCAGTAAAAAATGTGCCTCATCAGAAAAAATTATGTTTTCATAACCTCGTGGACGGGAAAATCTATCGAGCATGGTCATACTAAACGCCAGCCTCAATCTATAGTCGCTTGGCTTAATTTTTTGAGTGATCTGAATTTTGTATGAATGAAACGGTAAATCTTTTTTGATTATTTGGTGTACAGATGTTTTCTTTAACTGTAATGATGCGGACCGTTTTAGTATCGAGGGCCGGGGATTTGCGATCACGTCAAGCCGAACTGTTTCAAGTTTTTCATCATTTCTTACTGTTCGTGATGCTCCTGACGCGTGTCCTATTACAGGGCCTGTTCACAAAACCTCCGCACTCAATTACCAATAAATTGTGAACTCGGGCACTTCTTATACGCCGAATATTAAAATATCTTGCAAACATTCTCCGTGCGAGAACGGGAGAATCGTTCTTCTTAAAATATGCCTCAATAGCAAACGCACGGTGCTTTGCCGACCAGCGATCCATGGCTACTGAAATCCGCACGGCTCTCGCGTCGATTGAATACCTTCCTAGCCCATCCGACACCGCATACGTCAGTTATTCACATTTAAAGTTGAAAATTCTTCTACGGACACCCTTTACCATTAAATTTTTATGTTTTATATGTTATTTTATTACTTCGCTAATCATGCCATCTTGTTGTTTTGCTCGTATGTAATTGCATATTTTCTTTTATAGAACATTGATTTCGAGTTTGAAATGTTTTAAGTTTGAGTAGATTTACTAGATGTTGCTAGTTAGTCAACATCAATATATATTAAAATTCTTTTTTTGTGATTTAGAATACGTATTACTTTGTTAGGTGACCTTGAGGAAAGCAGATTTGTTTCGGCATTGCCAACCTACTGAAACAAATTTAATTTTGTGTTACCTTAATCTCCACCACTGGCAATTATACTGGTCCTTGTAAATATCGCCTTTAAAGACACCGTGTCTCCATTTATCCATCAAATATGCAAACGGAAGGAATACAACCTTTTCTAGCGCCATCATATACAAGAAATTTATATCAACAGGCGAATCATCTACTGATGTTTGCACAAGTCCTAGCGTTTGTAAATGTCGAGGTGTACCAACTGACAATCCAATAGCTTCGCCAATTGCCTCGTGAAATGCTACAAAAGAAAGGAAGTTAATTAAAATGTTTTTGTAAGAAAGTTAATACGTTACATTTGACACACTATAATTTATCATATGGTTGTTACATTTTAACTTTCACTATTTAATTGCATTTAGTTTTGTGTAACATGCTCTAGTGCTATATTTATTGCGTTTTCTAATAATTCGTTTTGAATCGAATGTGTGCTGTTGATATATTTCCTGTTAAAAAAAGGTTACGGTTTATGTAAACACCTTTTAACTTATATAAACTTTTTGATCTTAGGAATAAGCTTCTATACATTTACTTGTATGCGGTGTAACTAAAACAGGTATTAGTCTAAATAGGTTTAAAGTTACATTATACTCTTGTACTTTTATCCGAATATAAGTAGTAGATACACTAACGACTATTTGGGTCATTAAACAAAGCTTTGTAATTTGTCTATTCTTTCATTAACACATTCGCCGCCCACAAGATCTATTGCTAAATGGTGTGTATTTTGATAAATTTTGATCGAAATAAGTTTTTAGTGCCCAAAAAACGTGCCGATGCATACCTTACAGCAGCGGTGGCCAACCTTTTTCGAAGCAAGTGCGCAATGAAAAAATTTTACAACGCGGTAGGCGCATCAACTGAAAAATATAAATCAGATAGCCAGTTCGGATCTTCAAGAATATTATGAATTTCCGCTTTTTGTTCAAGAAATGCTTTAATTTGAACAATCAAATTAAGAAAACGTTTTAATACTTTGCCTTTGCTAAGCCATCTCACTTCTGTATAAGAGCAATTTTACACAATACTAAATTTCTATCTAAATTTAGTACTAAATTTGTTTCTAAATTTAGAAGTATTTTTAGAAAGGTGTAATACATAGAAATTTAGTTCATAATTTAGGATATAAATTATGTGCATAATTTATAGAACCAGTCCTATTTTTCTCGATAAATCGACTCCCAAATCTGCGCACTAGTTCCATTTTAAATTCTTAATGAATTGTTATTGTAGGTTATGTATGATTTTCATATGGTATACCCTCTTGTTTATTGTCGTTCAAATAAACAGATTTGTCTAACTTATTGCATAATTATGTCGTGGTCTAATGATCAAGTGCGCGCTTTAATTGATGTCTACTATAACAATCCTTGTTTATATAATGTAAAATCAGGGTTGTATCATAATAAACATGCACGAAATGCAGCCCTAGAAAATATTAAAGTTTCACTGTATCAATTACGTCCTAATGTAACAATTACAGAAATAAAAAATAAATGGAATGGACTCAAAACGAATTTTACCACAGAATATAAGAAGGTACAACAATCCAAAAGTAGTGGTGCAGGTGTTGACGATGTAAAAATAATATAACTAACCTCCAAGCGCTTTCATAACAAATCTTAATTTCAGGTCTACATTCCAACAATTTGGTATTACAATAAACTTCAATTTTTATTAGACCATATTAACTCAAGAAAATCTGTGGACTCCATTAGCTTACAAGATTACGATTATGAATCTACCCAAATTGATTTAAATACTGTAAGTTTTCAAACAGCAAACAATTTCTCAGAAATAAGCTGCTTTCGGTTATTGTGTTTTAAAACCCAAGGTTAAAATAGAATTTTCTATCCTTGTAATGGAAAATTTGAATTAATAAAAAAACCTAACCTCAATATATAATTTTTTTAATAAGCATCATCAATAATTCACATCATTTCAGCAAAATGATACATCAACAGTGGAACCACTCCAGTCGGGGAATAGTTTAATTGAATACAGATCCCAGGACATTGTGGGGGATGAAGATGTGCCTCAATATTATACAGAAGAGGTTACAACAAATGGAAATGTTTTGCTGATCTCTTCGACTTCTACCACTAGTTTTAATCCACCATCAACACATCAAACAAAACTAAACAAAGCAAAGAAGCGTGTCTTAGATCCTGCTGAAGATGCAATTAAAGATATTGCAAGTATTTTAAAAAGTCGCAATGTAATAGAAAAAAAGACTGACAATCAAATATATGCAGATCATGTTGCTTCAAAACTTAATTTGATAACAGATCCAAATATTTTGCTGGATACTGAACAAGAAATTAATAATAAACATATATAATGCAATATAATGCAATTAAAAAATGTAGATTTGAATAAAATACTGAGAATAATGTTTACTTTTTTATTATAAAAAAAAGATTTTACAATCTATGTCTGTTAATAGAGTCCTATTGCCATGGCACTTGCCCAATTTCAGAATTAAAATAAGCTGTATATTCTTCTCTCGCTAGCCTTGCCACACATGAAGATTTGTTTCCAAATTTATTTTGCGCCTTTTGTAAATTGCATGATATTTTGTCTAACTTTTCAAGGTAAAATTTTTTTTTAACAGAACATAAGTAGTTATGTAATATAACACAAGTCAATGTGATTTTTTCAACTTTCTTTGGCGCTAAATGCATGGGGTTCATTAACACTCTAAATCGGTTTGCTAATATGCCAAAGCTACTCTCAACTACTCTACGAGCTCTTGATAATCTGTAGTTGAATATTTTTTGGTCATGGTTAAGACCTCGTTGAGGAAAGGGTTTTAGTAAATTAGGCAAAAGCATCATCTGCAATTACTGCATATGGTAAGTTTTGTTGGCGGCCTGGTAAGCATTTTTCTTTGGGAAAATTTAAACCATTTGTTTTTAAAGCTTTTGAAAATTGCTAGCACTAAAACACCCCGTCACTAATTCTTCCATTAACACCAAGATCAACGTATATAAATTTATAATTAGCATCTGCTAACCCTAACAAAACAATACTGTGTGTGCCTTTATAGTTGTAAAAATATGAACCATCAGATATTGGTGGTCTAAATGTTATATGTCGACCATCTAAAGCACCCAAACATTGTTGAAATTGCCAAATGTCCTTATAATCATCTGCTACTTTTTCCCACTCCGCAACTGTAGTAGGTACCTATAACATTTTTGTAATAAACCTTCAATAGCCAGGCACATTATACCGCGCATTTTAATGAAAACTACCAACTCCAAATAACTTTTGATACATTGACTTTTATATAATCTTGAGTCTTGGTGAGATGATCTTGGATTCAATATCAGTGTACAAAAAAACGACATTAGAGAAATTTCATTCGTAAACATGAAATAACCCCACTTCCATAGATTTACCCTCTTCTTCAATATAAGTGAGCGGAATTTGCACAAATGAAATAGTAGGAAAGGTTGTGCACTAGGGGCAAAACGGGAACTAATATTTTCATAAAATTTTAATTTTGAGATGACAAAAAGAACAGAATTTCTATATATCTACCGAGATCTCGGTTAAAAGGAACGCCTATAAAGGTTATACATTTGAATCCATCATGGGCGTAATCAGGGTAATAATATTAGTCGGGTAAGATGCGGAGACCCAAATAATTCAGGTTGCGGTTTTATGAATACGGGGTTTGAAATTATACCAAACTTGTGTTTGGTAAAATATGCTTCTATAATATTTATTTTAACGCGTTTTGCATATTTTATAAAAATCAATATATCAAAAGCTACTTATATATAGAATGAGTAATTTTCGTTGAAACGCACTGCATAATTAGTAGTCATTATTACTTTAAGGTAATTTGGTCCCAAAGCTTTTATTAAAGCATCACAAACCAACGGTACAAATAACGAAATTGTACTTTCGTGAATTCTACAACTATACATCGAAAGGACTCTCTTGTAGCCAAAAAGCGAAGTGTAACTTCTAATCTGCAATAAATTATCACTCTTATATTATATTTGCACATGCATTTTGAAACAGGCTACTTACTTACTGCGTACAGAAATCGCATCTCTCATAAATGTATCATTCTTATTAAGATGATTTTCAAGGAGTCTTAATAAATAATCTACTTCTTCTGCACATAGTCGAAGAAAGTTCTTATAACTATCAGGATCTTCAACTTTTAACTCTACATTTAACATTGTTAAAATTTCTTTTCCTTCGCCACGTCTTAGTAGCCAAGGACGGCACCACCATTTTCTTGTCTTTCTAATCTTTTTTTTACGCTTTTCAACAATTTTGTACAAACAAACTGCCGCACTCGCTAACAACAAATCTTCATCATCCATTTTCAAATACCAGAATGTTTTTGTTAAATTTATTACTAAATTTAGGACAAGTGTAATATTACCAGATTCCATCCATGATTAAGTACCAAATTTAGTTCTAAATAGTTGTGTTTACACATGACTAAATTTATTTGTAAATTTAGAAACAAATTTAGTACTAAATTTAGATAGAAATTTAGTATTGTGTAAAATGGCTCTAAGTTAGTAAATCAGAATCCTCAGTATTAGCTTTATTATTTTAGTTATGGGATCCAAAACATGTCTAAGTGAACGAATTCTAGAGCACAGAACTTGCTGGTGTACTATGCAATGATAAACAAAAAAAATTGGAAATGATTCATCTTTTCTGCACAAGGTTATAAATCCTTTGTTTTTGCCGATCATAGCTGGAACTCCATCAGTTGCGATTGAAAATATATGTAGGGAAAGTTTTCGTTCCAAAATACAATTTTTAAAAACTTGATAGATATCTTCACCTCTTTTTCTCTCTTTCATTGACAAAAGACATAACATTTCTTCCTTCACAGAGCAATCCTCAAAACCATTCTCGTTATTATTATTAATTGAGATGTCCCTGTAATATCCAATGATTCGTCCATTTAAAGTGAAAACCAAGAGCACCTATCCATATCAAATTCAAGTTGATTATTAAAGTTGGTCAATATTGCAGTAGTTCTTCTTTTAATTGTATTAGGTGACAATTATAAATCATTTATTGCACTATTTCTTGTTCATTGGAAAAAGTATTAAAAAGAGAATCGGCACCAGCAAGCAAAGCATTTTTAAATAATTACCAAGTTCGAAAATTTTCACATCTATCTGCGCCTTTCCTTTTTTGGTATAGTTACTATGATGTTATGTTTGAAATCTTTGGGTATCTCGCTTGTCTCATACATATAGCTTACAAGTAGGAAGAGACGTTCTGTTACTGCTTGACCAGCGGCTTATAGAGTCCTTGCTTGCACCTTATCTGTACCTGGCGCCTTACCACTTTTCAGACCCTTTAATGCTATTTCAAATTCATCTCTAAGTATAGGATATCCCAAGTCATCATTTTCAATGTCTGATTCCTGTTCTAATGCAGTTAGTTCTTCTCCTGCATATAAATTCCCTATATATTCTTGCCATATACCCACTTTCTCTACATTTTCTATAATGACATTTCCTCCCGCGTCCCTTATATTTTTGCTATACGTTTCTATATCCCTAAAATTGATTCTAATTAGTTTGTATGCTTTATCTGTCTTTCCTACTTCCATCTTAGTTTGTACCTCTTTGCACTTTTCATCAATCCATTGTTCTTTAGCTTTCCTGCATTTTCGAATAATTTCCCATTTTATGGCTTTGTATCTCTTGTTACGTTACGTTAATCGTGACAGTCCCTGTTCGGGCGCCAAAGTTATGCTACGTTGGCTCGTAGCCGTGCGTAACACAATGATATCAAGGATATGACCGGGCTCAATCGGAGATTAGGGGGGGATTGTAGAAAGCAGACCAACATATAACGTACGGGGCTGTAAGGAATTAGTAACAATACCTGCAATAAAGAAAAGTTAGAATAGCAAACCTGCAATAAAAAAAAGCATAGCAGCAATGAAAAGTCTCAGTTATTCAGTATTTTGTAGAATGTAAATAAAACGGTTTAGATAAACTATATAATATAATCACGATAAAAGCATTATAAAAATTTTTATTACAAAGTGAGGTAATATTGGGGAGTAGCAGAAACGTTTCCTCACACACCAATTAAACATAAATCAGATAAAATGTTAACAAAAGGTAAATAGATAAGACACCATTGGTATGAGTATTTCAGTAGTATCGATTGTTCTTTCTTTCTTTTCTTCTTTTTTTTATGTTTTAAGAGAGCATGCAAGTCTATTGCAAAAGGTATCAGAACGACAGAGATGTGGCGAAGCCACGGATAGATATTTACAGTAATAACAAGTAGAAAATAGTTCAACTTACAAAAGTCCTTCAGCAACGCTTCCTTGCAACGGAAGTGTGAGATTCACGATGTCCTACGCTAAGGAAGCACTTCACCCTTGACTGTGAGGGTGTTGATAGAATTTCTTACACTTTACACTAATCACACCTATGTATTTCACTGGCGTTAGCAGCAGACATTATCATACTGATGGAACTATGTAGCATTGATAGATTTCTTGTTAATTCTATTTCCTGAGATAATAATTTCGAAATCTTTTGTAGCACTAGTTTAATTTCAACTGGGATCAAATGTATATTATTTTCATAAACCTCCAAAAAGCAGTGAGAGACTTCAACCAATACCTTTGTAAACCGGTAACCGGTCATATTTTGCAAATAACGAAATTCGCGCAAGCAATGATCTGTTTTAGATTCTTTGGTGTTAGAAAAATGCAGAAACTACAGTATCCACTGTATTTAAATAATCCAAAGTATGCACTAATCTGATAAAACAAAGGGACACTAGACTAGATCGCACACACATTAATCCTAAAAAAAGAATCGGTCGGTTTAGCAAGTTCTACGACTCCTATTTCACAAGACAAACAACTAAAACCACACATTAGTAAAATACGCGTATCACTAAGACAATGTTCCGTAAAACGCACGACAAGTTCTATCACTTTTATTTACAACAGAAAAGGAACCAAAAAAAACCAATTAGTAGAGCAACGCGCATCACGAAAACCGTCCGTCAATGACCTTACCAAAACACTTGTGGTCAACCAAACACGTTACATATACAGCATACTTTCTTTAAAAAGGAATTAGAACTACCACTGCTACAGTTAATATTTCACAAGAAAGACAGTTAAAAACGTGCCGCGCTTGTTCATAACAATTCGAAAATTGAGACCGCATTAATTCTCACTATTTTCAAAGCAAAGAAGAAGCAGTATTTTTAACGTAATTAATCTATAGGAACCAAGAACAGAACTCGACTGACAATTTGTTTATTCAACTCGTTCCATTACAACTTCTTATCGTCTCTTATCTACCTTGTATATCCACATAAGAAACAAAGTTTAAATTTACGGCAAGACAAGGACGATGCAATCAATAATTAATACGATGCACTCGCCTAAGGAGTTAATAAATATCAAATATAAAAAAGTAATTTGTAGAAATGTATTTCTGAATTGAGGATAGCGTAAAATGTTAAATTTACAAAAATGCCCGTTACACTCTGTTTTCCTGTTTCGTCTGATTTATTTTTGTATTTTCGTCTTTCTTCTATTAAATTCAGGATATCCTTTGTTATCCATGGTTTCTTATTTACTTTTTGTGTATACCCCAGAATATCTCTGGCCGCCATGTCGAGGCTGGATTTAATGTTATTCCATTCTGTTTCTACTTCCTTAGTATCAGATATTTTTCCGATATCTTTGAGCAATTCATTTGGCCTTTTTTCGAATCTTTCTTGAATATCTTTCTCTTTTAGTTTCTGTAGGTCCAAGTGCCTTTTTCCGTTTCTTTTTTTCAAATTTTTAAATTTAAGTGCGGCCTTCATAACTACGATGTTGTGGTCAGTGTCTATATCTGCTTCTGGGTAGCTTCTACAGTCTTTTACTTGATTCCTAAACCGTTGTCTAACAAGAATGTAATCTATTTGATACCTTTCTATATCTCCTGGCATCTTCCACGTATATCGTCTTCTAGCATGATGTTGAAATAATGTGTTTGTAATGTTCTTGTCGCAAAATTCTACCAGCCTATTTCCTCTGTCGTTTCTAGTGCCTAAACCAAATAAACCTACTGTCGCTCCTTACCTACCCTCACCTACCACTGCATTAAAATCCCCCGTAATTATTAAATTTTCATGTCCTTTTACGTGTCTTAATATGTCTTCGATATCTTTGTAGATCGCTTCTACCTCTTCGTCACTGTAGCTAGAGGAGGGCGTGTATACTTGTATTATTACTGTGTTTACCGGTATAGATTCTAATCTAACCATGAGTACTCTTTCTTCTTTTGTAAGTAATTTTCTACACAGTATCCTATCTTTCTCCGCATAACTATCCCCACACCCAAATTTCCTTCCTCGGCTCCTGTATGAATTACCCTGAAGTCTCCACTCCAAAAATCCCCCGCCTCTGGCCACCGAACTTCGCTGATCCCTACTATGTCTAATGATAACCTATTCATTTCGATTTTTAGTTTCTCTAGCTTACCCGCTTGCTTCATAGTTCTAACATTCCACGCAAAATGTTCCCGACTCTTATTCTTAACTTTCCGATCGCATCCTCCGAAGTAGTACCCTCTCGGAGATCCGAATGGGGGACTATTTTAACTCCGGAATCTTTTACCTCAGAGAATGCCATCATTTTATTATAATTTAGGTACGCTGTGTACTTGGGAGGTAATGTGGTGGTTTCCCGTTGCCTTCCACATCGCGGTAGTGTGTCTTAGACTGCCATACCGACCCCTATAGTCTCTGCCAATCTAAGTACCGAAAGAGCCGCTGCCCTCTTTCAGGGACCTGTCTTAGTCTGGTTCCTCACTAACGACCCTACTACTTTGGTTGGACCTGTAGTTTGGCTCTTTAGCTCATTAGAACACGCAAGCCATTTCACCTGTTCTAGTAATCTAGAACTTCGGCAAGGTGCAGGTCCATTCGAAATGGAATGTCGTTCAATATTATATTTTTTAGTTGTTACGCTGCGATTGCATAGAAGACATACGGCATTTCCCTTTGCTTCCACAAAACAATATTCTTCCTCCCAGTCTTTTTGGAAGATGTAAAACCGTGCCCGTTTACTTGGTCCTGCTTCATACATGTCGTTTCTTGTGGTTATATTTTTGTAATCAAAAATAACTTTAAAAAATTTGCGAATCACTAGAGACAATCTGGAAACATAATACAGTCAATTCAGACGTTAATATCAATTCACAAGCATAATATATCGTTTTGTCGTCATTGAGCAAATGATGCAAACAGAGCCCGCACAGTTCGGAGCCTACCAGCAGTTGTATATACCGCGGACGTGTTCCGCCTCACCCCCTCAATGGCGACGATTCAAAAACTGTCTGTCTCCCACTTATCCTACATCTCTCATATACCCAAACCACGAAAATAGATGAAAATAAAATTATTATTTTCATATGTTTTAGAAAAGTTTTAAAAAATGGTATTTTTAAGTTAGTATCTTGGAAATCTTGCAGCGGGCGCATTACATATCAACCGCGGGCGCATATGCACCCGCGGGCGCGGGGTTGGCCACCGCTACCTTACAGCATAGGTGTAGGTCTTTCAAAATCCCAGCCACCTGCGCAGAAATCCCAAATATTACTGACAAAACTAAAGACGAAATTGAAAATATAGTATTGTGGAATGATAGTCATAGCTCCAATAGCGTTGACGTTACTGCAATATAATTTTAAAATCGATGTTACCATATGACGATAAGATTAAATTAAATAATCACTATAGCACCATTGCAGTGCTTCTATACGAATTCTTAACCAGGCTGTAGTCACTTTTATATGCACCACTGTCATTGGAATTTTAATGGTAATACAATCCCTTCAGGCGGCGCTGTTTAAAATCCAAGGCCCCGAGATTATTCTAGGGATCCTATTTTTAACTTTATTTGAGATTAAATTTTCTGTTCTGTACTACACCACGTTGCAGGTTACTTTTATTAGATTACTGTTCTAAATCATATTTATTATTTTGATTAAATCTAAGTTT
The DNA here is from genome assembly GCA_036346225.1 of Platerodrilus igneus. NCBI lineage: Eukaryota > Metazoa > Arthropoda > Insecta > Coleoptera > Lycidae > Platerodrilus > Platerodrilus igneus. The sequence continues at coordinate 317,509 of JARFIW010000691.1, read as the reverse complement.
ACTAATTTAACAAAAAGTCACGTGCTTCTATTATGAAATTGGCTTATCTACATTAACCTTATCTAATTTATGTTCCTAACTTACCGCCGAGCCGATACTGCATATTCTAGACACTTAATTTTGACATTTGCGATTCCTGACTATTTCTTTCTGTTTTCTATATTTTGTTTAATTTCACTTTGTTAATAATATTTATAAAACAGTCCTTTTCAAGACTACACTTCGGTGTTTATTTTGAAATTGTAGGTAAACGTTTTCAAATTTATTATTGTTTAAGTACATATTTTTTTATTTTAAGTATGATTCGACTTCATTATCAGCAATTCTCAAAAAATTGTTCGTAGCCAAGATCGTGAGATTATATATAATCTTTACAATTATATGAAAGAGCAGAAGGGTGCTGGCCAAGATATGATTTTGCTGAAAAATTTGAGCAAAATAGTGTCTGAAGCAGCTGGTGTTGAGTTAACAACTGTAAAAAAAAATTATTAAAGGAGATAAAATGCAGCCAGTTGGTGCTAAGTTACAATTTACCTCACCAAGGAAAACCATCAAGAAAGGTAGTGCAAAGTCTATATTAGATAAATTTGAAGAAGAAATTATGCGCACAATTATTTAACGATTTTTCTGAATACACGCCAAAAACAACGTGCAATATGATTGTGTATGATATAAGACATTTTCAATTTGTTTGTAGTGCATATTGTTATTCATATTGTTTGGATTTAAAGGGGTAAATAGAAATGAAATTTCAGCAACCATGTATATAGAAAAGAGCAAATTATTTACGCGCCAAAATAATTTAACTCATTTAGTGAAAACGGACGAGTATTAGGGTATTTTTATATTTAATAATTGGAATGTTAGAATTACATGAAGGAAGAAAGCTTTAAAGGATACGCATAATTAATCATAAGTTATTTTAATCAAACACATATAAGCAAAAGGAAGCGTGCTTGCATAAGAAAATCAATAATTTCCAGGGCAATTTTATGACGGCCTAACGATGAGACTCGAGCGTTTCAGTAGTATGTCTTCGAGGTTCCACGGCAATTTTTATGGCGACCCGAACGTGAGGGCTCGATTCTCTGATAGAATTTGAACATTTTATTCCAGGCTGGCAAGCTGAAAGAGAGTGTGTGTGTTGTATAAATTTATAAATAATTTTGAGTGTGTGTGGGAGTGATTTGAACGTATGCAGAGGAAGGAGTGATTAAGAAACCAAAGAGTGGAAATTGGAAGTGACGGTAGTACCATATTTGAAAAATCAGGAAAAATGGAGGAAGCTGCAAGTAGTAGGGATCAGTCGAGGACGGAATCAGGAGAACAAGGTAATGAACTAATAATGAGGATGCTTGAAAGGATGAATGAGTCATTAAGTGGGGTTAAAGACGAATCGAACCGGAAGTTTGAGGAGATTAGGGAAATGGGTGAAGAATCAAAACGAAAAATGGAGCAGATGAATGAAACCTTAAGCGAGAAAATAGATAAGTCTCCAAGGGAATTTTCTGAGTTTAAGAATAGTCTAACGATAAAAATGGGGGAAGTAGAAAATAGGGTAGATAAAAATGAGCGTGATATAAGAGGTTTGAGTCAGGAAATGGGACAATTAAGGACGGAGGTGAGGATCTTCTGTGAAGACGAAATTAATGTTAAAATGACTGAGGTGACGGACTCATGTAGGGATCAGTTAAGTAGGGTAGAGAGAGAAGTGACCGGAATTAAACAAAATGCAGCAACCTTGATGGGGGATGGTCACAGATTCGTAACAGAAAACATGTCGCTGGACCAACAAATGAAATTCTATGGGGATAGCAGGGTGAATCCTCAAATATTTATTAACAACATTAGAGGTTTGGTGTGTAATTTGTTTGATGAACAGGCAAAACTCAACACAGTAAAAGCGTTACTGAAAGACCATGCTGAAGCCTGGTATAGCTTAATAGGACAAGAAAATGACACATACAATGACTTCGAGGACACGTTTTTAAAACACTACTGGAGTGACCATCGACAGAACCAAGTACGTGACGACTTAATAACAGGAAAATTTAAAGAGGAGTTTGCAAGAAGTGGAGAGCAATATGCTATACGGAAGTATAGCATAGCGAAACAGTTGAACCCACCATTGACAGACAGACAGATCATTAAGTATCTTTCACGACATTTTGAGGTTGAGGTTAGGCAACATGTAGCGTTGCAAAACATTGTAGACAGGAAGATGTTTTTGGAGTACCTGCAGAGGTATGACAATGTAAGCAGTGGACGATCTCAGGAACCAAAGGAACGACAAGTAAACACGATAAGATTCGACAACAGAAGAGACAACTACACAAGACGGGGGACTAATTTTGGATATAATCGACAAAACTGGGAACCTAGACGGACATTTTTCAGGAGTAACAGTGTAGGTAGGGGACCTGCACCTAGACAGAGGGTGACGAGACAGAACAGTTCACCTGACATTAGGGGGCCTTAGACGACGACGCATAACCGAGAGAATGAAACCACAAACAGAGCAGAGACGCCACGGACATATGCTGAGGTAGTAGCGAGACCTGGACCAAGTAGGAAGACCAGACCTGGACAGGATTTTTAGACAAGGACAAACCACTGGACATCACTGTGTATAAATATGAACATCCAAAGGAATTTTTAAAGATAGAGGAAGAAGTTGTGCCAGAAGTAACAGAAAATTTTCGTTTGCCTATAATTGATGTTAAAATTTTTGAAAAAAATTTAGGAGCGTTATTAGATTCAGGAGCTGAAGCGAGTTTAGTATCGGAGGAATTCGTCAACGAAATTAATGAAAAAGTGTGTGACAGAATTATGCCAATAAAAAGAAATCATCTGGTTGCGCCAAATAAAAAGCGATTTGCTGTTATAAGTAGTGTAGTTATTTTAAAAGTAGAGTTAGGTTCAGTAAGCTGTAAGCAAGAATTTATAATTGTACCTGGGTTAAAGTTTAAAGGGATATTAGGGGTCGATTGTATGATGAAGTTAGGAGTAGTTATAGATATGGAAAGGAAAGTAGTTAGGATTGGGGATAGGATATTGCCCTGGAAGGCAAGTTATGAAGTCACAGAGGATGACATGGGGATAGGTGTTAATGTTATAGAGGTAGATGAGGAAGAGATGAAAGAGATCGACGCAGTTGAATATAATGAAGAAAAGTTAGATGAGGTACAATTAGTAGTGAATGAAGAGCCTGAACAAGTAGAGGTAGAGTCAAGTGCAGCATTGTTAGTGAACAAAGAATTAATAAGAGTAGAGGCGAACCCAGCATTAGGTTACACACAAGAGTTAAAAGTAAGCATAAGTGAATTAAGTGGCCTAGATAGTTTTGGTAATTTTGATTTAGGAGATTTTTATGAGGTGAATATTGTACACAAACAGTCTAGAGGAGATGAAGGATTTTCTTTAGAGGGAAAACATGAAGATGTTAAGGTAGTATCGCTTGGTTTGTCCGCAGAAAAGGGAATATCAGTAAATTAAAACAGACAAGTATAGAGATAGAGGAAGAAATATGTAAGAGTCAGTATAATAGGGATAGTTTTATTTTATGTGAAGTAACAGGAATGATAAGTATAGAGATAGAAGGAGGAAGGATAGGGATGAAGTGTATTAGGATTATTAGAAGAAAGACATGCAGGATTAAGAAAATAGTCAGATTTAAATAAAGAAATGAGACTTAAGAGATAAAAATATAGAGATAGGTGAATAGTAGAGTAGAATTGAAATAGTTAGAGATAGAGATAGGTGTATATAGAAAGGTAGAATTAGGTATAGGATAAATAAGGGAAGATAGCTAGGTGTAGATATAAAGATAGGTGTGTATAGTTAGTATAATAAATAGATAATGATAGAATAGGTAAGGTTAAATATAAAGAGGGGACATGAGTAGAAGAAACTTAAATAAAAGGGAAGATAGGTAGAAAAGTATAGAAGTGAGGTACTTAAAAAGTCAATAGTTGAAAAAAGTAAAGAAAAATAAATACAAATAAAAGGTAAAGAGTTAGTGGTAGGTAGGCATAGTTAGGTAACAAGTAGTGATAGGTGTGAATAGTTAGTTAGAAATAAAGAGAGATGTAGATAGATGGAAATAATTAGAGATAGATTGAGAGGTAGAAATAGGTAGATAAGGAGTGATAAGTTGGATAAATAGGTATAGGTAGTATTAGGTGAGTAGATAGGTATTTAGAAATATCATGTAAGATTAGGTAGTACGAAGTAGATAAATTTTCTTTGAATTGAAATAGGGGGATTATGTTGTGGATTTAAAGTGGTAAATAGATATATACAATGAAATTTCAGCAACCATGTATATAGAAAAGAGCAAATTATTTACGCGCCAAATTAATTTAACTCATTTAGTGAAAACGGACGAGTATTAAGGTATTTTTATATTTAATAATTGGAATGCTATAATTACATGACGAAAGAAAGCTTCAAAGCATATAGGAGTTCAAGGATACGCATAATTAATCATAAGTTATTTTAATCAAACACATATAAGCAAAAGCAAGCGTGCTTGCATAAGAAAATTTATAATTTGCAGGGCAATTTTATGACGGCCTAACGATGAGACTCGAGCGTTTTAGTAGTATGTCTTCAAGGTTCCACAGCAATATACATAAACAACATTATTGTATTACTTAATAATATTAATGACTAATATTTTACTTGGGTGTCTGATCTAAATAATATATTTAAGATTTAATTAAATTTATTTAAAATCATTGGACGAGTTGTATAAAAAATTTAATCATGCTGTATAAAGTAATTATTATGACTATATAATGTAGATAGCTCAGGGTGAAGTTTAAGCAGTGTATACAATTACTATTTCGTCCATGCTGTTTTAAGTTGAGTGTTTATTTAACTAAAACATTTGCATAAAAATAACTTTTTGTACTACAGTTACTTTTGCTATCCAAGCCTACAATCTACGATGTCCCCATAATTATGAATTTCTTCTGCATTGTTAAAACTATGCCTGATGTTACCAATAGTTTTCAAGATTCAAACAATTAACTTACTATATTCCAAGTTTTATTTTTTATTGATTGTTCTAATTAAAATCTTTGAAGTTTCGTACAAATCTACTCTTTGTTAAGTTATGCTCATTCTGAATCCTTTGAAGCAGATTCCACAATTTGAAAAATTCATACTTCAAACGTGGTTCTTAATGATATTTGAAGAATTTTAAGTTCATTTTCCAGTTTTTTTTATCTTGACAGTTTATTCCTCCTGTTCGAAAGGAATAGTAACTTTGACCTTATAGCAAATATTAGATAATCTTTCTTTATATGATTTATCATAGATTAGTAGTAAGGTTAGGTATTTCCTTACACATTAATAATTTGACATTACATTAAGGGTTATTTTAGCGAATCGTGATGTTTTTAGGTTGAACTGAAAACACCGTGTTATGTCCTTTTCTAAAGGTTTCCCACTTCTTCCATTGCGCATCCCAGGGTCGCTGAGATTTTGAAACAGCTCCACAACATTATACTATTTAGTTTAAGTGCTCCCTGACGCATAGTCGTTATTATCAATTCAACCTAAGTTTTGAGATGAATGGCTGCATTCAACATATACCAGACTAAGAAACAAAATTAAGCTGTTGGGAATCCAAGATATTTAGAAGAGCTACGTTACAATAAAACACTTGATTGCTAGTTGCGAACGAATCGCATTAATAAGCTGTAATTAAAAAAATATTACATAAATACGGTAGGTATAATTATCGCGTTTTACTTTGGTTTCCTCTAAATTTCAATTTTATTACTAATTATTAAACTAAAACTGCCTATCTCCAAAACAATAAAAAAGAACTGACACCTTTACCCTATCGCGACGAACTAGCCCTCCGCCCTCGTTTGGATGAGAGATAACATGTAGGTCACGAGTGTGAGTGTTGTCACGCACGTTAAGGATCCCCATCTTGCTCGGGATAGCAAAGGTTCGTGAAAGTTCAAAATTACCAGGTAGAAGAAATCGCTTACTGGTCAATGTAGTACCTTCGGGTGGAGCATTGTAAAATTAAATGTAGAGTAAAAGGTTGACCAGGCGGTTCCGTGCGGTAGATCGATTCGTGTATGACTACGAATTCCAGGGTCCCGCTTGAAAAATATTAGCCGAACGTTTTTCACAAAAATTCGTTCTCGTTCAGATCAGACCCAAAATGCAGGTTCTGCGTGTGAGTGTTGTCACGCACGTTAAAGATCCCTACCTTATATAGAATAACAAAGGTTTGAGAAAATTCAAAATTTTCAAGTAAAGAAAACTCGTTTGCTGGTCAATGTAGTACATTCGGGTGGAGCATTGAAAAGTCAAGTTTAGGTAGAGGTTAAACCAGGCGGTTCCGTGCATCAAGCCGGTACACATATGATTGTTGATCTCAATGCGCGGAGTTTTATTTTTGCTACGAACCGATTAGAAAATGTTAGGCAAGCATTTGTCACAAAAATCCACCTTCATTTGGATAATAGATAACATGTAGGTCACGTGTGTGAGTGTTGTCACGCAGGTTAAGGATGCCTGTCTTGCTTGGAATAGCAAGGGTTGAGGAAAGTTAAAATTTCCGGGTAGAAAGAGTTGCTTACTGGTCAATATAGTACCTTCGTGTGGAGCATTAGAAAATAAAATTTAGGGTAAAAGGTTTACCAAGCGGTTCCGTGCGATAGATCGATTCGTGTATGAATACGAATCCCAAGGTCCCGGTATTGATTTCCACACGGGCCGCTTGAAGAATATTAGCCGAACGTTTCAACAAAAATTTGTTCTCGTTCGGATCATACCTAAAATGCAGGTTCTGCGCGTGAGTGTTGTCACGCACGTTAAGCATTCCTACTTTATTTAGAATAACAAAGGTTCGAAAAAATTCAAAATTTCCAGGTAAAGAAAACTCATTTGCTGGCCAATGTAGTAAATTCGGGTGGAGCATTGAAAAGTTAAATGTAGGTAAAAAGCTGACTAGGCGGCTTCGTGCATCAAGCCGGTTTGCACATGATTGCTGATGTCAATGTCCGGGGTTCCATTTCCGACACGAACCGCTTGAAACATGTTAGACGAGCATTTTTTACGAAAATCCGCCCTCGTGCGGGTGAGAGATAGAACAAAGTCACGCGTGTGAGTGTTCTCACGCAGGTTAAGGATCTCTTTCTTGCATGGAATAGCAAGGGTTCGGTAAAATAAAAAATTTCCAGGTAAAAACATTGTTTCCTGACCAATGTTGTACCTTCGGGTGGAACATTGTAAAATTAAATGTAGGGTAAAGGTCGACCCGGCGGTTCCGTGGGTTAGATAGATTCGTGTGTAACTACGAATCCCAAGATCCCGGGATCGATTTCCACAACGGACCGCTTGAAATTTGTTAGTCCAGCATTTTTACAAAAATCCACCCTCGTCCGGATGAGAGCAAAATATAGGTCCTGCGTGTGAATGTTGTCACGCACGTTATAGATGTTTACCTTATTTTGAATACCAAGGGTTTGGAAAAATTTAAAATTTTTAAGTAAAGAAAACTCGTTTCCTAGCTAACATAGTACATTCAGGTGGAGCATTGAAAAGTCAAATTTAGGTAGAGCTTAGACCAGGCGGTTCTGTGCATCAAACCGGTACACATACGATTGTTGATCTCAATGCCCGGGGTTTTATTTTTCGAAAAATGTTAGGCAAGCATTTGTCACAAAAATCCATTTTCATTTGGATAAGAGATAACATGTAGGTCGCGTGTGTGAGTGTTGTCACGCACGTTAAGGGTGCCTATCTTGCTTGGAATAGCAAGAGTTGAGGAAAGTTAAAATTTCCGGGTAGAAAGAGTCGCTTACTGGTCAATATAGTACCTTCGCGTGGAGCATTGAAAAATAAAATTTAGGGTAAAAGGTGTACCAAGCGGTTCCGTGCGGTAGATCGATTCGTGTATGACTACGAATTCCAAAGTCACGGGATTGATTTTTACAACAAAGAAATATTAGCCGAACATTTTTCACAAAAATCATTCCTCGTTCGGATGAGAGACAAAATGTAGGTCCTGCATGTGAGTGTTGTCACACACGTTAAAGATTCCTATCGTATTTAGAATAACAAGAGTTCAGGAAAATTCGAAATTTACAGATAAAGAAAACTCGTTTGCTGGCCAATGTAGTACATTTTTCACAAAAATACACCCTCGTTCGGATGAGAGGTAAAATGAGGTCCCGTATGTGAGTGTTGTCACGCACGTTAAAGATCCCTACCTTGCTTGGAACAACAATGGTTTCGCAAAATTCCAAGTTGTCCAGGTAAAAAAAGCTCGCTTCCTGCCTAATATAGCACCTTCGAGTGGAGCATTGGAAAAATCACATGTAGGGCCGATATAGTACAATCGGGTGGAGCATTAAAAAGTTAAATGAAGGTAGAAGGTTTATCAGACGGCTGCTTGCATCAGGCCGGTTTGCACATGACTGCTGATTTCAGTGACCGAGTTTCTATTTCCGACACGAACCGCTTGAAAAACGTTAGGCAAGCACATCTAACGAAAGTCCGACTTCGTTCGTGTGTGGCTGTTGTTACGCATGTTAATGGTTCCTATCTTACTTAGAATAGCAAGGGTTCGGTAAAGTGCAAAATTTCCAGGTAAAAAGAATCGCTACTGGTCAATGTATTACTTTCGAGTAAAGCATTTAAAACTCAAATATAGGGTAAAGGATTGACCAAGCGGCTCCATGCGTTAGATAGATTTTTGTATGACTACAAATCCCAAGATCTCGGAATCGATTTCCGACACGGGGCGCTTGAAAAATTTTGGGCAATTATTTTTCACAAAAATACGCTGTCGTTCGGATGGGAGGTAAATGGAAGTCCCGCGTGTGAATGTTGTCACGCACGTAAAAAATCACAACCTTGCTTGGAATAGCTAGGTTTTCAAAATAAAATTAACAGGTAAAAGTAACTCGCTTCCTGGCCAATGCAGTACCTTCGTATTGGAAAGTCAAATGTACCTAAAGGTTTGAGCGCACTAAAATATTTCGACAAGTGAAATCTAGCACTTTAAGTTTTTAACTCTGTATACGTTACATATTTGGAACAATTTCGGTGTAGTCTTTCTTAGATAGTAATAGGCTAAAAATCCACTAGATATAACCTAGATCTTCTAAATTTAAGTTTTGCTATGCCATATGCTTGGAACAAATTTTAGTGCAGATTTCTGATTTTAGAGAATGACAGGCTAACCAAGGGTCCAACTACGTTCAGAAATGAAGTCTTAAATTAACCCCGTTTTAGATTCAGCACTAGTTATGCATGAGTGTTCAGACTGTTATTGCGATTATATATTGAGTGCAATTTACGTTTTTACCAAAGTGTTTTCGTTTCGTATCTGTTTAGGATTTGAGTATACCTCTACTTCTGTACCATGAGAGATCCATATGTCTAGAACCTTTTAATTAATTTGACATTATTATAATCATATTAGCAAACGTATCTTATGATACTGCACACACTTGATTGGTTGATTGCCTACGCAACCGTACAGTATAGTTTTGCTATTTCACTATTGCTATTATTCATATACACAGAATCTGAAATGTTCTTATTACTGTTTCAGACTGTGAATTTGATACCACTAATGGCAGGTGCAATCGCTTTTGTGCTATTTCCATAATTAATTTAGTTGTTTTTGACGTCTTTCTACGTATAGGAAACTCTAGGCATATGCAACCAACCATACTCCTAACTAACTGACCAATAAGTAAGCAGCATGCAAATAAACAGCATACACGCTTAAAACACCCGTACAATAATAATGGACGCGCCGACATCTCTCAAAATACATAATAGAACCCTCCGAACGTACAATACAAACAAACCCAGAATATAAAAGGAGCTCCAAACGTTAGAGCAAACTATTTCTTAACTACAGTGGTACATCGATATACGAGTGCTCTAATATACGAGTGTTTTGAGATACGAGCCGCCGAGCGAGCGATAGTTTGCTTTGAAATGAGAGCAAGATTTGAAATACGAGGAATCGCACATTACACCGCTGCATACGACCCCAACATGCGGGCGCATGTTGGTGTCGTGTGCTGCGTCTAACAGTTTCTCCCACCTCAGACTAAACCTCAGTCTGTGTGCATGTTTCCCTCGTTTTCGAAGCATTTTTGATAAGTTGGGTTCGTGTTTTTTGCTTTTTGTACATTTACACAACATTATCACATTTATTTTTATAACCATGGATCCGAAGAAGAATATGATGTTTATTGAATTAAAGCGTGAAATCAAACATGAGCAAGGTGTGCGAGTAATTGACTTGGCGAGGATGTATGGGCGTAGCACATCAATGATATGTACTGTGCTTAAACAGGAGTTGATAAAGCGTATAACGCCAGCTAAGGGCGTTACAATAATTTCTAAGTTTCGGACCTCTCTCCATGAAAAGATGGAGAAACTATTGATGGTGTGGGTGACAGAGAAGCAACTTCAAGTAGGAACCTTAACACAAAGCATCATATGTGAAAAGGCACGAGCGATTTACGGTGATTTGCTGAAGCAGATCCCGCACATTTCCACAAACGAGGAATCGGAAGACTTGTTTAAAACCAGTCGGGGCTGGTTTGACAACTTTAAGAAAAGAACCGGCATTCACTCCGTCGTCAGACATGGTGAGGCAGCAAGTTCGGATGTGAAGGCATTATAATTTGAATAACGGCCGCTATACTTGCGGCCACGTCCCCAATGCTCCACCCGGAGGTACTACATTGGGATGTGAAGGCAGCTGATATTTACCTCAAAACGATTTCCGAACTGATAGAAGCCAAAGGATACATCCGCCAGCAAGTCATCAACTGTGACGAGACAGGGCTTTTCAGGAAAAGGATGCCGAATAGGACTTACATAACGGCAGAGGGGAAGATGATGCCAGGTCACAAACCCATGAAGGATAGATTAACTCTAGCACTTTGCGCCAATGCGACTGGCGACTGCTAAATTTACCCTCTGCCAGTATACCATTCGAAAAATCCCAGAGCCTATAAGTCACATAAGAGTTTAAAAGAAAAACTGCGAGTTATGTGGAGGGCAAATCTGAAGGCATGGGTCACCAGGAAATTCTTTGTTTAGTGGATAAATCTGGTGTTTGGTCCTTCTGTTAAAAAATATTTACAAGAAAACAACCTACCCATGCAAGCCCTTCTCGTTCTCGACAATGCCCCTGCTCACTCACCATATCTCGAAGATGAATTACTCGAAGAGTTCTAGTTTATAAAGCTTCTGTATCTACCACCCAACATCACTCCTATCCTGCAGCCCATGGATCAGCAAGTGATTTCTAATTTTAAGAAGTTGTACATCAAGCACATTTTTCGGCGCTGTTTAGAGGTGACGTAGAACACAAACCTTACCTTTCGAGAGTTCTGGAAAGACTACTTTAACATCGTGATATGCCTAAGAATTATTGATCAGACCTGGCTGGGTGTTACAACGAAGACCTTAACTTCTGCATGGAAGAAGCTGTGGCCTGAGGCTGTAGCTGAAAGGGTCCTCGAAGGATTGGAACCCGAAGTGTCAGTGGTAGAGGAGATTGTTTCTTTGGGAAAATCCATGGGTCTGGAGGTGGAAGAGAGAGATGTGAACGAACTCGTCGAGGAACAGTCTCAGGAGCTGACAACCAAAGAGTTACACGATCTACATTCGCAGCAGCATACGGTGGTTTAACGAAAAATTAGTTTTGAAGAGGAGCCAGAGGTTATCTCTATAAGAGATATAAGGGAGATCTTGGAAATGTGGGAGAAAGTTGTAGAGTTTGTGGATAAAAATCACTCCGAAAAAGTTGCTACCGGTCGTGCATCGGAGATGTTCAACGAAACTTGCCTAACTCATTTCCGCAATATCCTGAAAGGGAGAAGGAAACAAACCTTGTTAAACAGTTTTTTTAAACGATCTGCAGGTGAAAATGAGCAAAGTGTGACGAAAAATCGAAGACCAGTGACAAAATTAAGTGCTTCCGTAAGCACTTCGCTTTTTTTATTATGTTTTTATAGAATATGTATTTGTTATTTATAAATATGTAAATTTTTTTTTTTGTAAATACATTTTTCTTATTTAAAAACACTTAACAAAAACAACTGAGGTGGTTTTTTGAAAGCTGGAACGGATTAATTAATCAATTAATTTCAATGGCGAAAATTGCTTTGAGATACGAGCAATTTGACATACGAGCAAGGCTACGGAACGAATTAAACTCGTATGTCGAGGTATTCTCTTTTTAAAGTAATAACCAAACTCCTTGAAGAGAATTTAAGAATAGTATAAAACGGAAGTCACCAAGCTTCTCGTGAACTAAAGGTTATCCTTCGGAATATCTCGTTGCAACCACCAAATCTGACGGGAAAAAACAAAGTAAACTCTCACAACGTTATGGACCGGATCGCCATCACTTGAACACCTCCGAACTCATCAGGACTACCTCCTAGAGCACATGACGCCTTCACGCAAGCCAGGGTTAGGAAAATTACGCCATCAGCCCGCTTCAATTTCTACCAACCAAGAATGGCGCCCGTATGTCAGCATCTCTGTCTACCGGTCGCATGGAATTTCTATTCCAGTCCAGTCGCTAGGTGACGCATTGTATTCAGAGTAATGATGGACTTCATCTCCTACACACCATCAGATCCAGGTCTTCGTCATAAAACCGCAACATTCAATACTTTAACATGGAAACACATTTAGGAACTTTCAGTGTTAAAAGACACTTGCAATAATTACCGCACACAAAAGCTTTTGTAGATATTTTCTTTGTGTGTCCTACCCTAAATATTTAATTAGTTCGTGTGTTTAAATTGTAAATAAATGTTATCTCTGTTGCTACAACGCATTAACAAGGCGATTCCACACACCCATTTAAAAACAGAAACTGAACTTAAAAAAAATTGCATTAACTAGTTTACATTTCCTGTCTAGAAGTTCTCTGCTTAACGAAAAGTTTTTCCACCGGCTAATCAAGGAAAGGTCGTAACTGAATCGATACTAATCTTCCTAAGCCGTATTTACTTTAAGTCTATATATACCTTTATATACTTCTAAGGCACTAAAAGCATGCTACACCAAACTAGCAAAAAGTCATTAAAACGTCAGATTACCTGGATTTGCTCCATCTCTGAAAACCTTAGGCAAGTTTCTATATTGTGTAAAATAATGAATATGGGATAGTTCGTGATGTGCTGTTATTAAATCCTTCATCGTAATGTGGGTGCACATCTTGATTCTGTAAGAACATAGTTTATGACAATACAGGCATCCTTTTTTTATTCAAATACCTAAAATCCTCTCTATTACAGAAGTCCCATGCTGAAGGTTGGCACAAAACGGGTCTATCTAAAGGCTCCTGGAACAGAGACCCACGCCAAAACTCTAATGGCAGTGCAGTAAAGTTCATGGAAACATAAAAGTCTTCTGCTAATCTGTATATATCAAGAGGCGTATAACCCTGAAAGTATAATATGTTAGTTCAGTTAATTTAAAGCCTAAAAATAATTGTTTGAATTGAAGTTGAAGTCTAGTTCTGGAGAAATTTTAGTAATAGGTAAATACGATGGAGTTGGAGTAATTAATGATGGCTTAAAATAGTTAAGTAATAGTGTAACATATTTTTTTGATGAGATTTATAAGTAAATAGAATCTTTGGTTTACTACACTTAGAGTACCAATTATTTAATAGAGCAATTAATTTCTTAGTATTAATTACTATTCAAGTGTTTACATATTATCCAATTAGAACCCTAAGACTTAATGGCTCCCTATTTAGTGTTGTTCTAATTTTAGTTTCTATAGAGTGTTGTATGAAGTAAAGCTTTTGAAGACCCATGACCGTCTCCCGTTATCTTACACAGGACACCAACCCACAATCATCTGCACGGACGACAACGCCAGATCGACCTGTGGTTTAACGACAGCACAGACGAACGAGGTACCCTACTTGAAAATCTTATCCTCCAACACAACTTGCAAATCTTAAACACCCCCTCCGACATCCCAACGCGGGAATCCTCTACTCAACAATCCGATATAGACATCACACTACTCACCCCATCTGCCGCCAATATTATCACCACCTGAAAAGTATCCCATATTATCCAAACCAGCGATCACAATCCTATAACATTCAAAATACTACCAAATCTCCCACCACGAACCTTTTTTAAAACCCCATCCTACAATTCACAGAAAGCCAACTGGCAACAATTCCTACCGAACCTAAATAAAATTACCCCTAGCTTCCCTTCCAACATATACAAAAGAACTGATCCCAACTCCCTCGCCACCACCGTCATCACAATTACCCACATCGCCGCCAAAGACACCATCCCGCACAAATACTACACGCAAAGATCGAACGCATGGTGGACATCTGAACTAAACACTAAGAGACAAGCACTAGTCCAAATGTGAAACCAACTACAGAACGCTAATTGTAGACATTACAACCACGTAGAGATACTCAGACAAGAATACAAAACAGCACGGAATGAATATAAAACTCTAATCACAACAACCAAAAAACAACACTACATGGACATAATCACAGAACACGACAGCGACTCTTGGAAGACATACCTAAAACCGCTAAAACCACCTCCTAACTACATGCTATCTACACCCTACAACCAAACTGACCCCTCATTTCAAAATACCTTAACCACCCTCCTAGACACAGTCATCCCCTCCACCAACCCAGACGTATCTACACAAGAACAACAAAGAATAATAAACTATGCTAATACACCATCAGATAACACACCTAACTATGACTTAGACATAGACTCACTAGACCTAATGGTTAAAAACGTCGATCCTAAAAAAGCTTCTGGACCAGATCAAATTTACAATATTATTATCCAAAAATCCTGGCCTATCATAAAAGACTCCATGTTCCAACTTATCCCTAAATGCCCCAAATTAGGTACATTCCCAATCGTCCTTAAAAAAGCATTCATGACTCATATTAAAACCCGGTAAACCCCCAAAAGATCCTAAATCCTGTCGTCCTATAACATTCCTCCCGACAATTAGTAAAATCCTAGAACGCATCCTTATTCAAAAAATTAGCTCCCATATAAACAAAAATTCCTTCCTTTCTGAAAATCAACATGGACACAGTGCCGAAGATACCATCCGATCCCTTATCACCACTGTTTAAACATTCCCCTCCAAATATGTAATAGCATTTTCCTTGACTACCAAGCTGCCTTTGATCTCCTCTGGTGACCGAATATCCTATCACAAATTAAAAAATTCAACTTTCCTCGTTCACGAACTGCAACCCTTAGCTCCAATTACTTCTCCGTCACAAAGACCCCATCCCAGAGCTGTCCGCAAGGATCAGTCCTCTCACCTACATTATGGAACCTCTCCATAAATCCCCTCCTAGACCTAGATATCATTATATCTCAACATTTGCCTATGCCGACGACCTTACCTACCTTATACACGGAAGCGGCCGAAGATCCTTAGAAAACACCGCCCTCATTTTAATCCAACATATTAAATCCTGGTCCTTACTGAAAAAACAACCCTTATCACCAACCAAATCAAAAACCCTCCTATTAAAAGGCCACCTCCAACGAGCCCCACCAATCCACTTATTTAATAAACCCCTAACCCTCTCCGAATCAACCAAGTATTTTGGCATCCAAATAGAATCTTGACGCAAAATGCACGCTTACCTATTATATCTCTGATCCAAAACGAAATCAATCCTAAACAATATAAATCAATCCATACCAAAATCAACAGAACTGGCTCGTCCCACTCGTAAATTAATCCTTCAGCAAATAATTATACCTATCTTAAGCTATGCAAATCATTTCTGGTACCCGCAGAAACCTAAATCCAATTATAAGACCTTTCCAATTATTTTCTACAAGAGCATTCAGAACCTCCCCCACCTTTATATACTATCATAACAACCACCTCTAAACATCCTGCTCTAATCCACAGTCCAAATTCGCAACCTTAAAAACAAAAAACCAATACACTTATATGACCGCATCCTTCTACCCACAGAATACAAAACAATGACAAGGACAAACTTAATAAACCTAATAAATGATTTATTAACATACACATGGCAAAACCAATGGGACAACGACACCACCAGCAGACATATACGACATTTTTCCAAAAATCACGAACATTCCCCACCATATCTTTTACTCCAACCAATCCACAATTCAATTCCTGATAGGCCACGGCAGATTCCGACAGAAATTACATTCATTTCAATTAATCCCCTCTTTTTACTGTCCCTGCTCTAATCAAAATATTCCTGAAACCCACCACCACCTAATATACTTATGCCGCAACTCTGTTCCCCCCCAAACCCACTTAAAACACGCGATCCTACTAGATCCTTTTGCCCCACTATCCAGTATAAATTTCCTAGTAACAAACTATCCCCTGCAATTTGACCATTTCCTTAACGAAATCCTAATCACTAAACCTTCCGTACAATAAAATAGTTTAAATCCCCTCCAAAATCCATCTCTAAGACTATTACTGTCTACACCATCATCCCCCCCCCCCTCAACATACTACTACACATCAGATTCCTCACCACCTACTACACCTCAGATCAAACCGGCGATAAGGGCATAATTTCCATCAGCAAGACCGACCTAGATCGGAAAATTGTATATATTGTAAACCTGTTTATGATTTTATGATTTTGTAAATAAGAATTTATGCATCGATTCACTAGAATAGGCCTTTGGCCTAGGTATAATGCCATACAATAAACGAACAAACAGACTAACAAGCAACCTTACCCAGGAATAGACCTTTAGCTACGTGGGAAGATGGGCTGTCTTTTAACTACTTCCTCTAGAAAAAAGTTTTAGTAGTTAACTGTTCACACGCCCCAAGGTAAGGCTACAAAAAATGTTTCAACATATTTATAAATAAAAGCAACAGCTACCTTTGGTTTAATTGGCCATAGTTTAGAGTACTTTATCCACATTCGGTATTTTACTAAAAGATCTTCAACCCTTCCACCACGTTAGCTGTAGAAAGCACATTCTATTGTTGATAGAAAGGCCATAAGTTTAAATCCCATTTAAACTACACGCCGCGTTCCTACACCTAGTAACAATTTTGTTTTTGATATACAACAAAATTTCTTTCCGGAACAACATAGAGGTATTAAAACAATGGAAAATAAATGAAAAAATTCGACAAGTAGACTTATTTGCAAATTAAATGAATTTTTTAATTCTTAATAAGTCCTTGGTCCCATATAGAAAACAATATGCGATCTGTTATTTCCTAATCTGGTTAAATTGCAAGGCTAAGTTTCATATTTTGTACCCACAATAATATAGAAAACAATTCCGCTGTTTCAAAACCTTGTTTGGAAAGTTGTAAATAACAATATAATCTTTCAAAGTCCGTGTAAACACCTTATTGTTCACAATGTACCTCAATGTTTTCAACTTGTTTCATAGACACGGTGCGTGGACACCAAGCATGTGTTCTGATAAGATTTCCCCCGGTTGAATTATCTTTATAAGTCGTTTTCTGAATCCGCTCACTTCCAAATCATCTTCGAGTCGAGCAGGATGGCGAGTCGTTGATGATGAAAAATAGTTGTAAAAAAATTTAATGACTTAATTGATATTTATTTTAGCGCAAATACCTTTGAGCCAGCAAATGCCTTCGAGCAAGCGAATACCTTCGAGCCAGCATGTACCCTCGAGCCTACTAACACTGTTGTTGTATAAACATTTTGTACCCACAATAATATAGAAAACAATTCAGGCGTTTCAAAACCTTGTTTGAAAAGTTGTAAATGACAATATAATCTTTCAAAGTCCGTGAAACACCCTATTGTTCAAAATGTACCTTAAAGTTTTCAATTTGTTTTATACACACGGTGCGTGGACACCAAGCATGTATTCTGATTAGATTTTCCATGGTCAAATTATGTTTATAAGTCGTTTCCTCAATCCGCTCACTTCCACGTTATCTTCGAGTGAAGCAGAATGACAAGTCGTTAATGGTGAAGATTAGTTGTAAAAAATTAAATGATTTAATTGATATTTATTTTAGCGCAAATAACTTTGAGCCAGCAAATACCTTCGAGCCAGCAAACACCTTCGAGCTAGCATGTACCCTCGAGCCTACTAACACTGTTGGTGTACAAACAGCAAATACCTTCCAGCCTACAAACGCCTTCGAGCCACGAACACCATTGATGTACAAGCCTCCTCGAGTCTACAATCACCCTCGACCTCACCAGTCATGTACTTTAAGGTCAGTGTGCGGATATAGCATTTCTCACCACACGCAATGAACTGGAACCTGCGCTCAAACAATCTAAGGGTAGCAGTGAGCGGCTAGTGGTTAAGGATGTGTTATCTTTGCTGAATTCTGGAACGGATTTATTTTACAACCCCCTTTTCCACAAGCGGTTAAGTTCTGAGTCGCAAAAATCTCTATCGTTCTAGTCTGTAAGATTCGTATCTTTCCTTAAAAGTAAAACTTTTATTCAAATTTTGTTTTATTTGAAACACTCATTGGTGGAAAGAGTAAGCTCAATGATATAATTAAATTAGAGTTATTTTAATATTACTTAAATTACTGTTTTTTAATTAAATTTGTACGTGACTATCAGATCTGATGGTCATTTAAATATTATGTAACGAAATTTTATTCAACTAATTTTTTTAAATAACTAAAATATGGGAAATTATTTATTTTTTCGTCGACCGTTTATTAATGTCAATATTAACAAATGATTTTGTTTTAAAAAGGATGCATTAATGGACGTCATTAATGCACTCTTTTTCATTAAGTGAAGTTTATGTCAAAGCGAAAATGTATAAAGTTGACATTATTGTATTCTGACGGTCTTTGTGGAAAATTAAATTTTATTGTACTTGCGGTCGACGAAAAATGTTGTAATCAACTCGTTTGTTAATAGGCGATTAATAATCTCAACTATTAAACAGTTCGATCATTAATCGCCTTCATTAACCAACTGGTTGATTAAATAACTATTTTGGTTAAATACTGTTATTGAATAGAAATAACTTAATATAGAAAAGAAGTATTTCGATCCTAGTCTGGTCAATTTTCCAA
The DNA here is from genome assembly GCA_036346225.1 of Platerodrilus igneus. Taxonomy (NCBI): domain Eukaryota; kingdom Metazoa; phylum Arthropoda; class Insecta; order Coleoptera; family Lycidae; genus Platerodrilus; species Platerodrilus igneus. The sequence continues at coordinate 298,390 of JARFIW010000691.1, read as the reverse complement.
AAGGTTAAGTTGAAAGTTTTAAAATTATTTATTTTGAAAGGATTTCTGCATATACCCTAAAATTATAATTTTTAGATTAATATTTGCTAGAGACATTTAAGTCCAACTTCAATTTATTTTGTTTTCAATGTAGCAAAATATTTCAACCCAGCTCATGCCATACTTTCCCGCCGGGTAATAGCCAAAAATGCCGTCGGCATATCGATTTTTTTAATTTCTCTATCTCATAAGCGTAAAAGTTTTAAGTCGCTTCGAAGTTCCAAATTACTGTGTCTCATGTGCATTAATGATAATTAAGCCCGCCTCAAATAATTAAAAATTTAGAACCGGCACAATGGCGCTCGCATCGTGAAGTCCGCGTTCTTGCTCTATCTCTTCCCTTAGGCTAAGGTAACGAAACGTGTTTATAAAATAAAAACATTTCCACAACCCAACATTTGATTTTCCTATAATACTACAGTCTAAAGAGTTGAATTGGCCAGGAAGCGAGTTTTCTTTCTACGTGGAAATTTTTTATTTTATCAGACTTTTGCTATTTCAAGCAAGGTAAGGATCTTTAACGTGAGAGATAAAACTCACACACGGGACCTACATTTTATCAACCATCCAAACGAGGACGTATTTTTGTGAATAATGCTCGCCTAACATTTTTCAGGCGATCGGTATCGGGAATCGAACCTGGGACCTTGAGATCAGCAGTCATACGCAAACTTGTCTTATCCACGGAGTCATTCCGTGTTCCTACACCACATGCTGAAATATTCAAATCGAAAGAAAAAAAGAATAAAAACCAATGCAGTGCCTTTGAGAAGCTCAAATATGCACAAGCACAAACTACCATTCTTGCACGTCCACACAGGTCGACACTAATGGCAGTAGCATGCGATGTTAGCAGTTAGTTATTTGGGAAGTCATACAGCAGACGGTAGATATATAAACACGGAGACTGATTTTTCTCACAGGCATACAGCAACCTAGGCGCCAAGTACAGCACATACCGCAAAAAGCTAGCTATTTACATTGTAAAACACCGTTGCTATCAACTAGAGGTTAAACCAATTACGATTCTTGAAGGTAACAAAGCTCTGATACACCCACTACAACAAACCACCGCAGACGTGTGCTAACGATTCCTTTGGCAATTCATCTTCATCACGCAATTTAGTACGGTCATAATTTATCAGCCTGGTGAAAACAAGAATGTTGCCGTTGCATATTTACAGGTGGTAACAATAGTTCTGGAGCCAGCTTGACAGAGCTCTGCATCCATTACTAGAAAAGAGCTGATCTACGTTTTCCGAAAATACCCATACAGCACAAAAACATAGAATTAGTGTACGAATTAAATACTGGAGCACCAAGACTAAACCTGTACGAACCGCACCTGTTGAAAAAGTTCTGATACGCGTATGATACAATCCATCCAGGACTCAGGACCGTGCATAAATTAATCTCGTCTTATTTGCCCAAACAACCAGCAGGTTATCCGAAAGTATAGTCGGTCGATCATCCATTCGACGGCGAGCAAAATTTGTCTACAAACGCTCACTACTTCCTAGTTCTTTCATTCAGCAAGCAAACTAGAATATGTGCACATCAATATCATCCATAAATGAACTCATTTAGGATCGAATGCTTAACGATGATTGATCGTATCATGGATTGGACCAAGACCACATCCTTGCCGAAAATATACGCTCGTGACAGTAGCAAATGCTCTTTGCAAATATTGGGTATGCAGATTGGCAGGCTGTAAAAAATATTCGGTTCAAGTTCGACCTATACACAGAGATAAAAACAGTTAAGGGTATGCAATGAATAAGAACAACGCACTATGATTCAGTAAACAACTGAAAAATTGAGCTCTGACATTGAGCATGAAAAGTAACACGCGGCAAGCAGTCATGATTTCCTGGACAACATATTTGTACACCGTGTGGTTCGTACTACGAGCTCTAATCGCCTCTATTGACGACACCACCCCCTAAATAAGTTATACAGTCAAGTAGTTACGTATAATTTTGGCCCCCGAAAATCTAGCCGGTGATCCATAGAAAAATTCGGCAAACAACCCCTTACACTAGACTTTCCAATACTCCGCCTGAAACACAACATTGGCTAGGAAACGAATTTTTTTACCTGGAAATTTTGAATTTTATCGAACCCTTGCTGTTCCAAACAAAGTAGAAATCTTCAACGCGCGAAACATCAGGCACACGCGGGCCCTACATTCTATCTCTCATCCGAATGAGGACGTATTTTTGTGAAAAATGCTCGCCAAACATTTTTCAAGTGGTTTGTGTTGGGAACGAACCCGGAAGATTCAAAATAGTAGTCAAAATCGAGATAAAGTACCCCCTAAATTTAATTATTTTCAATGTTTCACCTGAGATACTACATTGGCCAGGAATCAATTTTTTTTTACCTGAAAATTTTGAATTTTGCCAAACCCTTGCTATTGCAAGCAAGGTAGGGATCTTTAACTTGCGTGACAACACACACACGAGACCTCCATTTTACCTCTCATCCGAACAAAGGCGTATTTTTGTGAAAAATGCTCGCCTAACATTTTTCAAGCGGAGCGTGTCAGGTGATGAAGCACCCCCTACATTTGATTTTCCAATGTTTCACCCGAAGGTACTAAATTGGCAGGAAGCGTTTTTTTTACTTGGAATTTTTGAATTTTGCCGAACCCTTGCTATTACAAGCAAGGTGGGAATCTCTAACGTTCGTGACAACACTAACACACGGGCCCTATATTTTACCTCTCATCCGAACGAAGGCGTATTTTTGTGAAAAATGTTCACCTAACAATTTTCAAGCGGACCGTGTCGAGATTTGAGCCTGGGATTTTGGGTATAATAGTCACACGCATACCAACTACACCACGAAGCCGCCGATGCAGTACCCCGCTAAAAATTCCGTTTCGGTAAAGTACCGAAAACCTCGATTGTACTAACAAGAATGGTTGGAGACTAACTCTGTGGGACGGGTGGTGTAAGTGTTTGAAGAGAGTGTCGGAAGCTATCGTGTACAAAGTATATTTTAATTGGGAAATATCTTAGACGCCACCTAATTTCGAAATATGGGTATTTCTATGCAAAACCTCCAGAAAGAATAACTTAAGGGAGCTAAAACCAGAGGTTGGGAAAGTGATTCTAGCCTAAGATTCGCTCAAGGAATAATTAAGTACACCAGTGTTAAAACAAACATATGTTTCCGAAATCAAATGGTAAATTATCTGAGTTTCATTCACACCTCTAAGTATTTGCAATATAATCTATTACAGGGCTGGAACTATTACTCTTTCATGACTGGTGAAAAACACAAATACACAACAAAGTCTTTAGTTTATTACACATCTTTGTTTTCAACTCTATTACATAAATATGCTTTTTAATCACAAGTACATGATAAACATTCTTAAGCAAAGATTAGAAACTAAATATATCAGAAATTACTTAACTTAATAGAAGACGCTTTCGGCGAACAAAATTATTTTCTACGTTCTTAACTTAATAACAAGAACGTACTGTGGGTACGTTTGTAAGTTCATGCAATTAGTTAAAAATATTAATTTGTTTTACAATTACTGTAAGTTATAGTTTCAGAAACTTAATTATAAATACCTGACGACTAATTTTTGACTGACTCGGATACCGCTAAAATCCATTATCTCCTGGATTTAATTTGTTTTGACGAGATTTTACTGGTACGTAAAAAAACTGATTGTTCTGATCAACGTGTTTTTGTCCAATATGAAGTTTATTGATTAAATGGAACCGAGGTGTTCCCAAAATTAATAGCAACTAACCTGTAGGTATTATTCAAACTTCAATAACTAACCGCTTTAATCAGTTCCGTACTTTTTCTTCAAATTTAACCAACTTACTCAAGTTACTTGTTAAATGTTTGGATAGTAAAGACGAAGTGTTTAATCAAAAAACTTTTTCTACAAAAACGATTCGAGATATCTTCGGCAAAATTCGTACAGATGAATTAAGGGAGCAAATTGAAATTACTGTGTGTCGCTTTTCTTTCTCTAATCTAATTCGTCTATTATTATCTTACTTGAAGCCTATAACTAAATCCAGAGGAAGAGACTTTCCATTTTTGAAGCAGCACAATTTTGAGTGTGAAAGTTCTTTTTGCCAATGTAATGAAGTCATAAATGCAACGTTTTACCTTAGTTATCAAAACAAATGAATAATAAAATTGTATTACTTTAGAATACAAAGCTACCGTGATATACTTTCTTATCCTTAAAAACCGCCATAATAAATTTGACAACCTTTGAGTACGGACAATATAAGATACAAAAATAACCCTTCCTTAGATCAAGAATGCATGCAACCTAAAAATTATATTTCTTAAAGGAAATAACCCTATTGGTGGGATTAACCAATACAGAAACTATTAAAATGAAATATGAATATAAACATTTTAAAGAAATGTTACAAAGTCATAAGACTTCCTAATGAATTCATTACTCACACACGGAATCGTATGGATGTAAACCCAAGCTATACAAATATCCGACGAATTACCCAACAAATCAGTGCAAAACCAAAAATAAAAAGTTGTCAACATTGTTTTCTGTGCGTAGATTACGTACATAGACCTTCACAGCGACCACACAATTCCGTTCAAGATCGTTACTTTAAATAAAAAGACAGCGACTTTACAATTACCAAATGGGAAAATCACAGTCAATCCCGACAGTCTAAAGCCTACATTCAATCGCCTGGCAAAACACCATCATCATCATCATCATCACTAGATTTTCAGTCCTGCAACTCTTTTAACGCGTACCTTCGTTGTTTCTTATTCCAAGCTAACCTACACAATTTCCTGAAATTCCCACGGCCTAAATCTTTCACTGTAAGTGTGCAATAAGGGAAACATCGTGTAAAAATTTAAATTCTAAGGAATCTATCAGAAACGCTTTGAATGTTATGTTAAGGAGTGGGTCCTTTTTCCTTGAAATAAGTGTACTCCATAGGGATGTCAAGACAACATTTAGTTGCCAGAAAATTCGGTGTATTGTGCAATGAAACGCATATATCTAGATTAATTGTCTGTGTGCAGAAAGTGTCAGACACTTTTATAATTAAAGTCACCATCTAGTTCGCCGGGACTCGTCTACATAAATGTCCACTTCGGCTTACTAGTCTGACAGGTGTGCTTCTTACATTGTTCCTGGTTCTCTTTCTTTCATTTTGCTGTGTCCATAACCAGCTATTTGTACACTACGGTTATGTTCGTAACAAGTGTTTTGCGTTGTTAACGTCGACACCTTTTTACTAAAATGCCCTCCACTCACAGTTAGTGTATTGTGATACCTCGGGCCGTGCGTGCGTACTCTTCCAATCATCATCCGTTAAGCGCGATCCAAGTGATCAAGCACCTGCTAGGCTTTTGCGACGATCCAAGGCAGTTAGAGGCAGTGTTATAACACTACGAGCAAAATCCGATAAAAGGAGTGCGTGTCAGCCGAAGTAGATGGTCCTAGCGAAATAACCTAACAATAAAAAAATTAATTTCATTTGTTAAATTAACCGTCCTCATGCGGCTCTTATTTTCCAGGCGGCTCCGTGCCGTAGTGGTACGTGTGTGACTACTACGCCCAAGGTACCAGGTTCGAATCCTGACACAATCCGCTTGAAAAATGTTAGGCGAACATTTTCCACAATAATACACCCTCGTTCGGATGAGAGGTAAAATGGAAGTCTCGTGTGTGAGTGTTGTCACGCACGTTAACTATCCCCACCTTGATAGGAGCAGCAAGGGTTCGGTAAAATTCAAAATTTTTCAGGTAAAAAAAACTCGCTTCCTGGCCAATGTAGTACCTTCGGGTGGAGCATTGGAAAATCTCATGTACGGTTCATATTTTTCAACGCATATCTTTAAACTCGAGTCACAACCAACTGATACTTGCACATTATTTTTCAATTTTCAAATATTTAAAGCTAATTTAGTTGGCATATATTAACTCTTACCTGTCGAACCATTTCTGGTCCTACGTCCAAAAAGTCTCGTCCTGGATAAGGTTGTGTTACATCAAAAATATTTCCCCATGATTGAGCCCACATGTTTCCTAGTATATGAGCTGGGAGTGGTGCTCTTCGACTTATTTTTTCGGGTCCATAGAAGTCTCTCAAGCGTCGTCGTACGTATGCATGAAGCAGTTCATATAGCGGTTTGACATTTTGCCAAGCTTCTTCTAAATCCGATGTAAGTGACAATGATTCGTATGGGAAAGACCACATATCAGCAGTATCGGTGAAGTCTGAGAAAAAATAGAATTACTAAAGCACTTTTACATAGTTGTATAATAGAGTAGACTAGGGTAGACTATTCTATGGTAGACTATTTAGGTTACTACTCGCTATCAATTGTTCTATTTTGTAACCATATTTGTATTAAATTAATTCAGCGTTAAAACCAAGTCTCCTTTAACTTAAGTACAAATTTCTGTAGGAACAATTGGTCAAACCAGATTGAGCCCTGACGGTAATAATTCAGAGGCTACTTTTAGACGTTGTGATACGAAACCTTTTAATATCTTTGCAAGATAGAAAAATAAGGCAAAGACAAGTCTGCCCTTTAGTAAATCGATTAAGATTTAAGAAGCAAAATGGTTGGCTGTTGCATAATTATTTTGATTTATTGTGTAGATATAAGTAATCTAGAACACTATCATCTAGATTTGGTGTCGAATGATCTGAGACAAATGCACACATAAAACTAAGTTACATTCAGAAAGTTTCTTTGTACGAGAATTCACACTCAAGGAAAACTTAAATTAAATTTGTCTAAAGGCGCCACCTGGTTTTTCAAACTGTAGCAATATTTGTGATACCAAGAAATAAAAATGAGTAGCCACCCGATTTTTAGGCTTACTCAACTAAGCGCGCACAGGTCTTGTTTGCCATTGTACCGACCGCACAAATTTAGTTGCGAGCATGAGGTTCACATATTTATAGCTAACGCTTAACTTCACTGTAAATCTATATAAAAGTTATTTTCATATTTTTATATGAATGAATACGAATTTTCAATTATATCAATTAAGATATTCTCTTAAGCTAGACAAATTTCTTGCTGGCTTTTAGCAGTATAAGACAAAATATGACGCAGCCGCAAAATGTTAAGTTAACAAATTAACCAGTGCTACTGTCTATATGATTGTTGTGGTTTGTTTAGTATTTTTTAATCTTCTTTGGGAATTGAACCACTCAGGGTTGTTAAAATCGTCTTCATTTACGTTTCGATCTATGTCGTAGGATCGTTGTCAAAATAATAAAAATATCAAGTGTGACATTTATGACATAAATTGAAGGCGACTTTTTATTTAAGTGCACACATTTAAGAAGGTATGGTTAAAATTGCTTCATTTTAACGTTTTAATTCTCATGTTTTGAGTGGTATGACTTAGAAGAGCTTACAAGGATAGTGAGTAAGTTCGTGTTTTATTGAAAAACCGATCCGTTACTTTTGCCATTATTTATATGTTACTTTCCAAGTTGTCAGAAAGCATTCAATGAAGGCTGATTCCCAGAGAGTCCACCAAATTAATTAAAAATACTGAAGAACACTTGTAAAAAAAAACTTTAAAACTAATTTAAATAATGATTGAAAATGACATTGTTTGAGAGATTATTTCACAAAAGGGATACTTTCTTTTAGGTGCTGAGGAATACTTTCACAAAATGGATACCCTATGCCCTTGTGACAGAGATTTTCCTGATGATGACAAGATTTTCTGTGATTCATGTTCTACACGGTTTCACAGTCAATGCGTGTCCTTATCAAAAGAAGAAGTAGATTTTCTAGTCAATTCACAAGATAAATGGCTTTGTAGACCATGTAAAATTCAGAGAGAAAACACTTAAACTACAAACAATGACGATGTCCTCTAGGAAAATCAACAAAACTTTATAAAGGAATAATAAGACTTCGTATTTATTATGGTAGATCCCATAAAGATTTTATTGATAAAGTTAGAACAACTCCTTCGGTCGAGGTTGACAATCAATCCCTGGCAAATAAAATATCTCTTTTTAAATGTCAAATCAAAATTCTAAAATAAAATCCCAAAAGGGGCTAGGATTCTTGTCGCTAACAAACTCGCTTTTTTAATGGACAAATGCTGCACAAACAATAATCTCAAGTCATGGGAAGATCTACTCCTTTTTCTGTACATGACACTGCGTGTTCCAGTCAAAAAAGTTAAGAACCTTTTACAGACAATCAAAATAAACGCTACATCCTTCACGGATTTTACTTTAAATAAGAACACCGCCAACAAAAACACAACCACTTTAGCTAGACGCATCGAATCAAAAATTTCTAACGGAGACCAGAGAGGAGCAGTACGCTTTTATCATCTTCTGACAGTCTGTCATCAGCGAATGAATTCGCCTATTCTAAATTACTAGAAAAACATCCTTCCCCATCACGTTCTCTTAGTTTCCCAACACCACCCAGCACTGAAGAAAACTAACTAACCGTAACGGAGTCAAATGTTCAAAAATTTATTTTCAATTTCCCGAGCGGATCTGCAGGTGATTTAGACGGATTCTGTCCTCAGCATTTCAAAGATCTTCTTGGAAAATCCAATGGAACAGGAGCGAAAGCTCTATTAACTTCTCTAACAAGACTCTGCAATTTCATGTTATCTGGAATAGTAAACAACAACATTACAAAATTACCATATGGAGCATTTTTGTTCGTTTTAATTAAAAACTGTAGTGGAATCTATCCAGTTGCCGTTGGAAATACGTTACGGAGACCAGTATTAAAATTAGCATAATTAGGTTTTGGGACCAAAGGTGGCAGTGAAACCGTCGTACACGCTGTTCGCACTTTTGTCAATCTAAACCAAAGAACACATAAAGTTATTTTGAAAGTTGACTTTCAAAATGCTTTTAACAGTATCGAAAGTGACTTTTTAATTGAATGTGTACAAAACAAGGTTCCCTTGTTATATCCTTATCTGAACCAATGCTACTCTACAGTATCCAGTCTTTTCTTTGGATGGCTAGAAATCTTACCTCAAATAGGTTCTCAACAAGGGGATCCTGCAGGTTTTTGTTTAGTTCTCCAACCAATTATTGACCAGCTAAAATCCGAGTTGAACATGTGCTATCTGAATGATGGAACAATTGGAAGTATCACTTCACCTGTACTAGATGACTTTGTTTTAATTTCTGAAAAATGCAAGGAATTCGGTCTAGAAGTCAATCCCGAAAAATGTGAAATTTTTTTGTGGAGAACCTGATAATATTGTTTTGGAAAATTTATCAATGTTATCCCAGGCATCAAACACCTCATAGAAAGAAAATGTCACCCTTGGGAACAGCTATTACAGAAAACACATATGCCGACACTTTATCAGACAAGTTCCAAGAGCCGGAAGTCTTTTTCAGCAGACTGAAAATTCTCAAAAGCCATGTCGCCTACTATTTATTACGTCATTGTTTTGCAATTCTGAGTTTAAGCTACATCTTAAAAACAACGCCAACTTGGAAGTTATGAAACAAGTTAAGTAAGATAGACCTTCAGATTAAAGAATGTTTAGAAGAAATAATCAACATAAAACTACTCACAGAGGAATGGACAATTTCCTCTTTATTTGTCCGTTTTGGAGGTATTAGGATAAGGAAAAATAACAGATATAAGTATTCCTTGTTTTCTTGCATCAGTAAATTCAGTGTCGTCTCGTCCAATCCATGTTAACCACAAACCTGGACTCTTCACATTGCCTGTTACGAGGATGCTTTAAATTTATGAAAAGGAGATTACGAAGAACACGAAGTTCCTCCAGACAACTTTCGCCATACACAACGAGTTTGGGAAAAGCACGTAAGCAATAGGATAAGCAAATTTCTGAATAGTTCAGAATATGTCAGTGCATTACACCGAGCAGCTTTACGAAAAGAATCAAGTGCCTAGCTTCATGTTTTACCGTAAAGAAGCATTGGTACTTCATATCACTAGGCCAAGGTCTCAATTTATGTGTACCACATAAATGTATCTTTGGTGAAGAAGTTACTAAAAAAGGAGCTCATGGCTTGTCATGTAAGAAAAGTATTGGACCTCAATCTAAACTGCAAGTTCCTTGGAAATATTGCAACTACTTTGTAACGTAATGTTTCCTAAACAGCTATTTGATTTTATAAAGCAAACTTTTATACAGAGTAATTGCTTGAGAAATTTTATTAAATAACACTAATTCAAATGGCGGGAAATCGAGCTTGTTGAGGTATTTTAGGGTGTTTCAAAACTGAACGCAGAAAAAATTGTTTGCAAGGTTTTGAACGTAACAAATTCCCCCCTAGCAAAATTAAAAGGACGGGGTAGGAAGTAGAAGCTACGGAGCGGTATATTATTAAACAAAGCAAACAAAAATTTGTCAAAAAACAACAGGACTAACTTAAAACCAAAAAAAAAATTTTTTTATCCGGCTTGAAGGACCACACACACTAATAGAGAAAATAAAAAATAAATTAGTACACACTAATAAGATAAATAAAAAGTAAATCTTACAAAACTACATAAAAAACTCAAGAACTAACACAATATAATTTTTCCGGCTTGAATAACCAGTACACCAGAACAATTCAAGAAGAGTAAAGGATATAGGAAAAGGAAAGGTATAAGGTAGCAATCATCGAGGACATATATGGAATGGCGTAACACTGCAAAAAGTCGTCAAAGAACGGATATCTCTAGTAAAGAAACAGTAACGTTTTCCACCTCAAGAAAAAGAAATAGGTTTTTCGCGAAAAAACCCCAAAGTAAAAAAAGAAGTAAGGAAGAAAACTTACAGTACAAGCCAATATGAGACAATAAATGTCAAGCCTCAAAGTATGCAAGGGAACAATGAGCATGCTGGATAGAAAAGTTGACATACTTCAAGCTGTGGTAACAAGGAATCATATTAAAGGACGACCCGAAGAAAAGAATAGCTAACTAGACCTAAAAGTCGACTAAGTCGTGGTTTCCGAAGAAAAGAAAAAGATCTAGAAAGCATCTACCACAGGAAGCAAATCGAAAAAATTTAACTAAGTTCGTCAGAGAACTAGCAGTAAGAAAACCAGCAGAAAGAACGGGAAAGGAAAGTGGGCCAAAGGAATGGAGAAGTAAAACTAAAAATAAAAATTAACCTAAAAATATTACTAGAAGTAAGTAGTGCAAAAAACTAAAGAAAAAAAGAGAACAACCTTAAATATGTATGTGTGTGAGGGAGAGTATGCGCGCGTGTGTGTCTATGTGTGTATGTGTGTGTGTGAGTGTGTGTGTGCATGTGTGTGTGCATGAAGTGTGTGTATGTGTTAGACCGCTGTGTTGCCTCTTACGACAGGCAGGTCGTGCTGCGGGAATATTCTAATCCCGTGCCCAGATGGAGTTGGTTAAGTACGAGGAGCAAAAACAAAAGAAGAGAAATAAAACCAATCAGAACAATAAAGTTATTAAAAATAAAAAATCGTATAGTCCAAAAATAAAGTCCTAAGGAAGGGCGAAGTCACCATAGAAATTGGGGCTTAAGACGTTTGCGTGGCCAGAAGGAAAACAAAGCGAGATCAAGAACATTAGGGTCTTGTCGATCTACATCTTTCGATTCAGAATCAATATGAAACATTTTCTTCCTTTTATTTCTTTTGTTAACCGGTATTGCTGGTTGAGATACCGGAGCAGGGAGTAGTATTAGTTGGGTGCTTTTCCCCAAAACAGGGTTAACAGGGGGTGTAGTAGTTGTAGCATGAGGTTGAGTAAGTGGTGGTAGGGGTGGAGGTAGTAGTGGTTTAGGAAACTCAGTAGGCGTCATGGGAGGAACCATTTTGCTTTTAGTATCGGTTATAGAAGAATCAACGATAGAAAAAGGAACAACATTGGCTGTAGGAGTATCAACCACAGGAAGAGGAACAGAATTCGATAACACTTTAGCAACATTACATAAAGGAACACAATCAGATAGGACTTCGTCAACGTTAGATAACAGTTCAGGGTCAAGTAGAATTTTATCAACTTTAGATAAAGAAACAGAAGCAAGTAGGATTTCTACAATATTTGATAAAGGAACAGAATCAAGTAAAATTTCATTAACGTCAGATAAAGGAATAGAAGCAGGCAGAACTTCAGCCACAATAGGAACTGCTTTTTCGACAACAGCAGATAAAGAAACAGGATCAGGTAAAACTTTGACAACAACAGCAGCAGGCATTATAGATGCAGGTTCATTAACTTCAACAGGACCTTCTCTATCAGTATTGGAAGTTATCGTCACTTCAGCTACAGCTGTTATTACAGGCACGACATTAATTTCTTTGGGAGAATCATTTAAGAAAGCAGGAACAAACTCTTCAGTTGCTACCTGTACGTCACTAATTTGAAGTATGGGCTCAACTCGTGAAGGGGGCACAAAAGAGAACGTAGAACTAGAAATAGAAGAAATTTTGTTTTTATTAGGAGTAGGATGACAGTTCGGACAAATGCGTCGAGTAACTAACTCCCTTATGTCCGCAACCATCGCAATGTAGTACTTGTTGACGAGTACAACGTGTCGACACATAACCAGGTTGATCGCAATTAAAGCATTTGACCTGACGATTAAAAGTAGGCACAGGAATAGGAACAGCAAAAATTACAGAAGAAGTATTTGTTCTACTCGTAGACGTAGGAGGAATCTTAGTAGTTCGATCATGTGAAGTAAAAGTACTTGTTTCAATCGTAGCGGACTTGTAAGCAACGTTTGGTTCAGCAGTAAAAGTATATTGGTTTTCACGATAGGTTACGTAATTATCGGGCCGAATTTTTTTCAGTTCCAACTTTAGACATTCGTTTTCTAATTTTTGTAAGGAGCGGACGGCAAGCAAATAGATTGCATAGAATGGAGCAAGGTTATGAAGCACAACATCCAACTGAAGATCCTTGGATATAGCAGCGTGTCGACGAAACAGAGAAGTCATACATGTTAAATAGTCAACGAAACTCTCCGACGGACCTTGCGTCCTACGTAAGATATCATCAAATAGTCTTCGTTTGTAATCAGGTGGTTCAAAATGACGTACCAGTGACGTACCGATGACGGTTACTCCGGTACCATAGTAAGGCTTTCGACACGAAAAGCTCGACTGCTTGTTCAAATAATTGGGGTTCAGACAAGTTACGGGCTGATCTAAGTTCTTCAACCCTGTCAAGAAAGTCATGTATAGTAAGAACGTTAGCGTCTCCACTAAATTTCAGATTCCATTTTACTACAAGTTGCGAAAGGATTAACCAAGTAGACTAGGAACCGTAGAGTGAGAGCTTTCTGATTGAAGGGTGGTCGACATATCAGGGGGGTTTACGTCGGGAGCTATAGCTGCAAGATTCAATGCTGCAACCCTGACCTCTAGATTATTGGGTTTGGAAGGGAGTTGTTCCATACTATCAAGTAAAGTAAACAGTCTTGTTTGTAAGTCTTCACAAAAATCTCGGTGTTCGGGCGGTAATCTTACAGGGGAACGAACCGGATACGTCCTAATACGTGTATGAGTCGTGAGCGGATAGTAGCGACGGGTGAATCTAAATTCGCAAAGTTGCTCCTCAATTCTTCCAATTTGGTCTCAATGGTTGTTAATTCCTTAGGGTTTATCTCATAAAGGGGATCAATAAAGGATTTATCGACTGATTCGATCTTGATCAGAACGCGAAGACGTGCTCTTAGGCGTTCGACGGTGTCTGTGGCCAAAACAGGAGTTCTCCTAATCAAAAGTTCAAAGGTAAGTTCATCTTTGCGTAAGCGATTTATGTCTATTTTAAAGTCTGCCATTTTAAATACGATTAAAAAAAATTGTCAAAAGAATACGTTAGAATGTACGCGAAGGAGGAAATTGTAATCCTAACGCAGCGAATTAAGACAAATAGAATCTAGAAATAGAAATTGGGCGCCAGTGTATTCACCAAAAAAAGAACCTCAAATCACCAGCGAAAACACAATTCTGGTAATTCGGCAAATCAAAAAGTCTATAGTAATTTCAATAGTAACATAATCTCTTCAAGGAAGATATTTTAGCTTCCATCACACTATAAATTAACATGCAAGCATTCGTGATTATTAATTTGTATGCGTGCTTAGAGACAGCTGCAAAAAGAAATGTCGAATAAGCAAAAGATAATTACTCGGATCCTTTAGAAGTGTAACGCTATTGTTAATTAGTAATTATAAAGTATCATTATTTTACACCTTCAGCAAGCATTGTGTGTAAGTCGGTAAGCTTGATCATTTTAAAATATTGGATTACGGTTAACGCTTAAATACATGAACGTCCGGTTGAGCTTGGTATATTTTTAGTTGAAAGTGCAGCGTACAAGATTTTTAATCGCAGAAAAGACTACGGATAAAATCACGGTAACAAACAATAGTTAGTTGAATAAGTTTTTAGAAATGTAGACGTTTGTGATACACACCGGTGTTTTAAGTACCTTACACCGAGCAGCTTTACGAAAAGAATCAAGTGCCTGGCTCAATGTTTTACCGTCAAGAAGCATTGGTATTTCATATCACTACGCCTAAGTCTCAATTTATGTGTCCAACATAAATGTATCTTTGGTGAAGAAGTTACTAAAAAAGAAACTCATGGCTTGTCATGTAAGAAAAGTATTGGACCTCAATCTAGACACTTTTCACTGAGCGATACCATTTGGAGAGACTTGATGTCAGTTCAAATTCATTCGGTTTTGGAACCAAACGGTTTGAGCAGGGATGACAACAAAGGACCAGATGGAATGACCATCATTCCTTGGAAAAATATGTTACGGTATTCCGCTCAAACGCAAAAGAAAACAGTAGAAGTAAGTAAAGAAATCGTTTACGCCGAACACCGCAACAAAACGGAGATAGAACGATAAAATTGGGCTAGCTCAAAAACGTCGTAGAGGGGCGTGGGTGAAATAGAAATAATACATTGGAAACCTCTGTAAAACTATATTGTTAACATCGAATCTTGAAAGAATATTTACAAAGCAATAAAACAAATAAGTTGCATAATCGTGATTGTAAACAAAGCGTCATAACATATAAAAATTGGTAAGCACAATATATATAACATCGTATAATCTAAATACTTACTTAATGGTTTACCTTAAATACATATAAAAGAAAATTAAGCATAAACTGTACAGTAAATCTAGAAAAAGGAATATACCTAAATTATATGTACATGCTGCTTTGTGAAGTGCACCTCCTCAGAAATAATATAACATTAAAATTAGACACCCTAACTTAAATTAATCATATATTAAATACTTTTAAATTGAGGCATAAGTGCTTTTAGTTAATGTTTATACAGAAAGACAAAAAAAACAGTAAAACGGACTCTGACACAAACTTTGAATAATTAACTTTTAATTTAAAGAACGATTATTACATCGTCGCTCGTGCATTGTAAATGTGTGTGGTAACGTGGTGGCAGCATAAAAGCAGCATAAAAGAATTACGAAAATAGAAACTGTACCTTGAACTATTTGGCTTCATATCAGGTTGTGGATAGAAAGATGCGATTGCATTTCTTTATTGGCTGATTGCTGGAACCACCAACTTCACTTATACTAAGAAAGCACTTTTAGTAGCGCGACTTTACAACATGTATTTTCGGTAAGAAGATGTTGCCTTTAATCTTTAATTTTTAATGGTCTCTTTCAAAGCACGGTCTCTATTTTATAAAGACAGAATCATGTATGGGGTAGGGTATTTGGCGTTAAAAGATATCGCCGAAGAATCAAGTTTGCAGAATTCCAAGACAACAGCTGCCGAAATACAAACTGTAACAGCTCGCCAACAAGCAGATAATGCAATCATCAAAGGATTTTAAGAGGAAGGAAAACAATCTTATTACTTTGTAACATCTTAACAGCTGCAGAATACCAGATAACAAGTCCATTGTAAGCATATGTAGGCAGGTGGTAATTGGTCTTATCTTTTAGAAGAAAGCTGTGCATTTATATGCACCTTTTAATTAAAATGTAATCATTGCAGGTGCTAGGAAATATTGCAACTACTTTGTAACGTAATGTTGCCTAAACAGCTGTTTGATTTTATAAAGCAAACTTTTATACAGAGTAATTACTTGAGAAATTTTATTAAATAACACTAATTCAAATGGCGGTAAATCGAGCTTGTTGAGGTATTTTAGGGTGTTTTAAAAATTAACGCAGAAAAAATTGTTTGCAGGGTTTTGAACGTAACAAATGGTTAGCCTATGGTTTGGGATGCTACATGTACTGACACCCGAGCTTTATCAAATTTGTCTTCAACATCTAAAGAAACAGGGTCAGCAGCCGAGAAGGCATCAAAGAAAAAAATATCAAAATACACTAAAATCATAGAAGACAGTTATCTTTTCATTCCTTTCGCAGTGGAAAATCCGAAACCTTAGTGCGAAGACACAATCAAGAAGTTCCTTGATGTAGGACGTTTGATAACGTCTGTATCCGGCGAGAAGAGATCTATTTCTTATTTGATGCAGAGGATTAGTATTACTATTCAAAAAGGAAGCGCGGCATGTGTTATGAAAACTCTTCCTCAATCACTTTTTATGAATGAAATTTTTTATTTGTTGTAATTATTAAATTTAGCTTCGTGTCTCAATATTTAAATCGTGAAATGTTTGCCAATAAATCTATTAATAAAAATTTATTAATGTTCAATTTGAATACATTAGGTGATAATTTTAAAGTTTAGAAGAATGAGTGCCTTCAAAAAAAACAATGCTACCGCATTTACGATACATAATTTTCTTAATCTTACCCTATCAAGTACGATGATATCAAAATTTAACTTTTTAATTTTGCAATAATAAATCATAGCATTCATTGGTCATGAATGAACGTTTGGAACAATAAATGGATAAACTAGTTTTCTTTTTAATTAAAAACATTTCGCAATAGAAAAAATGTAGATAATTTATTTATTTTAAGGTAAAGGCAAGAAAAGGACAACATCTCAGAGGTAGTTGTAGAAAGAAAGATAAATACATAACCTACAATGGGTTAAAGTATTATTTAAGGTACGGTAAATTCTGTAAAATACTTTCAGGAAAAGATAATTAACCAGTTATTAGATAAAATAAAATCCCTAAGATAACTTTGAAGAAAAAAGATGATCATTAAACATTAATGAATTAACCTAATAATTAATATAATGCATTACGAAAAAAGATTTTTTTAAAAGATGACATAAAACCGAATTTTAGTTCGAAGGCCTTGTAACAATTTTATTTTCGATAATAATTCTTTGCATATAATTTCAAGAATAGTGTAACAATTTTATTAATAATAATAATTCTTTGCATATAATTTCAAGAATACTGTAACAATTTTATGAATAACAATAATAATTTGCATTCAACTTCAAAAGTAATACGCTAAGCCTGCATCGTCCTTTAATAATCTAGTTATATTGAGATATCTGTGTCGTATACAGCTATTTACAAGCACATCTCTGTTTGATTGTTCCCCTCCTGACGGCGCGACCGCCCGAGCTGGTTATAAGATAGTCGGCCACAGGTGATAGAGATATCAACATGTACCCTTGACTGCAGGCCGGCAATCTGCGAATCCATTTCGATTAGTGAGGATATCTTCGAATAACGGTCGGTAATGTATATATTGTGCAAACTTGTATAATTTGAGATAATTTATTTAGCGCGACAAGTAGGATGCAACTTTAAAAAAACACACAAGGACACAGTAAAACACGTAATGTAAGGCGACAAGATATGATTCGACACGTGGAACGAAGGAATTATAGAAGTTGATTTGGATGATTTGGTTTCAAATTGCAAACGCTGTTATCGTTACTTGAAGAACGGGGATCCCGTCTTTCTTTGTCACAATGCGACAAATGCAGCTTTGGTTCGTAGATAGCTATAAGTTCTTTTTATGTGTTTCAAAATTTGGAACACGTTAACTTGCTTTGATGCGTAATACATGAACATTGTAAAATTTCCAACTAATTGTTGAGCTGGATTTACCAGTAGTAAAACGAAAATTCATTGATTAAATGTTCTAAAAACAACATGCTTTGCTCTATATGAATCGTCGGTAACGTCAACAGGTGTTACTGACGTCATATTTTTCTACTTTTTACAGCTGACAGATGTTATTTTAAAAGCAAATGCTTTGAACAGCTTTAGTACAATATATGTAAACATGTCTATTTTTGTGATCAGCTTTATCTACATTAAAATTAGTATACATAATTTTGAAAGCTCAAATGCTAATATTGTTAGGAGCTATTAATTTGTTATCCACCTGAAAAGATCTGCCCAGGTTAGAACCCTATTTGTACAACAAGTTCATGTTTTAAAGTAAAGTGTTTGATTAAAAATAATAAAGACAAACATGAAAGTTGAAAGTTTAAGATTGATGCAGTTAATGATTAAATTTTTTGTTACAAGTTATATTATTTTAAAAAAGATCTTTTAGTAAACAATTGGTTCAAGATTAAAGGTTTTTTATTTTGATCAAGTGTGATCAAATCTTATTACATAAAGCTAAAACCCTCCTGAGTAATAAATTGATGCCAATGTTATATTGGAAATACTTTTTTTTATTATTTCTTTATGTATTTTTGCAGGACACAAATGGTGTTCCACTTTTTTATTTATTTAACTATCACAATTTCTTATAGGAGCTGAGTCTTATTTTATTAAGACAGGTTTTTGTCAGCGAAGGCGATCTTTTTTTTTCTTTGGGTCTCCACGTCCGCCCTTAGAACTATGCTATGCAATTATTGTGATTACATCAGGACTTGGTGACGCTTATTTGATTTAGCTTAAGTTTGATCTGCAAACAGAATTCGACTTACCCCCCCACTTCCATTGCTCTACCCAGGAATAGACCCCTAGTTGTGTCGGAAGATTTTTGGAACAATAAGTATTACTTGCGCCAAAACAAATAAATAACAAAAAACGTTTCACTGACGCCCATGCGTGGGGCCAGCCATATATACAAAAATACGCTTCAATAGCGCCACAACCTACGCAAAAAATAACGTTTCAGCCTTATACTCATTAAGGCACACCCACCCTTCTATAAATTTAATAACAGAAAAAGGAACTCCCGAGGGAGTAGTGATTCCGAAGAAACTTGAAATATGGTTTTTACTCATACTCTTCAAAAGGAGAAGTTTCGTGAAAGGGTACTCGTTCATACGAACAATATGAGGGACCAAATAGAAAGGCGCATGCAAACCCTGCAAATCGTCCCGGCGTCGATTAAAAGAGAAACAGCACACAGGCCAATAAGATAACAAATGCACTGTCGACAGCTATAACGTACATCAGCTGAAGACAGTGGTGATACACAGCTAAACAGAGGTTCCACACGCCCACGGTCCAATGTTGTGAAGTACAACCCTCCAACTATGCAATAACTTACAAAATAAATAAAAAGGTAGAAAATAAAGAAAGATAAAAAAGGGGGTGGGAGGTTTGGAGCTTTATAGTAACCAGGTAGAAAAGAGAAGTATAACCGCTCGCATTGAGCAATAGCGATAGTAAGAACGGTATATAACGAAGCACTACTCGAACAGCCAAAGTACAGACAGTAGCCGGGAGTAAGGGAACACCACTCTTATGTGAAAGATGATTATCACGAAAATAATACAGGTCCACCAGAGGAAAGAATAAGGTTGAAAGTGGAGATAGAAGGTGAACAAGAAGTAGAGTTTTAGGATAAGCATCATATAGAAAGAATAGAGACTACAGAATGTCCCTATTAGAACAAATTGGTCTAAAGGAGCACCTGTTAACGACATGATAAGCCTAATGCCAACATATCGATACTTAAAAGTAACTAGACTCCAAATCAGACCCAGACAAATCATCTTCCTACCGAGCGCATCCACTGCGATACCATTACTAATCGATTACATATTCACTGTTTATACATAGTTTGCATTTATTTTGACGCTGATTTATCAAATACTTAACTTAATATAACTGGTGTTGAAACTAAAATTGAATTCAGTCAGGTGGCGGTGGCTTTTTATATCTGGCAACTGTATCTTATATTTCGTTGTAGAAACTACCAAATTTAACGCATATATTATAATAACAAGCTCTAGCCAGTCATCTTGCTAAACTGGAAAATATCAAACGATTAGTGCCAATGTATTCCTCATTGGATGCGTCCTTTAAAAATTTCATGCAATCATCATAACTCAATGTCTTTGGTTTTCTAGCTTTATAGTTAACAGACTGTTGTAAATATGCTTGAAGTTTATTGAAAATGAGAGATTTCCATGTTTCTTTTACTTTAATATAAGCCTTCAGAATTGTAGTGTTCCGTAGTGTTTCTAAGTCTATTCTCATTGGTTGATAATTATTGAAAATATTATGGTGTACATTTAGATATTTGAAGGTATTTGTCAGAATAGCTCAGTAACCACTTACAGGTTTCTAAACGCATTTCGTTACGTTAGAATTTACATTATAAGGGGCCATGTGTAGAGACGATCGATCTAGTCGACAGGGTTAAACGACTATGTTTTTAGATTTGAAGATGGATGGTTGAAACATTTTACTTGGCGGTTTTTTATGTTGATAATTTTGTTGCTATTTAAGATAATCTGATTACATCTTGTAATGCCAGCCTTGTTTTGAGTGTGATGGTATTTATTGTAAAATCGTTAGTTATTTAATCATTGAGGAAGATATTTATGGGTTACCTGTTGCTTTGACTTAGAATTTGATGTGGATTATTTAATGTGTAATTTCAGGGAAATTTACACATTTATTGAACGTTTTATGTATAACTGAGTGTTGCTTGGTTTAACAGCCGGAAACTAATGTTTATTTATCTGAATTATTTATTTAGTATCTAAATCAGAGTAAAACTAATATTTGTTTATTTAAAATAAAGTTTATTTAGTATTTAGTACACAGTGGTAACTCCAATTGCATTGCACCTGTTACCGAATCAATAGTAAATGTACCCCTACGGTGATTTTACAAGCAATTAGTACAAACATCAACTCTTAGATATATTGAATCAAATTTAGGCAAGTTTTAATATGAACAATATTATATTTCTACGTTATATTTGTTTTGGTTTTAGTAATTGAATTAACCACAACGTTGTTGTGTATATTTTGGTTGTAACCTGTAATGCCACGATGTGTTTAATTTTTAAAAAGTACATTTTAACCGATGCAATCATAATGAATAATTTTTAACGTTTGCTTACTAGATTTAATATTTTATTTATTTATTTTTTTATTTATTTGTTCCAACGTTTTAGTAGTCTGCTACCTGAAATTTAAGCAGACCTGGCTTTCCCACAGAAAGTAACCGTCAATAAGGCGTGTGTGTGTGTGCGCGCGCGCTTGAGAGCATGTGTTATGTGTGTGTGCGTGTGTGTGTGTGAGCGCGCGTGTGTGGACGCGCGCGCGTGTGTGTGTGCAAGGGTTGTGTACATGTGTGTTGTGTTTGTGATGTTGATGTTCGTGTTACGTTTCACCTCTAGAACCAGGACCATCTGCAGCCGGATATCCTAGTCGTCAAGGAAGAACGCTAACGGATTTGCCTTATCAGCCCGGACCATCGGCAGCCGGAAATCCAGATGTTGAAAAGGCAATGTAAGTGTGTGAATGGTGTTTTGTGTGTTTATGTGTGTGTGTGTGTGTGTGTGTTGTGTGTGTGTGTGTATGTGTGTGTGAGGCATGTGCGTATGTGTGTTGTGTATGTGATGTTGGTATCCATGTTACGTTCCCCCTTTAGGACCAGGACCATCGTAAGCCGAATATCCCAGTCGTCAAAGAGGAACGCTCAACGGATATTGCCCTATCAGTCCGGACCATCGGCAGCCGGAAATTCAGATGTTGAAAAGGCAATGTAAGTGTGTGGATAGGTTGTGTTTGTAAAGTGTGTGTTTAACTAACATGCATTTATATAAAATTTAGTTCCTGAATCTGGGCTTGTATTTATGCCTTAGAATTTTGGGTGTGTATTTGCTGGCAACATATTTAATAATGTTTGATATTTTTATGTTTCATTTGACATTTTTATCATGTGTAATTGTTTTATTTCAGCACATTAACCACATATTCAACTGCACCGCTCACATATTGGTTTAAACTTATTTATATATTTGTTGTGTGTTTATCCTATTATCTAGCCGATGTTCCTATATAATTAACTAGTATCTAACGTTTGTGATAATTGTTGTGATGTAATTAAATTAAACTTCTGGTATGACCGAACATCTCGTGCCTTCGCGTTTACATTTATGACTATGTTGGAGATAGTCTATTCAACAACTATCGCCTTTTTAACTATGCGCAATCATACCATAAGTTCATTTCAGCGATTTATGTCGTCTTGTTAATGTTCTTGTAGTGTACTTTTTTGCAAATAATAGAAAGTCGGCTAGCCTTTATGGAATATTTTGTAACACGAGCTGGAAACTGTTAATGCATGTATGTGAGCGCGTGCGATTGAGCTTTGTTGGGTAATACTAACATTTTATGTCCGTGCGGTGAGGAACATTGATAGTCAAAGTGCAGGTCATTTTCCTGGTGTCCCCCTCTTCAACTTTAGCTGGGTAGTATTGGCCTAGCCGACCTCAGTACCTACCAGAAAAGACTAGCTGGTCTACACTAACGTTTCTTCAGTTGTCATGTGTGGTAGTATGTCTGGGTAACAGTTGACATCCCATCAATTTCAGTGTTGGTAAATCTGGATACTTGTACGTTGCCTGTCCTCGTCGAGATGTACCAAATGCAGTTGGAAGTGTGACGGCAGTTTGAGGTTTTCTCTGCCGTGCTTTAAATGCCATTATTTTGATTAAAAGTAGTTAGGTAAATTCTGTAGTTTTATTTCAAACCTTCCCGCTTTAACGCCATCTTCCCAGTGTGAACTTGGATTACATTATAACAGCACAACGTAAGTATCGTCGAACCACTGCCACTAGATGTTAGATTACAGATCCCGGTGTGTCGTTTATAGAGGGCGTTTGGGTCAGCCTTCAGGTCGGTTACGCTACAGAATTGAAAATAAAGCTTATAGGAAGCATAGTTGATAGTCTTTTTTCGATGTGTAAAATATGCCAAAGAATATTTTCGGTTGTTTTTCACCTTGTTTGACTCTTTCCATTTGCAGTATGCGATATAATTTTTTTCGGATGTTAGTTTTGACTTGGCCAACAGCAAATTTTCCGTCGCCTTTATTGCAAGTTCTTGTTATTCGGGTGGAGTACATTTAAAATACTCGTTTGAACTTGTTTGTAAACGATATTTAAAACTGATTTTGAAAAACGTCAAGTAGTGTCATAATAATAATTAGGTAACTAAATCAGGTTACCATCATCGTCATCATTAGGTCTTCAGTCCTGGAACTGGTTAGATGCGTACCCTCATTGTTTCCTATTCTGAACTAACCTACACATTTTCCTGAAATTTGCACAGTCTGCATCTATCACTATCTGATCTAGGTCTACATCTACCTCCTTTTTCCTATCTCTGTTTGTAATATATCCCATACTATTCCCCAAAAATGCCCTTTTATTTCTCCTATTTTTTCCACAGATAACCTTGTTCCCCTACTATTTCTATATCCTATTTGTTATTAACTTTGTCTGTCCATGCTATCATCCTCATACATCTGAAGCACAACATTCCAAAAGGCTGCTACCGGTTTTCTGTCTGCCCGTATTAAATAGACATACTGTGCTGTTCTCCACACATATGCTTTCAACAATTTTCTTCTTGTCTCCACGTTTGTTGTCTTTCATCGTAGGCGCTGTTTCTTCTTGTTAGATGCAGTCCGGTTCCCTTCTATTGTTTTGCAATTATTATCCTATTTCTCCGACATTCAGTGGTTGTGAAAAGGGGACGTCGCCGTGTATCAATGTAGTAAACGTAAGACTACGGATCCCAAAATCCTAGGTTCGAATCCCGGCACGACCGACTGCTTGAAACATGGCAGGTAAGCAGTTTTTACAAAAATTACGTCCTCGTTCGGATGAGAGGTTAAATGGAGGTCCCGTGTGTGAGTGTTGTCACGCACGTTGAAGATCCCTACCTTGCCTGGAACGGCAAGGGTTCGGCAAAATTCTAAATTTCCAGGCAACAAGAAAACTCGCCTCCTGGCCAATGTAGTACCTTCAGGGGAGCATTGAAAATATAAATGCACGTTTGTAAAGGGGGGTAAGCGGCCTGTGGCTGCCAAGTTCCCCCAGCACTTGAAAATTTGACGGTTTAATATTTTTTCCAATATATTTTTTCGCACAGTCAACATTAGTTGCAGACATTTTAAAACCACCTGCAGTTGTTTATAATAATCATCAGATTTATCTGCGCTTATTTTTTCGTCATTAGATTTTACGTCTCGAAACTGGTTGGACACGTACCTGCACTTATTTATATTCTGAGCTAGCCTACACACTTTGCTGAAATTTCCACACCGTCCATATACAGCTCGGTTCTCCTTGGGACCACTATCTTCGCCTGCGAAGTTGAAGTGCCAAGAGAGAATATATTATAAATTCAATAAACTCTGCTTTATGGGGCAACTAACATGGCGCTTTATATCTTCCTTTAAGACCTACCAATTTTCTTGATACCGTTAGTAACAAATTTGTGACTACCAGCACAAATGATCAAATTTTGAACCATCACATCAAACTTGTCAGTAGTACCTAATTGTGTAAAGACGCTAGACACTTTTCGAAGAAAAGTAACTACTACGAACAAAAATAGAAAGATCACCTGAAGTTGTTACCCCTAAAACCACGCAAATATATAATCTCAAATTTACTAGAGGGATAAATTCCCCGAGGCGACTAAATACGTCGCACAGTTATCAGAGGTAGCACTTATTCCGGTATTTCCTTGGTGCACAGGGATGGTTCCGTTGTGGCTTTTTGTTCTTTCTTTTTATGCTGCTTCGCTGTAGCCTTCGCTGGTTACGTACAGATATGGTAACGTACCGATACAATAGGGGATAAGAAACAGAGGATGGAAATCACTTCAGAGGTAGCACTACTAACACGTCAACACTACACAAAAACCGGTAAGCAAGTCCTGAGTTTGGAAAAATTTCCTCCCACGAAAATGTCTATCACCTCCAAAAGAAGTTAAAGTTTTCTGGCACACGTTAGTGAGTACCGCGCGGTTCAAACCGTGGGAAAGTGCAATGTTAGCATTTTCTCAGACCACAATGTCCGGACGATCCATGTAAATCGGAACTGTATGTTGTTTGCACGCAGGTTGGCATTAAAATATAGATCTGCTGGAAATTTCCCAATACAGGGTTTTAAAAAGTCCCCAGTGCCGTATTAATACACTAAATGTTAAAGCTTTATGAAAAAGCGTAACAGAGCTCAGATTAATGTAATGCGCATCTTAAATATTTTGGCACTTACTGAATCGAATGGCGGTAAAGCATACAGGAAGCGAAACATAAAAGATCTAATAAGCACAATTATAAACCTTCCAATCTGGTATAAATTTGATACAAGATTAATTGTCTTTAGAAACGTTTTATTAAATTATAGATCATTTCTAATCGTTACCGATCATAAACCTCTTACGCATTATTACACTTACTATTTTTTCTGGCGGCTTCGTTAGACAAATGAACCATTTGCTCATAAGTATCTTTTAATTTCTGTCCAGTATTTCTTCTCCATTCAGTCCATGCAAACTGCAATTCTTCCCAATTTCTACTTTTTGCCATTAATTCCTTTAGGTGAGGCTGTAGTTTCAAACCACATTTAAGTCTGTCATTTAATGCACAAACAGTTGCACCATTGTAAATACTAAGCATGTCGTTTATGAGACGGTTATACTGCAACAAAAAAGTCTATATGGTTAGTGTTCGAAAACTTGAGCAAATGCTAATTATTATTATTGTTGCGAACTATTAGGCAACCTTTCAAACACGCAAGCTGCATAACCTAAGCATATCCTACAGAAGTCTCGAACGTTTCAGCAAATACTAGAATATAAGTCATCTATTTAATTATAGGGTATATATAAGATCGGTCCTGAGTGTACATAACTTAATCTATATCAAAATGTCGTATATGAATCATCTCGTGTATAGTTAGTTGGTCATTACGTTTTGAAAGTCCTATAGTAAATATTAATTTGTGTTATGTGAACGTGTATATTGTACCGCCAGCTTGTGCATAAATAGACAAAAAAGTAATAAATAAATTATAGCAGTGTTTGATGTTGTAAGGAAGACATGTTTAAGGATTTAGTTTAAGAATTTATTAGTGTTTGTAAATAATATTAGCGTGATAGAGCTTCATTGTTAATTGGACTGAAAACGTCTATAAATACGGCATATACTGTTAATGAAACTTGTAAATAGTGAGTAATAAAGACTTTTGTTATTACTTGTTCTAAATTGGTGAAACGCGTTTATAGTAGCTCGCTACACTGGTGTCAGGCTGTGTTGAGTGTATAGCGATTAATTAAAAAAAAACAAGTCTAAAGACATTTGAGTAGTTTGTATATCCCTGTTACAAGAAGTCAAAGTAAAATGGACGCTGAAACTTTAATGAATTTCTTTAAGAATTTTAAATCCGGTATGGAAAAAAAGTTATGTGAAAATACTAAGAAAATGGAAGAAAAGTTAAGTGAAAATACTGCGAAAATGGAAGAAAAGTTAAGCGAGAATGATGAGAAAATAGAAGAGAAGTCGGCTAAAGTAGAAGTGACACTGTGAAAAGTTAGTAAGGTCAGTTGAACTGCAATCGACCCTTATAGAGTTTAAATACGGTATGGAAGTAACAGTTAGTGAAAATGCTGCGACAATGGAAGAAAAGTTTAGTGAAAATGCTGTGAAAATGGAGAAGTTGAATGAAAAGACTGCCACGTTAGAACAAAGATTAATGGAAAGCTCCATTGCATTGAATGAAGATGTCAATGAATATGTAAACATAGTTGAGCAAAAGTTGGGCATTAAATTGGTAAAAATGGTAAAAGATGTGATGAGGCTGCAAAAACAAATGATTTTACTAACAACGCCGCCACTTGAATTAGCAAATCAAGTTGTAAATCAGAACATCCCAGAAATAATAAGTATGGAGGAAAGCGAGTCACTACCTTCAAAATTTAAAGTGAAACCACCCACTTCGATAGTAAAACACCTTGGCCCACATTTTGAAACAATTTGAAGTTACTGCAATAGTCAACGGTTGTTGCAACAAAGACAAGGCTATCTCCTTAATAGTGGCCACGGGTGGAAGCTCTTAACATCTTGCAAACGATTCCCGATCACCAGCAGAATGGCTACGGCCTCTTAACATCGAGGATTGAGATGAAATATGGAGACGCTCGCCTTCAACAGGTTTACCATACACAAGTTGAGAACAGCTCGCAAAAAACAAACGAAATCCTCAAGAAATCGAAGCTGACGTTGCCAGATTAGTTAGATTGGCATACCCAACAGCACCAGATAGCTTCCTCGAATAACTGGCTGTTCAAACATTTGTGGATGACGTTAAAGATGGCGAAATACAGCAAACGCTAAGATTAGTACAGCAAAAAATGTTAGATGACGCACTGGCCAGTTAAGCAGACATCACACGGTGTGAGTCACAAAGTTCGGCCTGCCTTAGAAGAACCTGGTCAATCGCAGAACAGCATAGAAAAAATAATCAACCGTGTGGCGGATAGACTGGAAA
Source organism: Platerodrilus igneus (assembly GCA_036346225.1). Lineage (NCBI taxonomy): Eukaryota > Metazoa > Arthropoda > Insecta > Coleoptera > Lycidae > Platerodrilus > Platerodrilus igneus. Next base: position 270,703 of record JARFIW010000691.1, on the reverse strand, counting down.
GACAACGACCGCCGAGATGGCGTCTGCGATGCTGGAACTGCGGTGAAGTTGGTCATATACCGAGACGCTGTACTCAACCAAAAAAACAACCGGTTGAGCAGCTGGAAAAACGTCTGCGTAATGGGGTGAACGTCGACAGCCTAAGGTAGTGCCCAGGAGATTATCATCCATGCTACATCGTCGATAAGAAGTCTGGACAGCATTTATATTAATGGTAGAATTAATGGTAGGGTTGTCCGATTACTCGTGGATACAGAAGCGACAAATACTATTGTGAGACCAGATTTGGTTGGTCGTGGAAAAGTGCTACCTACATCGGTGTGTCTTCGAACGGCAAGTACTGAGAAAATTTCTACTCACGGGGAGACTGCCGTAACGTTGGGAATTGGAGACTTACTAATTAATCATCGGGTGTTGGTAGCTGAAATTACAGAAGAACTTATCTTGGGAATGAATCTCATGAGAGAATATTGGTTTCATGTAAATATGAGAAAAAATGTGCTTCGGATAGAGAATGACGAGATTCCATTTCAACGGACGAGTAACCAAACGATACAAGTTCAAATGATTTGTGATATGAAAATACGAAAAGACAGAAATGATCGTGATGAGACGCCCGAATGGTACTCTACGGTAAGGACAAGTATGCATTATGGAAGCAACTGAATCGGGAATGGATCAAGAGGGATTAGTAATTGGAAGAACACTGGTGAAGTCTCGAAATATGATACCAGTAAGGGTGCTAAACATTAATCCGCATACGGTGACCCTGAAGAAAGACATGATTGTGGGAAGTTACACTCCAGTATGCCATATTAAACGTTGTGTGGACGACACAAAGGGGGAAACCAGCCAACGCTTGTTCACAGAAATTGCTGGATATATTGATACTTTCGTGTCTGGTTGGACGATATCGAGGTGTGTTCGCACTGAGTGATAGTGAAAAAGGAAGAACGAATGTTGTGCAAAACAATATCAATACTGGAGATGCGCAACCGATACGACAACATTCCAGGCGGCTTCCTTTGGCAAAACGTAAGGAAGCCGAGCAAATTATCACAGACATGGAAGAACAAGGAGTGATTGAGCCCTCAAATAGTCCATGGGCATCCCCGGTAGTACTTGTCAAGAAAAGGATGGGTCGACAAGGTTTTATGTAGACTACCGGCGGCTAAACAATGTCACAAAGAAAGACAGCTATCCTTTGCCCAAAATTGATGACACCTTGGATACTCTATCCGGATCTAAATTGTTTTCGACCATGAACTTGAAAAGTGGATACTGGCAGGTAGGCTTGGAGCCAAACGACAAAGAGGAAACTGCGTTTACAATTGGAACTGGATTATGGCAGTTCAAGGTCATGCCCTTTGGATTAACAATGGCTACTTTTGAACGTTTGATGAAATCGATATTACGTGGACTGTTCTGGAATACATGTCTGGTGTACCTAGACGATGTGATAGTATTACGCGGGTCTTTTGAAGAACATCTTAAGAACATAAAAGAGATATTTCAAAGATTACGCGGGGCAAACCTTAGCTTGAGCCCTAAAAAATGTCACATTATTTCAACATCAGGCTAGACGACGATACACGTGGAAGATGCCAGGTGATATAGAAAGATATCAAATACATTACATTCTTGCTAGACAACAGTTTAAGAAGCTACCCAGAAGCAGATATGAACACTGACCACAACATCGTAATTATAAAGGCAGCACTTAAATTTAAAAATTTGAAAAAAAAAGAACGGAAAAAGTCACTCTGACTTTGAGAAACTAAAAAATAAAAATATGCACGAAAGATTTAAAAAAAGATCAAATGAATTGCTGAAAGTTATCGGGAAAATTTCTTATACTAAGGACGTAGAAACAGACAAGGTGCAAGCAGAAACTCTAAAAGCCACTGGACAAGCAGTAACAGAGACAAGCGAGAAATCCAAAGATTTCGAACGTATCATCATAGTAACTATACAAAAAAGAAAGGCGCTGGTAGATGTGAAAATTTTCGAACAATAAGTTTGACAGCACACGTGTCAAAAATCTTAACTGAAATTGTACAAAGCTGAATGGAAAAACCGACTGAAGAAGTACTAGGAGAAGATGAATTTGGATTTAGACGAAACAGGGGAACACGGAAGGCTATTTTAGCTCTGAGAATGATAATGGAGAAAACAATAGAAAAAGAGGAAAGCGTGTATATAGGGTTTGTAGATCTGGAAAAATATAAAATGGAAAAAAATATTCGAAATACTCAAAAAAATTGGAATGAGTTTTAGGGATAGATGGATTAGTACATAGCTTATACAAAGAGCAAACTTTGGTAATAGAATTAGAGTAGGAACGAAGAGAAGTAAATATTAGGAAACGGATGAGACATGGATGTGCCCAATCCCCATTAATTTTTAACTTGTACATCGAAGAAGTAATGAATACTGTCAAATGCAAGAAGATATTTGGAATTACTATGCAGGAACAAAAGATTCATATGCTTTCATTTGCCGATGATATAGCGGTATTAGCATCTAGCAAAAAAAAGTTAGAAGCTGCTCTTAATGAAATGGAAGCAGTTCTAACAAAAATATACGGTATGAAAGTTAACAAAAATACAACTAAAGTTCTAGTATGCAAAAGAGGGGAAAATAAACCAAAAACAAGAATACAAATAAGTAATGCGGACTTACAAGAGGTTAAGAATTTCTGTTACCAAGGAAGCCAAATAACGCAAGATGGAAAAAGCACAAAAGATATAAAACAAGGATTAGCACAAGGTCATGCTACATTTAACAAGAAAAGCAACTACTGTGTTCAAAGACAACAAACATAGAAGCAAGGAAAAGATTGCTTAAAACATATGTGTGGAGCACTGTACGACTGTAAAGCCTGGACACTAGGAGAAGCGGACAAGAAAAAGGTAGAAGCCTTTGAAATGTGGTGCTACAGACGTATGATGACGATATCATGGACAGATATAGTTAAGAAGAAAGAGGTACTAGAAATGGTGAGGGAAGAAAGAAGTACGTTGAAAGCAGTAAAAAATAGGAGAGCTGGGATGATAGGCCACATACTAAGACTTACAGTAATAGTGCGAAATTTATTAGAGACAAAGATAGGAAAAAATGGAGGTAGAGATAGACCTAGGTTAGACTATTGCTTAACAGATATTGAAAGATGTAGGCAGTGAGAATTATAGAAATGTGCAAACCAGCTCGAAATAGAAATCAATGGAAGACACCTCCAAATCAATTCCAGGATGGAAACTTAATGACGAAGAAAATAACTGTTCTTAAACCTGATGATTATTATAAGCAACTATAGGTATTGGTTTTGCAATTCTCTTAACTAATGTTAATTATGCGAAAGAATTTACTGGAAAATTATTAATTTGGCAAATGTCTAAGTGTTGGAGATCCTTGGTAGCCACAGGCTGCTTAACCTCCTTCACATACCACTGAATTTTGGTGAAATAGGGCATATAATTAGGAAACAACAGAAAGGGAACCGAGCTTTATCTAGGCCGTGTAAATTTCAGAGAACGGTGTAAGCTAGAATAGAAATAAGTGAAGATACGCGTCCAACCAGTTTCAAGACGGAAAACCTGATGACGAAAGAATAATTGCACTTAAAACTGATGATTATTATAAACAACTACAGGTATTGGTTTTGAAATATTTTCAACTAATGTTGATTGACGAAAGAATATATTGGATAACTGTTAATTCGGCAAATGTTTAAGTGCTGGGAATCTTGGTAGCCACAGGCTGCTTAACCCCCTTCATATACTACTGAATATCGGTGAAATAGGTTGCATATTTGTAATCAATAAAAGGGGAATCGAACCGCATCTAACAAGAAAGAGCTGTGTCTATGTTCAAAGACAACAAACATAGAAACAAGAAGAAAATTGTTGAAACCATATGTATAGAGCACAACACAGTATGTTTATGAAATAGGAGCAGTAGGAGGGGCAGACAGGAACGCGGTAGTAGCCTTTTGGAATGTTGTACTCTAGCATGGACAGACAAAGTTAACAACAAAGAGATTATGGAAATAGTAGGGAAATAATGATATCTGTAAAAAAAAGTATCAGACATAGAAGGATAGGATACGTTCTAAGGCATTTTTGGGGATACTGAGGAATATATTACAAGCAGAAATAGGAGAAAAGAGGTAGGGGTAGACCTAGATCAGATTATTGCACGCAGATAGTGAAAGATGCAGACTGTGTAAATTTCAGGGGAATGTGTAGGTTGGCACAGAATAGGAAACAATAAGAGTACACGTCTAATCTGTTCCAGAACTGAAGACCCTAGTGATGATGATGATGTTTGTTCAAAAGGTATCACATCTAACAGTGAGCTAATACCATTTTTTTATTTAGAGGACCGAAAAGGCAACAAGGAACTATTAACAAAGGTACCTCTTGGTTGCTCGGCATTTTTTGCTCTGTCAGCACGGTTTGTGCAAGTAGTCGATGCTTTCTAGTTTTACTTTGTTATTTTTACTTTAACATACCCTATCCAGTTGGTCAGGATTTAGAGCTGCAGGTCCAACAATCGATAAAAATCGTATTTGTCGAAATGTGTTTGCGTCTGGACTCCTATCCACGCCAACTTTGTTTAGAAGTTCCCATAGTCCACGTTGAAATTCCGAATACTGCTGTTGGGCGTTTAACTGTAACAGAAACAAAAAGTGACATTAAACACAAGTCATATAGTAAAAAAGTACGATAATCTCGCAAATTTTTTAGTTAATTTCTTATTTAATAGATATTTTGCGAAAAAAAATATTACACAAAGCAGCGTTAAAATTTTGACATAATTATATTATTGCAATAATATCTTTAATAGTCTTCAAAAATATTATATCGTCAACACTAAATATTGTAAAAGTAATTAAGAAATATATAGAACATTCTGGAAATTACGCTTATTAGGTTTTTATTAAACCGGTTTCATATCTGTTTAGCGATAAAGAGCGATGATTTCTAGATATCGTATTACAACCATACCTATCCAGCGATAAAAAGGCTAATTAATAGGTATCGTAATACAATAAGTTTAATGACGAGCATTGTAGGTGCTTTCTCGATTTAACTAGAATAAAGGATTATTGTATAAAATCATCCCGTGACAATAGATCAGTATTAGTTTGAACTGGGTCCTAATAAATGTTTGATGTACATAAATTAACGCGTATATGATGTAAATATAAATTTCATTATTTGATATAAATGTGTTATGTAAATAAATTATCAGTAAAATTAGTGCTATCATAGCGTTTAATTCGTCGTATTTGGAAGATCAAATTAGTGCCTACAAATAGTGATTAAGCTGGTGTTAATGTAAACAAACCTTAGTAAAAACTTGTAATTGCAAAGAATAATTATTAAAGTTGTATTTATTAGAAACAAATGTTAAAAGACAATTAGAAAATTCGTTACACTTGTGTCAAGTAGTGGGATAGTAGTGAAAAGCGCATTTACGATTTTGTTTGCATGCCTGTCACTCGTAATCAATAGAAAGTGGACAGCGAAATTCTTTCTTTCGAAGTACTTTAAGTCAGGCATGGAAAAAGACTCTACGAGTTGGCGGAACTACTGAACCAGACCGCCATCAATTTTTAAGACAATTTTACAGCGCAATGAAACTAGACTGCAAAAGCGGTTGCACAAAAGTTGATAGAAAATTATAGCCAATTAAATGAGGAGTGTGTGCAAGAAACTACAAAATCTGCAGAAACGCTGCAAACGAAATATTTAGGCGATTTATCAAAACTTGCAACAGATTTTTTAGAAAAGCTGTTAGGAATGGAAGAATTACTGAAATTGAAAAAACGAATTAAATCTGTTGCAACTTCCGTGATACAACAGCACACTTCATATTTTAAGAATGTCTCAGAAAGCGAATCGTTATTGAAGTTTAGAGTAAAACCACCTAACTTTAAGGAAAAGTTGCCTTGGGCGATATATTTCAAACAATTTGTGGTTGCCGCAAAAGCTAGCGGCTATAATGGCTGTAAAACGGCAACTGCGTTGATAGTCGCACTATGGGGAAGGCTTTGAGTATCCTATAAACTTTACCGGAATATGATCAAAGAAACTACTGGGTTTTCACGTCAAGACTGGAAATAAAGTACAGCGATTCTCACCGGCAACAATCGTATCACGGACAAAAGAAAACCGTTACCAAAAAGCGAACAAGAATTTACTAAAGTTCAAAGCAGATGTTGTTGGAATTGGTGAGACTAACTTATCCAAAACCACCAGAAAGTTTTTTAGAACAGTAAGCAGTGCAAGCCACTGTACGTAGAATACGGGATGACGAGGTCCAGCAAGCATTACGGCTGGCCTGGCTTAAAACCCTGAATGATGCGCTAGCCCGTGTTTTGAAGTTTGAACCGGGAAAGCAAGGGCCGTGCCGTAGCTAGCTGCTTTGTGGAAAAACGGAAACAAGAGAGCATGAAGGACACGGTTCGACGGGTTCGTCGTGACCAACGACCAAAGAAGAAAGGACCGAAATGCTGGGATTGTGGGGAATTTGTTCATATCCGGTAGCAGTGCAAGCTACTAAAGATCAGAGCATAAGAATTCTGAAAACTAGAAGGGGTTGATCATGAGACGCAAAAGTAGGCCAGCACGGATTGTATTCCGGAAGACATAATTCACATCACGCGTACTAGAAAGGATAATATTTACGTATATGGACAGCATAATAGTTAGGCTATTACGTTGTTAGTTGATATCGCTGTCACTAAGACTATTGTGAACCTTGTCGCAGTGCACAACGACAGGGGAAATAGAAGACGATACACGTGGAAGATACCAGCAGAAATAAAGGATATCAAATAGATTACATTCTTGTTGGACAACGGTTTAAGAATCGAGTAAAAGACTGTAGAAGCCACCCAGAAACAGATATAGGCACTAACCACAACTTTGTAATTATGAAGGCCGCTCTTAAATTTAAAAATTTGAAAAAAAGGAACGGAAAAAGACACTTTGACTTTGAGAAACTAAAAGATAAAGAAATTGACAAAAGATTTGAAAAAAGTCAAATTAATTACTGAAAGATATCGGGAAAATTTCTGCCACTAAGGAAGTAGCAACAGAATGGAATAACATTAAATCCAGCTTAGACATGGCGGCCAGAGATATTTTGGGGTATACACAATAAGAAAATAGGGTACTATGGATAACAAAGGATATCCTGAATTTAATAGAAGAAAGACAAAAATATCGAACAGACCGGACGAAGCGGGAATACAAAGATACAAAGCCATAAAATGGAAAAAATGAAAAAATAGCATGTGCAGAAGAAGTTAAGAACAAATAGGTTCTAGAATTGGTAGAGGAAGAAAGAAATATGGAAAACTGTAAAACATAGGAGATATAGGATGATAAGCATAAGTGAATACTGCGTAATATATTAGAAGCGTCTAACCAGTTCCAAGTTAAAAAAACCTTATGACGAGAAAAAATTGTACTTAAACGTAATGATTATTATAAGCAACTACGAGTGTTGATTTGGAATATTATCAACTAATGCTAATTTACTGGAAAACTAATAATTCGGCAAATATCTGTGTTGGGGGATCTTGGTAGGCTCCCTAATCCCTTTACATACCACTGAATATCGATGAAATAGGACGTATATTTAGAAAACAATAGAAGGGGAACAGAGTTGTATCTACGCTGTAAGAATGTTAGAAAACTGTGTAGGCTGGTTAATAATAAAAATCAGTTGACGTACGTGAGTTATATATCCCCCAATTTATGTATGAATAACGAAATAGAAATAATTAGAAATTATTAGAAATTGTTAAAGAAATTATTAATCAAGTGCAACAATGTAATACAAGGATAAACCAGAAAGGTTATTAACAGTTCATGAGAACGGATGCAATACATTGCATCCAAGACGATAGTGACTCTGCAGGTGGCAGGTCACATAAGGTAAAAAAACCGCGATTACTTAGAAATTAAGATTGTTACATTGTATAATGAATAGAGTTAATAATAAGCAGACATGAGCTCTGCAAGTTGCCACCGAATGGAGGGGGGGGGGAGAGGGACTACATAAATAGCTCGGGAGCTCAGATCACGACAGTCGGTCAGCCATAAGTACTTCCGCTTTAGCATTGCAGTTTGATTAAGGCTACTCACTCACATTAGTTCAATTATTAATTATTTTTTTATTTAGTTTAATTTAATTCAAGATTGTCAAAATTCCATGTTAACCTTTGTTTAACCAAATAAAATTGTTACGAAGTTTTTGGAGAAGCTTTTAAAAAGATCGCTCCCAAGGCCCGAAACGCAACTGGCGCAGCCGTAAGGATATCAAAAGCTAGGGAATCCAAAAATCAAAAGAACTGGTGGTCTGGAATTTCAATTCTCAATTTGGCAGAACCCAAACAGAACTTGGAGGAGATACAAGCATCGATCGAATCCAAACCAAACCAACGTGGACAAAGTTCATTTCCTTAAAACCAATTTATTTTTACAAACTATTTTTGATATTAGCTAGTAAAAGAATTTTTGACTTATGTATGTGCAGATTTTAACTATTATTACAGCAATTTTATGCCATTTAATGAAAATAGTTTACTTATACATTAAGGGAATTATTTTCAAACACGAAAACATTATCTTTAAAGCAAAAGAATCTATCTTAAAGTAAGATAACTTTTGCGCAACTATTAGACAATTATTGCGAATTAAAATAATACGAAACATAACTGACGCAATAATTATTAATTGAAAAGTAAAAACGAATTTAAATTACAAAATAAAACGCAATAAATTTTACCGGTCTCGTCACCGAAAACGAATTATTCAAAACCCAGCCTTCAGTGCAACATATTAACTGAAGTGCGTAACTATAGAAACATCTTTCAATTTAATAAATAAAATTAACTTATTGTTAATTAAAACAAGCGTGCAGAGCGATAATACCGTAAACTCTAATCAAATATCTTTAATTACAGTAAAATAAATACTGAATAAAGCCATCTACCAACGTTTATCATAAACTTTACAAAAGCTATAAATAACCCATTTTAAAAATTTTAAAACTTTATAAAGTAATTGAATTTTTCTCAGTACGAAAATATCTAATTATAACAAAAAACCCTACGCAGTTTATTTAAAATTACCACGAGACTGAAATAAAATCTTTAGTAGACAAAGTAACATTCAATAAAGCAATTGACTGAAAACTTGCAACTTTATTCAAGGCAGACAAGACAATACAGTTGACAGGAAACATCTTGGCACCTATAAATTACAACACCTACGGTTAAGAGATAACTATAACAGACTTAGTGAAATCAGCAGAACTGAACTAAAATAAAGTCATTACTGGCGCAAGAAAACATACAAAATAAAGTAACTACTGCGATAAATTATAAATTCACATGAAATACTTTCAAGAAATAAAACCTATGACAAAATTAACATTTGCAAAGTATAAAATACACAAACATAAAACTACAGCAATTAATCGAGACATTGCCAAGTACCAATCCCGCAATTTAATTATATAACCGTATAACTACGATTCTTAAAATAACCAAACGTGATCCAAACTGAAAATCAATAAATCAAGCTAAAAAATTACGGTACAAACCGCGAAATAAATTTCAACTTTTACAAAAAATTAAAAATTGATTAAAAGCAAAAGCAACTCTTAACAATTATGAGTTCAGATATTAAAATTTACCTCCAGAGTATATTTCGGTTCAACGGAGACCAAGCTCTCCTCGCGAATTTTATCACAGCGTGCGAAATATTTTTTAAAACCTTTTACAAACCCGTAGACAACGATAGAAATGTGTTACTTTTACGCCTGATAATAAGTAAACTGTCCGGACAGGCACTAACACTAATAACCAGCTGAGATGACCTTGCAGAATGGCAGGATGATAATAGAAATATTTAGGAATTATTGGAAATTGTTAAAGAAATTATTAAGTCAAGTGCAACAATGTAATAAAGAAATAAACCAGAAAGGTTATTAACAGTTTATGAGAACGAATGCAATACATTGTATCCAAGACGATAGTGACACTGCAGGTGGCAGGTCACAGACGGTTAAAAAACCGCGATTACTTAGAAAGCAAGATTGTTACATTGTATAACGAATAGAGTTAAGAATAAGCAAACATGAGCTCTGCAAGTTCTCACAGAATTGTGAGGGACAAGGACAACATAAATAGCCCGGGAGCACAGATCACGGCAGTCAGTCAGTCATAAGTACTTTCGCTTTAGCATTGCAGTTTGCTTAAGGCTACACACACATTAGTTCAATTATTAATTATTTCTTGATTTAGTTTAATTTAAGTCAAGATTGTCAGAATTTCATATTAACCTCTGTTTAACCAAATAAAATTGTTACAAAGTTTTTGGAAAAGTTTTTTAAAAGACCTCTCCCAGGGCCCGAAACGTAACTCGCGTCCTATCTGTTCCAAGACGAAAAACCTAATAACGAAAAACTAACTGCAATTAAACCTGATGAGTACTGGAGACAAACACAGGTATTGCTTTTGCAATATTTTCCACTAATCCTGATTGTGCGAAAGGATTTATTGGAAAACTATTAATTCGGCAAATCTTTAAGAGTTGGAGGATTTTGGTAGCCACAGGCTGCTTAACCCTCTTCGCATACCACTAAATATCGGTGAAATAGGGTATATATTTACAAAACATTAGAAGAGGAACTGAGCTGTATCCAGACAGTGGGAATCTCGGGAAACTGTGTAGACTAGCTTAGAATATAAATCAGTGTAAGTACGCGTCCAACCAGTTCTAAGACGGAAAACCTAATGACGAAAAAATAATTGTACTTAAACCTGATGATTATTATAAGCAACTATAGGTATTAGTTTTGCAATAATACAGGTGTTGATTTTACAATATTTTCAACTAATCTTGATTGTACAAAAGCATTTATTGGAAAACTATTAATTCAGCAAATGTTTAAGAGTTTAGAGATGATCTTGGTAGCTACAGGCTGCTTAATCCCGTTCACATACCACTGAATATGGGTGAAATAGGGTATATATATATATATATATATATATATATATATATATATATATATACAGGGTGAATGGTATCGTTCGTGCAAAAATGAACTGGAAGATAGTACACTTAATTTGCAACAAAAATTGTTAATATGACCCCTGTCCTATCTTGATTGGTTTAGGAGATATGGGTTTTTTAGTCTGTTTCTTAATAACGCGACTTCTTGCAGTAAAAGTTCAATTTCTCGGCTTCTGCTGCAAATAACTAGATAAACAATCCGTTTTTCATAAACTACATTAAATTTCCTATAAAAAACAACTATTTCGATTTTTAATTTTAAAAGAAACATTTATTATAAAGCATTAAAGGGTAAAAAATTACAAAGGAAATTTTTTTAACAAAGTGTAAAGTAATATTACAGCGAAATTATTTTCTCTACAAATGAGCAAATGTCACAAAAACAACCTCACTTCATAAGGTTTCCAGCAGTGCAAAACACTTTCTATTTGATTTTTAATTTATTAAATTATTGCCTTTGTAATGCTGGAAAAACCTTGTTCGATTATAAGATAATCAAGGCAGTGTGAATTGAAAACAAAAATGTACAGTAATTTTAAGAGCACAGATACGTTCATAGCATGTAGTTGTCACATTGACAGTGTGAAGCATTGTCACTAATTAGACAGTTGTATTCGTATAAATTTTTGATATCTAAGATACCTGCTCGTTATAGCAATAGAGAATATGCAGATATGCATTTCATTTATGGTTTTTGTAATGGTAATGCTACAAGAGCACGGGAGGAATATCAACGTCGGTTCCCAAATCGTCCGATTCCCAGTCGCAACGTGTTTGCAAGAACGCACCAATGGCTCCTTGATGGAGGAGTATATCAAGTACCTAATGAAAGGAGGCAAGATCTGAACGTAGAAGTTGACGAGTTTGTTTTGGATCGGGTGGAACAAGACCCTACAACTTCTACACGTCAAATTGCAAGAGAGGGTGTAGTTTAGCAAGGGAAAGTAGTAGATGTTCTGCACAAGAATAATATTCGTCCTTTTCACTTTACACCTGTTCAAGCTCTGGAAGGCGGAGACGAAGATTTCCAACGAAGGTTGATGTTCTACCGTTGGTTATTAGCACGGATATTGAGGAGCGCCATTTCTTTAGAAAAATACTGTGGTCTGATGAGTCCCTCTTTACGCATGCTGGCGTTCTAAATCTCCACAATTACCACTATTATGCCAATGAAAACCCTCATGCAATAAGACAGAATCGTTCCAACGCAGATTCAGCCTAAATGTGTGGGAGGCTGTAATAGGAAACACCCTTATTGACCCCTATATTTTCGAAAGAAACCTCAATGGAAAAGTGTATTTGGACTTACTTCAAAATCAACTACCCCTATTATTGGAAGATGTCCCTTTAGAAGTTTGTAGAGATATTATTTTTGAACATGACGGGGCTCCTCCTCATTACACACGTGGTGTCCGTCAGTTTTTAAATGAACAGTACGCAAGGTGGATTGGTAGAAGAGGACCGATTCCGTGGCCAGCAAGATCGCCTGACTTGAATCCCATGGATTATTTTGTATGGGGCTTTTTAAAAGAATACGTATACATTACATGTGATTTTTCCAATGCTCCACCCGAAGGTACTACATTGGCCAGAAAGCGAGTTTTTTTACCTGGAAAATTTTGAATTTTGCCGAATCCTTGCTGTTCCAAGCAAGGTAGGGATCTTTAACATGCGTGACAACACTCACACACGGGACCTCCATTTTACCTCTCATCCGAACGAGGGTGTATTTTTGCGAAAAATGCTCGCCTAACATTTTTCAAGCGGACCGTGTCGGGATTCGAACCCGGGACCTAGGGCGTAGTAGTCACACACATACCACTACACCACGGAGCCGCCTAGAATACGTATACAGCACGGAGGTAGTCAGTTTGGAAAATTTGAGACAAAGGCTCGAAAATGGATGTCAACTCTTAAGAGAGAAGCTATCTATGAGCGTGACCGTGGTAGGTATGCGGAAAAGAGCAAGAACCTGTATCAGGTGCGGTGCTCAGCATTTTGAACAATACAAATAAAATTTAATTTATCAAATTATTGCCTCCGTAATACCGGAAAAACGTTGTGGGTTCATTAGATAATCAAGGCAGTGGGCGAATTTTAATGCGAATTGGAAACAAATTATTTGTTTCCATATTTCCATACTTGATAAATTAAAAATCAAATAAAAAGTGTTTCGCACTGCTGGAAACTTTATGAAGTGAGGTTGTTTTTGTGACATTTGCTCATTTGTGGTTAAAATAATTTCGCTGTAATATTACTTTAAACTTTGTTAACAAAATTTCCTTTGTAATTTTTTACTTTTTAATGCTTTATAATAAATGTTTCTTTTAAAATTAAAAAAATCGAAATAGTTGTTTTTTATAGGAAATTTAATGTAGTTTCTGAAAATCGGATTGTTTATCCAGTTATTTGCAGCAGAAGCCGAGAAATTGAACTTTTACTGCAAGAAGTCGCGTTATTAAGAAACAGACTAAAAAAAAACGTAGCTCCTAAACCAATCGAGATAGGACAAGGGTCATATTAACAATTTTTGTTGCAAATTAAGTGTACTATCTCCCAGTTTATTTTTGCACGAACGATACCATTCACCCTGTATATACAGGGTGAGTTTTTAGTGTGGCAACGGTCGATAACTCCGTTATTATAAAAGCTATGTAAACCAAATTTGGAGGCATATTAGGCATGCCTAAAGTGCACATTTTAAAAATATTTGAAAGTATACAGGGTGTTTCATAATTCCAGGGCATATTAAACTTATTTTTTTAAATGGAACACCCTATATATTATTACATTTTTGAAAAGCCCATAAAAAGAGCTTTAATTTGATATCAAGATATATCTGTCTATTCCTTTTAGTTTTTGAGATATTCAACTGTTTTTAGAAAAAATGATCCTGATTAGATACATTGACACTGCATTAATACACAACTTATGTTAATTTTCAAGATGCAGAAAATAATTTTACAGTGCCCTATTTAAACTTTAGTATGTATTACTTTAACCTCCAGCCATGCGTCTAATTTTATTCCCATTTTTAAGTTGTTAAATCAACCACCCTTATATACAAACTTTCACCACAATACACTACTTACTTCAGTTACCAAACAGTAATTCATAATCCAAATTTTGTTTATTTTAGACAAGTTTAACTCCTCAGAAAATAAGATTTTGTGATATTCAAAATCCATTTCGAATGGACCTTGCCGAAGTTCTAAATTACTAGAACAGGTGAAATGGCTTGCGTGTTCTAATGAGCTAAAGAGCCAAACTACAGGTCCAACCAAAGTAGTAGGGTCGTTAGTGAGGAACCAGACTAAGACAGGTCCCCGAAAGAGGGCAGCGGCTCTTTCGGTACTTAGATTGGCAGAGACCATAGGGGTCGGTATGGCAGTCTAAGACACACTACCGCGATGTGGAAGGCAACGGGAAACCACCACATTATCTCCCAAGTACACAGCGTACTTAAATTGTTACAAACATGATGGCATTCTCTGGGGTAAAAGATTCCGGAGTTAAAATAGTCCCCCATTCGGATCCCCGGGAGGGGACTACCTCGGAGGATGCGATCGGAAAGTTAAAAATAAGAGTCGGGAACATTCTGCGAGTCGGAGCGTGGAATAGAAGTATGAAGCAAGTAGGTAAGCTAGAGAACCTAAAACTTGAAATGAATAGGTTATTACTAGACATAGTAGGGATCAGCGAAGTTCGGTGGCCACAGGCGGGGTATTTTTGGAGTGGAGACTTCAGGGTAATTCATACAGGAGCAGAGGAAGGAAATTTGGGTGTGGGGATAGTTATGCGGAAAAAGATGTACTGTGTAGAAAATTACTTACAAAAAAACGAAAGAGTACTCATGGTTAGATTAGAATCTAAACCGGTAAAAACAGTAATAATACAAGTATACATGCCCACCTCTAGCTACAGTGACGAAGAGGTAGATGCCATCTACAAAGATATCGAAGACATATTAAGATACGTAAAAGGACATGAAAATTTAATAATTACGGGGGATTTAAATGCCGTGGTAGGTAGGGTAGGGAAGGAGCGGTAATAGGTTTATTTGGTTTAGGCACGAGAAACGACAGGGGAAATAGGCTAGTAGAATTTTGCGACAAGAACAATTTAATCATCACAAACACATTATTTCAACATCATGCTAGAAGACGATATACGTGAAAGATGCCAGGAGATATAGGTAGATATCAAATAGATTACATTCTTGTTAGACAACGGTTTAGGAATCAAGTAAAATACTGTAGAAGCTGCCCAGAAGCAGATATAGATACTGACCACAACATTGTAATTATGAAGGCCGCACTTAAATTTAAAAATCTGAAAAATAGGAACGGAAAAAGGCACTTGGACTTAGAGAAACTGAAAAAAAGTCAAATGAATTGCTGAAAGATATCGGGAAAATAACTAAAACTAAGGAAGTAGAAACAGAATGGAATAACATTAAATCCAGCCTAGACATGGCGGCCAGAGATATTCTGGGGTATACACAAAAATAAATTAAGAAACCATGGATAACAAAGGATATCGTGAATTTAATAGAAGAAAGACGAAAATACAAAAATAAATCGGACGAAACAGGAAACAGAGATACAAAGCCATAAAATGGGAAATTATTCAAAAATGCAGGAAAGCTAAAGAACAATGGATTGATGAAAAGTGCAAAGAGGTACAAACTAAGATGGAAATAGGAAAGACAGACGAAGCATACAAATTAATTAGAACGAATTTTAGGGATATAAAACCGTATAGCAAAAATATAAGGGACGCACAAGGAAACGTCATTATAGAAAACGTAGAGAAAGTGAGTAGATGGCAAGAATATATAGGGAATTTATATGCAGGAGAGGAACTAACTGGATTAGAACAGGAATCAGACATTGAAAATGATGACTTGGGATATCCTATACTTCGAGACGAGTTGAATTAGCATTAAAGAGTCTGAAAAATGGTATGGCGCCGGGTACAGATAAGGTGCAAGCAGAAACTCTAAAAGCCACTGGACAAACAGTAACAGAACGTCTCTCTGTAAGCTATATGTATGAGACAGGCGAGATACCCAAAGATTTCAAACGTAGCATCATAGTAACTATACCAAAAAAGAAAGGCGCGGATAGATGTGAAAATTTTCGAACAATAAATTTGACAGCACACGTGTTAAAAATATTAACTAGAATTGTGCAAAGACGAATGGAAAAACGGGCGGAAGAAATACTAGGAAAAGACTAATTTGGGTTTAGGCGAAACAGGGGAACACGGGAGGTTTTTTTAGCTCTGAGAGTGATAACAGAGAAAACAATAGAAAAAGGGGAAAACATGTATATAGGGTTTGTAGATATGGAAAAAGCATTCGACAATGTAAATTGGAAAAAAATGTTTGAAATACTCAAAAAGATTGGAATGAGTTATAGGGATAGACGAATAGTACATAGCTTATACAAAGAACAAACAGCAGTAATAGAATTAGAGCAGGAACGTAGAGAAGTAAACATTAAGAAAGAGGTGAGACAGGGATGTGCCCTATCCCCATTGATTTTTAACTTGTACATAGAAGAGGCAATGAATACTGTCAAATGCAGAAAGACATTTGGAATTACTATGCAGGGACAAAAAATTGATATGCTTAGATTTGCAGATGATATAGCGGTATTAGCGTCTAGCAAGGAAGAGTTAGAAGCTGCTCTTAATGAAATGGAAACGGTTCTAACAGAGAGATACGGTATGAAAATTAACAAAACTAAAACTAAAGTTCTAGTTTGCAAAGGTGGGGAAAATAAATCAAAAACAAGAATACAAGTATGTAACACGAACTTACAAGAGGTTAAGGATTTCTGCTACCTAGGAAGCCAAATAACGCAAGATGGGAAAAGCACAAAAGATATAAAACAAAGATTAGCACAAGGTCGTGCTACATTTAACAAGAAAAAGCAACTACTGTGCTCAAAGACCACAAACATAGAAACAAGGAAAAGATTGCTTAAAACATATGTGTGGAGCACAGCACTGTACGGCTGTGAAGCCTGGACAGTAGGAGAAGCGGACAAGAAAAAGGTAGAAGCCTTTGAAATGTGGTGCTACAGGCGTATGATGAAGATATCATGGGCAGACAAAGTTAAGAACGAAGAGGTACTAAAAATAGTAGAGATAGGATGATAGGCCACATACTACGGCATGAGGGAATAGTGCGGAATATATTAGAAGCAGAGATAGGAAAAAAGAGAAGAAGAGGCAGACCTAGATTAGACTACTGCACACAGATAGTAAAAGATGTAGGCTGTAGAGGTTTCAGAAAGATGTGTAGGCTAGCCCAGAATAGAAATCAATGGAGGTACGCATCCAACCAATCCCAAGATGGATAAACTAATGACGAAAAGATAACTGTGCTTAAACATGATGATTATTATAAGTAACTACAAGAATTGGTTGGACAATATTCTCGAATAATGTTAAGTGTGTGAAGAGATTTACTGGAAAACCATTACTTCAGCAAATGTCTAAGTGTTGGGGGATCTTGGTAGCCACAGGTTGCTTAACCTCCTTCACTGAATCTCGGTAAAATAGGGTATAAAATTAGAAAACAATAGAAAGGGAACGAACTGAATACACATGCTGTGTGAGAATTTCAGGGAACTATGTAAGCTAGCTCAGAATATAAATAAGTGCAGGTACGTGTCCAACCAGTTTTGAGACGGAAAACCTAATGACGAAAAAATAAGCGCAGATAAATCTGATGATTAGTATAAACAACTAGTTGTTGGTTGCGAAATACCTGCAACTAATGTTGACTGTGCGAAAAGATAAATTAGAAAATATATTAAATCGCCAACTGGTTAAGTGTTGGGGGAACTTGGCAGCCACAGGCTGCTTACCTTCCTTCACAACCACTGAAGGTCGAAGAAATAGGGTATATAATTGTATAACAATAAAAGGTGACCGAACGGCATCTAACAAGAAAGAACAGCGCCTATGAGGAAAGACAACAAACATAGAATAAGAAGAAAATTGTTAAAAGCATATGTGTGGAGCACAGCACAGTATGCCTATGAAATACGGACAGTCTGAATCGCAGACAGAAAAACTGTAGCAGCCTTTTGAAATGCTGTGCTTCAGATGTATGAGGGCGATAGCATTGACAGACAAAGATAATAACAAATAAGTTACAGAAATAGTAGGGGAACAAGGATATCTGGGGAAAAAGAGAAATAGTAGGGCGGAATACGTTCTAAGGCATTTTTGGGGAATAGAATGTGATATATTACAAGCAGAGATAGGAAAAAAGAGGTAGATGTAGACCTAGATCAGACAGTTATAGATGCAAACTGTGCATATTTCAGGGAAATCTGTAGGTTAGTTCAGAATAGAAAACAATGATGGTACGCGTCTAACCAGTTCTAGGACTGAAGACCTAATGATGATGATATTCAAAATAATTTTATTTTTAATATTTAAATTAACTTTCTGTTATGTACGCAAAGTATAAACAATCATGCAATTTTAATATTCACAATATAAATTAAATGAATCAGATTTCTCTTCTTTAAATAGTTACAAAACGGTAATATTTGCAGATAATTTCATATTCATATTTTTCCATTTCTTATCCTAACAAATCATAACAAATCACAAACGGACCAATAATTTGATCTGCACAAATATTTGTATTTATAATTTCCAATCTTCTTAATTTCATTAATCTCAAAATGTAAATCCTCTAAAATTTATCTTTAAGGTTTAAAGCACTTCTTAAAAATTCAAATTTCACTAAAAGTAAAACAAGTTTTTCAAACCTCAGTGAGCGTTCGCTGTTTACTTCAAACCTACTATCTTAAAGAACTTTACCTATAGACGTATTTCAAGATATAATAGAACGTAAACAATTATTTTTGACACTAAAATGAGAATCCAAAAATCTCAACGTCTGTGGCTAGAATAAAGAAGTCTTTTGACTAACCCCACACTGCCATCTAGTTATTTAGTACAAACCAAAAGCGTAAACAAACAGTTGGACTGTTCTGACGTCAAAGTGTGAAATGATATGATATGGAAGCCTTCCTAAGAATTCCGAAGATTACCGAAGACTTTCGAACTGCTTCAAACTGCTAAAATCATTCAATTTTAACTATTTCGCTTATATTTTTAAGTATTTATGAAACTTATAATTATTTTTCCATTTCGAATGGACCTGCACCTTGCCGAAGTTATAGATTACTAGAACAGGTGAAATGGCTTGCGTGTTCTAATAAGCTAAAGAGCCCAACTACCGGTCCAAGCAAAGTAGTAGGGTCGTTAGTGAGGAACCAGACTAAGATAGGTCCCCGAAAGAGAGCAGCAGCTCTTTCGGTACTTAGATTGGCAGAGACTATAGGGGTGGGCATGGCCGTCTAAGACACACTACCGCGATGTGGAAGGCAACGGGAGTCCACCACATTACCTGCCAAGTACACAGTGTACTTAAATTGAAATAAACATGATCGCATTCTCTGGGGTATAAGATTTCGTAGTTAAAATAATCCCCCATTCGGATCTCCGGGAAGAGATTACCTCGTTGGATGCGATCAGAAAGTGCAGAATAAGAGTCGGGAAGATTTTGCGAGTCGGAGCGTGGAATGTTAGAAGCATGAAGCAAGTAGGTAAGCTAGAGAACCTAAAAATCAAAATGAATAGGTTAGCACTAGACATAGTAGGGATCAGCAAAGTTCAGTGGCCAGAAGCGGGGGTTTTTGGATTGGACACTTCAGGGTAATTCACACTGGAGCAGTGACAGGAAATTTGGGTGTACGGATAGTATGTGGAAAAGGATAGGATACTGTATAGAAAATAACTTACAAAAACAAAAGAGAACTCATGAGTAGACTAGAGTGTAAACCGGTAAACGCAGTAATAATACAAGTATACACGCCCACCTCTAGCTACAGTGACGAAGAGGTAGAAGTGATCTACAAAGATATCGAAGACATATTAAGATACGTAAAAAGACATGAAAATTTAATAATTACGGGGGATTTTAATGCAGAGGTAGGTGAGGGTAGGGAGGAAGCAGTAGTAGGTACATTTGGTTTATGCACGAGAAACAACAGGGGAAAAAGACTAGTAGAATTTAACGACAAGAACAATTTAATCGTCACAAACACATTATTTCAGCATCATGCTATCAGACGATATACGTGGAAGATGCCAGTAGATACAGATTACATTCTTTTTAATCTTCTTTGGGAATTGAACCACTCATAGTTTACAAAATCATCTTTATTTACGTTTCGATCCATGACCTAGGATCGTTGTCAAAATAATAAAAACTTCAAGTTTGACATTTATGAGATAAATTGAAGGTTACTTTGATTTATTGATGTTTGAAATATTTGGTTTGAGTACACTAAGCAAAAATTCTTGTTTCACAACTAGGAGCTACCAAAGGCAGATATAGACACTCACCATAACATCGTAAATATGAAGGCCGCACTTAAATTTAAAAATTTGAAAAAAGGCACTTTTACTTTGAGAAACTAAAAGATAAAGATATTCAAAAAAGATTCGAAAAAAAGTCAAATGAATTGTTGAAAAATAGCGGGAAAATATCTGATACTAAGAAAGTAGAAACAAAATAGAATATCATTAAATCCAGCCTAGACATGGCGGCCAGAGATATTCTGGGGTATACACAAAAAGAAAATAAGAAAGCATGGATAACAAAGGATTCCTCAATTTAATAGAAGAAAGACGGAGATATAAAAATAAATCAGACGAAAACAAAGAGACAAAGCCATAAAATGGGAAATTATTCGCAAATGCAGGAAAGCTAAAAAACAATAGATTGATGAAAAGTGCAAAGAGGTACAAACTAAGATAGAAGTAGGGAAGACAGATGAAGCATACAAACTAATTAGAATCAATTTTATGAATATAAAACCGTATAGCAAAAATATAAGGGACGCGGGAGGAAACGTCATTACAGAAAATGTTCAGAAAGTGGGTAGATGGCAAGAAAATATAGGGAATTTATATGCAGGAGAGGAACTAACTGCATTAGAACAGGAATCAGACATTGAAAATGGTGACTTAATATATCCTACAATTAGAGATGAGTTTGAATTAGCATTAAAGGGTCTGAAAAATGGTAAGGCGCCGGGTACAGATAAGGTGCAAGCAGAAACTTTAAAATCCGCTGGACAAGCAGTAACAGAACATCTCTTCCAACTTGTAAGCTATATGTATGAGACAGGCGAGATACCAAAAGATTTTAAACGTATCATCATAGTAACTATACCAAAAAAGAAAGGCGCGGATATATGTGAAATTCCGAACAATAAGTTTGACAGCACACGTATCAAAAATATTAATTAGAATTGTACAAAGACGAATGGAAAAACGAGCTAACGAAATTCTAGGAGAAGACCATTTTGGGTTTAGAGAAACAGGGGAACACGGGAGGCTATTTTAGCTCTGAGGGTGATAACGGAGAAAACAATGGAATAGAGGCAGAGCGTGTATATAGGGTTTGGAGATCTGGAAAAAACATTCGACAATGTAAAATGGAAAAAAAATTTCGAAATACTCAAAAAAAATGGAATGAGTTATAGGGATAGACGAAAAGTACATAGCTTATATAAAGAGCAAATAGCAGTAATAGAAATAGACCAGGAACGTAGAGAAGTAAACAATAGGAAACGGGTGAGACGGGGATGTGCCCATCCTCATTAATTTTTAACTTGTACATTGAAGAGGCAATGAATACTGTCAAGTGCAGGAAGACATTTGAAAGTACTGTGCAGGGACAACAAATTGATATGCTTAGATTTGCAGATGATATAGCAGTATTAGCATCTAGCAAGGAAGAGTTAAAAGCTACTCTTAATGAAATGGAAACGGATCTAACAAAGAGATACGGTATGAAAATTAACAAAACTAAAACTAAAGTTCTAGTATGCAAAGAAGGGGAAATTAAATCAAAAACAAGAATACAAATATGTAATACGAACTTACAAAGGGTGACAGATTTTTGCTACCTAGCAAACCAAATAACGCAAGATGGGAAAAGAGCAAAAGATTAAAACAAAGATTAGCACAGTCGTGCTACATTTAACAAGAAAAAGCAACTACTGTGTTCAAAGACAACAAACATAGAAACAAGGAAAAAATTGCTTAAAACATATGTGTGGAGCACAGCCCTGCACGGCTGCGAAGCCTGGACAGTAGGAGAAGCGAACGGTAGAAGCCCTTGAAATGTGGTGCTACAGACGTATGATAAAAATCTCTTGGGCAGAAAAGTTAAGAACGAAGAGGTACTAAAATGGTAGGGGAAGAAAGAAATATGTGGAAACGGTAAAAAATAGGACTGATAGGATGATAGGCCACATACTACGGCATGCGGGAATAGTACGTGATATATTAGATGCAGAGATAAAAAAAAAGAGAAGTCGAGATTGACCTAGGTTAGACTATTGCACACAGTTAGTGAAAGATGTAGACTGTAGGAATTTCAGGGAAATGTGTAGGCTAGCTCAGAATAGAAATCAATGGAGGTGCGCATCCAACCAGTCCCAAGATGGATAAATTAATGACCAAAAAAGTAACTGTAGTTAAACATGATGATTATTATAAGCAACTACAAGTATTGGTTGGGTAATAATCTCGAATAATGTTAATTGTGTGAAAGGGTTTACTCGAAAACTATTAATTCGGCAAATGTCTATGTGCTGGGGGATCTTGCTAGCCACAGGTTACTTAACCCCTTCACTGAATCTTGGTGAAATAGGGCATAAAATTAGAAAACAATATAAGGGGAACCGAGCTGTATACAGGCTGTGTGAGGATTTCAGGGAATTGTGTAGGCTAGCACAGAATATAAATAAGTGCATGCACGTGTCCAACCAGTTTTGAGATGGGAATCCTAATAAGGAAAAAGTAAGCACAGATAAATTTGATGATTATTATAAACAACTACAAGTGTTGGTTGTGAAATATCTGCAAATAATGTTGACTGTGCGAAAAAATATATTAGAAAAAATATTAAATCGGTAAATGTTTAAGTGCTTGGGGAACTTGGCGGCCACAGGCTGCTTACCCCCTTCTCAACCACTGAATGTCGGAGGGATAGGGTATATAATTGTAAAACAATAGAAAGGGACCGAACTACATCTAACAAGAAAGATCAGCGGTTATGATGAGCTACAATAAACATTGAAACAAGAAGAAAGTTGTTGAAAGCGTATGTGCAGAGCACAGCACAGTATGCCTATGAAATACGGGCAATAAGAAAAGCATACAGAAAAACGGTAGCAGCCTTTTGGAATGCTGTGCTTCAGATGTATGAGGATGATAGCATGGACAGACAAAGTTAATAACAAATAGGTTATAGAAATAGTAGGGGAACAAAGTTATCTGTGAAAAAAGTAGGAGAAATAGAAGTACAGAATACGTTCTAAGGCATTTTTGAGGAATAGTATGGGCTATATTACAAGCAGAGATAGAAAAAAAGAGGTAGATGTAGACCTAGATCAGATAGTGATAAATGCAGGTTGCGCAATTTTCAGGGAAATGTGTAGGTTAGTTCAGAATAGGAAACAATGAGGGTACGCGTCTAACCAGTTCCAGGACTGAAAACCTAATGATGATAATAATTATTTTTGCTTATACTTGTTAAACAAATAATCAAGCCAAGCCTACATACTTTCAGACGGCGCCCACTCGAACGAGTTCCTCCAACAGATGGAAGCGAGATGTACCTACAACGACCGCTCAATTTCGAGGCCAAACAGCCAGATGGTGGGAAGCATACGTAATGTTCCAACCTACCTACAGCGAATTCAAAAGGTTCGTTTTGGACAAGTACGACAGTCCAACCATTAGAGCCAAAATAACCTCCGAGTACTGTGGGAAGCAGATAGCGCTTCAACCAGTAGCCGCCTTTCTTGGCACTAAGGTACGACAAGCCCGCCGCGTAAAACTAGACACAAACCGGGACATAGAGTTGTTCATGGACTTTCTCCTACCGACACTGAGGAATCCAATTCAGTGTCGTATGCCGATAACAGTATGGGAAATGGTCTCTCGCTTCACAAAAATCTTCGGTGATATCCCACCGGTTACCAGACTAACAACAATATGTCTGCTATTTACTTATCCAAATCGAACCATCTGTAGAATAAAATTTTTTTTGAAATTCTTTACTTTCCATACAAATAATGACTGAAATTTTTAGGCATCTTGATCCTGATTCAAACGTACTTCAAATGCATACTAAAATATTATAATGAATTTCTTAAAGCCCTTGGCGATCCTTAAATGCGCTAAAATACGAAAATAATAATTTTCAAACTAAATACCTAAATTACCATTGATACATTGATTCTTTAAGCTTCGACTACATAATTGAGCAGCCCAACTAAGATCACATCGGGAATTCAAAATGCCATTCCCGTTTGTAAAGCAATCTCTCTATCTTAACGCTACGAGTAACCAAACGAGAATGTTCGGTTTCCTGTTTTAACCGCAAACGATTTATAGCAATGCGGTGGTGTCTACAGTACCAAACAACACGAACGCTTAATTAAGGGAAGTTACAAACTAAACATCTACGACACATTATACGGAGTCTTAAGAATAAATAACTGAAGTATTTTTATACAAATTCTGATGAAGTGTTTAGTATATAATAAATAGTCCCAAACACATAAGAATTATGAAATTAGCAAAATAAAACGATGCGAAAATATTCCTACTTCAATACAGTACAATTCTTTAATTGCATGCCCTCCGTAAGAACCTGAACATCTTCTCGAATTTAAAGAGAGCCTACGATGTCCACTAATATTTGCTTTGGGAGAACGTTAATTTTGGACGCAAGCGTAAAAAGACATTCCTACCACTGTGTTTAAAACGACATACAAATTTCTATAATAAGAAGTTTTAGCCGCTGGTCACACAACCCGCAATACGCCCAAGTATAGCCTGCTAGTTTATAATCTATTTAATGCTAATACTAAGACTTTAAAAGATGTGAAGTAATTGAATGAGATGATCAAATCAAAAATAATGCAATTTAGAAGGTGCAGCAATTAAACTTGCTATGATTGAATTAAAAACGAAATTAAAATATATTACTGAGCTTGGTAGCTATATTTTAGATAACAACTTTTTTTTAAAGTCCGCAAGGTAACTTGATTGATAAAAAAATCTTAAACTTATTTTAAATGCACTTCAACAGCAATAACTTGTAACAATTACGATTTCCTGCTATTTAAATATACGCTTTTGTTCAATACACCTATTCAATAAATATTTAAACTTCTATTGAAACCTTATATTACGAATTCATACATAGTGCCCCATCTACATTTGAATAGCCAAAGTGCTCTTCTATTTGCTTGTATCTTGATTCAATATCCCCTTTCCCGGCGCAGGCTTGATTAGTTAACATTGCCTTGTAGTCAAGCGCCATTTTGATATCAGATGTAGCCCGAATACAAGTGTTATCGAGGGCCTGCAGGTTTTTAATTAAACATGTCGCCCCAACAAGTAGTAAAGTGGAGTCAATGTATACCATGGGTTCAGTTTTAGTTGTAGCACCGACCTAACATGGTTGTAAGTATATTTCTACGGTAAGAATATAATTCGCAAACTTACCTTTAAATTCAATTTTCCCGTTTGATTTCAGCGCAAGTTTTAGAGTTTTAAAGTACCAAGTATTAAATATGAAGCAAGTATTAATTCCGAGTTTTAAAATATTAATTTCAAGTTTCAAGTATTAAAATAATGGAAATTATGTATTATGTAAAACAATCGTTAATCATATGGCAAGTACAAGACTGAAATGCAGTTTCAATTGTTGCTAGGCAAAAAAGTGGAAATCCCCACATATGATTGGTTAGTATGAAGGTCAGATCCGAACCCCTGCGTCAGCAGCATACAACTACAAGAGTAAGAACGCAGATGTTTTAAAAAAACCGGCCGCCAAGCAGATAGCCAGCGGTGAGTCATCCTTCATTTTATATTTATATTCTTATCAAGGAACATTTATTTAAGATGTACAAATAATTTTCGAAGAAGCTATATGTTTATTTAAAGTTAATTCTCGAAATTTTTGTGAAGGTTCAAAGATCAGTTAAATTAATTCACGTAAAATTTAGTTCAAAATTTAGTATTTGAATAATGCATAAATGACCTTAATATTTTCAAGGTATTTCTGTAAGATTATTTTCGAAGTTACAAAGTTGTATTAAAATGTTTGCATAACCAAACATGTGATACGATAAGAATTGTTTGCCGAATTATTGTGTATAACACATTTTGACAGTACACCTGAAGCATAGCTTAATGTTGACAATAAGTATTTTTCTTTGACCTTTGATTCTATTAAAGATATCTATTAAAAATATAGTTCTATAACCTGCAAAAATTTTTTGAGCATTTAATTTGTTTCTTGTAAACTGAACAGGATCCTATTCAAGTATCATAAATTAACTGTAACATAAAAAAAAGGAAAATCATATATTTCTTATAGAGAATTAATGTAAATTATGCAATTAAAAAATATCCCATGAATACTCAGAGATTAATGTTAAATCGTAATTAAGAAACTGTTTTGAAAGTCTCCGTATAGATAGCTTTATATAAACAATGTACATATATATTTTTTAAATTAATAGAGAAAATAATAAGTTGTCATAAAATTTTCTTTCTTCGAAGTCAGCAGTAATTGTCCTACAGAGGCAAACATTTTACAAATATGAAATTTTGGTATTGAAGAAAGATATTATTGGTGTTAAAGTTAAAAGTTTTTTTTGAAAGTATAATTTTGACTAGTGGATTTATTTATAATTTTTTTGTGATAAAGTGACTAGGCTCTAACGAAGCCCTAGTTTGAACATGTTTAGATGTGGTTAAATTTTCAAATAGCACGAGATCGTTGTTCCCATTCCAGATTGCAGAGGCCAAAGTAAGTATTTTTTTTATGTTGCTAGTCTTAAGTTTTTTTTCTTTCGAAGATTTCCGTATCTGATCTTCGGATAGTTTCGTATTATAACATTCATTAAGATACGGTGGCGTCCAATAAAATTTCTTTCGTTTTATTGTATACCATCCTACGACCCTAGCTCATAGCTCTGCTCTAGGTTGAAGAAGCTTAGCTGGCTGGAAGATCTCTTTAGAGGACCCTTTTCTCTTAAAGCCATTTAACATCCTTTTTACCCTGGGCTTAACCGTCAAACAGGAACCCTTCGTAATCTATCGAGGCTCTGCCGCCTATATGGTAGAGCAGACATACCATTTACCTTTTGAGGAATTTAGTATGCCACAAACTATTCAATTGTCTAATGTTAAACTTAAGACTTAGTACTTTAATATCAATGAATAGACGTATGGAAAATTATAGACCATGGACGAATTTACACCTTCTTCCAACTTCAAGTACATTCGCATTATGCATACAATACAAACGGAGATCAGTTCTTATGCTAAAGGTTTTTACCAAAGAATTATTTCTTGAGGAAACCTAAGACTAAATAAAGCTTTTAAATAAACTGCCAAGAAAATAATGTAATGATGTAAATAAAACTGTTAATGAACTTTTTAATGTGCAAAGTAGTCTGAACTTGACACGATTGTAAAACAATAGGGCTGTTTATTTCAGTTTCACGGAACTCTTACTTGCAAATGTATGTTATTTAACAAATTGTTGGGAAATATGCAAAGAAGACAAGCATTTTACGATAAAATACGCAACCGATAAGTTGCTTTACGCATTATAGGGTCATTGTCCCAATTTAGTTACATTTTCTTTCAAATAATCAAACCTCAAGGTAGTTTTCCACTGCTTTATATTCAGAAACTAAGTCTTTCGGTGCCTTCTATTTATACATACATCCTTTTGAATATGATCTTTGCCAACAGCGATACATTTTGGCTTCAGCTTTATAATTCTCGAAAGCTTTTAATTTGACGTCTAAATTATTGTTTATCTAATGTCGATGCATCGCAGGAATTTAGTGCTACCCTCTAAACATAAACTTTCAAGTCTTTTCCTAAAAGCTGAAACTCTCCTAGATTTTAGGATCGCGTCTTGCACCTCTGTGTAAAATATTACAGGCCTTCTGCGTGCGTCGATGGACCTAAGGGTAGTAGAGGGAGTAAGTAAGGGGTTACTGTAACTTGTTGTTTAGAGAAACTGTAGAACGTAAGTAGAATGTGAGAACGTAAGAAGCTCTCAAGATGTGTAGTCGTTTAGCTTGATTTATATTTAAATAAACCTTTCTTTAAACTTGATGTTGTTTATTGCATTACATCATACTTTGGTGCCGAAACCCGGGAAGATCTGGTGATAAATATAAACGAGCTTTAACGTAAATATTCGAAATAACGGAACGGGAACGCGAATATTTAACAAACGGCTATACTATCGAGGCTTCATGATGGAACAAGTAAAACGGACAATTTGTAGAACGCACTTAACTAAAACAGTTAATAATATAAATTCTATGCTAGAAAGTAGTTTCAGTGTTGAAGACATTTATACAGCTATTTCAAAGTTAAAGCTTGCGAGTGACAATCTGAAAGAAATTGATAAGCAAATTGAACCTCTGCTTAATGAAAATATAGAGGACGAGTTAATGAAAAGGTATGAATATGAAGAGGTTGCTGTAACTACAATGTCTAAGTTGGAATTTAGATTAAAATGTCCAGAAAAATCGCAGATAGAGGTTGACTCGAATTTAACGAATACGGTACCAGTAAGTAACGAAACAAATAGGCCGTCCTTTATGTCAGTGAAGCTTCAACGTGTACAGTTAGCGAAGTATGATGGTACTGCAAAGGGCTGGCTTCCTTTCTGGGAACAATTCAGAAGTATGATCCACGACAATCAACAATTAACGAACGGAGATCGATTCAACTACCTGCGAATGTATGTCACGGGAAGGGCCGCTGAAGCAATTGAGGGATTTCCTCCATCTGGAGCATTCTATAAAGAAGCTTTAAATATATTAAAAGATCAATTTGGAAATGGGGAACCGCTAATTGAACAATATATTGATAGCATTATGAAAATCGAACCTGTAAAATCTAAAAATGACGTAAGTACTTTAAGGAAGAATTACAATCTAATTACTTCAGCTATGCGTGCTCTTGAAATATTAGAAGTATCTAGTTCTCAATACAACATGATCGTAAAGTCGACCCTCATTAAGTCGTTGCCAACGGAATTGCGTTTAGGATTTTATCGACAAATGAAAATGAAATCATCCAATCATCTAGAAATTATTGCGAATAATTTAGAAAGTTCATCATTAAGGTCAGACGAAGATTCAGATCGCCAGGTAAAGGATTTATTACGGTTTCTTAAAAACGAAATTGAGTCCTTAGAACAAGCTTTAAATCCGGATGCAAGTTGTAAAGAAAAGATGCTCCCAACGCATTACAAAGGAACTGCGTCTAGTTTATTAGTCACGCCGAACAAACGTCTTGAAGGCTGTGCTTTCTGCAAGAAAGACCATAAAACCGAAATGTGTGACACAGATGTACCTTTAACAAGGAAGAAAGAAATTCTTAAGGCAGCTGGAAATTGTTACCGTTGTACGAGAAATAACCATAGTGCTAAGTATTGTAAAAATAGATTCTTAAGATGTAAGGAATGCAGAGGCCGGCATGCTACAACAATGTGCGATCCAAGCTTTAAGCCAGGTAAAGAAAGATACAACGCTGAGACGACAGGTATTGCAATGAAATTAACGAAAAGCGAGAGTTCAATGAACACTTTGGCGCCGTCGGTGTCCAGTTTGATGACAAACGTAAACAAAAATGTGCTATTGCAAACGGCTTGTGTTTATGCTTTTGGCGAAAATTCAAAGAAGTTAATCAGATTAGTTATGGACGGCGGTAGTCAACTTTCATTTATTAAGGAGAATCTATCAAGGGTATTAAATTTACCTGTAGTTGGTCAACATAGGGTTCGTATTGCCGCGTTTGGAAATAATGCATCGATTCCCTTTAAGCTTTACAACCGCGTTTTAATTACTTTGAAGGGACAATATACAGATGAAATTTTAAAGATTGAGGCTGTGGAAGTACCAGAAATTTGCATGGATGATTTACATATACCTAAAGAAAGCGTGGTAGAGTATCAAAACTTGCAGCTTGCTGACAATATCCCTTTTAATATAAATCGAGCGTTAATTGTTGATGGAATTAGTATCCTTATTGGGGCAGACAATTACTGGTCAGTAGTGACAGGAAACAATATTCGTCTAAACAAAGGTTTAGTAGCGGTGGACACGAAATTTGGTTATGCTTTGCATGGCCCCATACCAGTTGATGCTACAACCATAGGAGTAAATCTGCAGACAGTGTTACATGCGACAGTTATAAAAACAGAAGCTGAGATCGAAAGTATGTGGAGTTTGGAAACAATAGGTATAACCAAAGAAGCAAACGATGATAAGAAATTTTCGATAATTTTCTGAAAATAACGTTCATAAATGTGATGATCGATATTTAGTAGCGTTACCGTGGAAGAAAGAGGATGCAGTCATTGAAGATGATAATTTAATTAGCGCGCGCGTTCGTGCTCAGAGGCTAAAGTTTAAATTGACCAATATTAACAAAATATGTGAATATAACGCTGCTATCAAAGGAATGTTGGATAATAATTATGCCGAGTTAATTTCCCGCAGTGATGCTGAAAAAACTAATGTGTTAATTAAAATAGATAAGGTAGTGTGTTGGACAGATTCTCTAATCGCGTTACATTGATTAAAGGCGATGCGTCAAAATGGAAACCATATGTGACTAACCGTGGTAAAGAAATTCAGACCTTATCGAAAGATATAACATGGAGACATTGTCCGGGTCGCGAGAACCCTGCGGACTTATTAACCCGCGGAATAAGTGCAAGTACTTTAATAAATTCCGAAACTTGGTTACACGGTCCTAAGTGGTTGCTAGAAAGTGAACAAACGTGGCCAAATAATACAATAGAGACAGCTACGTCAACGATAGATATAGTATCGAAAATGTCTTTACTAATTAACGACAATATAAAAGGTAGCAATCAATTTATAGATTCTTCCAGATACAGTGATTTTGATCGTTTAGTGCGGATAACGGCATATGTTTTAAGATTTATAGGAAATTTAAGAACCAGAAATAATAAAGAAACGAAGAGCGTAACCGTAAACGAATTTGAAAGGGCCGAAATAGCTCAGCGGGAGGTTTATTATTCGGAGATTAACAGCTTACGAAAGGGTCAGGACATTGAACGGAAATCGAGTGTTTCAACTTTAAGCCCTTTCTTAGATAAACATGAATTGCTGCATTTGGGTGGACGACTTCATAATTTAAGAGAAGATTTCGACCTCAAGCATCCCATTATTCTACCGAAAAAAACACATTTAAGTAAACTACTAATAATGAAGTTTCATAAAACTCTTCATCATAGTGGTGTTAATGCGACACTTTACTAATTCCGTAAACGATTTTGGATTGTACGAGGACGGCAATTAATAAAGTCCGTTTTAGCAAGATGTGTCATCTGTAAACGACTTCGTGGAAAGTCAGGGTCGCATCCTTTCGCGCCGTTACCTAGAGATCGAATACAGCAAACAAAGCCCTTTGAAGTGACAGGTTTAGACTTCGCCGGACTGTTGTATTTTAAAAACAGTTATCATTCAAAGCCATATTATGTGATTTTATTTACCTGTGCGGTTATACGAGCACTTCATCTAGAGATTGTTTTGAACATGGATGTTGCGTCTACAATCAGTGCTTGTAAACGGTTCTTTGCCCGTAGAGGGATTCCTAAGGTCATTTACTCTGATAACGCTAAAACATTTAAAAGAATATCACGTGAAATATCAACTTTAAACGAAGTGATGGCGAGTACAGAATTGATCGAGTTTGTAAACAGTCACCAAATTAAGTGGAAATTTATAATAGAGCGAGCGGCTTGGCACGGAGGATTTTACGAGCGACTTGTAAAAAGTGTAAAAGACGCCCTTAGGGCTACGATAGGACGTTCTTTACTAAATTTAGATCAACTAAATACGCTCATTACCGAGGTTGAAGCAACAATAAACGCCCGCCCGCTCACATACCTGGGTAGTGAACCTATGGATTTAATGCCGTTAACCCCTTCGCATTTTTTATTGGGACCCGCTTTGGCTACTATTCCTTTTGTTGACCGTGTTATTAATGGAGATGAGATTCGTAGGCTATGGAAGCAGAGAACAAACGTAATCGACTACTTTTGGAAAAGATGGAGCGCAGAATATTTACAATTATTAAGAGGAGCTCATCATAACGTGAATGTGCGTGAGTGTGCGATTAAGCAAGGGGATGTCGTATTAATACATGGAAATGATAAGCGACGGTTATTGTGGAAATTAGGGTTGGTGAACGACGTTATAAACGGCCGTGATGGCAAAGTGCGTGCCTGTTACGTTAAGATTGCGAATGGCACCGTAATTAGGCGCCCAATACAATTATTGTATTCTTTAGAAATAAGAAGTGATAAGCTAAGTTGTATCGCCGCGCCGGAGGATGTGTAAAATATTACAGGCCTTCTGCGTGCGTCGATGGACCTAAGGGTAGTAGAGGGAGTAAGTAAGGGGTTACTGTAACTTGTTGTTTAGAGAAACTGTAGAACGTAAGTAGAATGTGAGAACGTAAGAAGCTCTCAAGATGTGTAGTCGTTTAGCTTGATTTATATTTAAATAAACCTTTCTTTAAACTTGATGTTGTTTATTGCATTACATCATAACCTCAAAAGCTTACCTTCGTTGAGCTATTACTTTTTACATCTTTTTGACTTTAGTTCTCATTTGTGATTCAACTTCTTAAGTAACACAATTAATTTACTCCTTTTGATCTTTCTGATCCAAAACTTACTCTCTTGTTACGTTCAGTGCTTGCACACGAAAATTTTTATTCTTTTTAATTAAATCCATTTCGAATGGACCTGCACCTTGCCGAAGTTCTAAATTACTAGAACAGGTGAAATGGCTTGCGTGTTCTAATGAGCTAAAGAGCCAAACTACAGGTCCAACCAAAGTAGTAGGGTCGTTAGTGAGAAACCAGACTAAGACAGGTCCCCGAAAGAGGGCAGCGGCTCTTTCGGTACTTAGATTGGCAGAGACCATAGGGGTCGATATGGTAGTCTAAGACACACTACCGCGATGTGGAAGGCAACGGGAAACCACCACATTATCTCCCAAGTACACAGCGTACTTAAATTGTTACAAACATGATGGCATTCTCTGGGGTAAAAGATTCCGGAGTTAAAATAGTCCCCCATTCGGATCTCCGGGAGGGGACTACTTCGGGGGATGCGATCGGATAGTTAAAAATAAGAGTCGGGAACATTCTGCGAGTCGGAGCGTGGAATGTTAGAAGTATGAAGCAAGTAGGTAAGCTAGGGAACCTAAAAATCGAAATGAATAGGTTATCACTAGACATAGTAGAGATCAGCGAAGTTTGGTGGCCAGAGGCGGGGGATTTTTGGAGTGGAGACTTCAAGGTAATTCATACAGGAGCAGAGGAAGGAAATTTGGGTGTGGTGATAGTTATGCGGAAAAAGATAGGATACTGTGTAAAAAATTACGTACAAAAGAACGAAAGAGTACTCATGGTTAGATTAGAATCTAAACCGGTAAACACAGTAATAATACAAGTATACATGCCCACCTCTAGCTACAGTGACGAAGAGGTAGAAGCCATCTACAAAGATATCGAAGACATATTAAGATACGTAAAAGGACATGAAAATTTAATAATTACAAGGGATTTTAATGCAGTGGTAGGTGAGGGGAGGGAAGGAGCGGTAGTAGGTTTATTTGGTTTAGGCACGAGAAACGACAGGGGAAATAGGCTGGTAGAATTTTGCGACAAGAACAATTTAATCATCATAAACACATTATTTCAACATCATGCTAGAAGACAATATACGTGGAAGATGTCAGGAGATATAGGAAGATATCAAATAGATTACATTCTTGTTAGACAACGGTTTAGGAATCAAGTAAAAGACTGTAGAAGCTACGCAGAAGCAGATATAGATACTGACCACAACATCGTAATTATGAAGGCCGCACTTAAATTTAAAAAATGAAAAAAAGGAACGGAAAAAGGCACTTGGACTTAGAGAAACTAAAAGATAAAGATATTCAAGTAAGATTCGACAAATAGTCAAATGAATTGCTGAATGATATCGGGAAAATATTTGAAACTAAGGAAGTAGAAACAGAATGGAATAACATTAAATCCAGCTTAGACATGGCGGCCAGAGATATTCTGGGGTATACACAAAAAGAAAATAAGAAACCATGGATAACAAAAGATATCGTGAATTTAATAGAAGAAAGACAAAAATACAAAAATAAATCAGACGAAACAGGAAAACAGAGGTACAAAGCCATAAAATGTGAAATTATTCTAAAATGCAGGAAAGCTAAAGAACAATGGATTGATGAAAAGTGCAAAGAGGTACAAACGAAGATGGAAATAGGAAAGACAGACGAAGCATACAAATTAATTAGAATGAATTTTAAGGATATAAAACCGTATTACAAAAATATAAGGGACGCACAAGGAAACGTCATTATAGAAAACGCAGAGAAAGTGAGTAGATGGCAAGAATATATTGGGAATTTATATGCAGAAAAGGAACTAACTGCATTAGAACAGGAACCAGACATTGAAAATGATGAATTGGGATATCATATACTTCCAGACGAGTTTGAATTAGCATTAAAGAGTCTGAAAAATGGTAAGGCGCCGGGTACAGATAAGGTGCAAGCAGAAACTCTAAAAGCCGCTGTACAAGCAGTAACAGAACGTCTCTTCCAACTTGTAAGCTATATGTATGAGACAGGCGAGATACCCAAAGATTTCAAACGTAGCATCATAGTAGCTATACCAAAAAAGAAAGGTGCGGATAGATGTGAAAATTTTCGAACAATAAGTTTGACAGCACACGTGTCAAAGATATTAACTAGAATTGTGCAAAGACGAATGGAAAAGCGAGCTGAAGAAATACTAGGAGAAGACCAATTTGGGTTTAGGCGAAACAGGGGAACACGGGAGGCTATTTTAGCTCTGAGAGTGATAATGGAGAAAACATTAGAAAAAGGGGAAAGCATGTATATAGGGTTTGTAGATCTGGAAAAAGCATTCGACAATGTAAATTGGAAATACTCAAAAAGAGTGGAATGAGTTATAGGGATAGACGAATAGTACATAGCTTATACAAAGAGCAAACAGCAGTAATAGAATTAGAGCAGGAACGTAGAGAAGTAAATATTAGGAAAGGGGTGAGACAGGGATGTGCCCTATCCACATTGATTTTTAACTTGTACATAGAAGAGGCAATGAATACTGTCAAATGCAGGAAGACATTTGGAATTACTATGCAGGGACAAAAAATTGATATGCTTAGATTTGCAAATGATATAGCGGTATTAGCGTCTAAAAAGAGAGTTAGAAGCTGCTCTTAATGAAATGGAAACGGTTCTAACAGAGAGATACGGTATGAAAATTAACAAAACTAAAACTAAAGTTCTAGTTTGCAATGGTGGGGAAAATAAATCAAAAACAAGAATACAAGTGTGTAACACGAACTTACAAGAGGTTAAGGATTTCTGCTACCTAGGAAGCCAAATAACGCAAGATGGGAAAATCACAAAGATATAAAACAAAGATTAGCACAAGGTCGTGCTACATTTAACAAGAAAAAGCAACTACTGTGCTCAAAGACCACAAACATAGAAACAAGGCAAAGATTGCTTAAAACATATGTGTGGAGCACAGCACTGTACGGCTGTGAAGCCTGGACAGTAGGAGAAGCGGACAAGAAAAAGGTAGAAGCCTTTGAAATGTGGTGCTACAGACGTATGATGAAGATATCATGGGCAGACAAAGTTAAGAACGAAGAAAGAAATATGTGGAAAACGGTAAAAAATAGGAGAGATAGGATGATAGGCCACATACTACGGCATGAGGGAATAGTGCGGAATATATTAGAAGCAGAGATAGGAAAAAAGAGAAGAAGAGGCAGACCTAGATTAGGCTACTGCACACAGATAGTAAAAGATGTAGGCTGTAGAGGTTTCAGGGAGATGTGTAGGCTAGCCCAGAATAGAAATCAATGGAGGTACGCATCCAACCAATCCCAAGATGGATAAACTAATGACGAAAAGATAACTGTGCTTAAACATGGTGATTATTATAAGTAAGTACAAGAATTGGTTGGGCAATATTCTCGAATAATGTTAAGTGTGTGAAAGGATTTACTGGAAAACCATTATTTCGGCAAATGTCTAAGTGTTGGGGGATCTTGGTAGCCACAGGTTGCTTAACCTCCTTCACTGAATCTCGGTAAAATAGGGTATAAAATTAAAAAACAATAGAAAGGGAACGAGCTGAATACACATGCTGTGTGAGAATTTCAGGGAACAATGTAGGCTAGCTCAGAATATAAATAAGTGCAGGTACATGTCCAACTAGTTTTGAGACGGAAAACCTAATGACGAAAAAAATAAGCGCAGATTAATCTGAGGATTAGTATAAACAACTAGTTGTTGGTTGCGAAATACCTGCAACTAATGTTGACTGTGCAAAAAGATAAATTAGAAAATATATTAAATCGCCAAATGGTTAAGTGTTGGGGGAATTTGGCAGCCACAGGCTGCTTACCTCCCTTCACATTAAAGGTCGGAGAAATAGGGCATATAACTGTAAAACAATAGAAAGTGATCTAACCGCATCTAACAAGAAAGAACAGCGCCTATGAGGAAAGACAACAAACATAGAATAAGAAGAAAATTGTTGAAAGCATATGTGTGGAACACAGCACAGTATGCCTATAAAATACGGGCAGTCTGAAACTCAGACAGAAAAACTGTAGCAGCCTTTTGAAATGCTGTGCTTCAGATGTATGAGGACGATAGCGTGGACAGACAAAGATAATAACAAATAAGTTACAGAAATAGTAGGGGAACAAGGATATCTGGGGGAAAAGAGAAATAGTAGGGCGGAATACGTTCTAAGTCATTTTTGGAGAATAGTATGTGATGTATTACAAGCACAGATAGGAAAAAAGAGGTAGATGTAGACCTAGATCAGACAGTTATGGATGCAAACTGTGCATATTTCAGGGAAATCTGTAGGTTAGTTCAGAATAGGGAACAATGATGGTACGCGTCTAACCAGTTCTAGGACTGAAGACCTAATGATGATTAATTAAATATTACATTTGTTATTTCTTTGTATGGTTATTTAAGAATTAATTAAAAATATCGATCTATTAAAATTTCCGATATGCTTATCTTACACGGTATTATTAAGATGTTATGCTTTATATAAATTTATGCAAAAAGTTAGGCAACCCTCCTTAAGCGTCATTCATCGCTACGATCGGTTCTCTTGAAGAGGCGTTTACAGATTTTTCGAATGCTGACAGTAGTTCCGTTTGTCAGAATAAAACTATAAGATGGTGGTACGAATTATCGCGGAACCGTTAATTCGTTCGTGAAAAATTGGAAATATTCTATTGCCTTTAATAAGGCACTCTATGTTGTGTAATGGTTAGTGAGACATTGAAACAAAATCGTAAAACTCACGAGATTATAGGCTCCGTTTCCCTGCTACGCCCTTCATAGTTTTATTAACTTTATCGTTTAGGTGTCTCCAATAAAAATGGTCCATAGAATTGAAATCCGGTAAGCTCGGAGGTCATTCAATATTTCCTCGTTTACCAATTCATCGTCATGAAAATACCTGTTACCAGAGAAATTTATTTACTATAAGCTGTTACGGTATTCCGAGCAGTCAAGAAAGAAGAGTATAATAAACAAAAATTGCAAGCACCGAATACCGCAATAACAAAGAGATTCAAAAAACGCCGTGCCAGCTAAAAAGTCGCAGAGTGAATTGGGTCACAAAGATAGAAAAGAAAACCTCAAGAAGAAAAATTTATTAATAATACCTTCAATAACAACATGTTACATAAGGAGAACCAACTCGCGAAGAAAACAATATTTATCCAACATATTCAGGATGATTTACACCATCGCAAAAATAAATAATACACTCCTTAATTACCTCAAACTAATTATTAACCTCAAGTCCAATATTTACATAAAACAAAATTAAACAAAAAAATACAGTAATATGTAATAGTCACTTTTTTACGACAATTTTTAAATATTTAACACTCCCTTATATTAAAAATAGTCAAAAAATTTGTATATTTGACTAGTGTCTACAGGCACTTCTTAGTAATTTCTAATAAATGAACAGAAAAAAAATTAATATAATAGTAGACATGAGCAATAAAGCGAAAAAGGAACCATCTACTGGATGAAATGCATTACGCAGCAGGTGTAACAAAAAATTATTAGGTCATATCGTCACACCTAAACTATAGTGAAACTCTAAATCTTTTATATGAAATTTTATGGAAAATAAATATCGCTCTCATTTTATAATTCACGCTCAACCAATAATAGCAGTCGCGTTAGTATATGTCGACAAAGTAAGTTCAATTTCACACCGGAGTCTCTTAAGTTTTGCTATGAGTAACCTGAAAGAATATTAAAAAAGAAATTCAAACCCAACTTTCCCTGAAGGAAGTCATCAGAACGATGTAGGGAAGAAACAGTAAGCCTTACAGCAAGGCACGACGGTCCTGTTTTAAACTTATCATAGTGTTGTCTTGGAGCACAACAACTCTTTGTATTCGACATTTGCTGAATCAACTGACATCATGTACTGTTCTTTCGATTATATAGGATTATTATAAATATTTATGGTTCCGGGTTGGGACCGTGTCATTTTATAAATTAAGGTCGACGTTTCGTCCACTTTTGTAAGGGACTTCATCAGGACAAGAAAAGAAATAAGTAAATAAAATAAAAATAATAAAAAATATAAAAAAGATAATATTAATTAGACAAGTTAAAGTGCAAAGAGAAAAGTTACTCCTGAACTAACAGACTCACTAGCCCATTCAAAGCCAAAAGGTGTCTTGTGGCGAAGTAACTGGTGAAGGTAGCGAAAGTGGTAGTTTATATAGGGCGAGAACTTGATGCATGAGCGATCATGAAAAGAGAGGAGTGTCGTAGCGGATCAGTGAACGTCACGGTTCCGCTGTTGTGAACATATGCTTGTTTTCCAAATGGGGGAAAGGTAGTAGCCATCGTCTTTGTTTAGGTTATTATAATTTTTATTGATTTCTATACATTCTCTAATTTTTCTATTGTAGAAAAATGGAATTCTGGCAATTAGTTTCGTCTTGTCAAAGTTAATGGTATGGCCTGTTTTATGTTGGTGTTCGGCCACCGCTGAGCGATTGTACTGGCTTGTTCTTAAACATCGCTTATGCTCGTTTAGTCTAGTCTGTACTGACCGTCCTGTTTCTCCCATGTATACTAAACCGCAACTGCAAGGTATACTATATACGCCTGGGGCTTTAAGACTATTTTCGAAATCTTTTGGGGTTGGTAATATTTGTGAAATTTTATTGGTGGGTTTATAGATTATTTTGATGTTGTGTTTACGTAGAATTTTGCCAATTCGGTCTGTTACTCTGTGTATATATGGAAGGATTGCTAAAGAACGTGTATCGGGATTACAGCGTGGTTTGGGGGTTCGTGCAGGATGCAGATGCCGATTTATTACTCTGCCGATAACTGAGTTACGATAGCCGTTTATTATAAAACTGGTTTTAAGATGGGTCAGTTCATTAGATAAGTGTTCTGGTTGTAAAATCTTAATTGCACGGTGGACTTCTTACGTGCCGTAAACATTCTTATAAGTTTTAATTTGTAAGGATTTCGCGCCAATGAATTTAAAAAGACTTGTGCGCGTATTTCCGTCACTTCAGATAGTGCGTTGCACGAGATTTGCGCCGACGTGGTGGGCCAAGGAGGAAGT
This sequence comes from Platerodrilus igneus, assembly GCA_036346225.1. Classification (NCBI taxonomy): domain Eukaryota; kingdom Metazoa; phylum Arthropoda; class Insecta; order Coleoptera; family Lycidae; genus Platerodrilus; species Platerodrilus igneus. Next base: position 230,678 of record JARFIW010000691.1, on the reverse strand, counting down.
GGTGGATATCTCACCGTGTCTTTTTTCTGATATGTAGGTTTCCTGTGATCCCAATTATCGTGCCTCTACCTGCCTTCCCTACCTTATTTGTCTACATATGGAAAGAAGACAATTTGAATTTGGTTTCAACCGGGCCCAGCAATTATTCCCACGCCCGAGAAAGATTAGCGAAACAGCCGACGCCCGAAAAACTAGCGAAGCCGCCGACATGGAGTACTTCTGCAAGAAACTCTGCAAATTATGTGAGTAGCCTTTCTGTTTCTTTTTTATGTGATGAAGTAATTTTATATAATTGCGTGACGTCATCTTTGATTCGCGCGTCAATTTTTACATTATCTAACATTGCTACCAACTGACATAGTGGCTCGCGTACCGGCGCTGCGGGGCTATAATAGACTAGAAAGTTGATTACCGATGATTTTTGTGAGGGATGATGATGTGACGACGCATGTAGGTATCTGTCTGTATGTGTGGGTTTTCGATATACGAAATGACCTAGTCGTTCGTTAGGTTCGCGCTTCACCAGAACATCAAGGAATGTCAGAGTTCCGTTCTTTTCAATTTCAATAGTGAACTTAATATCTTTATGTTGATTGTTTATGTGATCTAGAGAATTATTGAGCGTTTAATGTCCATAGGGCCAGATTACAAAAGTGTCATCAGCATAACGGATTTCGAAACAACACGCATTTTTATAACCGAAAGCAACTCCATTGCTATGAGGAAGAAAAGCAGACACAACAATAATAATCCATTTACCTGGTACTTCCCTCTAAAACATCTATTTTTAGATAATAAGTCACACGAATCGCGTTTTCCTTAAAACCATCCACCTGTTTATAAGATAACCAGAAAACTAACTGCATTGCACTTGTGTTGGAAAGTCCTTAGGTAAGTTTGTGTATTAAATAATATGTATCGTATTATTTCAACAAGTAAACTACGATCGATAGATAAAAAACCCGGTTAATGTCTGTCTGTAGAACAAATCACAGCGCTTTAAAACAACACATGTCTAAAGTACGGGACAAGCAATATACTTCAAATTCAAGGATTTATAAACGAGGCGTTAAAAGAGTTGCTTACCTTTCAGCATAAAATTATAGAAAACGTAGCATCTGCATTACTAATTTATATTAGATGCGGATAACGATAAGCGAGCCAGAAATAACCTTGTATAAAACACGTACATAAAACCATTGAAAATTTCAGAAAACAAAGGCTCTGATAATCAAATATCACATTTAAACGCTATGGCAAAATAAAATAGATTGCAGTACTTTAAATTATAACTGAATATCCTAGTACAATCGTACAGGGTGATGAATAAGTAATCGCAGTGTTACTACGATTTTTGTTCTTTCCAGTAAGAGAACGGTGTTGGTCAAATAAACTCGCACAAATCTGTCATTTGCCTCACAAAACGGTATCGTTTCTTTTTCTACTCTCAGGACACTCTTCCATATCTAAACCGTACTTTTCCAAGATGTTTCTTGCCAAGATAACTTATATTTATGCTCTAAGTCGCGATTATTCAAACCAAAGCTCACGTTAGGGCATTTGCTACTGTTACCTTTCCTTAGTACAATAATGTTAATGTCAATGACTTGCTTACCAAATTAGTTAATACTTGGTTCAATCAAGTTAAGGTTACACTGGTTAAACTTACTAATACGTTTTAACTTACGAAGTGCACTTCATAGGGCGGATAATAATGACCATATTCTCTTGCGTGTATACACAAACACACACAGACACACACATATATATATGTATGTATATATATTGACATGATAAGGGGTCACGAGAGGTCATAGAACCCCAAATTTCTAAAAATAAATTCCACCAAAATATAATAGAATTCAAAAAAACAAAATTTTCCGTAAATTCATGGTTACGCCCTCTATAATACAAGCGTACCTTTGCAAAAACGCAGATTGCGCGTGTATAAATAATCACCCTGTATAAAATAAGTACATTTAAATAAATCCCAAGTAACGTAAGTCGTATATGTAAGAATAATTAATAGTAAGATACCGCAAAGCGCATATAAATGCTAACGTAGAAATCGATCGTTTTAAGATAAATACAAAACCAATTATCTTACTTATTTTTGATAAAAATGAATTTGATTTGCTGTAAATAGCATAAAAGAGTACCAGCTTTACGCTTTTAGTTTGCAAAACTACAATCAAGGTGTATTTAAAACACCTTTTGCATTAAAATGCTATGAAAGTATAAATTAATTACCTCGTGGATAACAGCAATTTATTTTTTAATAGAGAATTTTTTACAACATAAAGGATGACATCGGTATTTAAAAATACATCTAATTCCTATAAACTCATTAATACATAAATATTTAATTACTGAAAGCGGTCGGAACACGGAAAACTCACAAAAATCGAAAAAAAGCAGATATAAATTGATTATCTTTTAGCATTAGTATACGATATGTGAAACAAGGACAAATAGCGCATCACGGATAACTGGAATCAGATAATTTGGTAATAAAAACGCTGCAATTTTAGGCCCTAATTGGGTATTCCAAGAGCCTCACATCATAATGTTCCACATTTTTTTAGTAAGCTTTTGGAAACAGATAAAAGCGTTTAGTTATTAGAAAAGTCATTCATTTTTTAGATTTCATTCATGAGAGCACAAAATGTTATTTAACCGCAAGCTGTTGCTACGCAGAAATAGTATCTGAGTATGCATAAGCATATTGTAATTGAATAGTGGCGAGGTGGAAATGAATTAAGAAGAGATGTTTTAACCGTAACTTACAACGAAAAATGAAAATTATTAATTACAAAGGGAAAGTTTTTTAAGATAAAGCTATTTTTAAAGATTTTACTAAATAATTGAAGAGGAAGATTTAACCAGAAATGTACTTTGGTAATCGCTGTTTGAAATGAGAATTTTTTTATGGAGAATCTTATAAACTGATTTGACGTCAATTTAAAATAAGAAGACAATTTATTGCGCGGAACGTTATGTGGATTCTGTAAGTATCACTTTTAGATTAATCTTTAACTGATTTATAGTTAATGTAAGGTATAATAATAATAACTGTTAATCATATAATATTTTTTCTGTAAAAGTGTTTTACCAGGAGTATTTGTGATCAGAGTTCAAAATATTCTGATCTTTTAATAGATTATCTGTCAATGATTTTTTCTGGCCAAAACAAATCTTACAAGCGTGGAAATAATTAGAACCAGGTAAACCATTCTCAAAAGAATAAGTTTGATTCTGTACATTTTAAATAAGGTAAGAAACCTATTTTTTTTATATCCTTCTTAGAGATTATTTTTGTTTAAAGAAACATTGTTGTAAATGTTCTAAATGCTTTTGTATGAGAGAAAGTATTTAATACTGTATAAATGCTTTGTGATATTGATGTTTTATTTCATTTGGAAAACTCCATTAATTCCGTTGAGCTAGCCAGCCAAAGTTAAAAAGATAGGTAATAGAACAAGTTCAAATTTTACAACCAACAAGTATCTGTGTCACAGCACTCTTTTAGCGGCACCCCAACGCAAGGCCATTTTCATACACTCTTTCAGCAACGTACTCAACGCGGCATTGTCACTGCACTCTTTTAGTGGTGCACCAACGCGGTACTTATCACATCACTACGATGTTCCTGTTTATAAAGTCCCACGTTCTGGGCGTCAAAAATTACTACGATCTCTATCTACCTCTACTAAAATTGTACTACTACTGCCCAATGTTTGGTTGTCTATTAATTACTACGATGTCCGTTGCTGAGCGCCACTCAATAAAACAAAAATGCCACGTCCGGGGTGTCATTAATTTCTGCGATCTCTGGGCTGCTTAGTAACAACTTGAGCTCCACTATATTATTAAATACTACCTCTACTTTGGTGTAGTTTGCCACGGCTGCTCAGCTGCTGAAAATAAAACGAACTACACAAAAACAAAAACGCTGTGACGGTAAATAGCCTACATTTATTTAAAATACCAGAAAACAATGTACACGCCAAATTAAATTTTAACTCCTCTGTCACACAATATTTACATATTCATACATACTCTTAAAATACTTCCTTAACAGTATATTTCAAATTCGTTATCAAATATTATTTCTGCTAAATATTTTAAATTAATTAAATAAACAAAAAGTGCAATAGGGCTTTACCACATTTCTTACGTTAATCTAGGTTTAATACGAGCTCATAGTAACATTAACCCCTCGTGCTAATTTTTGCCCATCAATAATCAAAAAGGCCCTTTTACCTTGTACATAACTAAAATATTACAAATGCCATAAATCACTTCTTAACATAAATTCCCAAATATAATAAACATAATTCAAATTAAATTGTTCAATCAGAAACTTTTTTGATTGTTTGTTTTTTCTGTTCTTAAAATTATACACCTCAATGCACTAAGTCATTAAGCACCTGTCTACATAAATGAAAAAGCATCAGTTATCTGAAGTCTATAACTGCACACGAACCTGCCATCATTCCGTCAATGACTGCAGCATTCAGTAATACTCCAATCTGGATTGCAATCAACGCAACTGCAAGGCTGCAACCATATGATCCAGACGTCGTCTCATTCGCCAATTTAATAGGACTTCCAAACTCCCAACCTCTTCCACTAATATTATGAATTGTCGGTAATCAATCAAGCCGACTGACATCTAAGCCATTTCCAAGTACGTACTTTACACACTTGTACCAATTACAAGCAAACTGTTTGTACTTTCATTAACTTAAGCTTTTATACAAAACGTAAAAGTATTCGAGTCGTCAGCTTGTCAAAACATAATGGCTGTAGGGTCGTAGAAACTCGGCAAGTTTGTTGCGAACTCAGAGAGTAATCTTTACGCAGTTTGAGGACTAAGAGACTAAGCGCTTGTCGAAGACTAAAAAGCTAAGAGCTTATCGAACACTAAGAGACTAAGAGCTTGTTGATCTATGGTATGTGGTTTATATTCTGTTTCTCATCCCCAAATCTGCCAAAATTCTTGAAAATTTCTACAATATAAACACTCTTCGCCACCATTCTATGTAAAACTTTTCAACGGTCACTGGTTTTCACAAACACCTCTCGAAATTTCACAATAATTCCAGAAATTTATTTAACCGACACTCATTTCTTTAAAACTTACTTGAAGCCAACAAATACGTGCACGTTACTAAATGTATTTTGAACCATACCTTAAAACCACATTGTACAAACTCCAATCAACAAACGTTATGGTTTTAAACTACGTCCCTTAATATACTACGCGTTATATCTATCTCACTACAACATACGCGCTAAAATCACCTATACCTTACATGTTTTCCACTTAACCTTGTATTCCCTTACTTATTCCAACAAACGCTAACGTTCAGATTACATCTATCTCATTTATATCCACGCTATCAAATTACCCCTCTTTGTTTTTTCGTTTGCAAGCTTCTTTCATAACGGTGAAAGTTACCCTAACAACTTAAGTTTTACATCTTTTTAAGGGGTATAAAATTATTCTAATTGATATCGGATCCAATAACTTCCTGGAATTTTTGTTGTTTGTGTAATCTTATTGCTCCTCGTACCAGAAAACATGCGACGGTTACTTCTGTATATAACTTAATGATACTAAGAAAGCTTCTTCAAAACACTTTCAAACATTTTTAACAACTATAGCGGCCAACTTGGCTTTTAGTTAGTACTACCCGGAAAACTGAACAGTTTTAAATCTTAGAAAAGTTTTCAACACATTTAGATCTTAAAAATAAAGTTAAAAGCTTTTCAGAAACTACACTTCTTAAATACGAGGGTTAAAATATGTCTATGATATGACCTTTCAAATGCTATCTTACATTCGGAATGTTTATGACACACGCTATACTTCATAAGTATTTACATCTGCAGGATACTGAAAATTAAATTTGAGTTTCTTGAAATTTTTCAGTTACATTATTAATTTCTAAACCAAATGATTTTGAAAAGCGTGTCAAAACTGTTTGTTGTTCTTTCACATGATGAATCACTAAATAAATTACGACATAAATAAATAATGCCCTTTTGACCCCTAAATATCACAGTAATATATATATATATATATATATATATATATTCTACTGGCTCCACCCCCCCTTTTTATTATTACTTTTATATTTATTTATTTAAATATAAATTATTCATACACAACTTTTTGTCGTTGCCCCTATTTTTGGTATTCAATGAATGACTTCTATATGATGTGCTTTAGCAAAGTTGGTTCTCTATTTAAACTGTTTACTATTATTATGCCTCGACTATATGAACTCTTTATCTCAGGGTGTTCACCTACTCACCGTGGGTTCAATCGTGAGTAGATGTGCACTGCCCAACCAAACTGCACACTCTTTTGTTTCACTACTTTTATATGAAATTTTTACTGTATATGCCAAATTTTACTGATCAACGTAGCTTGGTGCCAAATTAATTAATGTATACAATTTCTGACTTTTGTTTGACGTTTTATGATATTGCACGGTACTCACCTGAATTACACTTTGCTGATGCCCTTTCTAAATGCTGCTGGCTCACGATCTTAATCGCCGTATGCGTCTTTACAAGGACTCACAATCACTGTTGAACTTGCGTATCGCCTCCAGGTGTCTTATTACAATTTTGATGACCCCAAATCTGAAATGAATAACCCGAATTTTAGAATTTTGACAAACCGTTGTATTTACTTCCCCTGCGTTAATCCTTCCGTGTTCCCTTTGTTTCTGCGTTGAATCTTCCCCTGTAATTGCTGCTCTCCTATTTTCCCTCTTCGTGCTCCAATTAAAACCGTCCGCCTTTTCGTAATCAATCCCAAATCTATCCTGCCGTCCTGTTCCAAATCAATCAATGCCCTGCTATAACTTCGATGTCCACTCTATGTCCTACTGCCTCAAAATCTATATCCAAATCACTCCCAAAATTATTTATATCTTCGTTGCTTCGCCGTCGCTTTATATAACCACTCGAATGTCCTTCTGCCTTTAAACCAATATCGTTCCAAATCCAATTCCAATCTCGTTTCAAATCTAATTAACTATTCGTTGCTTTCCCGTCGCACTATAACCACTCTATATACTCTTCTTTTAACGTCGCTATTATACCACCGATGCTTCTTGTACCTCCACTTTAATAAATCAGACTATTTTAAATTCAAACACATTTATTTTATCAAAATATATCACAACTATAACGCAGGTTTGTAAAAACACGTCTTTACACTCAATTTAGTCGAAAAAGAATCAAGTTTATAAAAATACGTCTTTACATTACTTTAAATTGAAAAAGAATCCTCTTGTTTACTTCCCTAGGCAATAAGCACAACAAAACTGGCTTACTTAATTACATTTTAAATACATAAAATTATCCAATAACAATTTGTCCTTTCTATTGTGTCACAAATACCTTCACTATTGTCTTTATACACATTCCTAAATTCTACCATTGGTCCTAAACACTTCACAATTCTCCAATTATATTTGATATTGCTATTCACTTATAATTTTGAATTTACAATTCGTCCAAAAGTTGATTCTACTTAAATGAAAAGCCAAAATAATTCACACAAGACCTGGATGCTTGGTTGATTGTAGACATCCGTAGACGCATCCGGTTTTCAGACGGCAAATGTACTTTCAATGGCTTATTTAATTTTCAACTTAGTATAAAACCTTGAGCACTGTGCATTTTATCAACGTCATCAAGTCATTTATTTTACCTTTTGGCACATACGTTTCAAACTAAACATGGTAAATACTTTAGCATATGTAAAGTACGGCAAAATATAGTTTTTGAATTACTGGATCTGATATATGAATCATTTTATTTGGCATGCACCCCTTTTAACACAAATCTACCCTTAGAAGCCTTGTACCTCCCCCTGACATTACAATATATATATATATATATATATATATATATATATATATAAAATACTCATATTTAGACCAGGGTAGAAAATTAAATAATCACATCAAATAATTTTAATCACCGTGTATAATGAATATTATTAGATAATACGCGTTATTAAAACCGTGAAGCATAAAAATTTATTAGTTTCATTAAACATAAGAGATTTAAATCATGTACAAGACGCTTTATATCAAAAGAAGCAGTATTAAAAGCTCTGCGTGTAATGTAATTATTCCTAAACAAATGGAAATTACGTGCAAAATTTATATTAATTAAACCTATTTTAAGTAACCGGTAGTAAAACAAAGTGTACACATAATAATTAATATTTAACTTGTATTCGCTAAAATGAAAGGATAGAAGTCAATTTTAATTGAAGTTAATTGAATCGTTAGTAACAGATAATATCTATAGAAACTTGTAAAACCCAATAAAAAGCAAATCCTAGAAGTGTTAGTTAGAAGTAGGATGTTTAAACACACCTGCGTATTTTAAAAGGCAATTTCAGTTTAATTTGTTTAGATAAACATGTCGATTCTAAGGATATTGGAAACGGTCAGATGCTTTAGCACGAAATACAAAACAGGGTTTATTTAAAAGCTCTGAGAATTAATATTATTTTGAACACCTGCGTAGTTTATATATCACGTACGGCGAAAATTGTGTAGATAACAAATGGTTTCAAAGAATCTTGGAGAAACCGGGGCTTAATATTCACGAGAATGTGCGATACGGGGTTATTTAACCCAGATAGTCCACATGGACTAAAATATAATCGATAATAAAGAATATCAATTTGCACCAATACGAACAGGTTAGAAAAGGAAAGAGAAATGTGTCAAGCAAAGACACATATAGTAAAAGGCGTGATTTAAGCAACGTCACGAGGGTCACAATTGGTTGAAAATAGGATGCAAATATCAGAGGTAGAAACAACAATTTCTGTACAAAATTAATTAGTTTTTCTCGGACATGTTTGCGTACCGTGTGAGAATTTCTGAGATTTAAATGGGACGAGTGAAAATTCGTAAAACCGACGCGCGAGCGACGGACTGGGAACATAGAATGAGAAATTCTTTAGAATTACCCGTTTTGGGGAACAGACCGACAGACAGGCTTTTTGCTATATATACCGAGGTGAATATAAACAAGCTCTCTTAGACTTTTGACTATTCGATGCGTTAAAAGCTCTTACATCCGCGACTTGATTCAAGATGTTAAACAGTGCATTTTAGTTTGATAAAATAATTTAAAGTTTGCTCGTATATTTTAGTGATTCAAAATAGTTTGTTATTTACGTGCAAACATGAATGTACTTCAGTGCACTTAGATACAAGGTAATAAAATTTAGTATCACTGTACCAATTAGCAAAATTTACAACGACAAATGTATACACAAAAGTAGGCAGTTTTGGCGTATATTGGTGAAAGACGCATGAATTTCTTTGCTATTTTTCGGGGTGTTAATAAGTAAATGGTTCAAATACGTGTCTCGATCCACGAAACAAGGGTCAGATATACACAGATGAGTTCCGGAAAAGCCCAGAAACAACTTTAAATAAATGGTGATGGAGAAAATTTTAAAAGCGTTGAGAATTAGAAGCCGTAAATATAATCCTGTTGGAATGGTGTGATTAACTAAAGGGACGATGTACATTGAAGCTACGAGGACAGTAACCTTCAGGTAAATTATACTATTTTGTTTGACATTTTGTGTGTGTTGAATAACTTTATAATTGATTTACTTTAAATGGACATTAGTGAAATTGTACTAACCATAAAATTTTAATTTTAAGATGAAATTTGCTTGTTTAAGTAGAAAGGGTATTTAGTATTGATGTTCTGAATTATGATGAAAATATGGGTATGTCTTTGAGCTCAATTAGACGAACCTGGTTAATTAACGTAAAGGGGTGGTAGATGCTCCTTTATACTCAGACTCCGGTCTGCTTATATTGTTATATTAATTAGTAGGCATCCAACAAGGACTTTAATTCTGGATGCACGTTAAAGTGATAATAAAATTAATCTTGAAATTCTTTTTAAAACTGAATTTTATGCTGAAATTTAATTTGAAAATTTAATGTATTCTGAATATTGATGTAAATAGAGTTAACGTTGATGTTTGTGGTAGGAATGTGTTGTTTAATTTTATGAATGAGGAGGTTTATAAAATTAGGTGAGCAGCCGAGGCGAAAAGAGGATCACAGCAGTTTATGACGCCCAATCTGTGGGACTAGAATTTTTTTGTTGAAAGGACCCAGTTTCCGCATTCACAGGAGTATATCACAACATTCTTTGGGCGCCCAATTCGTGAGGCTCGATTCAATTTTTAGGGAAACACAGCATTCTTTGGCGACCCAAAAGTGAGGCTCGAGTTCCAAATAAAATTTTTGTGATTTTATTCCAGGAAACTGGCGATCTGAGAGAGAGTTTCTGTGTGTATAAAGTTAAGAGTAGTTAGAGTGTGTGTGAGTGATTTGAACGTATGCAGAGAAAGAGTGGTTAAGGAGACTAGGAGTGGAAATTGGAAGTGACGATAGTGCATTGTGTGAAAAAAATACGAAAATGGAAGAAGCTGGAGGCAGTAGAGATCAGTCGAGGACGGAATCGGGGATCAAGGAAACGAGATGATATTGAGAATGTTAGAGAGGATGAGTGAAGAATCGAATAAGAAATTTGACCAATTAAATCAGGAATTAGGGAATAAAATAGAAAAATCGACGAGAGAATTTACAGAATTTAAAAATAGTCTTACCGTAAAGATGGGGGAAGTTGAAAATAGGGTTGAAAAAAATGAGCGTGATATTACAGGTCTTCGACAGGAAATGGGACATTTAAGGTCCGAAGTACGCATTTTTTGTGAAGAAGAGATTAATGTAAAAATGACTGAAGTGACGGACTCATGTAGGGATCAGTTAGGCAGGGTAGAACGCGAAGTTAGTAGTATCAAATACAACATGTCAAATTTAACGGGGGATGGTCCCAGATTTTCTACAAGTGAAGTATCATTGGACCAACACATGAAATTTTATGGCGATAACAGGGTAAATCCACAAATTTTTATTAATAGTGTAAGAAATCTAGTGGGAAATTTATTTGACGAACAGACTAAACTAAATACGATAAAGGCTTTATTAAAAGACAATGCGGAAGCGTGGTACAATTTAGTAGGACAGGACATAGACACGTATCAGGACTTTGAAAACAAATTTCTAAAGCACTACTGGAGTGACCACAGACAAGATCAGGTACGAGACGACTTAATCACAGGAAATTTAAGGAGAATTTTCAGGAAGTAGAGCAATATGCTATACACAAGTATAGCATAGCAAAGCAACTGAACCCACCACTGACGGACCGACAAATTATTAAGTATTTATCACGACACTTCGAGGTAGACATAAGACAGAACGTAGCACTACAGAACATAGTGGACAGAGAAATGTTTTGGAATACCTGCAGAGGTGCGACGACGTAAGTAGTGGACGACCTCGGGATATTAGGGAAAGACAGATCAACACAGTTAGGTTGGACAATAGACGGGACAACTATGCTAGAAGGGGGAATAATTACGGATACCAGCGACAGAATTGGGAACAGAGACGACCATACGTTAGGAGTAATAGTTTAGGAAGGGGACCTGCACAGAGACCGGGACCTACCAGAATGAATAGTTCACCAGACATGAGCGGGACTGCTAATACAGACACGGAACGAGTGGAAACGCCTAGGACGTACGCTGAGGTGACGGCTAGACCAGGACCGAGTAGGGAAAACAGACCTGGACAGGATTTTTAGAACGCGACAGACCACTAGATTTCAGTGTAAATGTATATGAACATCCACGTGAATTTTTCAAAATTGAGGAGGAAGTAGAGCCAGAAACTGAGGAAAATTATGTTTGCCAATTATTAATTTAGAAATTTTTGAGAATAATGTAGAAGTATTACTTGATACAGGGGCAGAGGCGAGTTTAATATCGGAGGAATTCGTCAGCAAAATTAGGGATAAGGTTTGTGATAGAATTATGCCTATAAAGCGTAGTCATTTAGTAGCTCCAAATAAAAGAAGTTTGCTGTAGTAAATAGTGTTGTGGTGCTTAGGATAGATATAGGAGGTTTAAGCTGTGAACAGGAGTTTGTAATTGTACCTGGACTGAAGTTTCAGAGCATTTTAGGTGTTGACTGTATGATGAAGTTAGGGGTTTTGATAGATATGGAAAGGAAGGTAGTAAGGATTAAAGATAGGGTAGTGCCATGGAAGGGCAGTTATGAAGTCACAGAGGATGACACGGGGTTGAATATTAATGTAGTAGAGGTAGAGGATGATGAAGTAAACAGATCAACACAATAAGATGTCCAGAGGATAGGAGAGTAGAGGTTCAAGCTTTAGTACAAAAACATGCAGAATTAGTGGTGGTAGAAGCAACAGCAGCATATCGGAGCAGGTGAAGGCAGAATTATTTTTGACGAGGTTCAGTGGCAAGTTTGTTTTAATAAAGTAGATTTAAGGAATTCATTCTGGCGGATTCCATTACACAAAATTCTAGAAGGTACATAGGATTTTCCATAGAGGAAAAATCGATAATTGTAAAGTAGTATCGTTTGGTTTGTCGGCAGAAAGGAAATAAGAATAAATAAGAAACAGACAAGTTTAGGGACTGAAGAAGAAGGAATATTTAAGAGTGAGGTTAATAGGGATGATAAGTTTATTGTATGTGGATAATAGGGATGATAAGTATAGATATAGAAGGGGAGAGATAGGGATGAAGAGTATTAGGATGGTGAGAAGAAAGACTTGGAGGGTCAAGAAGAGAGTTAGATTTAAATAGGATCGGGATAGCATAGGTGTATATAAAAGAGTAGAAGTAAATGGTTATAGAAAATAAAGCTAGGTATAGGATAAATATGGGAGATAATTAGGAATAGGTTTAGGATGAGAATAAAGAGTAAATGTAGGAAGAAAATAAGATAGGTTAAGTGTAGATATTTCATATAAGATTAGTGGAGAGTTAGGAATAGGATAGGGATATAGGATAGGTGTAAATATTTTTTTGAATTGGAGATAAGGTAGGTAAGTTAGATAGATAAGGGTAGAGAGTGATAGGCAATTTTTTTTGTAATTTTTTTTTGGGCTAAATGCTTAATATTTGCATTCAAATAAGTGGGATTATTTGTATTCAAATAGGGGGAAAATACTCATAATTAGACCAGGGTAGAAAATTAAATAATCACATCAAATAATTTTAATCACCGTGTATAATGAATATTATTAGATAATACGCGTTATTAAAACCGTGAAGCATAAAAATTTATTAGTTTCATTAAACATAAGAGATTTAAATCATGTACAAGACGCTTTATATCAAAAGAAACAGTATTAAAAAGCTCTGCGTGTAATGTAATTATTCCTAAACAAATGGAAATTACGTGCAAAATTTATATTAATTAACCCTATTTTAAGTAACCGGTAGTAAAACAAAGTGTACACATAATAATTAATATTTAACTTGTATTCGCTAAAATGAAAGGATAGAAGTCAATTTTAATTGAAGTTAATTGAATCGTTAGTAACAGATAATATCTATAGAAACTTGTAAAACCCAATAAAAAGCAAATCCTAGAAGTGTTAGTTAGAAGTAGGATGTTTAAACACACCTGCGTATTTTAAAAGGCAATTTCAGTTTAATTTGTTTAGATAAACATGTCGATTCTAAGGATATTGAAACGGTCAGATGCTTTAGCACGAAATACAAAACAGGGTTTATTTAAAAAGCTCTGAGAATTAATATTATTTTGAACACCTGCGTAGTTTATATATCACGTACGGCGAAAATTGTGTAGATAACAAATGGTTTCAAAGAATCTTGGAGAAACCGGGGCTTAATATTCACGAGAATGTGCGATACGGGGTTATTTAACCCAGATAGTCCACATGGACTAAAATATAATCGATAATAAAGAATATCAATTTGCACCAATACGAACAGGTTAGAAAAGGAAAGAGAAAATGTGTCAAGCAAAGACACATATAGTAAAAGGCGTGATTTAAGCAACGTCACGAGGGTCACAATTGGTTGAAAATAGGATGCAAATATCAGAGGTAGAAACAACAATTTCTGTACAAAATTAATTAGTTTTTCTCGAACATGTTTGCGTACCGTGTGAGAATTTCTGAGATTTAAATGGGGCGAGTGAAAATTCGTAAAACCGACGCGCGAGCGACGGACTGGGAACATAGAATGAGAAATTCTTTAGAATTACCCGTTTTGGGGAACAGACCGACAGACAGGCTTTTTGCTATATATACCGAGGTGAATATAAACAAGCTCTCTTAGACTTTTGACTATTCGATGCGTTAAAAGCTCTTACATCCGCGACTTGATTCAAGATGTTAAACAGTGCATTTTAGTTTGATAAAATAATTTAAAGTTTGCTCGTATATTTTAGTGATTCAAAATAGTTTGTTATTTACGTGCAAACATGAATGTACTTCAGTGCACTTAGATACAAGGTAATAAAATTTAGTATCACTGTACCAATTAGCAAAATTTACAACGACAAATGTATACACAAAAGTAGGCAGTTTTGGCGTATATTGGTGAAAGACGCATGAATTTCTTTGCTATTTTTCGGGGTGTTAATAAGTAAATGGTTCAAATACGTGTCTCGATCCACGAAACAAGGGTCAGATATACACAGATGAGTTCCGGAAAAGCCCAGAAACAACTTTAAATAAATGGTGATGGAGAAAATTTTAAAAGCGTTGAGAATTAGAAGCCGTAAATATAATCCTGTTGGAATGGTGTGATTAACTAAAGGGACGATGTACATTGAAGCTACGAGGACAGTAACCTTCAGGTAAATTATACTATTTTGTTTGACATTTTTGTGTGTGTTGAATAACTTTATAATTGATTTACTTTAAATGGACATTAGTGAAATTGTACTAACCATAAAATTTTAATTTTAAGATGAAATTTGCTTGTTTAAGTAGAAAGGGTATTTAGTATTGATGTTCTGAATTATGATGAAAATATGGGTATGTCTTTGAGCTCAATTAGACGAACCTGGTTAATTAACGTAAAGGGTGGTAGATGCTCCTTTATACTCAGACTCCGGTCTGCTTATATTGTTATATTAATTAGTAGGCATCCAACAAGGACTTTAATTTTGGATGCACATTAAAATGATAATAAAATTAATCTTGAAATTCTTTTAAAACTGAATTTTATGCTGAAATTTAATTTGAAAATTTAATGTATTCTGAATATTGATGTAAATAGAGTTAACGTTGATGTTTGTGGTAGGAATGTGTTGTTTAATTTTATGAATGAGGAGGTTTATAAAATTAGGTGAGCAGCCGAGGCGAAAAGAGGATCACAGCAGTTTATGACGCCCAATCTGTGGGACTAGAATTTTTGTTGAAAGGACCCAGTTCCCGCATTCACAGGAGTATATCACAAAATTCTTTGGGCGCCCAATTCGTGAGGCTCGATTCAATTTTAGGAAACACAGCATTCTTTGGCGACCCAAAAGTGAGGCTCGAGTTCCAAATAAAATTTTTGAGATTTTATTCCAGGAAACTGGCAATCTGGAGAGAGAGTTTCTGTGTGTGTATAAAGTTAAGAGTATTTTAGAGGTGTGTGAGTGATTTGAACGTATGCAGAGAAAGAGTGGTTAAGGAGTCAAGGAGTGGAAATTGGAAGTGACGATAGTGCATTGTGTGAAAAAAATACGAAAATGGAAGAAGCTGGAGGCAGTAGAGATCAGTCGAGGACGGAATCGGGGGATCAAGGAAACGAGATGATATTGAGAATGTTAGAGAGGATGAGTGAAGAATCGAATAAGAAATTTGACCAATTAAATCAGGAATTAGGGAATAAAATAGAAAAATCGACGAGAGAATTTACAGAATTTAAAAATAGTCTTACCGTAAAGATGGGGGAAGTTGAAAATAGGGTTGAAAAAAATGAGCGTGATATTACAGGTCTTCGACAGGAAATGGGACATTTAAGGTCCGAAGTACGCATTTTTTGTGAAGAAGAGATTAATGTAAAAATGACTGAAGTGACGGACTCATGTAGGGATCAGTTAGGCAGGGTAGAACGCGAAGTTAGTAGTATCAAATACAACATGTCAAATTTAACGGGGATGGTCCCAGATTTTCTACAGGTGAAGTATCATTGGACCAACACATGAAATTTTATGGCGATAACAGGGTAAATCCACAAATTTTTATTAATAGTGTAAGAAATCTAGTGGGAAATTTATTTGACGAACAGACTAAACTAAATACGATAAAGGCTTTATTAAAAGACAATGCGGAAGCGTGGTACAATTTAGTAGGACAGGACATAGACACGTATCAGGACTTTGAAAACAAATTTTAAAGCACTACTGGAGTGACCACAGACAAGATCAGGTACGAGACGACTTAATCACAGGAAATTTAAGGGAGAATTTTCAGGAAGTAGGAGCAATATGCTATACACAAGTATAGCATAGCAAAGCAACTGAACCCACCACTGACGGACCGACAAATTATTAAGTATTTATCACGACACTTCGAGGTAGACATAAGACAGCACGTAGCACTACAGAACATAGTGGACAGAGAAATGTTTTGGAATACCTGCAGAGGTGCGACGATGTAAGTAGTGGACGACCTCGGAATATTAGGGAAAGACCGATCAACACAGTTAGGTTTGACAATAGACGGGACAACTATGCTAGAAGGGGGAATAATTACGGATACCAGCGACAGAATTGGGAACAGAGACGACCATACGTTAGGAGTAATAGTTTAGGAAGGGGACCTGCACAGAGACCGGGACCTACCAGAATGAATAGTTCACCAGACATGAGCGGGACTGCTAATACAGACACGGAACGAGTGGAAACGCCTAGGACGTACGCTGAGGTGACGGCTAGATCAGGACCGAGTAGGGAAAACAGACCTGGACAGGATTTTTAGAACGCGACAGACCACTAGATTTCAGTGTAAATGTATATGAACATCCACGTGAATTTTTCAAAATTGAGGAGGAAGTAGAGCCAGAAACTGAGGAAAAATTATGTTTGCCAATTATTAATTTAGAAATTTTTGAGAATAATGTAGAAGTATTACTTGATACAGGGGCAGAGGCGAGTTTAATATCGGAGGAATTCGTCAGCAAAATTAGGGATAAGGTTTGTGATAGAATTATGCCTATAAAGCGTAGTCATTTAGTAGCTCCAAATAAAAGAAGTTTGCTGTAGTAAATAGTGTTGTGGTGCTTAGGATAGATATAGGAGGTTTAAGCTGTGAACAGGAGTTTGTAATTGTACCTGGACTGAAGTTTCAGAGCATTTTAGGTGTTGACTGTATGATGAAGTTAGGGTTTTGATAGATATGGAAAGGAAGGTAGTAAGGATTAAAGATAGGGTAGTGCCATGGAAGGGCAGTTATGAAGTCACAGAGGATGACACGGGGTTGAATATTAATGTAGTAGAGGTAGAGGATGATGAAGTAAAACAGATCAACACAATAAGATGTCCAGAGGATAGGAGAGTAGAGGTTCAAGCTTTAGTACAAAACATGCAGAATTAGTGGTGGTAGAAGCAACAGCAGCATATCGGGAGCAGGTGAAGGCAGAATTATTTTTGACGAGGTTCAGTGGCAAGTTTGTTTTTAATAAAGTAGATTTAAGGAATTCATTCTGGCGGATTCCATTACACAAAAATTCTAGAAGGTACATAGGATTTTCCATAGAGGGAAAAATCGATAATTGTAAAGTAGTATCGTTTGGTTTGTCGGCAGAAAAGGAAATAAGAATAAATAAGAAACAGACAAGTTTAGGGACTGAAGAAGAAGGAATATTTAAGAGTGAGGTTAATAGGGATGATAAGTTTATTGTATGTGCGATAATAGGGATGATAAGTATAGATATAGAAGGGGGAGAGATAGGGATGAAGAGTATTAGGATGGTGAGAAGAAAGACTTGGAGGGTCAAGAAGAGAGTTAGATTTAAATAGGATCGGGATAGCATAGGTGTATATAAAAGAGTAGAAGTAAATGGTTATAGAAAATAAAGCTAGGTATAGGATAAATATGGGAGATAATTAGGAATAGGTTTAGGATGAGAATAAAGAGTAAATGTAGGAAGAAAATAAGATAGGTTAAGTGTAGATATTTCATATAAGATTAGTGGAGAGTTAGGAATAGGATAGGGATATAGGATAGGTGTAAATATTTTTTTGAATTGGAGATAAGGTAGGTAAGTTAGATAGATAAGGGTAGAGAGTGATAGGCAATTTTTTTGTAATTTTTTTTTGGGCTAAATGCTTAATATTTGCATTCAAATAAGTGGGATTATTTGTATTCAAATAGGGGAAAATACTCATATTAGACCAGGGTAGAAAATTAAATAATCACATCAAATAATTTTAATCACCGTGTATAATGAATATTATTAGATAATACGCGTTATTAAAACCGTGAAGCATAAAAATTTATTAGTTTCATTAAACATAAGAGATTTAAATCATGTACAAGACGCTTTATATCAAAAGAAGCAGTATTAAAAAGCTCTGCGTGTAATGTAATTATTCCTAAACAAATGGAAATTACGTGCAAAATTTATATTAATTAACCCTATTTTAAGTAACCGGTAGTAAAACAAAGTGTACACATAATAATTAATATTTAACTTGTATTCGCTAAAAATGAAAGGATAGAAGTCAATTTTAATTGAAGTTAATTGAATCGTTAGTAACAGATAATATCTATAGAAACTTGTAAAACCCAATAAAAAGCAAATCCTAGAAGTGTTAGTTAGAAGTAGGATGTTTAAACACACCTGCGTATTTTAAAAGGCAATTTCAGTTTAATTTGTTTAGATAAACATGTCGATTCTAAGGATATTGGAAACGGTCAGATGCTTTAGCACGAAATACAAAACAGGGTTTATTTAAAAAGCTCTGAGAATTAATATTATTTTGAACACCTGCGTAGTTTATATATCACGTACGGCGAAAATTGTGTAGATAACAAATGGTTTCAAAGAATCTTGGAGAAACCGGGGCTTAATATTCACGAGAATGTGCGATACGGGGTTATTTAACCCAGATAGTCCACATGGACTAAAATATAATCGATAATAAAGAATATCAATTTGCACCAATACGAACAGGTTAGAAAAGGAAAGAGAAAATGTGTCAAGCAAAGACACATATAGTAAAAGGCGTGATTTAAGCAACGTCACGAGGGTCACAATTGGTTGAAAATAGGATGCAAATATCAGAGGTAGAAACAACAATTTCTGTACAAAATTAATTAGTTTTTCTCGAACATGTTTGCGTACCGTGTGAGAATTTCTGAGATTTAAATGGGGCGAGTGAAAATTCGTAAAACCGACGCGCGAGCGACGGACTGGGAACATAGAATGAGAAATTCTTTAGAATTACCCGTTTTGGGGAACAGACCGACAGACAGGCTTTTTGCTATATATACCGAGGTGAATATAAACAAGCTCTCTTAGACTTTTGACTATTCGATGCGTTAAAAGCTCTTACATCCGCGACTTGATTCAAGATGTTAAACAGTGCATTTTAGTTTGATAAAATAATTTAAAGTTTGCTCGTATATTTTAGTGATTCAAAATAGTTTGTTATTTACGTGCAAACATGAATGTACTTCAGTGCACTTGGATACAAGGTAATAAAATTTAGTATCACTGTACCAATTAGCAAAATTTACAACGACAAATGTATACACAAAAGTAGGCAGTTTTGGCGTATATTGGTGAAAGACGCATGAATTTCTTTGCTATTTTTCGGGGGTGTTAATAAGTAAATGGTTCAAATACGTGTCTCGATCCACGAAACAAGGGTCAGATATACACAGATGAGTTCCGGAAAAGCCCAGAAACAACTTTAAATAAATGGTGATGGAGAAAATTTTAAAAGCGTTGAGAATTAGAAGCCGTAAATATAATCCTGTTGGAATGGTGTGATTAACTAAAGGGACGATGTACATTGAAGCTACGAGGACAGTAACCTTCAGGTAAATTATACTATTTTGTTTGACATTTTGTGTGTGTTGAATAACTTTATAATTGATTTACTTTAAATGGACATTAGTGAAATTGTACTAACCATAAAATTTTAATTTTAAGATGAAATTTGCTTGTTTAAGTAGAAAGGGTATTTAGTATTGATGTTCTGAATTATGATGAAAATATGGGTATGTCTTTGAGCTCAATTAGACGAACCTGGTTAATTAACGTAAAGGGTGGTTGATGCTCCTTTATACTCAGACTCCGGTCTGCTTATATTGTTATATTAATTAGTAGGCATCCAACAAGGACTTTAATTTTGGATGCACATTAAAATGATAATAAAATTAATCTTGAAATTCTTTTTAAAACTGAATTTTATGCTGAAATTTAATTTGAAAATTTAATGTATTCTGAATATTGATTTAAATGGAGTTAACGTTGATGTTTGTGGTAGGAATGTGTTGTTTAATTTTATGAATGAGGAGGTTTATAAAATTAGGTGAGCAGCCGAGGCGAAAAGAGGATCACAGCAGTTTATGACGCCCAATCTGTGGGACTAGAATTTTTTTGTTGAAAGGACCCAGTTCCCGCATTCACAGGAGTATATCACAACATTCTTTGGGCGCCCAATTCGTGAGGCTCGATTCAATTTTTAGGGAAACACAGCATTCTTTGGCGACCCAAAAGTGAGGCTCGAGTTCCAAATAAAATTTTTGAGATTTTATTCCAGGAAACTGGCAATCTGAGAGAGAGAGTTTCTGTGTGTGTATAAAGTTAAGAGTAGTTAGAGTGTGTGTGAGTGATTTGAACGTATGCAGAGAAAAGAGTGGTTAAGGAGACTAGGAGTGGAAATTGGAAGTGACGATAGTGCATTGTGTGAAAAAAATACGAAAATGGAAGAAGCTGGAGGCAGTAGAGATCAGTCGAGGACGGAATCGGGGGATCAAGGAAACGAGATGATATTGAGAATGTTAGAGAGGATGAGTGAAGAATCGAATAAGAAATTTGACCAATTAAATCAGGAATTAGGGAATAAAATAGAAAAATCGACGAGAGAATTTACAGAATTTAAAAATAGTCTTACCGTAAAGATGGGGGAAGTTGAAAATAGGGTTGAAAAAAATGAGCGTGATATTACAGGTCTTCGACAGGAAATGGGACATTTAAGGTCCGAAGTACGCATTTTTTGTGAAGAAGAGATTAATGTAAAAATGACTGAAGTGACGGACTCATGTAGGGATCAGTTAGGCAGGGTAGAACGCGAAGTTAGTAGTATCAAATACAACATGTCAAATTTAACGGGGGATGGTCCCAGATTTTCTACAAGTGAAGTAGCATTGGACCAACACATGAAATTTTATGGCGATAACAGGGTAAATCCACAAATTTTTATTAATAGTGTAAGAAATCTAGTGGGAAATTTATTTGACGAACAGACTAAACTAAATACGATAAAGGCTTTATTAAAAGACAATGCGGAAGCGTGGTACAATTTAGTAGGACAGGACATAGACACGTATCAGGACTTTGAAAACAAATTTCTAAAGCACTACTGGAGTGACCACAGACAAGATCAGGTACGAGACGACTTAATCACAGGGAAATTTAAGGGAGAATTTTCAGGAAGTAGGGAGCAATATGCTATACACAAGTATAGCATAGCAAAGCAACTGAACCCACCACTGACGGACCGACAAATTATTAAGTATTTATCACGACACTTCGAGGTAGACATAAGACAGCACGTAGCACTACAGAACATAGTGGACAGAGAAATGTTTTTGGAATACCTGCAGAGGTGCGACGACGTAAGTAGTGGACGACCTCGGGATATTAGGGAAAGACAGATCAACACAGTTAGGTTGGACAATAGACGGGACAACTATGCTAGAAGGGGGAATAATTACGGATACCAGCGACAGAATTGGGAACAGAGACGACCATACGTTAGGAGTAATAGTTTAGGAAGGGGACCTGCACAGAGACCGGGACCTACCAGAATGAATAGTTCACCAGACATGAGCGGGACTGCTAATACAGACACGGAACGAGTGGAAACGCCTAGGACGTACGCTGAGGTGACGGCTAGATCAGGACCGAGTAGGGAAAACAGACCTGGACAGGATTTTTAGAACGCGACAGACCACTAGATTTCAGTGTAAATGTATATGAACATCCACGTGAATTTTTCAAAATTGAGGAGGAAGTAGAGCCAGAAACTGAGGAAAAATTATGTTTGCCAATTATTAATTTAGAAATTTTTGAGAATAATGTAGAAGTATTACTTGATACAGGGGCAGAGGCGAGTTTAATATCGGAGGAATTCGTCAGCAAAATTAGGGATAAGGTTTGTGATAGAATTATGCCTATAAAGCGTAGTCATTTAGTAGCTCCAAATAAAAAGAAGTTTGCTGTAGTAAATAGTGTTGTGGTGCTTAGGATAGATATAGGAGGTTTAAGCTGTGAACAGGAGTTTGTAATTGTACCTGGACTGAAGTTTCAGAGCATTTTAGGTGTTGACTGTATGATGAAGTTAGGGGTTTTGATAGATATGGAAAGGAAGGTAGTAAGGATTAAAGATAGGGTAGTGCCATGGAAGGGCAGTTATGAAGTCACAGAGGATGACACGGGGTTGAATATTAATGTAGTAGAGGTAGAGGATGATGAAGTAAAACAGATCAACACAATAAGATGTCCAGAGGATAGGAGAGTAGAGGTTCAAGCTTTAGTACAAAAACATGCAGAATTAGTGGTGGTAGAAGCAACAGCAGCATATCGGGAGCAGGTGAAGGCAGAATTATTTTTGACGAGGTTCAGTGGCAAGTTTGTTTTTAATAAAGTAGATTTAAGGAATTCATTCTGGCGGATTCCATTACACAAAAATTCTAGAAGGTACATAGGATTTTCCATAGAGGGAAAAATCGATAATTGTAAAGTAGTATCGTTTGGTTTGTCGGCAGAAAAGGAAATAAGAATAAATAAGAAACAGACAAGTTTAGGGACTGAAGAAGAAGGAATATTTAAGAGTGAGGTTAATAGGGATGATAAGTTTATTGTATGTGCGATAATAGGGATGATAAGTATAGATATAGAAGGGGGAGAGATAGGGATGAAGAGTATTAGGATGGTGAGAAGAAAGACTTGGAGGGTCAAGAAGAGAGTTAGATTTAAATAGGATCGGGATAGCATAGGTGTATATAAAAGAGTAGAAGTAAATGGTTATAGAAAATAAAGCTAAGTATAGGATAAATATGGGAGATAATTAGGAATAGGTTTAGGATGAGAATAAAGAGTAAATGTAGGAAGAAAATAAGATAGGTTAAGTGTAGATATTTCATATAAGATTAGTGGAGAGTTAGGAATAGGATAGGGATATAGGATAGGTGTAAATATTTTTTTTGAATTGGAGATAAGGTAGGTAAGTTAGATAGATAAGGGTAGAGAGTGATAGGCAATTTTTTTTGTAATTTTTTTTGGGCTAAATGCTTAATATTTGCATTCAAATAAGTGGGATTATTTGTATTCAAATAGGGGGAAAATACTCATATTTAGACCAGGGTAGAAAATTAAATAATCACATCAAATAATTTTAATCACCGTGTATAATGAATATTATTAGATAATACGCGTTATTAAAACCGTGAAGCATAAAAATTTATTAGTTTCATTAAACATAAGAGATTTAAATCATGTACAAGACGCTTTATATCAAAAGAAGCAGTATTAAAAAGCTCTGCGTGTAATGTAATTATTCCTAAACAAATGGAAATTACGTGCAAAATTTATATTAATTAACCCTATTTTAAGTAACCGGTAGTAAAACAAAGTGTACACATAATAATTAATATTTAACTTGTATTCGCTAAAATGAAAGGATAGAAGTCAATTTTAATTGAAGTTAATTGAATCGTTAGTAACAGATAATATCTATAGAAACTTGTAAAACCCAATAAAAAGCAAATCCTAGAAGTGTTAGTTAGAAGTAGGATGTTTAAACATACCTGCGTATTTTAAAAGGCAATTTCAGTTTAATTTGTTTAGATAAACATGTCGATTCTAAGGATATTGGAAACGGTCAGATGCTTTAGCACGAAATACAAAACAGGGTTTATTTAAAAAGCTCTGAGAATTAATATTATTTTGAACACCTGCGTAGTTTATATATCACGTACGGCGAAAATTGTGTAGATAACAAATGGTTTCAAAGAATCTTGGAGAAACCGGGGCTTAATATTCACGAGAATGTGCGATACGGGGTTATTTAACCCAGATAGTCCACATGGACTAAAATATAATCGATAATAAAGAATATCAATTTGCACCAATACGAACAGGTTAGAAAAGGAAAGAGAAAATGTGTCAAGCAAAGACACATATAGTAAAAGGCGTGATTTAAGCAACGTCACGAGGGTCACAATTGGTTGAAAATAGGATGCAAATATCAGAGGTAGAAACAACAATTTCTGTACAAAATTAATTAGTTTTTCTCGGACATGTTTGCGTACCGTGTGAGAATTTCTGAGATTTAAATGGGGCGAGTGAAAATTCGTAAAACCGACGCGCGAGCGACGGACTGGGAACATAGAATGAGAAATTCTTTAGAATTACCCGTTTTGGGGAACAGACCGACAGACAGGCTTTTTGCTATATATACCGAGGTGAATATAAACAAGCTCTCTTAGACTTTTGACTATTCGATGCGTTAAAAGCTCTTACATCCGCGACTTGATTCAAGATGTTAAACAGTGCATTTTAGTTTGATAAAATAATTTAAAGTGTGCTCGTATATTTTAGTGATTCAAAATAGTTTGTTATTTACGTGCAAACATGAATGTACTTCAGTGCACTTAGATACAAGGTAATAAAATTTAGTATCACTGTACCAATTAGCAAAATTTACAACGACAAATGTATACACAAAAGTAGGCAGTTTTGGCGTATATTGGTGAAAGACGCATGAATTTCTTTGCTATTTTTTGGGGGTGTTAATAAGTAAATGGTTCAAATACGTGTCTCGATCCACGAAACAAGGGTCAGATATACACAGATGAGTTCCGGAAAAGCCCAGAAACAACTTTAAATAAATGGTGATGGAGAAAATTTTAAAAGCGTTGAGAATTAGAAGCCGTAAATATAATCCTGTTGGAATGGTGTGATTAACTAAAGGGACGATGTACATTGAAGCTACGAGGACAGTAACCTTCAGGTAAATTATACTATTTTGTTTGACATTTTGTGTGTGTTGAATAACTTTATAATTGATTTACTTTAAATGGACATTAGTGAAATTGTACTAATCATAAAATTTTAATTTTAAGATGAAATTTGCTTGTTTAAGTAGAAAGGGGTATTTAGTATTGATGTTCTGAATTATGATGAAAATATGGGTATGTCTTTGAGCTCAATTAGACGAACCTGGTTAATTAACGTAAAGGGTGGTAGATGCTCCTTTATACTCAGACTCCGGTCTGCTTATATTGTTATATTAATTAGTAGGCATCCAACAAGGACTTTAATTCTGGATGCACGTTAAAGTGATAATAAAATTAATCTTGAAATTCTTTTTAAAACTGAATTTTATGCTGAAATTTAATTTGAAAATTTAATGTATTCTGAATATTGATGTAAATAGAGTTAACGTTGATGTTTGTGGTAGGAATGTGTTGTTTAATTTTATGAATGAGGAGGTTTATAAAATTAGGTGAGCAGCCGAGGCGAAAAGAGGATCACAGCAGTTTATGACGCCCAATCTGTGGGACTAGAATTTTTTTGTTGAAAGGACCCAGTTCCCGCATTCACAGGAGTATATCACAACATTCTTTGGGCGCCCAATTCGTGAGGCTCGATTCAATTTTTAGGGAAACACAGCAATATATATATATATATATATATATATATATATATATATATATTGCTGTGATTCTCTTAAATTTATCGAGCCTCAAGGAATTGGGCGTCAAGATTGCTGTGATTCCCTATTAGAATCGAGCCTCACAAATTGGACGCCAAGATTTGCTGTGATCCTCGTTACTACGGTAAAATCTCCTCTGATATTCGATTTCTTACCTGAATATCGCCTCTTGACTCTTTCCGCCTCGGCAGCTCACCTAGATAAAACTTTCATCCTCATTCATAAAAAAACACATTCCTACCACAAACATCAACGTTAACTCTATTTACACCAATATTCACAATACATTAAAATTTCAAAATTAAATTTCAGCATAAATTGCCGCATCATAAAATTTCAAGTTCAAATTTGTCATCATTTTAATTTGCATCCAGAATTAAAATCCTTGTAGGATGCATACTAATTAAATAAACAATATTTGCAGACCTGAGTCTGAATAAAAGGGAGCATCTCCTACCCCTTTACGTTAATTTAACAGGTTAGTCTAATTGAGCTCAAAAACAGACCCAAATTTTCATCATAATCAAAAACATAAACCTGATAAATACTCCCTTCTACTTATACAAGAAAATTTTACCTTAAAATTAAAAATTTCTTGTTTATACAAATTTACTACTGTCCATTTTTATCAAACAAATTATAAAGATATTCAACACACACCAAAACATCTAAGATCGAACAAAATTGCATAATTTACCTGAAGGTTACTGCACTCGTGGCTTCAATGTACATCGGACTTGCTCATCCCACCATTCCAGCTGGTTTATGTTTACGTCCTCGGATTTCTAGCCGCATTTAAAATTTTTCTACACCACCATTCGTCTAAACGGTTTCAGGGTTTCTCAGGAACTCATCTAGATATATCGAAATCTTGTTTTGTAGATCCAATCACGTTTACGAATAACATTTGATTACTAACACCCCCGAAAAATAGCAATGAAATTCATAATTCTTTTACGCTATACCAAAAACTGCATACTTCTATTTATTTATTTATCGTTATTAATTTGGATAATTGGTACAGTAATACCCGCAAATATAACTAGACTTTGTTACCTTCATTTATCTTCTCTAAGTGTACTAATAACTTTTATTGTAGCACGTAATCACCACGTATTCTACTTAAAGTATCGAATAATCAAAAAAATAAAGAGCAAAACTGTTTAACGTATCGAATAAAATCAAAAATATAAGAGAGCAAAACACCAATAAGCACGGGTTTATATAATGGCCCGCTTGCAAATCGAATTTGTCCCGCAACGGACAATTTTTAGAAATTCGCATTCTCTTTTCCCTTCCGACGGCTCGGCACAGCGATTCTACTAAAAATTTGCACACGTCCAAGTTGAAATCTAAGAATTTTCCATACGCCTCGCAACACGTTTGTGAACAACTAATTAATTATATATAGAAATTGTTATGTTTCCACCTCTCATATCTGCATCTTATTTCAATCAATCGTAGACCTAGTGACGCTTTACAAATCACGCCTTTTATTATCGGTGTCTCTGCTTTACGCGTTTTATCCGTCCCTTTCTACCTTGGTCTGAGTGGTACAAATCGATGTTCTTTACTATCTGTTATTTAAATCCACGTGGATTCCTACGTGAATAAAATAACCCCTCATCTAGCATTTCCTGCTAAAACATCCGACCGTTTCCAATATACGTAGAAGCTGCATATTTATCTATTTAAATTTATTAGAACTTGACATTTAAAAGTTTGCAGGTGTGCGCTCCTAATGAACGTTTTAATACAATTCTCCGAGCTTTGTTTCATGGTATTTTATCCTTCCTTTTAGCTGTTTGTTACCAACCTTGGATTTTCACAGGCTTTTATGCTTATTATATATTACTAATGGTTCAATTAACTCCAATTAAAATAATAATGAATGGCATTGACTTCTACCCTTTAATTTTTAGTGAATACCAATTAAATATTAATTATTATTTGTACACTTTGTTTAATACCCGTTACTTAAAAATTGAATTAATTAATATAAATTTCGCACGTAATTTCTATTTGTTTCTTTATACAGGGTGATTAAAATTATTTGATGTCGTTAATTAATTTTCTACCCTGGTCTAAATTTGAGTAATATATATATATATATATATATATATATATATATATATAGATATAATAATAACTTAGATTTTTATGCAAAGCCTAAATGATCATTTTAAATCGAGCTAGTAATTGAAAGATGGAAAATACAAGGTCTTGGACAGAACTTGAATCTGTATCTTGGTTTTGCCGATTTTTAACCAATTACGCCACCAAGACCGATAACGACAATTGGGAAATTTACAAATTTAAATCGTGTACACAACTATACATAAACCTAACTTTCAATTACGTTTGGCATTTTTGTAAATCATATCTGACATTGTCAAGTTTTTGACTTAGTCGGTTATAAACAGGAAGCTACGCTCAAATTTACGGCTATAAGCCAAGTATTAAATATATAAATATTTTAAGTAATTAATTACATAAGGTATATTGATAAATAATATCGTATTACAGTTAATAAGATGAAATAATAACTTAGACTTGTATGCAATGCCCAAATGATCATTTCAAATCAAGCTAGTAATTAAAAGATGGAAAATATAAGGTCTTGGACAGGACTTGAATCTGTATTTTGTTTTGTCGGAACCATGCGTTTACCAATTATGCCACCGAGACCGATGACGACAATTGGGAAATTTACAAATTTAGGTTTATGTACAGTTGTGTACACGATTTAAATTTGTAAATTTCCCAATTGTCTTCATCGGTCTGGGTGGCATAATTGATAAACGCATGGTTCCGGCAAAACCAAGATACAGGTTCAAGTCCTGTCCAAAACCTTATATTTTCCATCTTTCAATTACTAGCTCGATTTGAAATGATCATTTGGGCTTTGCATAAAGGTCTAAGTTATTATTTCATTTTATTCACTGTAATTTTTCTTTACGTATCACCCACCTCACTCTACAACGTTTTTCAGCTAGTCCCGAATTCAATTAATTTGGAATTCTATTCTACTCGTCTCCATTGTTTTGTTGCGGTATTTGGTGTAGGCGATTTTCTTTACTTACTTTACTGCTTTCTTTCTTGTCTACATGGAATACCGAAACACATTTCTAAGTAAGTGGAAACGTATTAGTCTCCGTTGACCAACTTCGTCACTTAGCATTGAGTATAGTACTTTCTTAAAATGTCCGTAAGTTTTAAGGAGGTAATCGGTTATTTGTTTATTTATTTTTCATCTTGTCTTTTGACTAGTTATTAAAATTTTGCCTGGCAATACCATCGATACTTGTAAAAGTCACCAATAGTTAGTTGTTTACATTCAAGTAAAAGGGGCGCATGAGATACATTTTGTACATATTAATACGCCAGGTTTGGTATGTAATTTGAAGAACTTGGTTGTTTTGCAAAGAGAAATGGTCCAATCTGACGAGCTGCAATAACAGTGAACCGGGTCATTGGGTTTTTCTCAAAATAACCAACAAATTTATATTTATTGTTGTTTACTATGCTCGAATTACTTTCCCAATACCAGTAAATATTAAAATGCAATAACTACGCGTAACAAACTGGCTGGAAAACAACAAACTGACCTTAGATTTTTGTTGGACTTAAAATATTTCAATCTTTTGTAATTTAATACTTTAACTTTTATCGTAATTTTCATTCATCATGGGTATGTTTTAGAGCTGAATTATTTCCATCTTAAGTAGCTTTTATGCTTATTTTATACATTGTAACTTTAACATGCATAAAAAATGTTTTTATAGGTTTTAGTTTTTGTTGGAAATGAAAGAGCGAGCCTTTTTTTCTTACGCGATTGTTCCCTGCCTTCGCCTATTTAATGTATTACTTACAACCAGTCCCTAATATGAAATGACCTTTTAACTCTGTAAATAGTTTAGTATTTTTGTACAATTATACTATCGGAAATAACTACCTGTAACAAAAATTCCTCCACAAAAAGGTGCAATAAAATAGTTTGAAAACTAAAGTAGTCACGAAGGTGTTTTATGACATTGACATTACTAATAGCACAAACAAGAGGGTCATAGTCTATAATTTTAACAGAAACGCGATAATTCACTTTAATTGTGCTCAGATTATGCAATTCTAAATGGAGATACACGCATGCATAAACAATACCATGGGCGTACTAATTGTGAAATTATAATGAGAACGACCATGAGGATTTCTCAGGAGTTTATCAATTGTCTAGGAATGAATGGGACAGTGTTGGTTCTCCTAGAATTCTAAAATTTATGTTTGAATCATTAAATTATGAGAAGTGGATGTTATTGGTAAGTGCATCCGGTGGTTTTTTTTTTGCTGGAAAATTGGTACTACAACACAGACACGCGATATTGTTATTTGCGTAATGTTTTCAAATGTCAATTAACTCCTAGCCATAAATTGAGTTATTTTTTGCATGTTGTTAAGCTGCAAATTTTGAAATATTGAACTACTGTACATCTGGTACCACTCTCTTAACCACGTTCTAG
The DNA here is from genome assembly GCA_036346225.1 of Platerodrilus igneus. Taxonomy (NCBI): domain Eukaryota; kingdom Metazoa; phylum Arthropoda; class Insecta; order Coleoptera; family Lycidae; genus Platerodrilus; species Platerodrilus igneus. The sequence goes on along the minus strand of JARFIW010000691.1, from coordinate 200,278 downwards.
TATGTTGTTAGTCATTGGCAGTGTATCACCTAATAGCGTTTTAATACTGACAAAAAGTTGCTCATAGTCCTGATTCATTTTCAATTATAATTATAGAAATAATGTATCAAAACTTTTTTGCACAAACATCAGTTCTTATATTATCAACTGATTACTAACTCCTTTTCAACAACTCGTAGCTAAACAGTGAAATTGTAAAAGCTACAATGCTATCTTCTTTATTACAATCGAAGCACTATAATTAATTTATATGGAAGTACTATTATTACCTTTTACCGATTACAACAATAATTTATATCGCACATGGTAATTTATATTAGCAGTATGTGCCCCTAGTCATTTTATATCAAAACTCTATAGCTCGAATAAGAACGTAATATTAAAATCAAAGCCTAAATTAAAATTGAACTAACTAATACTCATCACGGCAATTTATATATTATTCAATTGCTCTACATTATTTCGAATACGTACCAGATTATGCAAATAACGTTCCAGATGTTTCCTATTTTAGGTTAATAAAGCTGTTAAATACAAACTCATATAATCGGCTATTCAAATATATTTGAAGATGTCATACTACATCACACGGTGGCTATTAGTCACATTTTGTGTAAAATGCTTTACGTTCTGATTTATTATTTTGATCAAAGCTGGTTTAAGCGACGCGGCGTCACACTGTCTTCCTCTTAAAGCTGTTTTGTTTTAGAATACTCTGTGATCTGATCGTTGCAAATTCCTGTGGCGATTAAGACAGTCGGAACCTTTTCTACAGTTTCCATGTTGATAGAAGTAGCAATCAACATTAATAACAGGCTCTGTACCATTTGAATTGTAGACACGCCAAGATCTAGACTCTAATTTTCTTGAATAGTACTTCTAGCATCTTCCGTACCACCCTCCAGTTCAACGTATCCAGCCCATATCAGATTTTGGATATCGCCAACTTCTTGTCTTCAAATTTGATCATCGGTCACTTGAGGTCCGCTAGCGCATTCCACAGATCCTGGTAATCCTGTTTACGGAAAGGCCATTGGATAGTCACTAAGTAGTAGATGCCACGCTGTTAATTCTTTAACCGTACGGTCGGCGACGTTCAACCAGACCACCAAATTTATTTTTAAACAAGCGAGCAAGTTCTCTGGACACGTCAAGATTCGCGGCTACGCAATGTGTCAAGAAGTATTCCGGTGACACATCAAATAGATCAGCTTAAATCAACCCCAAACCTCGCTTTATATATGCCGTGCGTTTTTTTCACTTCCAATGCTCCACCTGAAGGTACTACATTGGCCAGGAGCCGAGTTTTTTGTTGCCTAGAAATTTAGAATTTTGCCGAACCCTTGCCGTTCCAGGAGAGATAGGGATCTTTAACGTGCGTGACAAAACTTACACACGGGACCTCCATTTAACCTCTCATCCGAACGAGGGCGTAATTTTTGTGAAAAATGCTCACCTGCCATTTTTCAAGCAGTCGGCCGTGTCGGGATTCCAACCCAGGACCTTGGGATCTGTAGTCTTGCGCTTACTACATTGATCCACGGCGACGCCGCTTTATATATGCCGCTGTACAGAGACATGAATCAAACAGCTCGGTTCAGACCTTTTCATCCTCGTGAACGTATCTGTTTCTTCGTCTCACTGTTTGCCGTTCATCAATATCAATGGCGTCAACACCATCTTTGGGGGATAGCCAATTAACGCGCACCACAACTGTTCCTCCCTCTCCTTTTTCGTTTTTTCGAGTTATTAACAATTTTGCTTTCAGTTCTTGCGAGTTTTACTTAAAGTTTTTATAAATCGCAGTACAATTTGGCTTACATGTTTTCCGCGGATTTTGTAGTTTCTTATATAATTTCCTCTCGCGCTTAGCTGTAATTTTCAATTAGCTTTTGTTCAACCTCTTCTACGTTGTGATCTGGTTTTTCTGCAGCTTTATAGCTTCTTATATAAACTCCTCGTTCAATTGTTCAACGACTTTGACTGTCTGATATAATTTGTTTGCAAGGTTTTCGGCGGTTAGTTCCTGTTTCTCTGCATTTTCATTAGTTACTTGGAATTTTCTTTTAACTTGTTACGTTCCATTTCGTAGTTTAAATATCTTCTACATTTGTACACTCTGTATTCTGTTTTAATGGATGTTTGTTTTCACGTTCGGAAAATTGCTCAGCTCTACAAGCCGCCTATGATACGTTAGTATTCAATATTTATCGTAGTTAAATGACCTAGTTTCATTGTAATTAGATAAAGCTGCTGTGCATTTTGTGTGCTAGAAATATGCTCAAAGTTGTTTCTATTTTATAATGGGTTTTCGGTAAATGTTGTAAAGCAGCATATTTCGAATACGTTTGTCGTATTGGTTCATTATATTTCCAGTGTTGGTTTAAATTGCTTTTTTTGTGATAAATATTATAAACTCAACCGGACAGCTACAAAATCTTTATGGTAAAAATTTGTTGTCTTTTTTGTCATTGGTAGGTATTTGAAGGATTATGTTCCTATTATAGAAATTTTAAAGTCTTCAACCCAGATTTTAATTTAGGTTCTTGGAACCAAAGCTTACTTGGTCTAAACACAGATATCTCACATTGTTGTTACAAACGGCTTTATCAGCTACATGAGGGAATATTATCATAGCGAACAGATAACGATTACTGTACTCGTTTACAATACGGATATATTTGTGAATATTTTTATATGAGAGTCTCTGTGTTCACAATACGCTTTAACTATGCGTGTACCAACGTAAAAGTCCTTCTCAATAATTAGTTTTGATCATTCTTATTATCATCACAAATCACAATTATTAATTATAAAACAGCAGGTGGAAATCAAAGGTATAATAAATTTATAGTTTTTGTTGGTCTTTTGAAAATCTCCGGTAGCCACCTTGTGCTAGGAAAATGGTTTCAGGTAATTATATTCCAGCTTAGCGTTGAATAGAAACCTTCAAACACAAGACACTTTCACTTTTATCGGAATTTTTAGTTTCGCGCTTTCGTTCCCGTTTAAGAAGTTGTTTACTAACAATCCCGGGGTTTAATTCTGTCACCTAAATTATCCGATAATCAAGCTTATCCGCATGGAGGTTTTATTTCATTTAATTTTATTTTATTTAATTTTATTTCATTTCACTTCATTTCACTTCACTATACTTTACTTCCTTCACTACACTTCACTTTCTGCACTTCCTTCACTTCCTTCACTTTGCTTCACTTCGCTCTACTTCGCTCCACTTCGCTGTGCTTCGCGCCACTTCGCTTCGCTTTACTTCCCTTCCCTTCATTTCACTTCATTTCATTTCATTTTAGTTTATTTCATTTTATTCTATTTTACCAATGAAAAAACTCAATTTTAGATAAGTTAATTTAAGATATCTTATTTTAATGTCAGTTTACCTGGAAACTAGATATAAATATACAGTACAAATCTAGTTGACTATCAGTCGTTATAAGAACCCTATGCTAAACGCTAGATTGCTTAAAAACTAATGATAAATATCAACAATCATTTTTATCACATATTTTAAACCGATATTAATTTCGGTGCGCATCAATGTTTGTTTATTACCTTAGAGAACAATCGTCCCTATCACAGAAGATCAAATTTAATTTTATGCATAATGACGCAAATGTAAGTTATACAATATTAACATAATCGAGTGTATTGAATTACCCGAGTACTCTATACCAGATGCGTGTCAATCGAATTTAAATCTCTGTTCTCGAATACCTACAAACGATAGATCATCTTTTTATTATCCTAGGATTTTATAAGTTTTAACACTACAGGGCTATTACATACTATTTTTTGTTCTCACGGAGTAGAGCGTCTAACTGCTCGATTTTCAAGTCAATGTCGTTTTATCTATGTCAAGTGTTATCTTGTTCCCACTCTTTTACAATTGGATATCAAAATCTGCGTCATTTGTTTACGTTCGCAACACATTTCCATGGCTGTAATTTATGATATATAATTATAGGAGTAGTCTACTACGGTTGCAGTTTTTTTTAATTGGGTAAATGTGTGCAAATAAATGACTTCAATATCCTGGTTATTTTCCAAGTTTTTATATGTATTTTTCTAAATTTACTACAAAGAGTGTAAAGTCCCGATCGTTATTACTGTTTCTATAAAATGTACTAGGTGTTGTACCATGCTAAACCCTACCATGCCTTTTCACCTCCCAACCATCGGCAGCCGGAAATCAAGAGCTGACTTACGACACATGTACCCCGAACATGGGCAGCCGAAATCGGGTATATATGTGTAGATCTTAAACTACGTATCCTACCTAGCCCTATTCATATTTCTAGATATAAACAAAATAACAAATAAAGAAAAATAGTATCTAAACCTAAACTTAACTAATAGCAAAAGGAATCCAGCAAATTAAGGTGGCGCGATTTGTTGAAAGAGAGCGCTCAACCTGCACTGTGTTTGTGCGGCACAACATTAACTTACACTACACTTCTGGTTGTTGTTCTTGGGGTGTATCTCGTCTCTGCAAGATCCATTTGCAAGTGGAGTTAAATGGATATGGGAAATGTGTGATTAGGTGATTGATGGAGGGGTAGATGTGTGTTGGGATCTACGTTTATTAAGTGTTTAAAGTTTTGAGTAATGTCTAATGTGTGTGAGCAAGTGTATAATAGATGCATAAAGGTGTCTGTTTTTCCACAGTTGTATAGGTTGGTATCTGAGAGGTTAAATTGAAAAGTTTGGCATTGAAGTTTCCGTGTCCCGTAAGGAATTGTATTGTAAGCCGCAAAGATAGAGGGATGTAATCTGGAATTTCTATGAGTGTTAGGAGTATGCTGTAAGTGTGTCTACCCTTATTGAAGACACTGCAGGATTCCTGCCAGGAAATCTCTAACGAGCTCCGAATAAAGATCTTCAGTTCAGATGGTCTTCTGTTCCCTATAAACCTTGGGAGTAGGGTGCAGTCGTATAGACGTATCGGTTGTCTGGTTTTAATGAGTTTTCGCTGGATCATAGCATGTATAGTGAGATTGATCGGAGGTATTTTAAAGAGGACATACAGTCCGTAGAGGTAGTTCTGTAAGCCCTGGAGCAGAAAAGGAAAAAGAGTCTGATAAAGGAATGGAGAGCTCCTCTATGGTGTACATTGGTGTATTGAAACCAGGAGTCTGCAGCGTATCGTACGATTGGTATTGTTACGGTGATTATAATGAGTATCTTAGTTTGTTGTGAGAGTGATAGTGAGCGTGGGAGACATGCTTGTAGATTGTAAAGAGGTGATGTAGTTTTATTTCTAAGGTGTGTGATGTGCGCATTTCATTTTAAATCATTTTCCAAGTGCATACTCAGACACATAACCGATTTCGAATATTTGAGTGAAGTACCTTGTAGGCGTATAGTAGAAGGTTTTCTGAGGTCAAGTTTGCCCTCGAGGAAAAGCATGTGGGTTTCCCTTGAGATTGGTTGACGGTAGACACGCGACCAGTGTTCTAAAACTCCTGTCATGCGTGTGATTGTACACTTCAATTCGAATCTGGAGTGTTCTGTAATGATGTATACGAGGTCATCGTCGTATGCAATGGGCGTAATATTGGGGATGATAATAGTTAATAAAGCGTTTATGGATAAGTTCTGTAATGTAGGTGCCAGGGTTGACCCTTGTGGGCATCCTTGTCTTATAGCTTCCATTGTTATGTTGTGACGTTCGCCCTCTTTTAACTGTTTGCTAGCTCTTCTAGTACCATTTTCTGCTTTTGCAATTCCCGCAGCGCCATATGCTACACCTCCTAAAGCACTTAGTTCAGCGAAAATAAGAATCAACGGTAAAATACCACCCTCTTGCGGTACTGGAATAATGCGTGGAATGTTATTCTTCTTTCTGCCACCAGCACCTTTTACAATTCTTTTACCGACATGAATGCCAACTCCTAACAACTTTTTCAACTTATCTGAACCAACTCGATCGATTGCAGCTTTCTTTAGCCCTTATAAGAAGGATCCTACTTGAAAAAATGCTAAACTTAAAATCTACGCGATCCTTTTTATTTCGTTCAAATTATAATAAGTTTGAAAATTAGGTATAAAGATGTAACTTTGCAAGGTGTGGTCCGATTTGAAAAATTTCAATGGATTTAGATTGCCCGGAAAATTCTAAATTAAATTTATGTATCATACCCTAAAAAATAAGTCGTTTCCTTTAAAAAGTTACATATTACTAAAATGTCTATAAATTAAGAGTTTAAATATTTAAACTTAGTGGTTATACGTAGGTTGGCTCTTTGGTAAAAAAAATCCGCTAGAAATGGAATCCCCATTAAAAGAGCTTTAAATAGAACCCAAACACATTGAAAAAATTTTTGGGTACTTTTTCCCTCCAATTAAGGTTGTTGTGTGGGGTTGTTTATTCGCATAGATAAAAAAAGTTTTGATCTATAAAAGTCTATAAGGGCGTAGGTGGCGTTTATACGGCTGCGTCTACATGGTGGCGTAGCAGGTGTTACACGGTGGCATCCTTATGGTGGTGTTGTGCTTAAATCGGTGCCATCTTCTACTATTAGCTCTTTTACAGGCAACATTATCCAGGTTTACTTAAAGGTTTCTGTATTTTACCTTAAGATGTATTTATTATTACAGTTAGATGTGGGGTCGTCCCCAAAATTTTTATTTACTCCCTTTTAGTTTTTTGTTTGGCTTTTACAAGTTTAATCAAAAAAACACTTCTTTTATCTTTTTCACTGCATAGTCCATAACTCGAGCTAGATGACTACTTTTGCGTCTAAATTTTGCAACAAAGGATAAGTAGTGTAACAACCGCCCCTACTTTGATTGAAAGCCGACGGCGAATAATTTGGAATAATATTTTCGGAGGCTTACTTCCGTTAGCCTCTCATATTACGAAGCTTGATTGAAATTAATAGGAAAGAAAATTTAAATATAAAAGTTTAAAAATATTTAGATTTTATAAAAGTAAAAATGTGTGACATTTAAATGACAATAAAAAGACAGCGAAAGTCAAAAATTTTATACTACTAGATAAATCGACCACACCAAGCAGTCACAACCGACCTACCGGCAATCCAATAACCCAAGCATATATATCCAACATCATGCAATCACCACTCTCATTCGAAGCGTGAACACCCTTCAACAGGTCAAGGAGGATTGATCGCTTACCACCACCTTAAGATACTAGATCTAGAACATCATGGTAAGTTCCAACCCAAGTAAACAACAAAGGGATTATGATGACACAGAAATGGACGATTCTGACCCACTATCATTACACAACATTAGCGCTCTAAAACGTGAAATCACTGATTACATATTTAATCAAACCTATGCTAATTTTCTGCTACAGAAATTTGAACAAATTGCGTTAATCGCTAACGAAGCGGTACAGAAATACAACATCTCCGAAGCGAAACTACTAGCAGTGCAACAATGCATAGATGCCAAGCTACAAGCAACAGACAAGATAACAACACAAACGCCAATTCAAACACCCAATCTCACATACGCCGCCGCTACTTCTCAACAACCGCTATCACAAAATGCTTCTTTAACCAAACCACCCTCCAAAATTATAACTTTAAAACCCACCACATCCAATACAACACCCACTGAGCTTCTGAAAGTCATAAAAACCAACCTTCGGCCCTCACTTCCTAATCTTAATATTCAAAGTATCCGACTTACCAAAACCTCAGTTACCATACGTACATCCAAACCCAGTGATATTAATCTTATCTCCTCTCTCACCAACAATTCCTGCAGAGTACATCTCTCTAAACCTAAACTCCCACAAATCATAATCTTTGACTTAGACAAAGAGATCCCATCGACAGACGTTCTTAACTTTATATACCTACAGAATTCCTTAGACCTACTTATTCCTGAAGATACGTACCGAACAGAAATCTCCATTGCCATCCGCCGCACAAAAACAGATCACACCGACAACTTAATTCTAAACGTCTCTCCCAGAATACGATCTATCCTCACCACAAATTCCCACCTTTTTATAAGTTACAAATCCTGCAGAATCAGAGACCTCGTTTTCATTGCCCAATGTTTTAATTGCCAGCGCTTTGGTCACTCTACGAAAACCTGTCGATCCCCAACCGCCTGTAACCACTGCGCCGGAACCCACCTTTCTAAATCATGCCCGAATCCCCCACTGCCGCTCCCGTTTGCACCAATTGTTCCCGCATTAATCTCCCCTACGACCATTCCGTTACTAGCCCTGACTGCCCTGTCTATAAACAATCTCTAAACTACGCACAGATTATGGACGCAAGACTCGCACCACTCATACACCAAACTGCGCACAATTCAAGTCAACCTACAACACTCTCGTGCCGCCACCCTTGAGTTGTCCCACACACTTCAAGAACACAAAATCCAAATCACCCTAGTCCAAGAGCCTTACCTAGTCCGAATCAAAATTCATAACACCCCACCAAACTCCCGCACCTATATTCATCCTAACCCGCCTGACCCTAACTAAGTCTCCGCCATCATTTTTGCAGACCCCCTAATTGACGCTTTTTACCATACCTCCCTATACCCCTCCCCCCAATTGCCGTAATTGAACTTCTCTGGAAATCAGGCACCATTTTCCTCATTTCTTCTTACTTCCAAACTGAACAAACATGAAAACCCATTTACACCAACTAGACCACATATTTACAACGATTGAGACAAACCAACACCATCTTCGAATCCACAATTCCCCCCATCCCTTATCCCTACTTGGAAATCCCAATACAGCAAATCCAACATTGATATTACTCTCACCAATCCCCCAGCCTCAAACCTAATTAGTTCCTGGACAGTTTCTCACATCCATCAATCCAGCGATCATAATCAAATTACACTTGATATCCTACCTAATCTTCCCTCCAGAACACACCAGAAAATTCAATCCTCTAACGTCCGAAAAGCAAACTAGCCCTTATTTCTAGAATCCCTAGCTACACTCATCCCCGCTTTTCCATCAGTCCCCTATGAAAACTTTACACCTCATTCCTCGCTAACGAAATAACCAACAATCCTCACAGTTGCCTCTAAAACTATACCAGGGAAACATTTTACCCCACGAGCCACTTCGTGGTGGACATAACAACTTATTCACGCCAGACGCTTACTTGCAACCACTAGACACAGACTCCAAAGAGACACGCCCCAATGCAAACCCCATTGCTATTAATACCTTACCTAACACATACACCACTGACAGACGACAATACAAAATCCTCATAAATACTACAAGAATAATTGACATAATTCACAATCAACACACAAACCCCTGAAGTACATACCGTAAACTGATCAAGCCTCCCTCCATACACAGCCTCACAGCCATTTCTACTACGATCCCTTCCACATTTAAACAAATAATGTTTACCCTCCTAGACACAGTAATACCTTTCGGCTCCTCTTGACATACCAACTCAACCCCAACAACGCATAATCGACAATACCCTAACCCAACCAGACACGGACCCAGACACAGACATTGAACTCTCCCTTTTAGATTCTTTCGTTGCCAAACTAAACCCCCATAAAACCCCCGGCCCAGACCTCATCAACAACCTGATCCTGCAAAAATCCTGGCCCCTCAGAGAATCCACTCACCTTCTATTCCAAAAATGCCTCTTTGGGGTTATTCCCTGACCCATTTAAATTTGCTTCCATCTCCCTTATACTCAAACCCAATAAGCTTTCCGAAGACCCCAAATCCTACAGACCTATTGCACTTTTTCCAACACTTTGCAGACTCCTTGAACAGACCATCGTATCCAAACTAAACTCACACATAGAACGACATTACTTACTTTCACCTAACCAACACGGCTTTCGCTCGGGGCATAACGCTGAACCTACAATCCGCTCCCTAATCCAAACAGTCCAAACATCCCCTTATACATACGTAGTCGCCTTATTCCTCGGCTTCCACTCAGCCTTCGACCTGCTTTGGTGGCCCGATCTTTTTAACCAACTTAAGAAAGACAATTTGCCTTCCAACTTCTATCTCTTAATAAAATCCTTCCTTTCATCCTGAGCAGCTACCCAAACCTCCAATTTCCACTTGGTTACTAAACCTCTCACCCAAAGATGTCCATAATGTTCCCGTTTATCACCTACCTTGTGGAACTCCGCAATCAATCCTCTCTTAGACCTTAATATCCCAAACACATACACCTTTGCTTACGTCGATGACGTAGTTTTCCTTATACACGACAACTCCCGTGCCTCTGTAGAATCCACCACTGCTGTCCTAATTAATTCAATTGAATCATGGTCCTCTTTAAACAGACAACCACTCTCCCCATCTAAAACAAAAATGCTCCTGCTCAAAGTCTCCCTCAGCTCAAACCGAAATCCTAAGATTCACATACTTAACATACCAATTCCCTTCTCAACAACAGCTCCCTACCTTGGACTCCACATTAACACACACCTAAAAATGGACTCCCATCTCTCCAAACTTCGAACCAAAACACAAATCATACTCCATAACCTACTTCACGCTTTTTCAAAGTCAGTTCACCTCACCAATCTAACACGAAGACTTATCATTAACCACATCATAATATCAATCACCAGATACGCAGTAGATTCTTGGCCCTCGCTTACACCCCTCTCCTCCAGGCGTACGCTCAACACCATCATAAGACCTTTCCTACTCTAGACCTCAAGAGCGTACAGAATCACTTTCACAGCGTCCTTGTATACCCTGCTTCAAATTCCTCTGATCGAAATCTACTAAATTCCTCACTCCAAATCCGAAACCTCAAACACAAACTACCAATCATCCTACACGACAGAACACTGCACTATGATGAATACCGTACTCTCCCTAAAACTGACATAAAATCCCGAATACATAACTCCCTACTCCATGCCTGGCAAGATCTTTGGTCCCACTCCACCACCGGCAGATATACATTTGATATCTTTCCTGATATCACAAACATCCATCCACATATTCTTTTCTTTAATCTTCCTACAATGCAAATTCTGTCCGGCCATAGTAACTTCCGTAATAAATTTCATCAATTCCATTTAACTCCTTCCCCTTACTGTCCTTGCAACAATCAATTTTAGAAACCCCGCAACACCTGATATACTCTTGTCCCCTAACCTCTCTACTACAAATCAACTTCAAGCAATCTACAAACTTTGACCCGTTCTCCTCACTTCCTAACATAAACTTCCTAGTCACTAACTACCCTCAAGAATTCAACCATTTCCTGAATGAAATCTTCTTAATCAAACCTACCACTTAAAACCAGCGGCGCTAACAAACATAATATACACTCTTGCACTTCACTACTACATCATACCTACACTCACACTATACACACAATCAGCACCACTCCACGTGCACAGTCGACAACTAAAATAGGGGCACAAATCCCCTTCATCAGAACTTCAAAAACCACAGTAGTGTTTGAATTAATTATTCTAAGTTCTTCAAATATGTAAATACTTTTAATGTACAACTAGTATGGGCTCTGGCCTAGGTATAGTCCACAACAATAAATTAATTTATCTATCTATCTATCTAAATTCTGCGACAAAAAATAAGAATACAAAAAAAATCATATAGACTTTACATAGGCACTGTCAACATGCGTGGCTGTTTTTGTTCCAAATAGCTCTTCCAAATATAAATTCTACATTACGACTTTACATTTTTCTAAATAATAAGTGTTGTATAATGCTTTGAAATTAAAACAAATTACACCTGATGAAGATATTGTGAGGCGGCTCCGTGGCGTAGTTGGAATGTGTGTGACTACTACGCCCAAGGTCCCGGGTTTGAATCCCGACACGGTCCGCTTGAAAAATGTTAGGCAAGCATTTTTCACAAAAATACACCCTCGTTCGGATGAGAGGTAAAATGGAGGTCCCGTGTGTGAGTGTTGTCACGCACGTTGAAGATCCCTACCTTGCTTGGAACAGCAAGGGTTCGGCAAAATTCCAAATTTTCTAGGTAGAAAAAGAACTCGCTTCCTGGCCAATGTAGTACCTTCAGGTGGAGCACTGGAAAATCAACCCTCGTTCAGATGATAAGTAAAATGGAGACCCCGTGCGTGTGTTGTTGGGCACGTTAAAGATCCCTACCTTGCTTGGAACAGCAAGGGTTCGGCAAAATTCAAAATTTTCCAGGTAAAAACAAAAAAACTCGCTTCCTGGCCAATGTAGTACCTTCGGGTCGAGCATTGGAAAATCACATGTAAAAGGTGAAGATATTGCAAAAGTTGTTAAACCATGTTTAAGATATTTCAGAAGTCAGTTTTTAACAATTAAAATACAGTATTCATCCACATACTTTAAGCAGAAATTTTTAATACACACAGGGGACGTTATAAACAAAAGTACATTTTTATTTATGAAGAAATGTACCCCATAATTGGAAAAAAGAAGAAATTTTCAATCGACGTTCTCTACAACTTGTGGCAATTACAGCACCCAAACAAATCCTTGAATAGGACCAATGGTTTCTAGGTGACAAAAACAGAGATCAAGTTTAAATGACATAGATAAATATAATTTACTTGCAACCTATTTTGCAATAAAATAATTTACTTCAAATAGGTTTGGCATTGAGAATACAAAAATAATTTCTTGCTCCAGAAAGGAGGTTGAACTAGCAATTATTTCAAGCTAATTCAAATATTACAAAGTACGTCACGTACGATAATAATTTTAAAGATGTCCTTATATTTAACATTTATATAGAATTTATTTTAATAGAAGGCTGCTGTTTACTTTTGCGTAAGGTATTACGATAGGCACAACACGTTAGAAATATATGTAGTAAATCACAAAGAAGTAAATCCTTTGTCTAAGCCTTAAATATTCTGATATAAAATAACAAATTATTTTATTTAGAAATAGTCAAAATGCTGTCTCAAACCACATATTTATAAAAAACCGCTATGTATACCATTGGGGAAAAAATTAAACAGTTTTGTATAATAATAACAGAACACTGATCGAATGCGCCATCCACAGTAAAAATAGCTTCAGAGCAATTGCAATCGCCTCAAGTTTTTGACGTAATCTTTTCACGCGTGTATGACATACCCCGCAAAGAAGTTGATTTAGATTCTTTTATGGATTTTTTATCATCAACCAATTGGCTTGTTTTGACCAATCTTCTACGTCTCTCTTTTATAACAGTTACTTCACATTGTAGCGCCGATTGGTCTGCCTCTGACCAAAATAATTACAGTAGAATGTAAGCGAGACGTTTGTACACAAAAGGTGATTGATAGGCCTCTGTGGTAATGGATTTCATTGGCAAGTACATGAGTTTTTCATTTAAGGGTTATTTAGATTACAATAGGAAGTTTCGAAATCGGTATTTGGACAATTTTTGGTATGTTCTCGCACGATTGGATAAAATATAAATTGCCGTGAAGGCATTAGTGAAATCAGTTGTGAAGTTAGTTCTGATGGAAGCTTTGATTATAATATTTGTTTTAATTTAAACCTTTGATAGTTGTAATATAAAATAGAGTACTGATGCATGTATTACATAAATTACTGCTCAATAAATTAATCTGTTTAATATTAATTACTGTAGTGATTATATAAACTAACAATTAGTGCTTTGATAAGGATCGTAGTTTTACGAAGATAATACTTGTACTGTTAGTGATTAGTTGAAAATAAATCGTTGTGAGAGCTTAAAGAATTCCATTGTAGCTGCAAATTGTTGAAAAGGCTTGTATAATCAGTTGAAAATAAAAAACCGTTTTCGTTACAATACCATTATATCTTGCACAACCTCTATCGCTTACAATTTGTATATTAGACAATTTTTCCAATCTACAAGGCGTGTTTTTTAAGTAAGAGCTGTTTTGTTGTATACACTAATAGGTGGCGAGCGCGCCACAGCGAGTGCTTGCGTCATGTCCCGGCATTCCTTGTAAACAACTGTGCTCAGTTGCAGCTGCGTAGGTAACCTGTACGGTCTGTTCTGTTTTTAAAATGTTCAAGATTATGGAATCGCCCACCCCGTGCGAGATACGGTCAGTAATTCGTTTTCTAACGGCAAGAAACCTGTCTGCTGCAGACATTCACCGGCAAATTTGTGTAGTTTACGGAGCTACTGCCATGTGTGAAAGCAAAGTGCGTAAGTGAATCAGAGACTTCAAATATGGCTTCGCCAACATCCATGATGAGCTCCGCTGCGGTCACCCATCTGTAATCACACGATATAGTGACTTCAGATAAAGCAAAAGTTCTTGAGAACAGACGCTTCACCGTAAACACTCTTTCAAATGACTTTCCTAAAGTGTCGAGGTCAGTGCTGTACAAGATTGTTTTTGAAAAGTGAAACTTCAAGAAATTGTGCTCCCGTTAGGTCCCTATACTCTTAACGGAGGACCACAGCAGGCGGCAAGTTTCTACAAAAGGGCTATTCAGAATGTAATTGTAAGGTACGATGTGTTTAAACAAACTTGGCAGATATGTTGAAAAATAGGAAAATGTATGTCGATTCTGAAAATAAATTTGGTTTTTGAAAAATTTCTTTCGTTAGGTTTTTATTTTCAATCGGCTCTTACTTAAAAACACGTCTCGTATATTTCTTTCTATTATCAAAAAAACTAATCGTGGATGTTGCACATGTGTTACGTTCCAATTTTGCTTTTAATAAATACGCTCTCTAATAATTCCTCAACTTAAATCTAGTTGCTTTGAAACGACAAGTTTATGCTACAATTAAATAGTTCACATCCTGTTTTAGGTATCCGTTAGTTTGTTAAACCTTTTAATAACGTATAATGGTTATCTCTATTGTTCCAATGTAAAGATTTTTGAAAAAGGTTCGCGCACTATTCGATAAAACCCAGGTTTTTCAGTTTCAATCGCGCTTTGATAAGCCAGGGTTGAACTTAAATCTAGTTGCTTTGAAACGACAAGTTTATGCTACAATTAAATAGTTCACATCCTGTTGTAGGTATCCGTTAGTTTGTTAAACCTTCCAATAACGTGTAATGGTTATCTCTATTGTTCCAATGTAAAGATTTTTAAAAAAGGTTCGCGCACTATTCGATAAAACCCGGGTTATTCAGTTTCAATCACGCTTTGATAAGCCAGGGTTGCAGTTTGAATTTGTGTTAGTTGAACCATTGTTGAATTTGATTCTACAGCTTGTGCGTCGAAGTGTTTTCTACATTATTCGTCACCGTATTTCAAAAGCAATGCACGTTTGTTTATTTCTGTTCGACAACTAGGAGGTGTCTTGCGTGTATTCGGTGAGTCTCCCCGCGCACCCATTCTAATCAGATTCTCTTTTAGCTTTCTTTAGCTGGAGGCCAAATGGATTCTTTGTTTATGTAGAACAACCGCTTTTGTCCGTAGATCGTGGTAGCAGGGTAAAAAGATACTGACGACCATGGCTTTGCTGCGCTGACTCACCCCCGATGGATTGTGATCTAAGTATCCGGACACCTACAGGTATGCAACTCGTTTCCTTTTGTGTGTGTTAATGGCATATTCCGTATCAACGTTTGGTGTAGTTACGTGACATTGTAGAACTATTGTTCGTTGCTGCTAATCGATATAATCGCTCTACAGGTGTAAGGTACCTTTGTTAAAAATGTTGGACAGACATACGCTTACTCTTTTATACTGATTGGTTTATTTTACAAAAGGTACTATGTAGAGTTTAAAAGATGTCTGACGAAAGCTCTCACACGTTAATTCTTTCCTACTAATAAGTTATTTTACAAAAAGTATTAGGTGAAATTTTAAAAAAGCATGACAAAAGCCTCACAGGTTTATTTACTACTTATTAATTTTATTTTGTGTGAAATACGAGATGCGTATTTCGTATCTAAATTCCTAAATTGTCCATACAATATAATTGTTTGCTGTGAAATAATAACACTTAATTTATTTTCTTTTTGCATGTTTGTACAGAATCTTTTATTTTATTTTATGTGTTAATAGATAATCGTAGGAGATGTGTTTTCTCTTTTTTTTTTGGTATTTAGGTGAATCCCCCCACTCAACGCGTTTGATAGTTAGTTAACCTGGTATTTACTTTTCTTCCGGCTACGTCGTGGTACGTAGCATAAATTCTGACGCCCTGACGTGGGGCTGCGAAATTGTTTTAGTTAATTTTTTGTGCCCCAATTTTATTTTGTGGAACGTTGGCTTAACTTTTGCTTCGACTTTGATTTTGGTTAGCGTTCGCTTCAATTTTGTTTCGCTTAATTTCTGCCCCCATTTTTGTTTTGCTTCTCGGCCTGATGCTACTTATGTTTTCTTTCCTTACGCTCGAGCTTGTTATTATTTATTTTCTTTATTTCTTGGTTGGGTTCGATTTTCTTAAAATTTAGTTTTGCTTTCCTTCTTAATTGCTAAATATCCTTGGTTAGCTCATGTCAGATTATTGGAATTGCGTTTTCGCCAATAATCCTAGATCATTGAAAACGCAGGCGCCTAAGATTTTTTTTTTCTTCCTTCCCTCACTGTATATTTTGTTCTCCCCATCAAGTCTAGAGTTAGTTTCTTTCCTCCGACTTTTCTTTTATTCTACAGCCCTATTCTAATTTCTATTTTGTTGTTTCGCTTTCATTGGAGTTACAGTTAACCTATATTTAGCTACTTTCTACCAATTTCTTTCTTGTTCGTATTCAAAATAACTTCTTTTTTGGCTTCACACCAAGGTCTCCCTGTGTGGGAGTGGAATTTGAAATTTTCTGGTAACCCAAACACTCTTACCGTACATGAATTTTTGGAACGAGTCGAAATACTCCGACGAGCTCACCATGTGTCACAATTGCAGTTATTTGAGTCTGCAGTGGATTTGTTCGAGGCTAAAGCGTTACTTTGGTATCGTGGTTATCGGCATAGGTTTTCTGACTGGAAATCGTTGTCTAATTTACTGATTCATCATTTCAAACTACCGGATTTTGCTTATAAGTTTGCTACTACTGAGGAAAGTACTTTTGCTTCACATGACCGACTTGTTAAGATTTCTCCTACGCCTAAGGGTAGATTCGATACTTTTTCCGTACGTTCTACTGTTCTTTTTCTAATTCTGTTTTACTCGTCAGGTTATATGCTTTAATTGCGACAAACCTGGTCTTGTTTCGACACGTTGTACTCGTCCTCAAGTACACCATTGTTATGGTTGCGGATATAAGAAGGTTTCCCGGTGCAACTGTCCAAGCTGTCACCCTACTACTACTATCAAAACCTACTCTTCTTCGGCAAATATAGCTTCGAACAGAATTTCCTCCGTCTCTAGTTCTACATCCTATTCTACTTCTCCTTCTGCTCGTCCTACTTAGTCACTCCCACCACAAACTGTGCCTCCACCACCATTAAACACCTATTCATCAAATTCGTGACTTGCAGCTAGCTTCCCAATAGTTTGTTCCCGTTTTCTCAAACGATTCTACCCAAGAAATTCCTGTCGTGTCTGCAAGCACACATGTCGCTGAAGTGACGATTACTTCTAATTCAGTCTGCGAAGGCTCTGTTGAAATTCATGAACCTGTATCTTTAATGTCTGTTGCTGTTGCTGTCAAAATTTTACATATTCCTGCTTTCTTAAATTGTTCTACTCAAGAAATTTCTGTCGTGTCTACAATAACTGCTGTAACTAAACTGATGATGACTCCTAATACGGATAGAGAAGGTCCTGTGAAAGTTAGTGAACCCGTAGCTGTGATGCCTGTTGCTGTTGTCGTTAAAGTGTTACCTGATCCTGTTTCGTTATCTACTATTGCGAAGGAATCAGTTCCTATTGTGGCTGAACTTTTGTCGGTTCCTACTCTGTTGTCTAAAAGTGAGGAAGTCTTACTTGATTCTACTCGTTTATCTAACAAGTTCTACTTGATACTGTTTGTTCTTGTAACGTTGATAAACTTCTACCTGATTCTGTTCCTTTATGTGATATGATTGAAGTGTAATCATATTCTGCTCCTTTTCCTAGGGTTGATATTCCTACAGCCAATGCTATTTTCTTTTCTAACTGTGATACTTCTAGTCCTATATCTAACTTCGTTGAAATTTTATCTACTCCTGTCCCTCTCTTAACGTAACTGAAGTGTGCTCTGCTTTTGTTTCTTTTCGTAAGATTGATTCTTTTACAGCCACCACCTTTCCTTTTCTACCGTTGATATTCTGACAACCCACGATGTTCCTTTTTCTACCGTAGACTTTCTTACCTCCAATCCTAATAACAAACAACTTTCTTCCTTAACTCGTTTTGAGTTTCCTAAGCTACCCTCGCCACCTTCTATACCGCATGCTACAACTCCAACATCCCCTACTGTCCCTGTTTTGCGGAAAACTACCCATAAAAGGCATAAATTTGTTTATGCTCTTTCCGAATTTGAAGGTGTATGTCGGCGAAGTCCTAATGTCCTTGATCTTTTTTCGTTCTCCTTCTGGCGGCGTAAACGCCTTAAACCCAATATCTAGTCCTCGTGCCCTAGATTCTTATGCCGATTTTGCTCTTCTTCGGACTTAATTTTTCGACGTTACGATTTTCTTTTACTTTTCTGTTTTGCTAGGTTTTCTTTCGTTTTCTTTCTTTTTCTTACCCCGTATGGGTCCGGGAATAGAATAGTCCCACGGTACGATCTGCCTGTCGTAAGAAGCGACTACAGCGGTCCAATTCATACACACATGCACGTCCAATCCATATCCACGCACTTCAGACGCACACACATACACCCACACACATTATAAATACATAGTTCTACTTGGTTCTCCTTTATTTGTTTCCTCCTTGTACTCCTTAAACCCGTGTGGGTTCGGGAATAGAATAGTCCCATGGCACGACCTGTCTGTCGTAAGAGGCGACTACAGCGGTTCAACACATACACACACACGCGCACTTAATACACGTCAAATCCATATCCACGCACTTCATAGACACACACAGTTTTACTTGGTTCTCCTTTCATTTGTTTCCTCCTTGTACTCCTTGAACCCGTGTGGGTCTGGAAATAGAATAGTCCCATGGCACGACCTGCCTGTCGTAAGAGGCGACTACAGCGGTCCAACACATACACACATGCACACTTTATACACATATAACACATACACACACCCTTATTACACCCCCACGCACACACACACGCACGCACACGCCCACACCTACTCATACATAACTGCACTGAGATTCTGTTTTATTTTCTTTTGTACGATTCTTAATTTTTTTTGAGTTTTGTACTTGGTGTTGGTATTATTCTTTTTGGTTTTTTCTTTTTTCCTCGCTCCTTTGGTTCCACATTCCTCTCCTTTTTCTTGTTGTTGGTTTTCTTTGCTGTCGGTTCCTAGACCGATTGTGTTTCGTCCATCCGCTCCTGTGGTAGGTGCTTTCTAGCCCGTTTTTCTTTCTTCGAAAATCACGACTTAGTCGACTTTAGGACTAGTGAGCATTTCTTTTCTTTGGTTCTTCGGTTTCGATTATTGGCTACCACAGTTTGTAGTACACCGTTTCCTTTTACCAACGTTCCTCTTCTCTTCCTCTCGTTCTCCTTTGTTGTCCCTTTGTTTACTTGAAGCTTGACCCTTAGGTACTGTTTTGGCTTGAACTGTTGGTTTTCTTCATCGTTCCTTTTTTTATATTGGTTTTTTGCGAGAAACCAGTTTCTTCTCCTGAGGTTGAAGACTTTACTGTTTCTTCACAAGAAACATCCCTCCTCGACAACGTTTTCAGTGTCAATGTCGTTCCATTTTAGTCATCGTTGCTTGCTTTTCTTCCTTTTTTCTTCTCTCTTCTATTATTGGTCCTTCGAGCCGGACAACAGTTCTTTTTTTTTATTTTGAAGTGATTTTTCTTTTACTCTGTTTTTCTTTGGTACTGAAAAATACCATTGCATTTATTTTCCTACCCCGATCTGTTAATTTTGCTGGGTGGGATTTGTTACGTTCAATTTTGCTTTTATTGAATACGCTCTCTAATAATTCCTCAACTTAAATCTAGTTGCTTTGAAACGACAAGTTTATGCTAAATTTAATTAATTCATATCCTGTTTTAGTTTGTTAAACCTTCCGATGACGTATTATGGTTATCTCTATTGTTCCAATATAAAGACTTGTTGAAATAAGGTCGCGCACTATCTGATAAAATTCGGGTTTTCCAGTTTCAATCGCGCTTCGATAAGCGAGGGTTTGCAGTTCAATTCGTGTTAGTTAAACCATTGTTGAATTTGATTCTACAGCTTGTACGTCAAAATATTTTCTACAAGTATTCGTCGCCGTATTTCAGAAGCAATGCACGTTTGTTTTTTTCTGTTCGACACATCTCTGTCTCACCCCTTTCCAAATATTTATTTTTCTATTTCTTGCTCTAATTCTATTACCGCTGTTTGCTTTTGTACAATCTATGTACTATCCGTCTATCCTAAAACTTAATCCAATCGTTTTGAGTATTTCGAACATTTGTTTCCATTTTACATTGTCGAATGCCTTTTCTAGATCTACAGACCCTATATACTCGCTTTGCCCCCTTTTCTATTGTTTTTTCCATTATCACCCTAAAAGCTAAAATAGCCTCCCAGGTTCCCCTGTTTCGCTTAAACCCAAATTGATCTTCTTCCAGTATTTCTTCAGCTCGTTTTTCCATTCGCCTTTGTACAATTTTAGTTAATATTTTTGACATATGTGTTGTCAAACTAATTCTTCGATAATTTTCACCTCTATCGGCGCCTATTTTTTTGTATAGTTACTATGATGAAATCTTTGGGTATCTCGTCTGTCTCGTACATATAGCTTACAAGTCGGAAGAAACGTTCTGTTACTGCTTGTCCAGGGGCTTTTAGAGTTTTTGTTTGCATCTTATCTGTATCGGGTCCCTTACCATTTTTCAGATCCTTTAATGCTAATTCACTCATCTCTAAGTATAGGATATCGCAAGTCGTCACTTTCAATGTCTGATTTCTGTTCTAATACTGTTAGTTCCTCACTTGCATATAAATTCCCTATATATTCCTAACTACTTTTTCTACACTTTCTATAATGACGTTTCCTTGCGCGTCTTTTATATTTTTGCTATACGGTTTTATATCCCTAAAATTCATTCTTATTAATTTGTATGCTTCGTCTGTCTTTTTTATTTCCATCTTAGTTTGTACCTCTTTGCACTTTTTATCAATCCATTGTTCTTTAGCTTTCCTGCATTTGCTAATAATTTCCCATTTTATGGCTTTGTATCTGTGTTTTCTGTTTCGTCTGATTTATTTTGTATTTTCGTCTTTGTTTTATTAAATTTAGGATATCCTTTGTTATCTATGGTTTCTTAATTTTATTTTGTGTATACCCGAGAATATTTCTGATCGCCATGTCTAAAATAGATTTAATGTTATTCAATTTTGTTTCTATTTCCTTAGTATCAGAAATGTTCCCAATATCTTTCAGCAATTCATATCTTTCGTGGATATCTTTATCTTTTAGCTTCTTAACGTCAAAGTGCCTTTTTCCGTTCCTCTTTTTCAGATTTTTAAATTTAAGTGCGGCCTTCATAATTGCGATGCTGTGGTCTGTGTCTGTATCTGCTTCCGGGTAGCTTCTACAATCTTTTACTCGATTTCTAAATCGTTGTCTAACAATAATGTAATCTATTTGATATTTTCCTACAACTCCTGGCATTTTCCACGTGTATTGTCTTCTAACATGATGTTGAAATAATGTATTTGTGATGATTAAGTTGTTCTTATCGCAAAATTCTACCAGCCTATTTCCCCTGTCATTTCTTGTGCCTACACCAAATAAACCTACTATCGCTCCTTCACTACCCTCACCTACCATTGCATTAAAATCCCCCGTAATAATTAAATTTTCATGTCCTTTTACGTATCTTAGTATGTCTTCGATATCTTTGTAGATCGCTTTTATCTCTTCCTCACTGTAGCTAGAGATGGGCATGTATACTTGTATTAATACTGTATTTACCGGATTAGATTCTAATCTAACCATGAGTCCATAAGTACTCCTGTGCTCAGTTGCAGCTGCGTAGGTAACCTGTACGGTCTGTTCTGTTTTTAAAATGTTCAAGATTATGGAATCGCCCACCCCGTGCGAGATACGGTCAGTAATTCGTTTTCTAACGGCAAGAAACCTGTCTGCTGCAGACATTCACCGGCAAATTTGTGTAGTTTACGGAGCTACTGCCATGTGTGAAAGCAAAGTGCGTAAGTGAATCAGAGACTTCAAATATGGCTTCGCCAACATCCATGATGAGCTCCGCTGCGGTCACCCATCTGTAATCACACGATATAGTGACTTCAGATAAAGCAAAAGTTCTTGAGAACAGACGCTTCACCGTAAACACTCTTTCAAATGACTTTCCTAAAGTGTCGAGGTCAGTGCTGTACAAGATTGTTTTTGAAAAGTGAAACTTCAAGAAATTGTGCTCCCGTTAGGTCCCTATACTCTTAACGGAGGACCACAGCAGGCGGCAAGTTTCTACAAAAGGGCTATTCAGAATGTAATTGTAAGGTACGATGTGTTTAAACAAACTTGGCAGATATGTTGAAAATAGGAAAATGTATGTCGATTCTGAAAATAAATTTGGTTTTGAAAATTTCTTTCGTTAGGTTTTTATTTTCAATCGGCTCTTACTTAAAAAACACGTCTCGTATATTTCTTTCTATTATCAAAAACTAATCGTGGATGTTGCACATGTGTTACGTTCCAATTTTGCTTTTAATAAATACGCTCTCTAATAATTCCTCAACTTAAATCTAGTTGCTTTGAAACGACAAGTTTATGCTACAATTAAATAGTTCACATCCTGTTTTAGGTATCCGTTAGTTTGTTAAACCTTTTAATAACGTATAATGGTTATCTCTATTGTTCCAATGTAAAGATTTTGAAAAAGGTTCGCGCACTATTCGATAAAACCCAGGTTTTCAGTTTCAATCGCGCTTTGATAAGCCAGGGTTGAACTTAAATCTAGTTGCTTTGAAACGACAAGTTTATGCTACAATTAAATAGTTCACATCCGGTTGTAGGTATCCGTTAGTTTGTTAAACCTTCCAATAACGTGTAATGGTTATCTCTATTGTTCCAATGTAAAGATTTTTAAAAAAGGTTCGCGCACTATTCGATAAAACCCGGGTTATTCAGTTTCAATCACGCTTTGATAAGCCAGGGTTGCAGTTTGAATTTGTGTTAGTTGAACCATTGTTGAATTTGATTCTACAGCTTGTGCGTCGAAGTGTTTTCTACATTATTCGTCACCGTATTTCAAAAGCAATGCACGTTTGTTTCTTTCTGTTCGACAACTAGGAGGTGTCTTGCGTGTATTCGGTGAGTCTCCCCGCGCGCACCCATTCTAATCAGATTCTCTTTTTAGCTTTCTTTAGCTGGAGGCCAAATGGATTCTTTGTTTATGTAGAACAACCGCTTTTGTCCGTAGATCGTGGTAGCAGGGTAAAAAGATACTGACGACCATGGCTTTGCTGCGCTGACTCACCCCCGATGGATTGTGATCTAAGTATCCGGACACCTACAGGTATGCAACTCGTTTCCTTTTGTGTGTGTTAATGGCATATTCCGTATCAACGTTTGGTGTAGTTACGTGACATTGTAGAACTATTGTTCGTTGCTGCTAATCGATATAATCGCTCTACAGGTGTAAGGTACCTTTGTTAAAAATGTTGGACAGACATACGCTTACTCTTTTATACTGATTGGTTTATTTTACAAAAGGTACTATGTAGAGTTTAAAAGATGTCTGACGAAAGCTCTCACACGTTAATTCTTTCCTACTAATAAGTTATTTTACAAAAAGTATTAGGTGAAATTTTAAAAAAGCATGACAAAAGCCTCACAGGTTTATTTACTACTTATTAATTTTATTTTGTGTGAAATACGAGATGCGTATTTCGTATCTAAATTCTAAATTGTCCATACAATATAATTGTTTGCTGTGAAATAATAACACTTAATTTATTTTCTTTTGCATGTTTGTACAGAATCTTTTATTTTATTTTATGTGTTAATAGATAATCGTAGGAGATGTGTTTTCTCTTTTTTTTTTGGTATTTAGGTGAATCCCCCCACTCAACGCGTTTGATAGTTAGTTAACCTGGTATTTACTTTTCTTCCGGCTACGTCGTGGTACGTAGCATAAATTCTGACGCCCTGACGTGGGGCTGCGAAATTGTTTTAGTTAATTTTTGTGCCCCAATTTTATTTTTGTGGAACGTTGGCTTAACTTTTGCTTCGACTTTGATTTTGGTTAGCGTTCGCTTCAATTTTGTTTCGCTTAATTTCTGCCCCATTTTTGTTTTGCTTCTCGGCCTGATGCTACTTATGTTTTCTTTCCTTACGCTCGAGCTTGTTATTATTTATTTTCTTTATTTCTTGGTTGGGTTCGATTTTCTTAAAATTTAGTTTTGCTTTCCTTCTTAATTGCTAAATATCCTTGGTTAGCTCATGTCAGATTATTGAATTGCGTTTTCGCCAATAATCCTAGATCATTGAAAACGCAGGCGCCTAAGATTTTTTTCTTCCTTCCCTCACTGTATATTTTGTTCTCCCCATCAAGTCTAGAGTTAGTTTCTTTCCTCCGACTTTTCTTTTATTCTACAGCCCTATTCTAATTTCTATTTTGTTGTTTCGCTTTCATTGGAGTTACAGTTAACCTATATTTAGCTACTTTCTACCAATTTCTTTCTTGTTCGTATTCAAAATAACTTCTTTTTTGGCTTCACACCAAGGTCTCCCTGTGTGGGAGTGGAATTTGAAATTTTCTGGTAACCCAAACACTCTTACCGTACATGAATTTTTGGAACGAGTCGAAATACTCCGACGAGCTCACCATGTGTCACAATTGCAGTTATTTGAGTCTGCAGTGGATTTGTTCGAGGCTAAAGCGTTACTTTGGTATCGTGGTTATCGGCATAGGTTTTCTGACTGGAAATCGTTGTCTAATTTACTGATTCATCATTTCAAACTACCGGATTTTGCTTATAAGTTTGCTACTACTGAGGAAAGTACTTTTGCTTCACATGACCGACTTGTTAAGATTTCTCCTACGCCTAAGGGTAGATTCGATACTTTTTCCGTACGTTCTACTGTTCTTTTTTCTAATTCTGTTTTTACTCGTCAGGTTATATGCTTTAATTGCGACAAACCTGGTCTTGTTTCGACACGTTGTACTCGTCCTCAAGTACACCATTGTTATGGTTGCGGATATAAGAAGGTTTCCCGGTGCAACTGTCCAAGCTGTCACCCTACTACTACTATCAAAACCTACTCTTCTTCGGCAAATATAGCTTCGAACAGAATTTCCTCCGTCTCTAGTTCTACATCCTATTCTACTTCTCCTTCTGCTCGTCCTACTTAGTCACTCCCACCACAAACTGTGCCTCCACCACCATTAAACACCTATTCATCAAATTCGTGACTTGCAGCTAGCTTCCCAATAGTTTGTTCCCGTTTTCTCAAACGATTCTACCCAAGAAATTCCTGTCGTGTCTGCAAGCACACATGTCGCTGAAGTGACGATTACTTCTAATTCAGTCTGCGAAGGCTCTGTTGAAATTCATGAACCTGTATCTTTAATGTCTGTTGCTGTTGCTGTCAAAATTTTACATATTCCTGCTTTCTTAAATTGTTCTACTCAAGAAATTTCTGTCGTGTCTACAATAACTGCTGTAACTAAACTGATGATGACTCCTAATACGGATAGAGAAGGTCCTGTGAAAGTTAGTGAACCCGTAGCTGTGATGCCTGTTGCTGTTGTCGTTAAAGTGTTACCTGATCCTGTTTCGTTATCTACTATTGCGAAGGAATCAGTTCCTATTGTGGCTGAACTTTTGTCGGTTCCTACTCTGTTGTCTAAAAGTGAGGAAGTCTTACTTGATTCTACTCGTTTATCTAACAAGTTCTACTTGATACTGTTTGTTCTTGTAACGTTGATAAACTTCTACCTGATTCTGTTCCTTTATGTGATATGATTGAAGTGTAATCATATTCTGCTCCTTTTCCTAGGGTTGATATTCCTACAGCCAATGCTATTTTCTTTTCTAACTGTGATACTTCTAGTCCTATATCTAACTTCGTTGAAATTTTATCTACTCCTGTCCCTCTCTTAACGTAACTGAAGTGTGCTCTGCTTTTGTTTCTTTTCGTAAGATTGATTCTTTTACAGCCACCACCTTTCCTTTTCTACCGTTGATATTCTGACAACCCACGATGTTCCTTTTCTACCGTAGACTTTCTTACCTCCAATCCTAATAACAAACAACTTTCTTCCTTAACTCGTTTTGAGTTTCCTAAGCTACCCTCGCCACCTTCTATACCGCATGCTACAACTCCAACATCCCCTACTGTCCCTGTTTTGCGGAAAACTACCCATAAAAGGCATAAATTTGTTTATGCTCTTTCCGAATTTGAAGGTGTATGTCGGCGAAGTCCTAATGTCCTTGATCTTTTTTCGTTCTCCTTCTGGCGGCGTAAACGCCTTAAACCCAATATCTAGTCCTCGTGCCCTAGATTCTTATGCCGATTTTGCTCTTCTTCGGACTTAATTTTTCGACGTTACGATTTTCTTTTACTTTTCTGTTTTGCTAGGTTTTCTTTCGTTTTCTTTCTTTTTCTTACCCCGTATGGGTCCGGGAATAGAATAGTCCCACGGTACGATCTGCCTGTCGTAAGAGGCGACTACAGCGGTCCAATTCATACACACATGCACGTCCAATCCATATCCACGCACTTCAGACGCACACACATACACCCACACACATTATAAATACATAGTTCTACTTGGTTCTCCTTTTATTTGTTTCCTCCTTGTACTCCTTAAACCCGTGTGGGTTCGGGAATAGAATAGTCCCATGGCACGACCTGTCTGTCGTAAGAGGCGACTACAGCGGTTCAACACATACACACACACGCGCACTTAATACACGTCAAATCCATATCCACGCACTTCATAGACACACACAGTTTTACTTGGTTCTCCTTTCATTTGTTTCCTCCTTGTACTCCTTGAACCCGTGTGGGTCTGGAAATAGAATAGTCCCATGGCACGACCTGCCTGTCGTAAGAGGCGACTACAGCGGTTCAACACATACACACATGCACACTTTATACACATATAACACATACACACACCCTTATTACACCCCCACGCACACACACACGCACGCACACGCCCACACCTACTCATACATAACTGCACTGAGATTCTGTTTTATTTTCTTTTGTACGATTCTTAATTTTTTTTGAGTTTTGTACTTGGTGTTGGTATTATTCTTTTTGGTTTTTTCTTTTTTCCTCGCTCCTTTGGTTCCACATTCCTCTCCTTTTTCTTGTTGTTGGTTTTCTTTGCTGTCGGTTCCTAGACCGATTGTGTTTCGTCCATCCGCTCCTGTGGTAGGTGCTTTCTAGCCCGTTTTCTTTCTTCGAAAATCACGACTTAGTCGACTTTAGGACTAGTGAGCATTTCTTTTCTTTGGTTCTTCGGTTTCGATTATTGGCTACCACAGTTTGTAGTACACCGTTTCCTTTTACCAACGTTCCTCTTCTCTTCCTCTCGTTCTCCTTTGTTGTCCCTTTGTTTACTTGAAGCTTGACCCTTAGGTACTGTTTTGGCTTGAACTGTTGGTTTTCTTCATCGTTCCTTTTTTTATATTGGTTTTTTGCGAGAAACCAGTTTCTTCTCCTGAGGTTGAAGACTTTACTGTTTCTTCACAAGAAACATCCCTCCTCGACAACGTTTTCAGTGTCAATGTCGTTCCATTTTAGTCATCGTTGCTTGCTTTTCTTCCTTTTTCTTCTCTCTTCTATTATTGGTCCTTCGAGCCGGACAACAGTTCTTTTTTTTTATTTTGAAGTGTTTTTTCTTTTTCTCTGTTTTTCTTTGGTCCTGCCCACTCCCATTGCTTTTATTTTCCTACCCCGATCTGTTAATTTTGCTGGGTGGGATTTGTTACGTTCCAATTTTGCTTTTATTGAATACGCTCTCTAATAATTCCTCAACTTAAATCTAGTTGCTTTGAAACGACAAGTTTATGCTACAATTAAATAATTCATATCCTGTTTTAGTTTGTTAAACCTTCCGATGACGTATTATGGTTATCTCTATTGTTCCAATATAAAGACTTGTTGAAATAAGGTCGCGCACTATCTGATAAAATTCGGGTTTTCCAGTTTCAATCGCGCTTCGATAAGCGAGGGTTTGCAGTTCGAATTCGTGTTAGTTAAACCATTGTTGAATTTGATTCTACAGCTTGTACGTCAAAATATTTTCTACAAGTATTCGTCGCCGTATTTCAGAAGCAATGCACGTTTGTTTTTTTCTGTTCGACACATCTCTGTCTCACCCCTTTCCAAATATTTATTTTTCTATTTCTTGCTCTAATTCTATTACCGCTGTTTGCTTTTGTACAATCTATGTACTATCCGTCTATCCCTAAAACTTAATCCAATCGTTTTGAGTATTTCGAACATTTGTTTCCATTTTACATTGTCGAATGCCTTTTCTAGATCTACAGACCCTATATACTCGCTTTGCCCCCTTTTCTATTGTTTTTTCCATTATCACCCTAAAAGCTAAAATAGCCTCCCAGGTTCCCCTGTTTCGCTTAAACCCAAATTGATCTTCTTCCAGTATTTCTTCAGCTCGTTTTTCCATTCGCCTTTGTACAATTTTAGTTAATATTTTTGACATATGTGTTGTCAAACTAATTCTTCGATAATTTTCACCTCTATCGGCGCCTATTTTTTTGTATAGTTACTATGATGAAATCTTTGGGTATCTCGTCTGTCTCGTACATATAGCTTACAAGTCGGAAGAAACGTTCTGTTACTGCTTGTCCAGGGGCTTTTAGAGTTTTTGTTTGCACCTTATCTGTATCGGGTCCCTTACCATTTTTCAGATCCTTTAATGCTAATTCACTCATCTCTAAGTATAGGATATCGCAAGTCGTCACTTTCAATGTCTGATTTCTGTTCTAATACTGTTAGTTCCTCACTTGCATATAAATTCCCTATATATTCCTAACTACTTTTTCTACACTTTCTATAATGACGTTTCCTTGCGCGTCTTTTATATTTTTGCTATACGGTTTTATATCCCTAAAATTCATTCTAATTAATTTGTATGCTTCGTCTGTCTTTTTTATTTCCATCTTAGTTTGTACCTCTTTGCACTTTTTATCAATCCATTGTTCTTTAGCTTTCCTGCATTTGCTAATAATTTCCCATTTTATGGCTTTGTATCTGTGTTTTTCTGTTTCGTCTGATTTATTTTTGTATTTTCGTCTTTGTTTTATTAAATTTAGGATATCCTTTGTTATCTATGGTTTCTTAATTTTATTTTGTGTATACCCGAGAATATTTCTGATCGCCATGTCTAAAATAGATTTAATGTTATTCAATTTTGTTTCTATTTCCTTAGTATCAGAAATGTTCCCAATATCTTTCAGCAATTCATATCTTTCGTGGATATCTTTATCTTTTAGCTTCTTAACGTCAAAGTGCCTTTTTCCGTTCCTCTTTTTCAGATTTTTAAATTTAAGTGCGGCCTTCATAATTGCGATGCTGTGGTCTGTGTCTGTATCTGCTTCCGGGTAGCTTCTACAATCTTTTACTCGATTTCTAAATCGTTGTCTAACAATAATGTAATCTATTTGATATTTTCCTACAACTCCTGGCATTTTCCACGTGTATTGTCTTCTAACATGATGTTGAAATAATGTATTTGTGATGATTGTTGTTCTTATCGCAAAATTCTACCAGCCTATTTCCCTGTCATTTCTTGTGCCTACACCAAATAAACCTACTATCGCTCCTTCACTACCCTCACCTACCATTGCATTAAAATCCCCGTAATAATTAAATTTTCATGTCCTTTACGTATCTTAGTATGTCTTCGATATCTTTGTAGATCGCTTTTATCTCTTCCTCACTGTAGCTAGAGATGGGCATGTATACTTGTATTAATACTGTATTTACCGGATTAGATTCTAATCTAACCATGAGTCCATAAGTACTCCTTCGTTTTTTTGTAAATAGTTTTCTACACGTCGTTTTATCTTTTTTCGCATAACTATCCCCACACCAGAATTTCCTTTCTCTGATCCTGCATGAATTATCTTGAATCTCCACTCCAAAAATCCCCCGCCCCTGGCCAGCGGATTTCGCTAATTCCTACTATGTCTAGTGCTATCTTATCCATGTCGAGTTTCAGGTTCTCTAGCTTACCTACTTGTTTCAAACTTCTTACATTCCACGCTCCGGTTCGCAGAATGTTCACGGATTTTTTTTTTATACTTTCGAATCACATCTCCGAAGTAGTCCCCTCCCGGAGATCCGAATGGGGGACTATTCTACTCAAGCGGTTCCGTGGCGTAATGGTATGTGTGTAACTACTACGCCTAAGGTCTCGGGTTCGATCCACGGTCTAAATCTTTCGATAGCAAGGATTACTGCTAAACATTTTTTTTTCTGTTACAGAGTAATTACGTTCAGCTCGACTTAAAAATTTACTTGCATATGAAATTACATGTTCTCTTTCATTAGATTGTTGTATTAAAACGGCTCCAAGGCCAGTAGCGCTTGCATCATACTCGATGATAGATTCTTTCGCCTGAACTCGAATGGTTACCTGTAACGACTTAAATTTGTGGCGGCTCTGTGGCGTAGTTGGTATACGTGTGACTACTGTGCTCAAGGTCTCGGGTTTGAATCTCGACATAGTCCGCTTGAAAAATGTTAAGCGAGCATTTTTCCTAAAAGTACGCCCTTGATCAGATGAAAGTTATAAAGGAGGTCCCGTGTGTGAGTGTTGTCACGCACGTTAAAGATCCCTACCTTGCTTGGAACAGCAAGGGTTCGGCAACATTCCAAATTTTCTAGGTAAAAAAACTCGCTTCCTGGCCAATGTAGTACCTTTGGGTGGAGCATTGGAAAATCACATGTAAGGACTATTTCACCTACGGAATTTTTTACTCCAGAGGATGCCATCATGTTTACTAACAATTTCTGTACGCAGTGTACTTGGGAGATAATGTGGTGGTTTCCCGTTGCCTTCCACATCGCAGCTGTGTGTCTTAGAATTTCATACCGACCCCTGCTCTCTTTCGGGGACCTGTTTTAGTCTGGCTCCTCACTAAAGACCCCACTAATTTGGTTAAACCTATAGTTCGGCTCTTTAGCTCATTGGAACACGCAAGCCATTCTACCTGTTCTAGTATTTTAGAACTTCGTCGAGGCGAAGGTCCGTTCAGAATGGGCAGTATCAGTATATAAAAAAATTTAATACAACTGCAAAACGATGAAACAAGAATACTCATGCACATTTGTGCAGCTAGTGACCAATTTAGTTGATGCCGCTTAACCTTTAAAAAAGTACTTCTAAAAGCATATTTTTTTCACTATTTTAATTGCTTTATTTCCGGCAGTAGGTCTCTATAAGTGTGTGAATTACGTACAATTACTAAATTAAATCTTTCTCATGTACTCTGCGTCACCCTTATTAAAGATCAAGAAATACAACATACTGATTACCATTTAAGGTCAGAATAATTAATTAAAGTAAAACTGCAACATCATACAAATAAAATAAAATTATCTACTTACAGCTTCCAACTGCGTAACTTGATTTACATTTGTTTCAAAATTCCACTGTCCTGCTACGTTATTGGTACATTGCTGAGATGTTTGAATTTCCAAAGCCTGAAGGAGAGCCCGCAAATCCCCATGGTGATAATCGCCCCTATCACTAGGAGGTGGATCGTTATAACGATAACGTCCATCAACGCCGTTGTAAGTGGTTTGATAATTTGATTTATCGTAATAGTACTGGTTAGAAGTATAGGGCGTACTTAGCCCATAACCCCGTTCTTGTGTATTATAGGGTGGTAGGTCTAATTGGGGCTCACTAAAACCGCGAGTCCAAACATTCGCGAACCAAAGAAAAACAGAAACGAAGTTCATTACTTGTAATTGCAAAATGAATTATTAAGTGCTAAGTACTTCTAGGTGTACTACTTGACTGACAATAACACCGCGGTATCGTCAATCGTTATCTTCTGGAAGCACCAGGCGAGAACTAGGTGGGAGAGACCCTTGCAATTACCTTGTCCTATGTGTATTGTTGTCGCTTTCACGCAACACCAATTGTCTTTTAAAAGAATATGTTAATTGAGTACATTTAAATCTTCCAAGCAAGGTTTATTCTATTATACTTTAATTAAACAAAATAAGCAAAATGTTTATATTGTTTAATGACGTACAGGTCAACAGTGAAGCCTTTTGCATTTGATTATTATTCCGTTGGTGTTTTGTTAATAAAATTTGAATTAGTTAGACATAAATAAACGAAGGTAATAATTGTCGGTAAAATTACGGCTGTGTTTCATCATAGATGACGAATTGCTGCCGAGTACCTAATAACAAACAACTTAAATTGTAAGAATGAATAAATTTTCTTTAATTCAAGGAAATTTTTAGAAATTTCGTAAAACTTTCGCACAGCCCATTACATAGTTCTGTAATTAGGAAGCACAAATTAGCACATAGAGATTACTTTGACGTTTTACCAGCACCGTGCGTTAATAAAAACTGTTTAATTATGCCAAACCTCTTTACTCTACATTCCGCTCCAATATCTTGATCTATAATTTATAACGTCAAAGACCGGTGTAAGTATATGTTACTGTGTAACACTGAAATTTGGTAAGTGTCGGTATACCCCGGTAAATCGCTTTAGATATGTCCGAAATATTTGCTAAATATCATTTCTCACTTACGTGAGGATGGGGCGAGACGGAGTACTTAACGTTTGATTGAGAGTAGTATTTAAAATTCCAGCGTTACGTGCAGTTTTTACCATTAAAATAAGTGTTGGTTATTGGTCTTTCAAATATTTGCCAATAGAAGGATCATTCTTAATTAAATTTGAAAATGATAGTCATTAAACTAAAAATAGTCATTTCACCGCGTCTTGTCCTATATGTGGGGCAGATGGTGTTTTAGAATGATCAAATGTACGTTTAGTGTAGTCAATCAAATGAAAAGTTGAAGTTACAGTTTACCTGTTGCTGTAGCCGGAAGAAAAGTAAATACCAGGCTAACTACTAAACGCGGAGAGTGGAGGGATTCACCTACATACCAAGAAAACAAAAAAAAAGCACGTCGCTCACGATTATCTATTAACAAATAAAAATAAATAAAGGATCCTGTACAAACAAAGCACAAGCAATAAATTAAGCGTTACTATGTCAAAACAAACAATTATGTGATATGAACAATTTAGTACTTTAGATACGAAGTGCGAATCTCGTATTTTATACAAAATAAAACTAATCAGTAGAAAATAAACATGTGAGAGCTTTGTCAAGCGTTTTTAAAATTGCACATAATACCTTTTGTAAAATAAACTAATCATTAGAAAAGAATTAACGTGTGAGAGCTTTTGTTAAACATTTTTTTAACAATGGTACATCACGCCTGTAGAGCGATAATATCGATTCGCAGCAACAAACAATAGTCTTATAGTGTCACGTGTCTTATCACGTAACTACACCAAACGCTAATACGGAGTATGCCATTGATATACACAAAAGAAAACAAGTTGTAAACTTGTATGTGTCTGGATACTTAGCTCGCACGCCGTTTGGCGTGAGTCAGCACAGCAACGCCACGGTCGTCGGGATCTATTTACCCTGCTACCGTAACTGCAGCAGCGGTCTGCTGGCAAATGCAGTTGGTTTACAGACAAAAACAGTTGGTCTAGGTCAATGAACAGTTGGGCCTACATAAAGAAAGAACTAATCCGGCCTCCAGCTAAAATAAATACACGCAAGATACCTCCTACTTGTCGAACAAAAAAACGCGCATTGCTTTTGAAATACTGTGACGAATAATTTAGAAAATTTTTCAACGCACAAGCTGCAGAATTAAATTTAAAATGAATTCAAATAACACGAGTTTGAATTGTGATCCTCGCGTTATCGAAGCACGATTAGCAAAACTGGAAAACACGCTATTAGTAGTAGGATCTATCATTTCGACAAGTCTTTAAATGGGAAACACCAGAGAAAGCAATTACACGTTATCGGAAGGTTTAACAAATTAACGGATACCTAAAACAAAGTATTGACTATTTAATTTATTCAATAAATTTTCGTTTTAAAAGCAAAAAGAATTTAAGTTAAAATTATGTTAAGCGTGCTTAGACTGAATAGGTACACTATATAGGGTGTTGTTGAAGAATTTAAAAATTGAAACGAAATTTATTCGAACAAGTAATAAATTAACAAGGGGGAAATATGGTAATTAATTTATGCTGAAAATAAACGTAACACTGTATTAAAGAGAAGGTAAAAGTTAACAAGAAAGAATTGAACTATTGTCAGGTTCACAAAATGTATTTGTTATATGGCAAGGGATTAATGTTGGATCAAAATTTTGTGACACTATATCAATTATTCTCCTTCTCTTTATATATATATATATATATATATATATATATATTGCTGTGAAACCTCTCATTCTGCAGGTACTGGCCCTTTAAAAAAAAAAACATTCGAGCCCCACAGTTTGGGCGTCAAGAATGCTGTGAAACCTTTTTAATCACCTGGTCCGTTGATTCCTTCTGTTAATCGCCTCGGCTGCTCTTCTAGATAACTTCCATCCTCAATCATAAAAATTAAACAACACATTCCTACCACAAACATCAACGTTAACTCTATTTACATCAATATTCAGAATACATTAAATTTTCAAATTAAATTTCAGCATAAAATTCAGTTTTAAAAGAATTTCCGGATTAATTTTATTATCATTTTACTGTGCATCCAAAATTAAAGTCCTTGTTGGATGCCTACTAATTAATATAACAATATAAGCAGACCGGAGTCTGAGTATAAAGGAGCATCTACCACCCTTTACGTTAATTAACCAGGTTTGTCTAATTGAGCTCAAAGACCACCCAAAGTTTCATCATATTCCCGAACATCAAAACAAAATACCCTTTTACTTAAACAAGCAAATTTCATCTTAAAATTAAACTTTTATGGTTAGAAAATTCCACTAATGTCCATTTAAAGTAAAACAATTATAAAGTCATTCAATACACACAAAATGTCAAACAAAATAGTATAATTTACCTGAAGGTTACTGTCCTCGTAGCTTCAAAGTATCGTTTCTTTAGTTAATCACACCATTCAACAGGATTATATTTACGGCTTCTGATTCTCTACGCTTTTAAAATTTTCTCCATCACCATCCATTCAAAGTCGTTTCTGGGCCTTTCCGGAACTCATCTGTGTTTATCTGACCCTTGTTTCATGGATCCAGACACGTATTTGAACCATTTAATTATTAACACCCCGACAAATAGCAAAGAAATTCATGCTTCTGTCACCAATATACGCCAAAACTGCCTACTTTTGTGTATACATTCGTCGTTGTAAATTTTGCTAATTGGTACAGTGAAACTAAATTTTATTACCTTGTATCTAAGTGCACTGAAGTACATTCATGTTAGCACGTCAATAACAAGCTATTTTGAATCACTAAAATATACTAGCAAACTTTACATTATTTAATCAAACTAAAATGCACGGTTTAATATCTTCAATCAAGTCGCGTATGTACGAGCTTTTAACGCATCGAATCGTCAAAAGTCTAAGAGTCTAAGAGAGCTTGTTTATCTTCATCTCGGTATATATAGCAAAAAGCCTGTCTGTCGGTCTGTTCCCCAAAACGGGTAATTCTAAAGAATTTCTCATGCCATGTTCCCAGTCTGTCGCTCACGCGTCGATTTTTACGAATTTTCACTCGCCCCATTTAAATCAGAAAATTTCCACACGGCACGCAAGCATGTCCGAGAAAAACTAATTAATTTTGTACAGAAATCGTTGTTCTACCTCTGATATTTGCATCCTATTTTTAACCAATTGTGACCCCGTGACGTTGCTTAAATCCCGCCTTTTACAATATGTGTCTTTGCTTGACGCATTTTCTCTTTCCTTCTCTACCGTGTTCTTATTGGTGCAACTTGATATTCTTTATTATCGATTATTTTAGTCCACATGGAGTGTGAAATACCCAGCTTTAGCAATTCTCGTAACTATTATGCGACGTTTTCCCAAGATTCTTTGAAACATTAATTATCTGCAAATTTTACGCCGAATGAGCTTTTAAATAAACCCAGGTGTTTAAACATACTATTAATTCTCAGAGCCTTATTCCGTGGTATTTTAATCTTGGGTTTTACAAGTTTCTATAGGTATTATATGTTATTAACGGTTTAATTAACTCCAATTAAAATTGATTTCTATCCTTTTCATTTTTAGCGAATACAACTTAAATATTAATTATTATATGTACACTTTGTTTTACTACCGGTTACTTAAAATGGGGTTAATTAAGATAAATTTTGCACGTAATTTCCATTTGTTTAGGAATAATTACATTACACGCAGAGCTTTCCAATACTGCTTCTTTTGATATAAAGCGTCTTATAAATAACTTAAATTTCTTATTTTTACTGAAACAACCGAGTTTATTTATGCTTCATGGTTTTAATAACGCGTATTATTTAATGAAATTCCTTATACACGGTGATTAAAATTATTTGATGTGATTATTTAATTTTCTACCCTGGTCTAAATATGAGTAATATATATATATATATATATATATATATATATATATATATTATAGTGGTTTTAAAAGATCACAAATAAATATAAAAGAAACAATTTCAAAACACCCTGTATAAAAGAACAACCAGAAATTACGTGCGGAAGTTATATTAGTTAATTCATTTTTAAGTAACGGGTATTAATCAAATTGTACAAATAATGATAAATATTTAGTAGGTGTGCAAAGAAATTAAATGGTAGAAGCCAATGCCATTAATTTATTAATTTAATTAAATTTAATTGAACGATTATTGATGTATAATATACATAGAAGCGTGTAAAAACTCAATAATACCAAGGTGAGACGCGTTGCTAACAAACAAATATATCAGTAGGGTTGAAATACGGCGAAATCCAACTCTTAAAATTGTTGTGCGTCAGTTAATTAAACACCTGCAGAATCTTAAATGTCAAGTTCTACTTAATTTTTATAGATAGCAAACGGTTACAGAGAATATGGGGTAAACCGTCGCATGAGTTCTCTGGAAATACTAATGAGCGGTTAGTTAAAGCACGTAAGAAGTCCACGTGGGTTTAAATAGCAGAGGGTCTGGAATATCGATTTTGTACCACTCAAACCAGATTAAAAAGAGACGTAGAAAAATCATAAGCAAAAGACGACGATAGTATAGGAGGGACTTGTAGGACGTCAGGAAATATACGATTGGTCGATATGATTAGTTTGACTTGAAACAAACACGAGGATAGTGTATATTAATTTTCAGAAAATAGCATAACGACGCACTGAAATTCGTGGACTTAAAAATCGGTTGAGTGCAAAATTGTAAGAATTTGTTGTTGTTAACAGGGATTTCGGATAAATGTGGCCAGGAGGTGTCCGTCTAAAGGTATAAATATTTTACGGAAACATAGTTAAAGCCCTTAAGATTTCGATCGCTCCAAACGACGTATCAAAGTATCACGAGTTGTAAGTATTATAAAATCATTTAAATTGTATTGCATGGTGGTAGCCTCTTAATTAGTACGCGGTTAGTGTGCCGAGATTACATTTTTTAATTGAGGTATTACCCATAAATTTTTAACCAACTCGTGTCGGGACATTAAGTAACGTAGATTACAATAAATATTTGTGAAAGACGTATAATTTAAATGGAATTTGGAATTTGGTTACACCGTGAAGGCAGCGTTAGCAGGTCAACTCAGATGGAGTTCGTCTAGTAACAGCTAGAAACGGCTGCAGACCAGATAGAAGAAATACCTACCATCATCTACAGAGCGGAGATTTTCTAAAAATTTCCAGTTAACGATTTGAAATTGTGATTCCTATAAACTGTAAATATTGGGTGACGTATGAGAGTGTTTTTCAAGGTAGTGTGGATTATTTACGTATTGAACATAATACGTGTAAATAACTTTATTATGGTATTTAACTAGAAATTTGAAGGTGTCTATAAAGCTTTTTAACGTTCCATCAGAACGTGAAATTTTGTGAAGAGTACATGGCTTTGTTTTTTATTTTTAGAGTACGCAAAGTAGAAGGGCATACATTATACATAATTAGCTGGGTTATCATGAGCTCACCATACCCCATAGTTTACTTAGATTAAAATAATAAATAAATAAATTATAAAGAAGGAATTTTAGAGAAGGTATTATTCAAGGCCCATTTACTCCGGGTACATTTTATGTGTTTGATGATTTTAAAATATAATACAGGACTTTACAAAACAAGATTTACTGAAGTGTAACGTGATCAATGAAATATGGACAATATTGAATTTCATTTGTAAATAGTAATAAATAAAAGATTGTATGTTGGTTGTATTTTGTGGTTTTATTGTGAGTGTGTGTGTACGATTGAGAATATGCGAGTGAATCTAGATACCCAAGAGGGGGTCCAAATGAGCTAGCTGGAAACAGGTGCAGAAAATTGGCAATTCAACCGAGGAAGAGAGGAAAACGGTTAAGAAACAATTTTTTTTTACTTATTTAATTTTTTGGAAATTTTTTTATTTTTGAATTTGAAAATTTAATAAAATTTTAGAATATATTTTTGTTGGTGAGGATTCTACCCAAGTTCCATGGCAATATATATATATATATATATATATATATTGTTGTGTAACCGGGATCAATCTCTGGAACTCCCTAAAAATCATTCAAACTCCAACGTTGGGCCGTCATAAAATTGCTGTGTTACCTTATAAATGATTGTGCCCTACGAATTATCAATTTTAAAACAAATCGAAAATTGCACACCATAGAAAAATTTTTCAAAAAAAATAATTTCTTACCCACATTCCTGCTTCCTCGGTTGAATTGCTTTCTTTAACAGGTCCCTGGCTAGCTCAGTTGGGCCTCCTTTTGGAAACCTATATTCACTATCATACTCGTTATCGTTCACGCACACTCTCCATAAAACCACAAAATAATACAACAACCACACAATATTTATTTACCACTATTTACAAATAAAATTCAAGATTATTCACATTTCGGTGGTCAAGTTACAGCTCAATAAATTCTATTTTTGTAAAGTCCAGAATTTTAACTTGAAATATCAAACACATTGAATGTAACCGGAGTAAATGGGCCCTAAATAATACCTTATTTTTCTTGCTTTATTTATAATTAATTTTAATTAGTACACTCTGGAGTATGGTGAGCTCATGATAACCCAGTTAATTATGAATAATGTATGCTTTTTTACTTTGCATACTCTTACAACAAACACAAAAAAACCCATGTACTCTTAACAATAAAAAAATCTAAATACCCGAGGAACGTTAATAAGCTTTATATACACCTTTAGATTTATATTTAAATACCATAATAAAAGTTAGTTATACGTATTATTTTCAATACGCAAAATAATGCAAAATACCTTCATAGTTCACTCTAACACATCACAATAATTTTCATAGTTCATACAAACAACAAATTCTAAAGCGTTACGAAGAATTTCTTAAAAATCCCTACTCCGTTGACGATGCCGTTAAGTTGTTTCGCTCTCAGTTTCGTGGGTCTGCTCTGTTTGCCGCCTCCAGCTATTTGTAGATGAACACCCCGCAAGTTGTGCTGCATGCTCTGCATTCACGATGCATCCAAATTCAGATCCAAGTATATTACACTTCTTTTATAATTGCTTAATTTAATTTACGTTACATTACGTTACTTCATGAGCTTGTTAAAAATATATGTTGCACCTCAATAAAATTTAGGTTCGTCACTATCCGCGTTTCAAATTATGAGGCCAACACTGTACTATTTAATTTAAAAAAATCTTATATACTTGCAAGCTTGTGGTAAATTTCTGTACGTAGTCTGAAGCGATGAAAAAACTAAGAGAGCCCTATTAATTTTCTTAAAGTATTTATACAATTCGAAAGGCCACCTCTCGGCCACACTTCACGCGAAATCCTTTATTTAAAATAATACTTCTTCAAATTTTGGTTCAACCGTTTTCGAAATCTTCTAAATTTAACTCGTCGTTATGATATTTTTCGAAAAACCCGCATTCAAATTTTCCCGTGATTGTCTGTTGTACAACTAACTATATACACCAATGAGATATTCAGTAACGTCTTGAAACCCTGCCTGTATTAACGCTATTCATCTCTTATGCATATTCTGTTTCCTTCTAACCTTGTTTGAGTGGTAGAAAATCGATATTACTGTCCGCGTTCTATCTAACCCATGTGGACTGAATACGTGCGTTTCGAAATGAACTGCTATTATGCCTGTCTCATTCCGAAGCATATTATTGATTGTCCATCCCTTCTACGCTTTAAGGAAACTTTTAGTTAGCATTTATGCAAACCGTCCGACCGTTTGCCCGATATACCTCTAATCATGTCTTTTATCTACACAAATAAGGGGAACATGATATTTCCAAACCTTGTAACATTTTTATTTTTCAGTCGTAATTTAATTGCATTGAATTACAAAAATAATGCGCTAAGCGTGCATTGTTCCTTAGGGATCTAATTATATTAATATATCTGTGTCGCATAAAGCTATTTCTAAGTACATCTCTATTTGATTGTTTCGTGTTCCCCCCTCTGACGGCGCGACCGCTCGGCTCTGGTTTCGACAAACAGTCGGCCGCCTGCAACAGCTGTGTTAAGATGTATTTTCGGCTGGAGGCTGGCAACCTACGCATCGGCTATTAATCGTTGGGATATCTTCTAATAACGGTTGCTAAAGTATATATTATACGAATTAATGTAATTTGAGGTAATTTATTTAGCGCGACCTGTAGAACGCGACCTGTAGAACGCGACCTGTAGAATGCGACCTGTAGAATGCGACAAAATATAATTCGACAATGTAGAATGCAACGATAAAGAATGAAACAAATATAATTCGTCATCTAGGATCCAAAGAATTACCGTTATTTAGAAACAGTTGTTTTGAAATTTGCCTTATAAGAAATTTGTCTGATAAGAAATTATGGAAGATAATTTGGATGCAGTCGTTTCAAATTAGAATGGCTGGTAACTTTGCTTGAAGAACGGAAACCCCGTCTCAATTTGTTGTGAAGCGGCTAATGCAGTTTTTGGTTCGTAATTAGCTGTAAGATTTTTAAAGTTTAGAACACGTAAACTTGCTTTTATGTTTAGTACACATAAATTGTGTAAATTTCAATTAATTGTTGAGCTGGTTTTACAAGTTGTAAAACAAAATTTTGCCGAATTAGCTTTCTAAAATAACATGCTTTGTTCCATATGAATCTTCGATAAGTTCAACGTATGTTTTCGACGTCATATTTTTTTGTTTTGCACAGTTGACAGATGTTGTCTTGAAAGCAAATGCTTTGAGCAGCTGTAATGCAATTTAAATAAACATGCCTATTTTTGTGATCAGCTTTATCTATACATAGATTATTAAACGTAAATATGAAAGTTCAAATTGTTATCTACCTGAAAAGAT
Organism: Platerodrilus igneus; assembly: GCA_036346225.1. Lineage (NCBI taxonomy): Eukaryota > Metazoa > Arthropoda > Insecta > Coleoptera > Lycidae > Platerodrilus > Platerodrilus igneus. The sequence goes on along the minus strand of JARFIW010000691.1, from coordinate 158,741 downwards.
CTGCCCAGGTTAGAATTTAATTTACTGTGTTATGCTTACAAATCATTATCACTTTAATTTGTATAACAAGTTCATGTTTAAAGTAAAGTTGGTTGGTTAATGAAAGAAAAAAAGGAAAGTTAAAAGTTTAACTTTGATGTAGTTGATTATGACAATTTTTGATATTTTAAAAGAGTTTTTTTTAGTAAACGTTTAGTTTAAAATCTAAGACTTTCATTTTGGTCAAATGCGATCAAACCTAATTACATTAAGCTAACAATTTTCAGAGTAATAATTTGATGCCAATATTATATTGGAAATATTTTTTTTATTATTTCTTTATATTTTTTTTATAGGACACAAATGGTGTTCTACTTTTTTATTTATTTAATCTTAGCAATTTCTTACAGGAGCTGCGTCTTATCTTAATAAGACAGGTTTTTGTTAACGAAGGCGATCATTTTATCTTTGGGTTTCCAAGTCCGCCCTTAGAACTGTGCTTTGCAATTATCGTAATTATCCCAGGACATGCTGGCGCCTATTTGATTTAGCTTAACTTTGGTTTGCAAACAGAATTCGACCCCCCCCCTACTTCTCACTGCTCTACCCAGGAATAGACCCCTAGCTATGTCGGAAGATTTTTGTTCACTGGCGCCCATTAAGAAAAATAAGTTACAGTGACGCCGCAACGTTTAGGGCCCCAAAAAAAAATACAAATAAATAACAACAAAAATTGGTTCAACCTGCAGGTGTTGTATTTAACGATCGTTTTTAAAACATTTCTAAGAGTTTACGTTTCAAGGTATTTTATATTCAACGGCTGTTCATTTGTTAGCAAAGAGTGTCACCTTGGTATTATCGATTTTTCAAGCTCTTATGCGTATTAGACGTAATAACCCTTTCAACTAAACTCAATTAAATTAATTAATAATTTGCATTGGCTTCTACACTTTATTTTCTTTACGAACCTAACTAAATTTTAATCACTACTTGTAAAATTTTGTTAATGCTTGTTACTTTATATTCACTAAATGAAATAAATTTCGTACGTAAATTCTGGTTGTTTCCTCTATACAGGGTGTTTAAAATTGCCTTGTTTATACTTAAATTTAGCCTTTTAAAACCACTACAATATATACTGCTGTGTTTTTAAAATCGAGCCTCTCGCTTAGGCTCCAAAACTGTTATGATGCTTACCTTCGAAATCTCCCCAAAAAACTTTAATGTAGTTACAAAATTTTCCACCTACCTAAAATTGAAGCCCTACTACCTAGGCTTACAATTTATACCATTTAACAACAATATCCTCTGAAGATGCTTTTCACTCGGACGCCAAAACCTTCAGCTTCCTCAAAGATACTCGCTATGGCTGCTCACTCGTTCCCTAAGTATCCTAACCTACAAAAAAATAACGCTAACTGCCAAAAGTACATCAATATTTATTAACATTTCCAATTTGTTACGTATAAATTCAATTTATATCTCTCATGTTTTGCAAGCTCTAAACATTTTATTACTTAAGGTAAATAATATCTCAGTTTAAAGAAAATAAGTTTTAAATCATACTACATCACTCCTGAAACAAAGTAACTGGGCCTATTTCCAACCTCTACTTTATACCCCAGGTCAAATACGAGCTCATAGTAAACCTCCTTTTATCTACGTGCTAACAACGGCACTGCAATTTCTTAAAACCTTTTTTCTTTTTACAAAAATTAAAGTTTCCATCTTCAAGTGATATCCTCAAATTATTACATAAAATTTTCATTTAGTCCTTTTCAAATTGACTCATCAATTAAAATGTCTTTAAAACATAATAAATACACAAAATCACTAAATTGTCGCCCAGAAAATCACCAACAAAAACAAACAAAAGTTTTATAAGTAGAGGTACGTGGATTTTTGTCTCAAGTGCTCTCTACATGGACACCATCTCCAACGTGATCCTCTTTCTCGACTGCACGTTCAGATACTGTCTCCAGCTGGCATCACCATCAGGAACACCCCGTATCTAATTAAATTCTTCCATACAAGCGCACGGTACTACCATGCTCTCGTACACTTGCTGGTCCATCCATACATTTGCTTGGTACTCAGAGTACATACGCCGCCTTCAAACACCCATTACTAAAATTGTATTTACTTGCTTTATAATTTTGATTATTTACAGCATAGTCAAAGATATAAGAGCCCCCACTTGTGCTAATTTAACAGAAACTTCACTCAATCACTTTGCTAAGTAGTTAGGTAGGCGATCGTAGGTAATGACAAATGAGAGAAAGAGTCATTCACCACCTCCTACGGGTTTATATCAGCTCCAAAAGCCACCCCCCTACATCAATTTCTAACACCCTTGTCGCACTTTTCCTAGTATAACAGCACAAACAAGCCAACGGTTGAACACTTCCACAAACTATACTATTATCCTTGAAAAATTCTAGATACACTTTCTTACCCGTCGTCAAAATCTAAGAAATTCTCGCTCCAAACAAGCTCGATATTCCGAAATCCTTATTAAAAACTTTACCCAGCGCTGTCTTCCGCGAAACCCTGATAACTGACGTTCCACTTTTAGCCTCTCCAATACGCCCTCTGTATACGCGTATATCCTCTTTTCATTCCCACTTATAAACAAATTTTTCCGTCTTATTTTATCTTTAGACATTATTCTCCCGTTTATTCTCAAGCGCTGTTTTACCTAACCCACGCTATCGTCATCTATCCTACTCTTGTTTATTTAATGTAACAGTCGTGCTCTGTTAGTAAAATATCCCAAAAATTTCTATTCCCTTACTGCTCGATCTATTCCGAAAACATAGCGTGCCTTCGTTCCTCTCACTAGCTTCTAACTTCTTTGTCTATCAAGCCTTTCAAAGTCAAAAGTTTCACTAGACATCTGTTATGCTCCTTCCTTTATTAAAGCATGCAAACTATAGTCTTTATTTGTAAATCGATATTGTTTTCGTACGTGCTATCAGCACCTGTGTTTGGTCTTTATTACATTTTTCCAGCTATTATTTGTTGACGAGATTTTATGTTCGTCATCTGTTTACGACATAACGTTCTTAGAATTTATAACACGTGCAACTCTAATAACGACCGCCGCTTTAAATATGCTATAAACCAGAAAACTTTTATTATTTAGAATATTACAACAAATCTTAATTATGCTTACTATAATTTACGTTTTACATGCATTTACGCAATTATGCGCTTCAATTTATGTTTCCTAACTTATTAATAACTAATACTTACAATAAAATTTTATGCTATATTCAACTAACTAACCTTAATATTTACTGGTAATTTGTCAAATACGAACCGATTTTGTTCAAACATGGCTCAAACTTCGCGTGACCCATTTATACACTTTCTAATTTGACATAAATATAAATTTAAGCTTGCTAATGCTTTTTTATACATATAAGTAGTGGGGTAAGGCCGGTCCTAATTCAAAACGTGTTCAGACGTAATTTCCATATGTAAAATACACGTGCACCGTTTTGAATTAGGATCGGCCTTATATACTTTCAATGTAAAATAGTTGTGAAAACATTTCAATGTAAAATAGTTGTGAAAAAATGTATTCTTATATACCTTCAAATGTAGAATACTTGTGGGCACGTTTTGAATTAGGATCGGCTTTATATTACTTTCAATGGAACATACATACTTCAAAACACACGTATGTTGAAAAATGTAAGTGCAGAGAAAATGTGTGTAGATGTTTTGAATTTGGTTTTCTAGCGATAAGTTATAAAGTATGCCAGATGCAAAATATCGCATTCAAGTCAATTGTGTTTAATTAAAGTGGATTCTGATTTATGTTTTTTATTTATGTTTAGAAGCTGCAAATACACATGGGCCGGTTTCAATTCAAAATGTGTTCACTCTTGTGATAGGTTGAAAAGTGGGTTGGCAAAGTACGCAGATGGTGGTAATCTGCTATATAAGGAGATTTCTCCTAATATTAATTTAATTGGTCGAAGTTTACTGCATATATTTACATACAAACAGGTATATAATTGATATTCAGGGATTTAAATACAAGAAAAACGAGTTTGTGTGCAAAGAAATTGCGGTTTTGGACTTGTTGTTAGGTGATGTTTGGCATCAAATTTTTAAACTGCCAATGCAGTCTAGTTGTTTGAGTCAAGATCATATAAAACATAACGACTGGGTGACAAGGAATATTCATGGTCTTTCTTGGGATGAATCTTCAACGGCTGGAATGGTGTCATCATATATAGCGCTTTATTTGAAGCAAATTATCCGACCCGGTGAAGAAGTATCTGTGAAGGGTCTAGAAAAGAAGAAACTGATTGAAACATATATAATGCAAAACTTTGTAACTGATATGCTTGCACTAGGTTGTCCTAAGCTATCGGAGTTAAAAATCAACAATCGTTTAAAATATAACATCCATTGTTGTAGACACAGCAATAATAATCTGCAATTTGCAAAACAAAATACCTTTTTATTAAAAGAATGGCTTTATAATAATAAAAAACAATAGAAAGATTTTGTCTGTATTATTTATTTTAATATAATTTTACAATGTTAGCCTTATTAACTATTATTATAACAACTTCTAGCAAACATTATTTTTATCGATCCAGCTATTGTGTACGTTAGAGAAGCCTAACCATTTTACAAAGACTTTATTTCCACTCTTTCTTAGGACTTTTTCTACCAGGTAAATTCCTAGATTGTATAAAGAATGATGTATTTAATTAAAGTGGGTTCTGATTTATGTGCGTTTTACTTTGAGTTTACTACCTTGTTTAGAGAAAGTTTTGTTTCAAAAGAGAAACTTTTATAAAATACTTTTTTATTTTACAAATTGTTGAATATTTTGATCTAACTATTTATAAATGAAAAAGTATTTATTAACTCCCGTTCTCGAAGTATCTGCTGCTTCCTCGCAGCTCCAAGTCTATACGACGCAGTAGCTTCTCTCCACGCTTTTTAAATGCGTTAAGCAAACAGCCATGTTAGATTCTGTACATAACTTTTTCATAGCCAATATGTTTTTGCCTGATCTGTGAGCATAACATAAAAGATTATTGTAGGTTCACCTTTTCTTTTGTATACTACCTTTTGTTTCTGAGAGGATCAGAGTGTGTCAACGATCCGACGATAGCCTCAGAATTTCCAGAATGGTTTTTTGATCTAATGTAATTTATAAATTAGTAGTGTTTTAAAAACACATGTATAAATGTGAAAAAGCACTTACCGTGATATATCTATTACGTCACTATCAAAAATAGCAGCAGTGTCGAGTTGAGGCGAAGAAGAACCAAAAACTTATTTAATCAAGTCTTCATCAGAATGTAATATAAATTGCTCTAGAACTTTTACGTTGGTACTATTACAATTTTTGATTGATGATAAGTTACTCATTTTTAAAAGTTGCTAGTAATAGTAACTAATAATTACACAAGAGATCTGATTGAATACTGTTGGTAAAATCTACGTGAAGTATTTATATTAAATAATAAACTGATCTGTTAGAAAAAATTAAAAATTTGCATCGTTTTCTGAAAAAATTCAGCTCTGTAATCTATTCTAATGAATAAAACAGTATGTAAGCGAATATAATTATACCTCAGCAGAAATAATGAATTAGATTCATTGTCTGAAAAAGAAATTGCAATAAAGGCACATAATAAAAAACCTAAATTAGATTAATTTCGTTTTAGATTACCGCTGACATAATTTATATGCATATATAGGTAATTGTGTGTTTACACGATTTATACCGAATAAGAAATTCTTTAAAGGTACTGCTCAGCAAAAATAATGAATTAGATTCATTTTCTGAAAAAGAAATTGCAATGAAGGCACATAATAAAAAACCTAAATTAGATTAATTTCGTTTTATATTACTGGTAGCATAATTTATTTTCCATAAAACTTAACATAAATTGACTTTATATGCATATATATAGGTATATAGTAATTTGTGTGTGTGTGTGTGTTTACGCGAATCATGTTGAATAAGAAATTCTTTAATTCTATCAAGGTACTGCAAAATGTTTTTTTAATACTGGGTTTTTAAAAAAACTATGAGTGCGTGTAAATTATTATATTTTTCTTTAGATTAATTTCGTTTAAAATAATGCAATGCAAATGGTCCTTAACCAGTAGTATATATATATATATATATATATATATATATATATAGAATAAGTTTTAGATTACCGCTGACATAATTTATATACATATATAGGTAATTGTGTGTTTACACGATTTATGCTGCATGAGAAATTCTTTAAAGGTACTGCTATATGATAAAACTGCAGAATGTTTTTTTAATATTGGGTTTTTAAAAAACCTTGAATGCGTGTAAATTATTAAACAACATTGACGGTTTAATCTGAGACATTTTTTCAAATTTGCTTTGTTTTTTATTAAAAGATTTCATATGTAACCATAAAAAATAGCGCTGTAATGATAGTGTATTTTCTGTACACACATCATAAATCAAAGGTCGTATAAAACATTTTTATTATTATACTGCAAACAAGCAAATTTTTGCCGTGAACGCAGCTGAATGAAAAATGATGTTGTATGCTAATTCTTTTACAGTTGTTTTGATTACGTCAGATGATATTTTTGTATAAATAGTAAGTAACGCTATACGTATATTAAGTAGTGTATTGATTTGTATAGAATCATGAATTCTGAAACCGTGGCCGAGATTAGTGGCGCTATTTTGAGATTAACTGTAAAATGCGTGAATCTAATCAAATCAGTCAATGAAATAACGAAGCACATTATAATTATCAAAGCAAATATTAGTATATTGAAGCTTGCTATTAGAAATAAAGTATACGAAGACAATCGTCAGGAAAATCCTAGTAGGCTGGAATCTAATTTGGCACATCTTAAAAGCTACCTTGTACGATTGAGGCACTTGAAACGCTCTTTGGAATATAAAGTTAAAAGTATTGATGCAACGCTTTCTAGAGGTCATATTCGAAAAAATCTGATTTGGCATGATGTACAATCATGTTTTGGAAGTCGAATAATTACGGGACTTATTACCAATTTAAGTTATAGAGATCCTTTAGTGTTCTTAGACAAGGCGTTCGCTAGTTTTAAACGCAAGATTGTTGCTTGCTTAAAAAAGTCAATGTTGAAAGTTAATGTAATATTTGCCGCTAACTTTGTTAAGCCTACAACTGGCGAAATAGATTTAAAAACGTTTCCTACTGCAAATCGTCACATCGATATAAATACCAATCTCAAGCGGTGGTATAAGGAGAACGTATTGGACAAGATTTCGAAGCGATTAGAGGAATTTAGTGAAAAAGATTCAGATTGGGCAATCCAAGAAGTTTTACACTTGAAGGTAAATATAAACAATCATGATCTACTTAAAGAAGGATGTTCAACGTTTGTTCCGGTTCCGGACTTTATAAAAAAAAGCTATGGTAAATGTAATAAATAACGACCAACATTGCATTCTTTGGAGCTTGGTTTCCGCTTTATATCCTGCTAAACAAAATAGTCAGAGAATATCTAGCTATCCACATTTTAATACAGTATTACGCTAAGATTCAATTCAGTTTCCAATCGCATTAAAAATTGAGAAGCTTAACAATCTCGCAATTAACCTATATTGTATAGAAAATACTAAAATACTGCCATTTTGTTTAAGTGAAAATTTTAAAAAAATTGAAGCTATTAATCTGTTAGTTTTAAATAATGATTCCTTACAATATTCTCGTCCGACAAATGCTAATGAGAATCACTTTCATTTTACTTGGATTAAGGATATATGTCAAAATTATTTGCAAAACAGTTGTCTTCACATGAACATAGAAAATTTTTTTGTTATAGATGTTTAAATAATTTTAGTACAGCAGCATTACTTAAGCGTCATTCGAATTATTGCGAAAAACAGAATACTTGCTCAATAAGATTACCCGAAGAATCCGAAAAGTATCTAACATTTAAACATTTCCACTATCAAGAAAAAGTATCATTTGTAGTTTATGCAGATCTTGAAAGTATATTAGAACCATGCAATGAGTTGGAGGTAATATTAAACACAGTCCGTTACCAAAGGCATATACCCTTTAGTGTAGCATACTTTAACAGAAGAACAAAAGTCAGCATTTAAATTTGCCCTTCACTGTCACATTTGCAATAAACCTTTTAGTATAGATGATATTAGAGTTCGCGATCACTGCCACTTCACAGGTGAATTTCGAGGAGCGGCTCATCAAGATTGCAACATCAATTATCATAATTCTTATATGATACCGGTAGTTTTTCATAACTTATCAGGCTACGATTCGCATTTCATTATTAAAAAAATCGCGTGATAATAAAAAATCCATCACCAGGGAAAATTGTAACACTGATAATGAGTTTCAGTTACTTACGCGTAAAGGCATATTTCCCTATGATTACATTAACTCTTGGGATAGGCTCAATGAAACCGATTTACCCTGTAAAACAGCATTCTTTAATCGTTTGCGCAATGAAGAAATCTCAGATGAAGACTACAATCATGCTAAACACGTTTGGCAAACATTTAATATAAAAACACTAGGGGACTATTCAGACCTATATTTAAAAACAGATGTACTGCTCTTGACTGATATATTTGAAAACTTTAGAAAAACTTGCATGTTCACGTATAAGTTAGATCCACTTCACTACTTTACGGCTCCTGGTTTAGCTCTAGATGCAATGTTAAAAACGACGAACGTTAAACTCGAGTTGCTTACTGATATTGAAAAAATAATGTTTTTATAACGGGGAATTCGTGGCGGTGTTTCTCAATGTTTGAATAGATATGCTAAAGCAAATAACAAATATATGAATGCAGATTATGATCCGAATTTCGATTCTAAATATTTAATGTATTTTGATGTTAATAATTTATATGGGGCTGCAATGTCTGAATATCTTCCATATGGAGAATTTGAATTTTAGATGGTACCAGTCCAGATATAGTACGTTTAGACATACTTAATATTCCTGATGAATCTTATGTAGGATATATTTTGAATGCGATTTACACTACCCAGTATCTTTACATGAAATTCACAGTGACTTACTTTTGGCGCCTGAACATATGATACCACCAGTACCTTCTAATAAATCAAACTTAAAGAAATTACTTACAACTTTATATCCAAAACTCAACTATATTATTCACTACAAGAATTTAAAATGTATTTAAGCTACGGTTTAGAACTGAAAAGATTCATAAGGTTCTTCGGTTTAAACAAGCTCCTTGGTTAAAAGAATACATTGATTTGAATACGAAATTAAGACAACAGTCAAAAAACAGTTTCGATATATGCTTTTATAAAAATATGATAAATTCGGTTTATGGAAAAATGATGGAAAACGTACGGAAATGGAAAGATGTGAAATTAGTGACCGAATGGGAAGGACGGTTTGGAGCTCGTAGTTACTTAGCGAAGCCTAATTTTCACTGTTGCACTGTGTTAGACAAAGATCTGGTCTTAATAGAAATGAATAAATTAGAGGTTTATTTAAACAAACCCATTTATGTAGGTTTCTCTATTCTAGATATTTCAAAAACCTATTTATATGAATTTCACTATAGTTATATAAAATCGCAATTTGCTAACAAATCAAAGCTGCTGTACACAGATACGGATAGTTTGATATACGAGTTTAGCGTTGAAGATATTTACTCTTATATCAAACAAGATATTCATAGATTTGATACTTCCGATTACGACCCTTATAACAAATATCATATCCCATTATCAAATAAAAAGGTTCCTGGTATTATGAAAATGAAAACAATGGTGATATCATGCTAGAGTTTGTAGGGCTTAGATCTAAAATGTACACTTACAGAGTTCAGGATAGGATAATAAAAAAGTCAAAGGGATCTTCCTTAGCAAGTATTAAGCAAATTTCTTTTGATGATTATAAGAATGCTTTGTTTTATAAACAGACTGTACAGAAACAGCAATGTTTAATTAGATCAGTCAAACATGATGTCTTTACTATTAAACAAAACAAAATTGTTCTTAATCCAAGTGATGATAAAAGAATTCTTAGTACCTCAACCGCTGATACTAAACCTTGAGGGTATAACTATACACTCAGAAATGACTTGTAAAGCTTCAACCACTGGCTCAAATAAAGAATGCAATTTATTTTATCTCGATTAACATATAATATTTTTTAGTTATAAAACTTCAGTGTTATATTTATACCTGCACAAGTACGCCGTTTTTCGTTTTTGGATGTATCTAAAAATAGGATACCTTTCAATCTGCCCGAGTTGAACTATATTAATATAAATGTATTGTAGAGAAAAATAGTTGTAGTAACCGTTCTGTTTAAAAAAAAAATCCAGTTTGTTAATAACATACCAGTTAGTTTATTTGAGAAATGTATAACAAAACTTTTATTTAAAATTGTCAATGTTTATGGCTGTTTACTAAATCACTTAATAATTCAAACATGTAAAAGATATTGTAAAAACATGTAAAAATATTAATAAATAGACTGTGATTGCTAAATGATTTATTGTTTTTTCATAATTTGTAAAGGTACAGTAATAATAATAAAGTAATTATAATATTCTTATGCTGTTTGAGAGTGGATTGTATTTGACTATCTTATCATGAAGTATAAGGCAATGACAAGATGTATTTGGCAAAACGTTTCTGCTAGTTTCAAATTCTTATCTAATATCGACAGTACCAGATTTTAACGCTTCGTTTTGTCTAGAACAATCTATGACTACTAATGGTGCAATACTTCGTAAATCTCCAGGATTAAAAAGTGGTTCATTTTTCTTTTCGTAGTATGATTGCCGAAACTGAGCATACATCTCATATAACAACGCAGTCTGTTTATTCTCGAACTTCAAATTTAAGTTATCGTACGGGAAAATTTCTGAATTTAAATATAGTTTCATGTTGGTTAAATAGCAATGATCAAAACGACTTTAGTTGCTCATGTATCTATTTTTTCGGTTGGTTTGGAAACCAACAATCACAAATCTTGGTTTTTCTAATTGTGTTGTTGATTTAATGTTCCATGTATGACGTTGCGTTTTTATAGAAGTTGATATTCATGCAACTCCCATCCTCTAAACGGAATATGCAAATCCTGATTTTGTGCAACGCATTCTATTAAATTAATTCGTTGAGTATCATCAACGGCTACATGCGGCATTTTCCATAAAACTTTGTTTAAAACAACTTTTATTTCTTCATCGGGTGTAGGATTAATTATAGCATTAGTATCAAAACTAGAACGTAGTAAGACTAACTCATGACGGAGGTTTAAAATAATTTTTTTAAATCTTCGCATAATCCGAGAACCATTGAAAGGTTTATTGCAACATTAAAATTCCCATTGGCATCAACTATTTGCGAATCATCCATAGGAAACTACCCAGCGTTTTGTAAATGTTTACTTTGATTGCTATTATATGAAACATATCTCTTCATTATAGACGTTAATCCAGGATTCCGAACACGATCTACAATGATACCACCAATCTCATATCTAATTTCATCAAAAAGCAGCGAAATCCCATTATTTACAAACTTTGCTGTCTGAGACGGCGTTCCATCTGTTTTAATTAATTTGCCTTCTATGTACAGCATGCTCTTCGATGGTAAGGTGTATACATCTTGTTGTTGTATAGGGATTCGAATTTCATCATTGTTGTTTAAAGATGTGTTAGCAAAAGGTTGATGAGTATGTTTTTCAATATTAACAATTGCATTGTCGAAGTAAACTTTTTCACGCACGTTCAGTATTTCACTATTCATTCTACTTTTTAATTAAATAAATGCAGTCCTAACGATTGTAGAAACTGCCGGTTTTGTGTTGTTAGCGGTCTTGAAACAATCAATCAAGTGTCGATTGCTTTGAAATTTCCAGCATTGATAGCAATTCTTGACATGTTGCGTGCATTATACTTAATACCCATGGCTATTGCAGATTTTTTTAAAATGCAACCTTACAGTTAGCAGTTCTCCTCTGAAATTAACTAAATTTCCATCTTGATCTAACACTTTCACTATTATTTCATTTATTATACGTGACCTGATTGGTAGATATTTAATCGTAGGTGGGCACTCGACAATTTTAAAACCTGCAGGTACTTGAGGAAAAAATTCGTGTATTACATGGGCTGGTTTACTATTTAAATAGGATCCGCTTGCAATATTACAATCTATTAAAACTGCATTCACTTTACAAATGTTGATCGCGTAGTCTGCTTGATGCGTGACATATGCTAGCAATTTTCGCGGATTGAAACCAAGTAGAGAACCAATTGAATCCTTTTTGGTAAAATCCACATCTAGACTACATTTAATACTACATTTAAGTGTATTATTGTCAGCTGTAATTTCTATATACACTGGCGTCTTTCTAGCGCTTCGTGATTGTTCCATACGACCACGCCATCTTTTATCACCTAAAGCTTTTTGAAGATATTTATTAATTTCTCTAATCTCATAAGCACCTTCAGGTATTTCTATGAATTCTCCGTTAGATCCATAATAAAATTTATTATTTATTCCTTTTTCTATGTTTGGAATTGTGTTATAAGACTCAAAATTTGTTAATCCTAATACGTACTCCGAATCATTATCCAAGTTTATAGGCGGATTAAAATTGCGTGTTAAAACTGAAGTGTTTCCCGTTAGAATAAAAGTGTACGACATGACAACTTCATACGCAGTTCTATGTACTACTTAGAAATTGTAAGCATAAATGATCGCAAAACACAATACCGTACGATTGTTCTTGATTAATGTTATAAAGAATTTTACATTTACCCCCGCTATTCAAATAACTTATCAACTCTGTTGGCGGTCACAGGTTTCCGTAGCTGTCATAGTAAATAGCGCTACTACCGTACTTTTTATAAGAGGTCCAATGCTTACCTAAACCTTCTATTCCATCTAAATTAATTATACCACATTCTTTTAAATTAACTTTCTTGGGAAGATTGTTTCTCATGAACACTCCACGGAAATATGGTACTTCTAATTGCTTAACAAACTCTATTAATTCTACATTGCTTAGTGCTCGATTAGGTAAAATCAAATTGCGTTCCTTTGAGGTTTTGCAGGGGCTAAAAAAAGACCAAAACCTTTTTTATAAGGTTTGATGTACATGCCGTTTCCGATGCAATGTCCTCCATTGCCTTGTTATGACGTTGTTTTTCCGCTAGTTGTTCCTTAGCTATTTTAGTATCTGAAACTGCTTTTGCAACAGTAGCTGCACCTCCAGTAAGAGTACCGAGGGCGATTAGGCCTGCAAAAATTGGTATTAGTGGTAGAAAACCTCCTGTTTTAGGAATTGATATAATACGAGCTGATTTAATATGCTTCTTTTGTTTTGCTGTATTGGCGGCCTTAATTGCTATGTTGATTGCATCCATAATATTAGATCCTTTAGCCTTTTTTAAAGCTGTACGTGCTTGTTTGATAATACTTTTAATACCTAGCGTACTTCTTATTTTACGTTTCTTTATCAGTGTTACGTCGTCATCGAACAATTCGGTATTTTGTGACAATAAATACTTTGTGCGTGCATCCTACAGTTTGAGTGAAACATTTTATATACCGGCAATAACAGTGCATAAAGTGACAGTCGTACTCGAGCCTTTAGAGAAGCAAGTCGCCTTCGAACCCTTGAAAGGGACGGTCGTATTAGAGCTTTCAAAGCGAGACCGACACCCGGTCGAGCGTGTTACTGGTTCTCCGTAAAAGCTTTTGTGCGTGAAAGTGTCTATTGCCCCAGCGGCGCAGGACAAAGCTTTGTGCGTGAAAGTGTCTATTGCCCCAGCGGCGCAAGACTTAAGGTATTTATACCCTTCCTTAATTAGTTGGTAGTTGTCTTTTTGTTATTACATAACCGCTCCACCATTATCGTTATTGCTATAAAAGCAATTGGTCCTTCATTATAATTTGCATATTTTTATCACACATTTATATCAACCTCCTTAACCCCAACCAATCATTGGCCCTATAAGTCGATCCGGATTCATTAGTCCTGTGGTTACACATGTCCTAAATTAAATATTATTGTGCATTTCAGCGAGTTTTAATTAATTAATATTTCAGTTTTAAATTTGTGCTTAAAGCCCATATTTAGCGGGTTAAAATGTGTAAACATTATTTATACTGTCTTTAGATTAAATTAAGCGATTTCGCCGTAATTGAAACCAGCAAGCGTTTTAATTACAAAGAAATTCATAATATAAAATTTGTCAGTTTTCAGTTTTAAATTCATTTTAGCGGCATAAAACAGAAAGCAACCTGAAAACTATAAATCGCTTTATACTTCTTAAACAAGAAAGGTAAAGGATTTGCTTTGTATTTAAAAGCTATTGCACGTTTTGTATTACAATATTGAAAATATCTGCAGAGGAATAAGGTTGTAAAGTTGCATCTTTCGGCAAATATGTTAAGCCACATGTTTTAAACGTTTCTGTGAGCTTTTGATGGTAAGCCGCTCGGGTTGTTAAGCGGTACATCTTATATTCACGCTTTTGTTTGACGAACCGTTAGTCATAAAACGTGATTTATTGGTTATACCCTATTTTACATTTTTCGTGCTTTGAACAACTCATAATATTTTAATATTTCTCAGTGCACATTTAGCTTTACCGTTTTACAACAGTTTATTGTAGTCCTTTCAGAATCTTTGAGAATGGCTCCAAAGAAAGCACATGTGGTAGAACTCCAATTACTGAAAACACGGATTTTAGAAATATTTGAGCTTTGTAATTCTATACAAAGTGACCCAAGTTTAAAGGCATTGTTCTTTATTCAAACAAGGGAATACATGACCTTTATGCAAATTTCAATACAATTTTAGTCGCTGTCTTGGCCTCATGTGACGAGGTAGACTCATTAACTTACAACGCTGTACGGAAGGAAGTAGATTCCGCTTATTTTTTCATACTGCTGCATCTCGATACGATGCAAGAAATGAAAGCACCACAAATCATCGAAAATGCTCCAAGCAGCACGGTATCAAAATTGTTACCGTTAAAGCTCCAAATTTTTAATAATGAGGTAACTGAATTTTCATCTTTCATCGATTTATTTGACAGCCTGGTCTATAATAACGCGTCGCTGTCCAATATCGAAAAATTAAATTATCTTATCAGTTGTTGTACCGGGGAGTCTTTAAGAATCGTTAAATCTGTACCCATTTCGGGGGATAATTTTATTATTTCCTATAACGCCTTGCGTGAGAGATTTAGCAATCCGCGTTTATTGGCAACTTTGCATTGGAAAGCAATGAAAGACTTTCTACCTTTAAAATCAGAAGACCCTAAGAAACTTAGGGCACTTATTGATTGTTTTTCGGAGAACCTTGTTGTTCTAACTAACTTAAAGTTTCCCACTGAACATTGGAACTTTATTCTGGTCGATTTGCTTTAGAAAAACTTGATCCGTTCACTAGAAAACGCTTCGAACTCCAATCGGATCCGAAGCAAATACCTAATTTCGAGGATTTGAGATATTTTTAACCCAACAATGTGCAGCGTTGAAACCTTTTCTTCAACCGCACCTGTTTCTTATTCGACGACTGTCCATACATCTCACAATCAGTGCCTAAGAAATCCTCAGCGTTTCAATTTAAACCAAGAGTTTCTTCTAACGTAGTTTCACTGGACACACCAGTAGCTCCAGTGACTCAAATAATTCATTTTCGCACCATTGTCCTTCCTGCAAAGGCAATCACTTAATTTATAGATGTCAATCGTTTCTAAAGAAAACTCCGACGGAACGTTTCGACATTGTCAAACGCTTACGCCTTTGTTTAAATTGCTTACGAACAGACCATGCGTCCATGCAATGCAAATCTTATAATTCCTGTCGAACTTGCGCCAAGCCGCATCATACCTTGCTACATTTTGAATCGCAACCTGCTTCTAGCCGTTCAGCTGAACCGACCGCTACACACATGCATAAAATGCCAATAGGACGCAGTCAGCCTCTCCTATTCCGGCAAATGTTTTGTCTTCACAGACGAATTCAAATCTTGGGGTTACTGTCTTACTCCCACTGCTGTTGTGGAAGTTCAAGATCGTTCTGGTAGATACAAACCGATCAGGGTACTCTTAGATCCTGGTTCCCAAGCTAGCTTTATTCGAGACGATTGCGTGAGCAAACTTTGGCTTCCACGCATACGTTCTCAAGTTCCGATTTATGGACTTGGGCAGACAACTTCAGCAGTCAATAGGTGCCGTCAGCTGCACCATTCGCTCTATGTTAGACTCTGAAAATCTCTAGAAGTCACAACTTTGTGCTTTCGTCAATATCTGGCAAATTACCTAGCGTTGAAGTTCCTAATAATTGGGAACACTTATGCGGCCTGCACTTTGCAGACCCGACCTGAACTCTCCAGGAACCATTGACATGCTCCTAGGAGCAGATGTTTATCCGTTCATCATCAATGGCGGTGTTATACATGGCAAGTTTCTTCAGCCTGCCGCCATAAATACAATTTTGGTTGACTATTATTGGTCCCACAAAAGCTTGCAGTCTGATACTGTCCAAGCATTTTTACGTCTGTAGAAGATCCTATCGACCAGACCCTAAGGCGGTTTTGGGAGATAGAAGAGTTGCTATCCACGCCTTATACTTCTCCAGAAGAAGAAAAGGCAGATTTGATTTTGAAAACACGTTTTCTCGTGACCCTAGCGGTCGTTTTATTGTTGCGTTACCGTTCAACGATACTTTGCCCGTTTTGATAATTGCTTTGAGATGGCTAAAAAGACTATTTTCGTTGGAGCGCAAATTACATGCTCAACCGGAGCTACGCGCCCAATACAACAATTTCATGCAGGACTATCTTGATGCGGGTCATATGGCATTACTCGATTCTCCGCCCGTTGGGAACGATAATTACTTTTTACCCCATCACCCTGTGTTTAAAGAAGAAGGTCATATTTAAAATTGTGTGGTTTTTGACGCCTCTGCAAAGGTTAAAAACAACGTGTCACTTAATGACACTCAATTGGCTGGACCTAGTCTCCAAAACGACATTTCGTCAATCTTACTGAAATTTCGTACTCATCGTTTCGTTTTTACTTGTGATGTTCGCCAAATGTATCGACAAATTTTGGTTACCGAAGAACATCGAAAGTTTCAATTAATTGTTTGGCGGTTCTCCGCAGAAGAACCCATCCAGACATATCAGCTTAATACAGTGACCTACGGTATTAAGTCATCGCCTTATCTAGCATTAAAACTCTTCAGCAATTAGCCATTGACGAAGGCAAAGGTTTCCGTTAGCCGCTGACGCTATACGGTCAAATCTATATATTGATGATTTCGTCGCCGGTGGAGATTCTATACAATCGGCCCGCGAAATTAAAGATCAACTTATTCGACTTTACATTTGGCTGGTTTTGAACTTCGAAAATGGAGTTCTAATTCAGTTTCTATTTTGGAAGGCATTCCGTCAGATTTTTGCCAATATACTTCTCTCGATTTCGATTCGGACGAATCAATAAAATATTAGGTCTTCAATGGTCACCTACAGAAGATATTTTCTCGTTTCGGGTTAAACCATTAAACCAAATATGTACAAAGCGCAACATACTTTCACAAGTTGCCAGAATATATGATCCATTAGGATTTTTAGCCCCACTAACACTTTTTGCAAAACGCCTAATCCAGCATCTGTGGATGTTAGGTTTAAATTGGGATGACATCCCACCAGCAGACATTTCGTCTCAATGGCAGCAATACCAAGAAGAGTTGCCGTTATTATCGTCATTAAAGTTACCACGTTGTTTACCCCCTTCGGATCCTTTTACTTGTCATTTGCATGGGTTTTGCGATGCTAGCGAGGTAGGGTATGCAGCGGTAGTGTATTTTCAGTTCATAAATCAAACTACTGGAGAAATAACTGTACAATTTGTAACCGCTAAAACAAAAGTAGCTCCAATTAAGCGCATTTCAATTCCACGTTTGGAATTATGTGCCGCCGTTTTATTAACCGATTTACTTTCTTTGCCATTCGGTCTTATCAGGGCTTGATTGACATCTCCGATGTTTCAGCGTGGAGTGATTCTACGGTCGCTCTCACTTGGATACGTTCTCCACCTTTTCGTTGAAAACTTTTGTGGCAAACCGTGTTAGCCACATTCAAGAAATCATTGCACCTAGCCGATGGTTTTATATTAAATCTTCGCATAATCCGGCTGATCCTGCATCTCGGGGATTAATGCCAAGCGCGGTTATTTCATGTTCGCTATGGTGGGCGGGGCCTGAATGGCTTCACTACCCTAGTGACTCGTGGCCGCCTCAACCAACATTGTCAACCTCAATTGCTGAGGTAACTACGGAAAAGAAGATCCTAACATTTGTCGCTCAAACAGATCCAAACGTCATTGACATTTTACTAAGCCGCTTTTCATCGTTATATAAAATCCAAGGCATCGTGGCTTACATTTATAGATTTTCTAAACCCATGACTCAACGTCATACGGGTCCCTTAACAGACATTGAATTACACAATGCTCTCATGATTATCGTTCGGCATGTACAAAATGTTACATTTTCAAAGGAAATAGCTTCGATCAAGGCAAACCGTAAATTACCTAAAAGCTTGCGAAAACTTTCTCCATTTGTTGATCCACAAAACATCTTAAGAGTAGGTGGGCGCTTGACACATTCTTCGCGTTCCTATTCCGAAAAGTTTCCTGCGTTATTGCCTCAGCGGCACCAATTAACCGAACTTATCATTCTGTCAACTCATGAAAGGTATTGCCATCCTGGTGTTAATACCACAGCGTATCTTATCCAACAGAATTTCTGGATCCTTTCTATTAAAAATTCAATCGGAAATTGTTTATCATCATGTCATGGATGTTTTCGTACCAAACCGGTCCTGGTAACTCCTCCTATGGGAGACCTACCGGCAGCACGTATTACCCAGATCAAAACTGCACATGGCACATTAAAACGACCTTTGGTCAAACTAGCGCCGCTACCGGTATTTTAACTTTATTTTATGTTTAGATGTATATACACATTTTTACATGTATAGTAGTATATTATTTTTACATATTTGCTTATTTACATATATATATTTTATTTTTGCATAGTTGGTAATATCGCTCGCTGTAGTGCACCACCCTATCTTTCGTTACCTCCTTTCCTAGCAAGGTCAAATCCCATGTGATTTCCTTCACCCAACCTACTTCCTCCTTTTCAAAATTCTATGAATTTGGTGGGCGGTATGTTACGTCGTCATCGAACAATTCGGTATTTTGTGACAATAAATACTTTGTGCTGCATCCTACAGTTTGAGTGAAACATTTTATATACCGGCAATAACAGTGCATAAAGTGACAGTCGTACTCGAGCCTTTAGAGAAGCAAGTCGCCTTCGAACCCTTGAAAGGGACGGTCGTATTAGAGCTTTCAAAGCGAGACCGACACCCGGTCGAGCGTGTTACTGGTTCTCCGTAAAAGCTTTTGTGCGTGAAAGTGTCTATTGCCCCCAGCGGCGCAGGACAAAGCTTTGTGCGTGAAAGTGTCTATTGCCCCCAGCGGCGCAAGACTTAAGGTATTTATACCCTTCCTTAATTAGTTGGTAGTTGTCTTTTTTGTTATTACATAACCGCTCCACCATTATCGTTATTGCTATAAAAGCAATTGGTCCTTCATTATAATTTGCATATTTTTATCACACATTTATATCAACCTCCTTAACCCCAACCAATCAATCAGTTTCCTTATTTTATTGATTTTTTGTTCTCAGTGATGCACAGGCACCCATACCAAGTTTTACTTTAGCTTTCATTGCGGTAGCTACTCCAAATGCTGCTACTTTTTCACCTAAAGACGAGTCACCAGAATTTAGTCTTTCTGTAGCTAACTGAGCTAACTTCGAATCTGCTTGATGGCGTTTAGATAGATCCTTTTCTTTGGAGTATGCAATATCGTGCTCCTTACAAGCCTCGTCTAACTTGTTTATTTCCTTATCTCCCCGAGCTAACCGTTCAATTAGTTTTGTACCCGGACCGCAAAATTTGTAGCCCGGAATATGCGCTTCAAATGGTAAATTGTTAATTACAGTATTTAACAGTCCGTTCCCAGTAGTTTTAGAATTATTATAAGTAATCATTAGCGGACAACTATCCTCTCAAGCTGTGCAGTAAATAAATAAAATATTGTGAATTAATGATTCTTTATATACTCGCCGTTTCTTATATATATATATATATATATATATATATATATATATAATTCCACTTTTTTACAATCGAATTTAGTACTTGCAAACATGCGTGTTGTGAAACAATCAACACCTTTAACCATAAACAATAATGACATTGGCGTGCAATCCTTAGCTAACAAGAAATAACATAGCGTTCTTCTGCCTTCATCTATTCGTTGTCTAGTTGTTGGTCCATCAAATTGCGGTAAAACCAACGTTATGATTCGGTTGATAGAACATCCTAATGGTTTAAAGTTTGAAAACGTATATATTTATTCTAAATCACTTTATCAACCAAAGTATCAATACCTTGAAAGTCTACTGCGACCAATAAAAGGGATCAAATATTAAACATTTTCCAGTTCTGATAATATTATATCACCATCTGATGCTCGAAATAATTCTATATTTGTTTTTGATGATGTAGCTTGCGATAAACAAGGTATCATTAGGAAATACTTTAGTATGGGGCGTCATAAACAAGTAGACAGTTTTTACTTTTGTCAAAGTTATACTCGTATACCTAAGCACTTACTACGTGATAATGCTAATCTTTTAGTTTTATTTAAACAAGATGATTTAAACTTAAAACACATATATGACGATCACGTCAATACTGACATGAAGTATGATAAATTCCGTAAAATATGTGCTGCTTGTTGGCAAGACAAATACGGATTCTTAGTTGTAGACAAAGATAGTGATCCAGATCAAGGAAGGTACCGAATAGGTTTTGATCACTTCATACATATTTAAACCTTGAGAGACGCAAGTATCGTTAGTATCGAAGAATTTTTTTATTACAATAAACTTTTTACGCAATGAACAAGGAGGCGGTAAAACTTAAAAGAATTTTAATTAAGAAAAGAAACATTGTAAAAAACAAATTGCGCCAGTTAAAAGATAATGAAGTCGTCCAAGTGTAATCAATCTTACCCATAACATCGCGATTAGAAACTATTGCTAATAAACTGGATGGGGAAAGTGTGGTAAAGAAAGAAAAATTTAAAGAAGAAGAAGACATTAAACATACTTCCCCAAACACCCCGTAGACCTAGAACATTACCCTATAGAAAGCGTCTTGGAGACGATATGACAATGGAAGTATCAAATAACGCTATAGATTATTTATATTGGAATGATCCCAATAAACTTGTTGATAGATTACGGCTTTTAGTTTCATCTCAGACTGCTGGACACACAGGTCACGGGCCACGAAATAAATTCGATCATTGTAGAATTGCGTGAGGCGAAAGTGATTAGATGATATGACAATTGACAAATTTGGAAGGCACTTACATAACCGTAAAATAGATATAAGTGAACAGGAATATGAAAACAAAATTGAAGGTTTTGAAACCTTGATTGAGTACAAGTTACATATGCTACATTACACGGTAGTAGCAACGTTTTACTTTAGTACATTCCTCGACTGTGACAAGACATTCCTTATTTTCAACATTAAACATAATTATGAATTTCCTTATGTGGAAGCAGTCATTGAGAATATTAAAGGATACCCGCAAGACATTGAATTTCTTATAAACGAAAAAAGTTATGTATTTGCACAGTTACAAGGATTTTTGCTTAAACGTATGGATGTAATCAGCTTTCATGACAGCGGTGCTATCATAAACAATACCACAATGTTTATTGATTTTATATTAAAAGTTCCTTTTAAAGCAAGTGGAACCCACGACATTCAAACATAGAAGTATTTATTAATTGTATTTAATAAATCCTGATTAGAAAAAGGTATTATAATAGTTGCTCAATCAAAAGTGAAAGAGGATATAGTAGATGAACTTCATAAACCAGCAAGAATAAATTTCAAGAGACGCAAAGTGATAGTAAAAGGTTTAAATGACTTTCTTCAGACCGATTTGATTGAAATGCTACCATATTCGCAAACAAACAAAGGATTTAAATACATTTTAGTAGTTATTGATTGTTTCTCCAAATACGTACGGGCTGTAACACTTAAAAGTAAAACGGGTATTGATGTTACTGCTGCAATGAAAACAATTTTAAATAAATTTAAAAATCCACCAAGAAATTTGCAGTCTGATTTTGGTAAAGAATATTATAACAAACACTTTCAATCCTTAATGCAGACATATGGCATAAACCATTATAGTGTTTTTTCTACAAAGGAAGCATGCATTGTGGGACGTGTAATTAGAACTTTCAAGGGATAAATATGGCGCTTGTTTAACCTGAACGGTTCTTGCAATTGGATAAAAAATTTAAGCGATATTGTGAAACAATACAACAATACAGTTCACAATACTATCGGAGTCAAACCTGTAAAAGTTGATAAATCAAATGAAAAAACTATTCTTAAATCATCATTTACCCACATCAAACTTGCAACCAAAATACCAAAATATTCAATTAAAGACAGTGTGAGGATTAGTAAACACAGGGAAGCATTTACGAAAGGTTACACGCCAAACTGGTCAAATGAAATTTTTAAGATTAAAAAGGTAAACGTAACCAATCCGACAACATATATATTAGAAGATCAAGACGAGAAAGAAATCAAAGGTGCATTTTATGAAACGAAATTGCAAAAGGTTAAATATCTAGGAATTTACCTGGTAGAAAAAGTCCTAAGAAAGAGTGGAAATAAAGTCTGTAAAATGGTTAGGCTTCTCTAACGTACACAATAGCTGGATCGATAAAAATAATGTTTGCTAGAAGTTGTTACAATAATAGTTAATAAGGCTAACATTGTAAAATTATATTAAAATAAATAATACAGACAAAATCTTTCTATTGTTTTTTATTATTATAAAGCTATTCTTTTAATAAAAAGGAATTTTGTAAGGCTAACATTGTAAAATTATATTAAAATAAATAATACAGACACAATCTTTCTATTGTTTTTTATTATTATCAAGTCATTCTTTTAATAAAAAGGTATTTTGTTTTGCAAATTGCAGATTATTATTGCTGTGTCTATAACAAAGGATGTTATATTTTAAACGATTGTTGATTTTTAACTCCGATAGCTTAGGACAACCTAGTGCAATCATATCAGTTACAAAGTTTTGCATTATATATGTTTCAATCAGTTTCTTCTTTTCTAGACCCTTCACAAATACTTCTTCACCGGGTCGGATAATTTGCTTCAAATAAAGCGCTATATATGATGACACCATTCCAGCCGTTGAAGATTCATCCCAAGAAAGACCATGAATATTCCTTGTCACCCAGTCGTTATGTTTTATATGATCTTGACTCAAACAACTAGACTGCATTGGCAGTTTAAAAATTTGATGCCAAGCATCACCTAACAACAAGTCCAAAACCGCAATTTCTTTGCACACAAACTCGTTTTTCTTGTATTTAAATCCCTGAATATCAATTATATACCTGTTTGTATGTAAATATATGCAGTAAACTTCGACCAATTAAATTAATATTAGGAGCAATCTCCTTATATAGCATATTACCACCATCTGCGTACTTTGCCAACCCACTTTTCAACCTATCACAAGAGTGAACACATTTTGAATTGAAACCGGCCCATGTGTATTTGCAGCCTCTAAACATAAATAAAAAACATAAATCAGAATCCCCTTTAATTAAACACAATTGACTTGAATGCGATATTTTGCATCTGGCATACTTTATAACTTCTCGCTAGAAAACCAAATTCAAAACATCTACACACATTTTCTCTGCACTTACATTTTTCAACATACGTGTGTTTTGAAGTATGTATGTTCCATTGAAAGTAATATAAAGCCGATCCTAATTCAAAACGTGCCCACAAGTATTTTACATTTGAAAGTATATAAGAATTCATGTTTTCACAACTATTTTACATTGAAATGTTTTCACAACTATTTTTCATTGAAAGTATATAAGGCCGATCCTAATTCAAAACGGTGCACGTGTATTTTACATATGGAAAATACGTCTGAACACGTTTTGAATTAGGACCGACCTTACCCCACTACTCATATATACAACTATATACAAATTAAAAGCGGCATCGGATCACACGGAGATACCACCCGCCGCCTGGAAATTACTGGTGTCGGTAATCGTCGGGGCCTGCGGAGACAGCGTTCATGCAGGGTTGGTCTCTTTCAGTGTCGATGATGTAGAATGGACGGTATTGGCATCGGTATCGGCCAGTCACTTAGCGTGTCTCACTTTAATTTTTAGAATTCTTCCCGGGCTAGTGGAAGCGCCGGGTCGACGATGTGATTGGCCTCGGACTAGTGGAAGCACCGAGATGCTGGTTCTAGGTTAATGAAAACGATATAAGATTTTTCCCTGCTAGGCTAGTGGAAGCACTAGGTGTAGTGATCAAGTGATTTCTGACGGTCGAAATATCGCCCTATATCAAACAAATACGTGCTGGAAATAGAACAACCGAGGTACACTGGAAATTTCCAACCAAAAAACCAACTACTCTGAAGCCTGCATTTTTATTGATGAAGGCCCTATAGACTTTTTTACATAAAACTAAACCCCGCATTTTCATTGGTTAACGTCCAATAGACTGTTTCTGTATAGCAAGCGTAGGAAGGAAAGAATATAAATAAAATTGCTAGTTCAGCAATAGGCATTCGTTTGGAATCAACTAAGCAGTGCTATTCTCATGGCCTGTCTGCTTCCAACGCTCCAGCAGCGCTGTCTTTTAGCCCGTTACTCTCGAACGCACCTGCGGCGTTGATGCATAGCACGCTGATACCGACATCCGCATCTTGACCAGCAATGCTGAAATCATACCCTATCGACGCCGCAACAAATGGTACTCTGCACCACGATGCCTGCAGTACGTCACGACACCTTTCGAAAACCAGGCGCCTCCACGAAATGTGGCGAATATTTATAATATATAATATATATATATATATATATATATATATATATATATATATATATATATATATTCTTGGAGTTCTCACTAACCTAAAATTAATTGCAGCCCCATAATTTGGGTGCCATAAATACTGTGAGGTTCCTTTGGAATGGCTCGTTAATTCGTACCCCAAAACTTGGGCGTCATAATGCTGCAAAAGCTATCTAAAATATATTCGTGCCACACAACTTGGGTCGACGTAATATGTTGCGTGATTTTCTGGAAACCTCCAAGCCCCAGCGTTGGGCCGAAATAATACTGTGCAGTTTCCTTTGCAACGGCTCGCTAATTCGTGCCCCACAACTTGGGAGTCATAATTTATTGTGATATTTCCTTGTAAAAATCAAGCCCCACAAATTGAGTCGTCATATTTATTATGAAGTTTGCCTCGACTGCTCCGCTCTTGAATCCTAAATCCACTAAAACCTCTTAAAATTAACACAGACGCTTAGCTGGTACCACTGAATCTAAAAACTCCCGCTCACTGCCTCTATGCTGAAACCTAATAGAAATTCACACCCTACATAAACACTTAAAATAACGCAACTTACAAAATACATCACACTCTACTTACATGAAATGAATATTACATTTTCAAAATACCTTTCATTATGTACACTCGTGTTATTAGTAATGTCAACAATTTCATTTTCAAAAGTAATTCAATTCGATAACCTTATTAAACAAATATTTTATTAAATTAAGAGGGCGTTCCTTATACCTTACGTTAACCCTTTTGTCTTATCATGAGCTCATAGTAAAACTCTTTAAATGTGAGTGCAAATTTACCGCACTACAAAAATACAATAAGCCCTTTATATACTTTTTTACAACATAGCCTGGTTATCTCTAAATTAATTATTTTTGACTACCTAAATAAATTTCATTTATATCTAAAGTCCCATAAATTTTCAGTTCCTTAAATACATCAAATAAGAAACACTCCAAAGCACAAAAAAATTCTAAAGAAACATAACAAATATTCACCGCAAAAAATGTTTTATACAATTGGTTACCTGGTAACTATTTTCCAACAGATAGCCGCCAACCAGCCCTTGAAGATGATGCCGTCCAGTATGGCACTACTCCATGAAACAGCTCCCCGGCTGAATCACCATCACTCTGTGTATGCTGCTACCCCAAAATCTCTTCATTTAAAAAAAACCATAAGCATCCAACCTCCAAAATTTACTCTTCGTACTCGCATTTATAATAAACCAATCAAAGATTGATGCCTTCACTATCAAATTTTAATAATTTTCAATTTCAAAACCAAAATCGTAATCGTCTGAATTTACATCCATCATCTACTCTTCGCTTGAAATGCTTTATTTAATTTTTAACTAACTTAATTTGTCATCACACTACACTAACTTATGTGCAATTATACATAAATTCAATAAATACTTTCACTAAAAGTAACTCGATGATACGCGAAGGAATGAAGAAAAATTAAGAGAGCGGCATCCCCGTTGAATGTGGGTTATATAGACTTGCTACACCTCCCCTGTTTTCAAGTTCGCACGTAAAAACTTTTAACGTACAACAATATTCTCTGTAAAAGCACCAACCGTTCCTCATTTCTTAAAAATATTCGCCTAACCGCGTCTGTATTATCGTAAAAACCTTCAACGGCTCTCCGTTTCCCCTTATTACGACAACAAACACGTTAAAATACTCGGTAGAACATTTACAACGGCCAACCGTCCCTGTTATTTTGCCAAAAACTAGCCTCACCGAAACTCGATTTCTATTACGTTTACGCCTTCAAACTAAAACAAACATCCCTTGTTCATATAGTCCCTTTTCACACATATGCTTCCACCAGCTGAATATTTGCCCTACCTAATACAAAACTGTTGCGCGTATGCCTGTATCATCCAATCATCTCGCTCAATTTCCTTTCCTTGCTTTCAATCGATCCGTGTCTGCTTATAGTATTCCTAGAAATTATTGATTTTGTTGCCTTCTCCAAAATAAGTTTGTTCGTCGTCGCCCTACTATACTACATCTATAATTAAATCTCAAAATATCCTGTTTCTTACTTGTATTTATGCGTTTCTGCTCCGTCCTTGTTCCTCCATGACAGTTTGTTTTTACCTTCCCTCCTATACTACCTTTATAATTAAAATTGATACTTATACAAACATATTGCGTCTTCGTCAAACTTATATGTGCTCTGTTCTGTCCTGGTTGTATCTGGACCATACTAACTTCCAACGGTAACTTTTCTTCTTGTAATACATTAATTTTTATGGGCTTGTTTATCGTAATCTGTTATCTATAAATATTTCCCTCTTTTAGTTCGAACACTGTGCTTTGAAACGTTTCTGGTTATACCCTTCAAAATAATAATAATCCTAAATCTAACGAATATGAAAAGCTTTTATGTTTTCGTATACTACTTTAAATAAACTAAAAGTGGTATTTTTACCTTGTTGTTTCCAATCCTTATTGTTCTATTCTACAATAAATATTATGCTACGTCCTTTCTAAATAAATACAACTAAAATTAAACTAATCCTAAATTATCATACGTTGACGACGCTTTATTTTAATTATTTAAAATACCTAACTATCTAAAATGCCTAATTAAGTTTCTCGTAAGTTATTACTCTATCCCCTAGCTTGATTTATGATCTTATATATCTACTATTAGCTACAAATTACACGACATTATATATATATATATATATATATATATGTATTGTTTTGTAAATATTAGTCAGTATTAGATTTACACTCAAACTTCCGCATTCAGGCGCCGCCCCCAACTACCGACACTGAGCCGTAACAAGTGGCGTCTAACGTGATTGGGCCGTCTTCACCAAAGATGCTGCAAACTGAGAACTTGCACGGATCAAACAATATGCCTGAGACGAGAAGTCAAACAGCCACCAAAATTAAACCTGACACCAATCCGCCGCCTCCAGCCCATGTGGACACACAAATATCAAAAGTTCTGCGACTGCAAAAACCCAGTGGCGATCAACAAACACCACAAACCGTCAACAGAATGGTCACAATCAAAACGCTAGTGGAAAACCTTTAGCATGGCAACATAACAACCACAGAAACCGAGAAACTTGTATTCTCTGGCACCCTTCTGGAAGATCCGACAGAGTTTCTTTAACAAATGGAAGCAATAGAAGCAGATATACTAACAACAATCTCCCAACTGCACGGCCATGTTGAAACGTATTATTCAAAGGCCTACTAAAACACTACTTTATTAACACCATACTTCAAGTTAGGTGTCTGCAAAACGAAATCTTCCGACGTAACTAGGGGTCTATTCCTTGGGTAGAGCTATGAGCAATGGGGGGGTAAGTCGAAATCTGTGGGGGGTCACACTCAAACTAAAACAAACAGGCGCCACCAAGTCCAGATTGATTTGTATTAATGGCATAGCAAATTTCTAAGGGCGGACTTAGAGACCCAAAGAAAAAAAGATCGCCTTCGCTAACATACAAACTTGTCTTAACAGAATAAGACACTGCTCCTGTAAGAAAGAATATAGTTAGGTTACCTAAAAAAAATGGGAACACTATTTGCGTCCCTCAAGTATATCTAAAATGCATAGAGAATATTTCTTACATAATGGAATCATAAAATTTAACTCTTTCTGTGTTTTGTTTACCAGGTCTGATCAAACCAGATCAGAATAAAAAACTTTAAATGTAGATAATTAATTTACTAGAAAGAATTTTCTTTGTTTCAGTAAATAAAATTTCATGATAATTAAATAAAATAAATATGTGATATTCTTGCAAAATTGTTGTAAGGTTTAACAACTGATCCTTACTCAAATATATAACACTTCAGTGTAACTAACAATATTAAGTTTCTTTATAACCCAACCAGATCTGTGTAGGTCACTTACAAATGAATATATGAAATTTTCTCATTAATTTAACAAAATTAAAATTAGTTTGAAGTTAATAGAATCACCAAGATATTCTTTAATTTTATCAAAAGTGGCAGTACTGTAATGTTAAACATCTGTTAGCCATTATGCAATTGTTGACGGCATTGTTCAAATAAACAGGTGACGTAATAGCAGCTGTTAATTTACGTTGCAGACATATGTAGTCACATCTTTACAAAACTAAATGAAATCAAATTTTGATACTGGGAAAAACCAGCTTCATTACAGGTAAACTGAATAACAATTTTGTACATCTAACAAACAAAACGAAATAATGTACTTTCAGAAGGAAGTACTGAGGAAATTCTTAATTCTATTACGAACCCAAATACCGGCTGTCGTCCTTGGTTGCAATGGAAACAACTTCGCAGAGCGGGGCCTGCTGTTAAATATGTTTGTTTTCCATGCTTTATTACAGATGCAAGAGCGAAGCGGATTTCTTACATTGGTTCACGGCATCTTTTATTCACAGCGTACTCCTCCGTTGTCTAATTTTATTTCAAAGTGGTCGTGCGGTTTTCTAATTTATCGTTGCAATTTCTGACGTATTGTTGCTTTTCTAACGTATGGTTGCTTTTTCTAACATATGGTGGCTTTTTCTAATGTATGGTTGCTTTTTCTAACATATGGTGGCTTTTTCTAATGTATGGTTGCTTGCGCTAAATAAATTTTAAATTAGCTAATATGATAACGAATATGCAATATATGGATTAAGTACTAACCGTTACTCAGGAAGTGCTTCACCAAATCAAAGCGACCCGGAGGTCACTCGTCATTCTCTTCGAATGCATCTTCACGCTGCCCTAAACTATCGACGAGTGCGCTCGCCGCGCTCCTGCAAGGTGGGAGGATCATAAGTGTGGTTCTCGAACCTCTCACGCGCGCGCTAGTGGCTTGTGGATTTGCACCGAACTCCGAAACAAATAGACTACTAATCCTAGATATAGCAATACTATAAAAATTTGATTGTTACTTGAATCTTTATATTAGTTAATAAAGGTATTTCAATATTCATGGTACGTTTAATGAGTATGTTCCTTTGCTGCTAAAATAAAATTGTTACAATGTAATTGGGCAACATTCGAGGCGTTCCAATCCAGCTATAGTGACTTTAAGAAGTCCTTCCTGGAGAAATACAGCAGTCCAGCAATCAGAAATAGCCGCAGACTATTACGGACAGAAGCAGACAGCATTTCAATCAGTAGCTGCCTTTCTCAGCACTAGGGTACGTCAAGCGCGCCGCCTAAGCATTCAATGCCACATGCCGACAACTCTATGCGAAATGGTCACCTGCCTCACCGAGATGGAAAGAACGCAAGGCAGGCCACAAAAAGGACAACAGGCGCCTGCCAGCAGCAAGACCTCCCCCCGCAACGGAGCGACTACCAAGGTAGCGCTTTTGCCTACGACAACACTGGCGCCCGGACTGCCCAATCAGAGCTTTGGAAAACGCCGCACCGACCGAGCAACGCTTGAATACCGCCCAACTCTACCAAGGGTTCCCGCCCCATGCACAAGAAAACCTATAACCCATTGCTGGATACAGGAGCGTCGTCATTTATGATCAGCAAAGATTGAATACCCGCAGGCTCACGGGCAGAACCCTGCCATACCTCAGCTTATCTAGCCGAAACAGGGACAGAAGTCGCCATCAAAGGAAAGTTTCGCACGCCATTCATCTTCGGACACGTGACGGGCCACGAATCGCTCCTGGTAGTAACCAACCTGGCTGAGGATGCCTTCCTGGAGCAATCCTGGCTTTGACCCAGAAAGTGGTCATAGATTACGAATGAGACTCCATACACTTTGGAGCACACAACCGCCAGATACTCCACTGGAACCAAAGGGTGACGCCTGTCACCATCAACAAGCCTCGCACTCAAACTGCAACTCACCAGTTCGCACCCGAATTCTTGCCCGAGTTTCGTAACCTTCGGGAAGAATTTCAAGCAGTGATCAATGAACCAACATAACCAACTACCAGCACAAGCGAAAACCGCCGATTGCCACTTTACACCAACCTATACACACCACAGACCAATTACGCAGTACTCGTCGATCTGTCCAAACATGTGCGAGCTGTACAACGAGAAAGTCATGCCATTGGACGGATGTTCCAAAAGGTATACTTTCGACCGCATCTACCTCTTCCAGGAGAACCCAGCTTCTACATTTAATTTTCCAATGCTCCACCGGAAGGTACTACATTGGTCAGGAAGCGAGTTTTTTACCTGGAAATTTTGAATTTTGCTGAACCCCTGCTGTTGCAAGCAAGGTAGGAATTTTTAACGTGCGTGATAACACTCACACACGGTACCTCCATTTTGCCTCTCATCCGAACGAGAGCGTATTTTTGTAAAAAAAAATGTTCGCCTAACATTTTTCAAGCGGTCCGTGTCCGGATTTGAACCCGGGACCTTGGGCATAGTAGTCACACGCATACCAACTACAACACGGAGCCGCCTGGGAGAATCCACCATCCTACAATATACAATTACACAGAAGCCCGACGCCACTCACCAAACAAATACAAGAACGTGAACGCCGCTTTAGACCCAGATATGTCGACGAAGAGTATCTCGTTGTATCCTCGAACGGCAAAATGGTTTGGATCCCAAATCACCCGTCATCCACCAGGGTCCGAATCAAAATGTACCGGATCTCATCCAAGTCAAAGAAGAGCCGGGCCCAACAGCTACTGGGTGCGACTTGAATGGGAAGATATTAATATCCACGCAAAAGACATACGCCCAGCACCCACTAGAGCTCCACCGCCACGCATTGGCCTTTCCACACACGACCCTACAGAGGGGGAAATGTTACCCTATATAAAAGTACATGTTCTGGAAATAGAACAAATTCCGAAGAATACCGGAAATACCCGACAAGAAAACTAACTACTTTAAACCCTGCATTTCCATTGGTTAACGTCCTATAAACTTTTTCTACATACCAAAACTAAATGCTGCATTCCCGTTGGTTAACGACGTATATTTTCTACATACCAAATATAGGGAGTAAACCTTATAAAAGAATTTGCTTGGTCAGCAATAAGCATTCACTTGGAACTTTTCATTGCCCAAGTAATCAAATTAGTAGTGCTGTCCTATAGCCTGCCATCTTCTACCAGCAACGCCTCAATCTTCTAGAACATTAATGGCGCTGCCTTGCTGTGCGCTGACGCCTCATTGAACGAATCCGACGCCTACCGCGATTTCGACACTTACCTCCATATCTTATCCAGCAGCGCCTAAATCACAGCCTACTGACGCGAACGCCTCAACAAGTGGTGCGCTGCATCACGACACAGCCGTTTCCTACATCCACACCTTAGCCAATAGTGCTGAAATCATAAGCTGCTGATGTCGACGTTTCAACGAACGGTACGCTGCTCCAAGACTCTGACGTCCATTTCACTCGACGGTTGCAGTAAACCACGACGTCTTTTGAAGTCCACCAACCCGCCGCCCGATGGAGTTTGACGAAAACTTATTAACTTGTATATGTATTGACGTAATAAAGAGGTCACGAGAGTCATGGGAATTCAAATTCTATAATTAAGGCCCAGCCCAAATAGAGGGTAACGGAAGAAAATTGAAATCTTGGAATATTTATTGTCCTACCTTGTATAAAAATAAGCTGTGTGTGTAAATAAAATCAATTATTAACAAAGAAAGGCGATATATTTTTCTGTGTGTGTAATAAAACTATACTTAATAAAAACCTAAGCTCATCAAAAGTTCTAGAAATAACTTAGATTTAAGCCATTCATTTAGTACAAAAATAAACTTCTGTGCATTTATCGTAAAAGTTATATTAATCTTCTTAAGAATAATGCTCTAATCTTTATAAAAATGCACTAAAACACGTTTTATAAACTGATCTTTTTTTGTACAATTATTAAGATGCAAATCTTTTTGGATTTGCAAAACCCGTTGGGAAAACAATTAAAGCTTTAATTAGCAAAGTTGACTTTCAAATAACATTTTAATCCACCTTATGAGTTTCAAACTAAAATGTTAATCTAGAATATTCTCATTAATCCAGACAAATACGCCGAATCCTAAAAGATGTCGTATAAAAAGTTAAATCAATAAACACCCTATTTAAAGAACTCCCCCTTATCATTAAAAAGGCAATAATATTGTTTTTATAGTTTTCACAATATATTAGGATAGCATGCGGCGCAAAATTAACTCCGTGATTCAGACAAGGATGGGCAACACTTTGCTATGCTCGTAAATCACTTAGCCGGACACTAATTAGGTAATTAAGCGCGTGATTCTCGGAAAAATGACATCATTACTCTGTATTATGTTCCAAACGAAGCAGGAAAATTTTCGAATGGAGATAAATTTAGTATAAAATCGGGAACTTTATTAGAAGGATTCATTCGATTCCTTCATAAACCTAGTAAAATGTATCGATTTATTTATTAATTCGCGTCAACAAGCAATATGTAAGAGTTTCAAAGTACGAGACCGACGATGAAACATTTAATTAATTTACGATTCATCATATACGATTTTAAACAGAAATTCCATAAATTAGTTTACGATATAAAATTAACACTTTTCAATAGTTTGAAATATGGAAGTTGTTAAATGCAGTTATTTGATTTGTATAAATACAATGAAAATTCAACGTTCTTCAATACAGAAACTAGTCTAAAGCTAATAAATTATAAATAGAAAATGCACTTTAAAAATTAAGATTTTAAATAAAGATTTAAAATTATATGAACAAAAGTGTCAAGCTTAGCCTTTAACGTCAATTTTAAAATGGAGGCAGTAGGTATTTACTACCGTTAATTACGAAAAGCGCTATTGGATTTCGTAAGTATTAATTTTATTTCTTTGTTTGTATCTGATAGTCATGCAATGCTCAAACGACCTTGTGCAGGCTAAAATGCGGTTGCCAGTAGTCCACTAATGCAACTGGTGTTCAAAGGAAACATCCACGAAGCATCCATGAACGCTTTTACAGGGCAATTTTCTCAAATCCGCTATTACTTTTGCTTTAGAAACCCGAATTTTAAAAATACCGTTATGAATTATTCAACCTACTTACGCACCCGACGATGGTTGCTTGACAATCGACTAACCGAATATAAAAGCTTAAATAAACGATCTGAATAATCTTCTCTATTATGCTCTCTTGGTATTTATTAGTTATATTTCAGGGGATTACCTGATTTTGCTCTGTCAGGCAGTTTGTACGACTTAAACTACTTTAAGGTCAAGGTTAAGGGTATTTTGGTGCGTAAGAGTGGTTTCTATTTAATACCGACAGCTGCGTTGCTGGTTGTTTACTTCACTTTAAATTTTATAATGTTTAGTGAGTGTCTATTTGTTGGAGCAATTTGTAAATTCGTCTGACTGTTTACCAACACAATTTCCTAAACGTGGTAATTTGCTAAAATGTATTGTTGTTATTCTTGTTTAGCATGCCTATTGTGAAGTCCCGGTCTTAATTGCTGGTTTTAAAAGGATGTACTACGTACTTTACTATTTATGACTTATTTAAGTACTATAATGAAGTAGCCATGTTATTAAATATAAACCACATAAGCTTCTATTAAATTTTCCCTCTAAAACTCATTTGAGTAATTTAAATTAATAAATGCTTTTCTATTTACGAATGTATGCTTAACTAACGCATAAGCGTTACAACCAATAGAATATTTTTTAACTCTATATATTTCTATCTTTTTGTATCCTAAATTTTAGCAGCAGTTCTCGTAAATAATAGTTGTTGCTACAACAACATTTAATTTTATAAACAATAAATCTCATTGAATATTAACACGCTTCAATAAAAATCAACAAAAATGGCACATATCAATAACTTTGCTCTATTTCCTCAAAGCCAACGTAATTTTGTACTAATTGGTTACATAAAGTCTGTACAAGGTTCGATTGTGGTTATGTTCGAATTAATTTTTAAAGTATTTCCGTACAAAAAGAAGCAAGTGTTATTATTATAATATATATAAATTCGTCCATTATTTAATATACTCGAGGTGGATTTTGATGTGGTTATTTGTCATTGATGGGCACTTACATAATTGGATCGACCTTCATTACTCAAAACAAATAATACACCATAAGAAAAGTAAATTACAAATTATTCTAAGTATGAATAAGCGTTTGATAGACAATGGTAATATTTAATGCACAACCCTATTGCGATCTGTGAATAATTAACCTTCATGAGTAGATATAATACGTACAAACGTTGTAATTATTATTCCAACGTGCTCTTCTTATTAAAAAATCGTTCATGATCACGTAATGCTAATAATTAAATGTAATCTTTATAGGGAAAATCATTTTAATGTATAATTGCATATACAAGGTGTAATTAGAATGACAAACCCGCAAGCTTGTTGATTTTTTTTAAAATAATCAGTGCGTTTTGCAAAACTCTCCAAATAGCGTACACTTCTGGTCTAACAGTTGCAGACTGTCCATTACTAAAAATTAAAAATTTCAAAGGTTTATCATAGAAATCAATGTAAGTTTGTTTCAAAAAATTTATCTACCACAACGAAACTTTAAAAAAAAAGGATTATAAACATAACTTCAGTAACCTTGGCCTTGGAAGTGAGTAGAGGGTTTTGGGGGGTCCTGGGCCCACATTTCTACCAGCATCCACATTTCCACACACATCTGGACAAAATTTACATGTAAATTCCCATAAGGAGGAAATGAGGAGATTCATTTCCACATTTCCACACACATCTGGACCAAATAGTTTTCTTCGACTAAACATTTTTCATCTTTCGAGATAAACCTATCTTACATTTTTATCTTTCGAGATAAATGAACATCCTCATTTCCTCCCACATCTTGACCAAATAGTTTTTTCGACTAGCCATTGCATCTTTCGAGATAAACCTATCTTGTTTGGTATCAATTAATATTAGATTTTTCTCAGCTACCTGAATCTCTAGGAATTTCTTAGATTGCATCACCCCCCAAAGAACTACCCTAATTTTAAGTTTTTTTACCGGTAGCGATTTTATGGTCGTCCTTATAAATTTTTTAGACACACGACACATCAAGCTAACCTAGAATTTTATGCAGAATTTGAATCTGCAAACAGATTTAAAATCGGTCCACCGCTTACAAAGTTACACTTTTAAAGTCCTCTAAATTTTACGCTTTGCTCCCAGATCTAAACCAAATAGTTTTCTTCGACTATCCATCGCATCTTTCGAGATAAATCTATCTTGTTTGGTATCAATTAATATTAGATTTTTCTCAACTACCTGAATCTCTAGGAATTTCTTAGATTGCATCACCCCCCCAGAGAGCTACCGCCATTTTAAGATTTTTTGCTGGTAGCGATTTTATGGTCGTTCTTATAAATTTTTTAGTTATGCAATACATCAGATCAGTCTAGAATTTTATGCAGAATTTGAATCTGCAAACCGATTTAAAATCAGACCACCCCTTACAAAGTTACACTTTAAAAGTCTCAAACCTCAAAATTTTTGCACATCTATGACATAAGCTTTAACCAAACACTTAGAGGTATTAACACAAAGAAATTAAGCACACAAAAGTTGAATAATTTATTTTATCCGATTTACAGTTTAATAAACTAATAGAATACAATTTTTACAAAGTATAACATTATTTTCTTTGTGTAGTCGAATCCATGCAGTTGAAAGTAACCTGTAACAAAAACAAAGAGATTAATGGGTTGTTTAAATAGACCTGTAACAAAAAAGAGATTATTGTGCTGTTTAAAAAGAGAGGAAACGTGTTTTCGGTCAATAAGACATATTGTCGTTAATCTAACAATATGTTTTACCGTCCAGCGAGACCACGTGGAGGTAAACACATATCGCCGGGAACAAAGGAATTATTAAGGATGGAGGTGGTAGGTATGTCTTATAACTAACTTCATACTACTATATATACACACTAAAATATATACAAATATGAGCAACTATCTTATATCCTTATGCCCCCATGCGTAGGCTGATATGCTTCCGGGGATGACGTAACCCTTGTCATCTTCACCCGATAAACTAATTTTATTAATAAGCTGTGTATACAAAACGTGTTTCTTACTCCGAATCGATACCATCGTTTTCATGAAGGCATCTCTATTATTAATAACAACATTCTTAAAACTATCTACACTAATCCCCGCCACCACATTACGACTAACACTCTTAATTTTTTTAACAATCTCTTTCTCACTCACTATGCAGTACGATTTGGCCCTGGTGCCGACGAACTCCAAGACCAAATCGCCACAAAACTCGTTTTTAAATTTTCCGAGCACTTTCTTGTTCACAATCGGCATATTGTACTTGTTGTTATCAGGATAGTCACTTGTATCAAAATGTTCAATGTTTGTGCTAATGTCACTATACAAGTCCGGGGTCTCCACACTACACACTAAAGAGTCAGTGTCTGTGTAAAGAAGCGACAATCTAGGACCATACAAATGTTTCATGATGTCATAATGGAAATCATACATGAGGGTTTTTGATAAATCTATAACTGAAAAACTTACATAAATCGGTTTGTTATACAAAACTTTCACCCTATCCATTTGTATAATTACCAGATCCTCGCCTAGCACTAAACTACTGTTAAAGTTCGGGCGGGCGATAAGTCCACTCGCACATAATTGTTTACCCTCTGGCGCCCACCGCGTAACAATCTTTACATCCACCCTTTTGTCAACATTTTCCATAGTCTTCGCAAATATGGCATTGTTCATAAGTTTGAAAAAATCTTTTTCAAACGCGATAGTGGCAGACGAGCGGAGATTCGTGTTGAGATCAATGTAGGGTTTTAACCATGTCGACTGATCGAATTCCAGCACGCGATGGACACCAGTGAGTCTAAGGCCATTACGTAGCGCCTGTTGTAGGTTTCTGTAATGCATGATGTAATGGTGCTTATTCTGTAAAGTGGCGAGTAACTTGACTGTCTTGGACGATGGAGTTGGGGGAACCATGGTCTGCGGACAAAACGGTAAATCGTTGTGGGTACGGTGCAGATGTTCTGGGTACTCTAAATCCACTTTCAGAATGTACCCCTTCTCCCCTGTTGCAGATATGTTTTCGATGCGGGCTTTCAGAAGGTTAAGTTCTCGTTCTTTCAACCACCTGAATCCGCTTATCGGTAGCGGTTGGGACATGGCCCATCCATATAAATTATTTGCGTCAAGGTACGCCAAGTATTTGGAAGATTTGCAAGGATCGTAATTCTCCATATACTTGTTATTGCCTGTGGCGTGGCAACCGCTGCATTGTGTTAAACCACCTCTAATACCTTTTTTGACAAAGTGATGCATTTCTACATCTGTAAATAGATCCAATTTAACTTCAGTATATTTCAGCATGGCATCCCAAGTCAAGCTGGGGGCTCTCATGTACTGGCAAGGGTCTAAATCGTATGTGTTAGTGCATACGTTTCTAAAGTCTGCTAACAGTAGTACATTAGTCTTCAGATACAGGTCGCTGTATTCACCGAGCGTGCATATGTTGAAGACATCCCACACCTTCTGTGCGTGCTCGTAGTCCGCATCGCTGATATCTGAAGATGTCAGGTCGTTGAAAAAGACGTCTTTTGGTGGAAGTTGTGTTTCCTCTAACACTTTTATGTTGGAGACGTAAGTATAGGGAAACACACCCTTTCTACAAAG
Source organism: Platerodrilus igneus (assembly GCA_036346225.1). NCBI lineage: Eukaryota > Metazoa > Arthropoda > Insecta > Coleoptera > Lycidae > Platerodrilus > Platerodrilus igneus. The sequence goes on along the minus strand of JARFIW010000691.1, from coordinate 120,046 downwards.
CAAGGTAAACTGGTGATCAGGAAATTGCTTCCTCATCTCAACAAACTGATCAGATTCTAAATTTTTCACCAACTGCGAAATGCAGCCTTACTCGCGTGTGAACAATGGGTACATATTCTAATAGCGGTGGACTGTTTCACAAAATATGCTTCAGCAGAACCTTTAAAAAATAAAACTGGTTCAGAAGTTACAAATGCTGTTAAAGAAATATTGGACAAAATGCTGCAAGGAGAAAATAACGTAAAAATCAATCTACAAACGAATTTTGAGAAAGAGTACTACAACCGCTGGTTTAAAAATCTTATGCAAAAATATAAGATAAACCATTGCTATACGTATTCCGCAATCAAAGCTAGTATGGTTGAGCGGTTGATCAGAACAATCAAAACAAAATTGTACAGAAGATTTTACTTGCAAGGCAGCCATAGATGACTGAATATTTTGCCTAAGGTTATGGAAAAATACAATAATACACCGCATCGGGCTATTAACATGACACCTATGGAGGCGGAAAGAATAAAACTTTACACCGCTAACAGTGCTTCTAAAAGTCGCAAGAAGTTGTATAAGGTTGGAGACATTGTGCGTATATTAAAATATAAAGCCGTATTCGACCGAGGATTTCATCCAAACTAGAGTACAGAACTATTCAAAATAGTTAAAGTACAACAAACGAGACCGATAACCTATCTGCTACAAGATTTGGAAGGTCGGCCAATTCTAGGTGCTTTTTATGGCGATGAGATTCAGCTCACAGCAGCACCCGACACGTACCTAGTGGAAAAAGTTTTACGGAAACGGAAGCACGGGCGCGAACTATTAGTGCCGTGGATGGGGGATGGTAAAAGTTGGATAAAGCAAACAGACCTGCTTTAGTATCAACCAAAGTTCTAGATAATTACCTAGTTGAAAAAAATCATAAAAGGAGCTGGTGGAGGTAAAAACCCCTAGCTGGATATATAGGAGAGATTTGCTTAGAAGACCATTTCCATTTATGATTCGAAGCAGGAAGCATGTGTTTCATAATCGATTTACAAGGATATCAATATAAAACTAGTGATTTCTATTGCAAGGAGATTGCCATTTTGGATGTAGCGGATAATGTAATATGGCATGAGATACTGAACATGGTGGGGTATAACACCCTAAGTGATGATTTCAAAAAGCAAGTTTGGTGGTTAAAGAAAAGAATCAATGGACTCTGCTGGGATGAACAGTCTACGAGTGGATATACAAAAGGAGAGCAGAAAAAGCAGTTGCTATCGAAATATTTATCAAACAACATTTTAAACATGGAAAGTGTATTCTCAGTTTCAAGACTCAAAGAATTAAGAAGATTCGGTGATAGATACAATCACTGTTTAAACCATTGTTTGAATAACTTAAGCCGTTCCAAAAAGAATGTTTTACTTGTACTGCCTTTTGTTAATGTATAAATGTATTTAATTTTTTATAAAATATTTTTGGGGAATTGTCTTTTTATTTATCTTAGCTAAAAGCCTATCTTTAAAATTTGAAAAACATATATATGTAAAAGAGCGCATTACTTTGGAAAAATTAATGTTTTAAAAATACAATCAGAAACAATAGCAAAATACACGATAATTGGTATTTCAAATAAATTCAGTTCTATTTTAATAAAAAAAAAATGCAGACTTACCTTAAATTTTTTAAAAAGATTTTGAGGAAAAATAACTACACGAAACGATTTGTTTAAAATTTCAACGAACTTGCACAAAGCGTGCGGAACGAATAGGCTTTACTAATCAGATCGCGTTTATATGCGGTTTGAAATAATTAAGCGTTAATCAATCTGTATTATAAGATGAAGTTTGCATTTTTCCTAGTCGAGGTCGTAATAGAAAGTACATTGTGTGAATCCTCGGCTATTATACGTCCACGACATTGAAATATATTTCTAAAACATATTGTCAATAATAAAGAGAAAGGTCTACGCTACTTTCACTTCTACGTCACATAATTGTAAAGCACTTAGTTCGGAAACGAAATGTATTTTCCAAAGTACATATTTAGCATTGAGCATATAATTATTTGTGACGTACTTAGTTAGGAAAATGTTAAACCAGAAATTGATAACTGTTTAAAAATTTAAAAGCAGCGGTTTTGAATATTCTTAAACAGTACATTACTGTTTGAAAATGGTTTTAAATATTAAACACTTATGGCTTATAAAGAACTCATTTCTAAAATCCCCGCAGTTTTAGATTTCTCAGGAAATGGTTGTTTAAAGCATGTAAAAATTTTGAGGTTTGAGACTTTAAAGTGTAACTTCGTAAGGGATGGACCGATTTTCAATCTGTTTGTAGATTCGGATTTTGCATAAAATTCTAGGCTAGTTTGATGTGTCGCATGACTAAAAAATTTATAAGGACGACCATAAAATCGCTACCAGCACAAAATTTTAAAATTCGGGTAGCTTACTGGAGGATGATGCAATCTAAGAAATACCTGGAGATTGTAGCTGAGAAACATCTAATATTAATTGATACCAACAAGAGAGGTTTATCTCGAAAGATGCGATGGATAGTCGAAGAAAACTATTTGGTTCAGATGTGGAAGCAAAGCTTAAAATTTAGAGGACTTTAAAAGTGTAACTTTGTAAGCGGTGGACCGATTTTAAATCTGTTTGCAGATTCAAATTCTGCATAAAATCCTAGGTTAGTTTGATGTGTCGTATGTCTAAAAAATTTATAAGGACGAGCATAAAATCGCTACCGGTAAAAAATTTTAAAATTAAGGTAAGTCTCTGGGGGATGATGTAATCTAAGAAATTCCTAGAGATTCGGGTAGCTGAGAAAATTCTAATATTAATTGATACCAAACAAGATAGGTTTATCTCGAAAGATGCAATGGCTAGTCGATGAAAACTATTTGTTAGGTTATAGAGCAAAGAGCAAAATTTGGAGGCTCGGAGTCTTTAAAAGTGTAACTTTGCAGTGGGTAATCGTATTGCAAATCTGATAGCAAATTCAAATTCTGCGTAAAATTCTAGGTTAGATTGATGTGTCGCATGACTAAAAAATTTACAAGGACGGGTCAGAGATCGCTACCGGTAAAAAATCTTAAACCTAGGGTAGCTCCCTGGGGGATCATGCAATCTAAGAAATTCTTAGAGATTCGGGTAGCTGAGAAGATTCTAATATTAATTGATACCAAACAAGATAGGTTTATCTCGAAAGATGCAATGGCTAGTCGAAGAAAGCTATTTGGTTCAGATGTGTAGCGAATGAGGATGAAAACGCAAGATATATTTATCTCGAAAGATGCAATGGCTAATCGATGAAAACGGAGATTCATCTCCGCATTTCCTCCTTATGAGAATTTACAGCTCCACATTTGTTCCTAGAAGATTCATCTCCACATTTCCCTCCTAGGAGATTCATCTCCACATTTCCCTTCTAGGAGATTCATCTCCACATTTCCCTCCTTATGAGAATCATCTCCACATTTCCCTCCTTATGAGAATTTATTTGTAAACGAGGGATCAAATGAGGGGGCAAATCAGGGAGCAAAATGAAGGAGCAAGTGAGGAAGGAGAGAGTCACTCCTCCTCATTTCCTCCTTATGGGAATTTACATGTAAATGAGGAAGCAAATGAGGGATTCGAGAGCAAATGAGGGATTCTGGAGCAAATGAAGAAGTAAATGAGAATGCTAGAGCAAATGAGACGCCAGGACCGGTACCAACACCCTACTGAAGTACCTATTTTATGTGACCAATATAATTTACCATGTTTGGGACTCAAATGAAACATTGAGCAAAATATCATCACCGATGATATGCTTAATCGATGTTGAAACAACGTCCAGGCGTCCTGAAGCAAAAATTACTAGAGATGTACGGGACGCCCACAAATACTCTCCCGATTGGAAGTTAGTAACTGTTCGAGGCAGCAAACCTGGTATGGATGCCCAACCCGAATGCTATAGACCTATATCCTTAACGAGTCATGTCAGTAAAATATTAGAACGCATAGTCAAAGACAGGTTAATGATGTATGTATAACATAAAAATCTTATAATACAAGAACAGGCAGATTTCAAAGAAATAGATCTACTATAGATCACTTGGTTAAAATTGATCACGCAATAAATAAAGGTTTCTCGGAAAGTAAACATACAATTGCCATATTTTTTTATACAGGGTGTCCGGCAAATACGTGTATAACGTAAGAACAGAAATTTTTTAGCTCGAAATAGATCGATTTGAGCGAACTTACCTATTATACAAGTTGCTTCATTTAGCCGCTAGAGAGCTTCAAAAATCATGAAAAATATTTGATATTTTAAAATAACTCGAAAACGCGTCAATAGATTTTGACCATTTTTGGGGTGCGAGTTTCTACTTTCAATTGGCATCTTTTGGTGGTGTACTCGATAATTTTAAAAGCATACGAGTGTTCCAAAAATGATGTATAAATATCCGACCATTATCTTTTTCCTGTTTATGCAAGACTACCAATTTTTTTTGAGTAGCCGACTTAATTTGGAAACTTTTTTATTTCTTGTAAAATTATAATTAGACGAGCGGTTTGACAGAAAAAAATAATTTCAAATGTCTGTTTTTTTATTTTTATTTCATTGTTTTGTTTATTTTTTATTACTATCATTGAAAATTAATAGCGCGGTACAAGTATTGGACCATTACAATAAATTTTTTAAATGGCCGCCATTTTCTTCAGTGCACAAATTAACTCTTCGTTTAACTGAACCATCTGCATTGTTTGTGCATTATTTTTTAAAGAGTTGGCTGTATTTAAAATTCGTCTATACAATTCTTCTTCGCTATCAAATGGAGACAAATAAACCTTAGATTTTAAGGTACCCCACAAAAAATAATCACAGGGCGTCAAGTCCGGCGATCGTGCTGACCAATTTGTAGGAGCATCATATCCCCTTCCGATCCATCGATCCGGATATTTTTCGTGTAAATGTTGTCGAACAGCTAGAGTAAAGTGGGGAGGAGCACCATCGCGCATGAACCACATGTCTTGGCGAAGTAACAATGGCAGATCTTCCAATAAATTCGGCAATGTTTGTTGTAGAAAGTTGAAGTAATTGTCTCCGTTTAATCGATTTGGTATCACAATAGGACCGATAATAAAATTATTAATAACTCCAGCCCAGACATTAATCATAAATTCATGTTGATAGTGAGTCACTTTAGATGCATGAGGATTTTTTACAGCGTTAACATGTTCATTATGTATGTTAGTAATACCAGATCTTGTAAAAGAAGCTTCGTCTGTAAATAAAATTTTGCGACTGAAATTTGCATTTTGAATCCTCTGATCTTGAATAAATTGACAATAAGCTAGACGCCTCTCAGGATCGATAGGCAAAAGGTTTTGTACCTGTTGAACGTGGTATGGGTAAAATAACTGTTCCTTTAAAACGTCATGAACAATACTTTCAGGAACTTGTAGTTCAAGTCCTAAGCGTCTGGTGCTTATTTTTGGGTCTTCTTCAACTCTTTCCAAAATTTGTTCCTCCAGATCCGCAGTTCTTGTGGTATGTTGACGTCCTCGATCCGCATTTCTTGACTGAAAGCTACCATTTTCACGAAGACGTCTTTCAATATTTGCGAATGTTTGGTGGTTTGGCATTCGGCGTTTAGGAAATCTTTCCCTATAGACTCTGACGCTTTCACGACCATTGCCTTGGCAAAATCCGAAAACTAAAAGCATATCCACCTGTTCGTTGTTTGTGTAAGTACTCATAATGTAAGATGAAAGATGCAAACTTTTATTGAATTAAGCAGAAACTCACAACTTACAGGTAAACTGAGGTTAAATGACAGTCAAATTAAATAACAAATGCAATAACAAAAGCAAAGCCAACTACTAAACTATGCTTTTTGATTTGCCCCATTTTATACTTAATGCAGCAATGATGACGAAAGTATGCAGACATTTGAAATTTTTTTTCTGTCAAACCGCTCGCCTAATCAAAATTTTACAAGAGACAAAAAGTTTCCAAATTAAGTCGGCTACTCATAAAAAAAATTGGTAGTCATTGCATAAACAGGAAAAAGGTAAGCGTCGGATATTTATACAATACATCATTTTTGGGACACTCGTATGCTTTTAAAATTATCGAGTACACCACCAAAAGATGTCAATTGAAAGTAGAAACTCGCACCCCAAAAATGGTCAAAATATATCGACGCGTTTTTGAGTTATTTTAAAATATCAAATATTTTTCACGATTTTTGAAGCCCTCTAGCGGCTAAATGAAGCAACTTGTATAATAGGTAAGTTGGCTCAAATCGATCTATTTCGAGCCAAAGAATCTCTGTTCTTACGTTGTACACGTATTTTTCGGACACCCTGTAGAATTGGCATAGGAAATCCTATCGAAGGAATAGATCCTAATAAAACTATACGAGTGGAGTTTGAGAGGTAACCTTTCGTTATTTATTAAAGTTTCCAAGTGCGCGTGCGAGGAATAGTATCAGAAACTATGACTTTTGATAATGTATACCACAGGGGCCAACCTTGAGTTGTATATTATTTATAATAACTATTAATGACGTAGCTAAACATGTTAGCTCTGATGTCAAACACGATCCGTCAATTTTCACATCGACTAAAACCATTGAACTAGGCAAACTAAGGCACCAAAGAACTATAAACAAGATCACGTCCGCTGCTACCAAAATCGTCGTAGTTAGTATACGGGTGACTACTATACCTAAGGTGCCGTGTTCGAATTCGTTTGAAAAATGTTAGGCGAGCATTTTTCATCAAAATACGTCCTCGTTCGGATGAGAGGTAAAATGGAGGTCAGACGTGTCTGTGTTGTCACGCACGTTCAACATTCCTACCTTGCTTGGAACAGTAAGGGTTCGGCAAAATTCAAAATTTTCCAGGTAGGAAGAAACTCGCTTCCTCCAATATAGTAACTTCGAGTGGAGCATTGAAAATCCAAATGTAGTGCTACTAAAATGGGTTTTCGATTTTTTACAACGAAAATATGTGCAATGCATTTTGGCAGGAAACGAAAACCAGAAAACTATCCAAAACTACAGATATACGAACTTGAACTAACATTTAAAACCCAGACATGATTCCTTTGTATTACACTGGACAAAAAGTTGACATATAAAGCCAATATAAAGAGCTTAAAGAGAAACTATTTAAAGGTTAAATGTCATTAAGTACTTTGGAGATATCAACTGGGGAGCTGTCAAAGGAATACTTATGAGAATTTACTTTGCAATGGTGTAACAGTTTTTTTTACCACTGCAGAACGTCAACGAAGTTTTATTTTACAAACTCTTGAATAGTCATTTATATCATTTAAACCATTTTTAAATAAATAAATACCACTATTGGTTGCTAACATCAGGCGTCGAATGTTAGTATAAATATTATCAAGGCCAAGCAGCTTTCCAGTTTCGTGCATATTGCATCTGCACTCACTTTAGATAGAGCTCTCGTCGAGAACCATCATGGAAACCATAAGGGTTCTAGCATGTAATTTGCGTCTGGCCTTGTGCGGTAGTAGAGCCCTAGTGCGCTGAACACTAGGCTTAGTGGTTTTAACAATGGTAAGAGTTAAAAAATAAGTGATTAGACAAACTGAATAATTTTGTTGTAGCGCTTTTTTAACGACGTCTTTAAATGACTTCTTTTAATAACGTTTTTGCATAGTTTCTTTTTATAACGTCTTTTAATGACTGCTTTTTATAAATAACTTCGTTTGAATAATTCTTTTGATAAATTCATTTAATAATTCTTTGGACATTTGTTTAAATAGCACTTAAAATATTCCTTTAATAATTTTGTAAAAGTTACGATAAAACATGTTTTTCAACGCTTCGTTAGAAAATCTTCAATTAGATATTTATTTTATAATTCTCCTGCAAATGTAGAGAAAGAACTTTTAAGAAGTCGTTTTTATATCAATTGTAAGGCTCCACCGTATATTCATTTGTTAGAATGAACCCGCCTTATCTGGTTTTATAAAAATAAGGCAGTCCGTATGTTGTATTTTAAGAGGATATTAATTCTACTTTTGCACCTGCGAGTTTCAAGTTATAGTTCATTGGCGTCAACTTTGCGATAAAATATCGATCCAAGATGAACGACCTTCAACCGTACGATGAATAGTTGGATTTTATGTAATGTTATGCGAGAAACTAATAAGGAAACGTTCTACAAAGTACGTAGAAATTTTATGGTTTGGAAATTAAGTCCGATGATGAATTGAAATGATACTTTTGAAGTTTTTGGTCAAGATCTACACACAGTAGAACATCTAAGTTTGGTATTGGAGTTTGGTTGGTTGAGTTTGTGCGTATAAGGAAAACGCATGGAAGTTCGTATGGTCCGGCCCAAGGATTACGCAGCTGTTTGTGTCCTGTAGAACATGTGGATTTTACGTCACTTGTTTTCTGAAAAACGTATGTATTAACACCTGCCCTAACATGCTGTAACGCCAATACGTAAACAACACCTGCTGAACCAAGGTAAGAGATTAGTACTATTCTTACATCACGTCTACATTTGATGATCTTTGATACGACGCTGCTTCAGAAAATATCTTTGTAACCACTTATTATCATTAATCCGTTTAACAAACTAAGAAGGGCCTTAGTAAATTTTTATTGTCAATACTAGTACAGTGTAATCACAGTTACTAATTTTAATGAAGTTAGGCAAACCTAAAGAGTTCTTATTGATGTTTCATATATGCATGATTTCACTTAGAATTTCTGAATGATGAATTAATAGACAATGTAGTTAAATTTTTATAAATATGTAAACAGAAAAACAGATCTGATATTTCTGGTATAAATTCAAGTTAAACTTTTGTAACGAAAGCAACATTTAAAGTTTTTAATATTTTTTTTGAATATATAATCCTACCTTATGAGTAGATGAAACTTTATTATGTTTTCTTAAACATGAATTTTATATTTACAATTTTTATGAATTTTAATTAAAGAAGCAACATTTAATTTTCTTAATTAATTGTTTTATTCTAAACAAGTACGTTCAGAAATAGGTATAAGATCAAATAGCGTAAAGTGGTAAACCCAATTTAACAACAAGCTTTGATAGCTTTTTCAGAATTTGAAGCATAAAATCTGTGTTCATATTATTGTTGCCTGATTAATCTTTGTTGTTTTTTATATGAGGTAACAAGAGAATACCTCTTGTGTCCTCATTTTTGTAAATTTAATTAAATTTTCTTCACAGCTTCTGCGTTAGCAGTTAATAAGGTATACTTCTCTAAGGACGCCCAAGTCCCCCTTAGGGAAACCCTGTGTTTAAAGTTAATGACTTGGTGGCACCCTATTTAAACCCCTGTTTTGTTAAGAATCTAGCCCTAGTAAGAAAATAATGCTTTGTAAAAAGAACCACGACCAATCCTCATAAGCTCTGCTTAAGGAATAGACCCCTAGCATAGTCGGAAGATTTTTGCGTCCCATCATTTTGAGAAAATCCTTCCTTAAAGGTCACTGGTCACATTAGGGGATAAAAAGAACCCGTAACATGTTAACCATCATTGTAGAAAATATGTTATAATAGTACTCTCAAAGATAGATTATGCCAGTATCGTGTACTCATCTGCTGCAGTACACTTAAAACGCTAGACCCGGTACAAAACGTGGCCATAAGGTCCTCGCGAGGTACATTCCGCACAAGCCTTCAGTGTGAAGCAGGCACTGAGCTACTATCTATTAAACGAATTAAATTCACAATGAATTACACTGGTAAGGTACTGACCACATACAAGCACCCTATAAAACAGATCATTAATAACAAAAAAGGTTACACAGTTAGAAAAGAACATCGCAACGATGATTTCGCAGAAGATGCAATGAGTATCTAGATAAATTGAAATTGCCATTTCTAACACTGTATCATAGTAATGTAAACCTACATCCAAGGTGGACAGACAAAAAAGTCAAAATTAGACGACTTATAAAAGATGCCTGGAAACAATGCATCCTGTCAAGTTTATAAAAATAAATACCTTCAACCCCTGCAGGAGTATAAAAATACCGAAGTTCTGTATACTAATGGGTCCAAGTCAATCTCTGGTACCGGATCTGCAGTTGTACATGATAAACACACGCTGCCCTGGCATCTAACAGATTCCACGGCTCTCATACTAGAACTATTTGAAATATATCGCGCGCTGTTGTACATCGAGGCCACTGATCTAACTGCCTCCTTTATCTGTTCCGATTCCTTAAACGGAAGAAGACTAATAGAACGACCGGATAGCGAAGATGGTCTTGTTCAAACAATACTGGAACCCCTATTTCGATTGGGAAACGAACAGATTGAAATCATATAGGTGCCTTGACACGTAGGGATGTTTGAAAACGAAACAGCAGATGAAGCAGCAAAGAGGGAAATAGAAGTATTTTCAATCCAATATACGCCCTATAGATCAGCAGGCTACAAAAACATAATCAAAACAACTGGAATAGCAAAACATCCAAACTCAAAGCAGTAAAACCCAGTATCCAAAAATGGGCACCAAATGTACCACCTCAATGTATAGTCTCTCGCCTTAGGATTGGGCACATAAATATCGCTTCGAATTACATACTCACTTCTGTGCAGCCACCAAAGTGCTAAGCATGCCAAGAAGATCTAACTGTTGAACACATTCCTATCCAATGCGGTTCCTATCAGAAGAAGCGCGAGATATATAAAATTTTCAACGATCTTAAAGAAGTATTAGACAATAATGAAGAAAAGGTCAAGAGGCTATAGATCTATCTAAAAGCAGTATCATTCATCATCATTAGGTTTACAGTCCTAGAACTGGTTGGACGCGTACTTCCACTGTTTCCTATTCTGAACCAACCTACACATTTTCCTGAAATTAGCATAGTCTACATCTATCACTATCTGCGTGCGAATGTCTAATCTCGGTCTACTTCTGCCTTTCTTCTCCTATCTCTGCGAGTAATATATCCCGTACTATTCCCTAAAAGGAACGTATCCTGTCCAATTTTTCATATTTTTTTTGTTATTTACAAATATCTTCATTCCTCTACTATTTCTACATTCTATTTGTTATTAACTTTGTCTGTCCATACTACCATCCTCATACATCTAAAGCACAACATTCCAGAAGACTTCTATCTCTTTCTGTCTGCTTTTTCTACTGCCCATATTCCATAGGCGTACTATGCTGTGCTCCACACACATGCTTTGAACAAGTCCGTTGTCTTTGAACATATCTGCTGTTCTTTCTTGTTTGATGCAGTTCGGTCACTTTCTATTGTTTTACAGTTATATACTTACCCTATTTCCCCGATATTTAGTGGTATGTGAAGAGGGATAAGCAGCCTTTGGCTGCCAAGTTCCCCCAGCACTTGAACTTTTGTCGAATTAATAGTTTTCCAATTTATCCTTTCGAACAGTCAACATTAGTTGAAAATATTTCACAACCAACACCTGTAGTTGTTTATCTTTTCGTCATTAGGTTTTCCGTCTCAAAACTGGTTGGACACGTACTTCCACTTATTTAAGAGCACTTATTACTTCGTCATTAGGTTTTACGTTTTGAAACTGGTTGGACTTGTACTACAGTTTATTTATGTTCTGAGCTAGCCTACGCAGTTCCCTGAAATGCTCACAACAGCCTATATACAACCTTACATGTGATTTTTCCAATGCTCCACCCGAAGGTACTACATTGGCCAGGAACCGAGTTTTTTTTGCCTGGAAAATTTGCAATTTTGCCGAAACATTGCTGTTCCAAGTAAGGTAGGGATTTTTAACGTGCGTGACATCACTCACACACGGGACCTGCATTGTACCTCTCATCCGAACGAGGGTGTATTTTTGTGAAAAATGCTCGCCTAACATCTTTCAAGCGGACCGGGTCGGGATTTGAACCAGGGACCTTGGACGTAGTAGTCACACACATACCACTACGCCACGGAGCCGCCTAACAGCCTATATACAGCTCGATTCCCCTTCTATTGTTTTCTAATTATATGCCCTATTTCACGGAGATTCATTATTATGTGAAGGGGGTTAAGCAGTCTGTGGCTGCTAATCATCCCCCAACACATAGACCTTTGCCGTATTAATAGTTTTCCAGTAAATCCTTTCAAACAATTATCATTAGTTGAGAATATTGCAAAACCAATATTGCATATACAAGATGTAATCAGAATGACAAATCCGCGAGCTTGTTGAATTTTTTTAAAATAATCAGTGCGTTTTGCAAAACGTCTCCAAATAGAATACACTCTTGGACAAACAGTTGCAGACCGTCCATTACTAAAAATTAAAAATTTCAAAGGTTTATTATAGAAATCAATGTAAGTTTGTTTCAAAAAATTTATCTACCACAACAAAATTATCAAAAAAAAAGAAAAAGGTTGTAAACATAACTTCAGTAACCGTGGCCTTGGAAGTGCCTATTTTATGTGGCCAATATAATTTACCATGTTTGGGACTCAAATGAAACATTGAGCAAATTATCATCATCATTAGGTCTTCAGTTCTGGAACTGGTTAGACGCGTACCTCCATTATCTCCTATTCTGAGCTAAGCTACACATTTCCCTAAAAATTCCTCAGTGTGTATGCATGCAATAATTTGATCTAGGTCAACCTCTACTTGACTTTTTTTCCCATCCCTGCTTTAAATATGTTCCGCATTATTCCCTAAATGTATTAGAACGTGTCCTGTCCTTCTATTTCCCTATTTTTTTCCACAAATATCTACGCTACTATTTCTAGAACCTCTTTGTTATTAACTTTGTCTGTCTATGCTATCATTATCGTTCATCTGAAGCACAACATTCCAAAGACTTCTACCTTTTTTCTGTACGCTTCTCCTACTGTCCCTATTTCATAACCGTACAGTGGTGTGCTCCACAAATATCCTTTCAACAATTTTTCCTTGATTCTGTTTGTTGTTTTCGAACATTAGCGCTGCTGTTTCTTGTCAGATACTACTCAGTCTCTTTTTATTGTTTTCTAAATAATATTCTATTTCACGGATATTCAGTAGTATGTGAAGGGAATGCATCTCCGTGGCGTAGTAGGTATGTGTGTGACTACTGCGCCCAAGGTCCCGGGTTCGAATCCCGACACGGTCCGCTTGAAAAATGTGTGGCGAACATTTTTCACAAAAATACACCCTCGTTCGGATGAGAGGTAAAATGGAGGTCACGTGTGTGAGTGTTGTCACGCACGTTAAAGCTCCCTAACTTGCTTGAAACCCTACCATACCTCCTCTAGCCGAAACAGGGACAAAAATGGCCATCAAAAGAAAGTTCCGCACGTCATTCACCCTCGGCCACGTGACGGACCAGGAATCATTCCTGGTAGTAATTAACCTGGCTGAGGATGTCATCCTAGAGCAATCTTAGCTTCGACGCCAGAAACTGGTAATGGATTACGAATGAGACTCCATAAGTTTCAGAGCACAAAATCGCCAGACACTCCATTGCAACCAAAGGATAACGCCTGTCACCATCAACAATACTCCCACGCCAACTGCAACTCACCAGTTCGTACCCGAATTCTTGCTCGAGTTCCGTAACCTTCGAGAAGAATTTCAAGCAGTGATCAATGAGCCAACATAACCAACTACCAGCGCAAGCAAAAACCGCGTATAACCACTGTACACCAACCTATACACACCATAAGCCAATTACGCTGCCCTCGTCAATCTGTCCGAACATGTGCGATCTGTACAACGAGAAAGTCATGCCATTGGACGGATGTCCCAAAAAGTACACTTTCGAACGCATCTACCCCGTCCGAGAGCACCCACCCCTACATTTGTTTTTTCAATACTCCACCTAAAGATACAAACTGGCCAAGAAGCGAATTTCTTTTTACCTGAAAATTTTTTATTTTGCCGGATCCTTGCAGTTGCAAGGAAGGTAGGGATCTTTAACGTGCGTCTCAACACTCACACCCGGGACCTCCATTTTTTTTCTCACCCGAAGGAGGGCGTATTTTTGTGAAAAATGCTCGCCTAAGATTTTTCAAGCGGACGGTGTCGGGATTTGAACCCGAAACCTTGGGCATAGTAGTCACACGCATACCAACTGCACCACGGAGCCGCCTAGGAGAGAATATGGTTAAGATCCCCAATCACCCGTCATCCACCAGTCCGTCCGATTCAAAATGGACCAGACCTTATCCAGGTCAAAGAAGACCCGGATCCAACAGCTACTGGCTGCGACTTGAACAGGAAGATATTATTAATATCCACGCAAAAGACATACGCCCAGCAACCACTAGAGCTACACCAACACGCATTGACCTAGCTGCACAACACTCTTCAGCGGGGGAAATGTTACCCTATATAAAAGTACATGTGCTGAAAATAGAACAAATTTCGAAGAATACCGGAAATACCCGACAAGAAAACTAACTACTCTAAACCCTGCATTTCTATTGGTTAACGTCCTATATTTCTGCATACCAAAAACTAAACGCTGCATTCCCGTTGGCTAACAACGTATATACTTTTTCTACATACCAAATATAGAGAGAAAATCTTATAAAAGAATCTGCCTGGTCAGCAATTAGCATTCACTTGGAGCTCTTCATTGCCCAAGTAATTACATAGTAGTGCTGTCCTATATCGTACCATCTTCTACCAGCAACGCTATATTACAGCCTGAAATCTTCTACAACATTAGCGGCGCTGCCTTACTGACCGCTGACGCCGTCGCCTCATTGAACGAAGCCGACGCCTACCAAAGTTTCGACACCTACATCCATATGTTATCCAGCAGAGCCTAAATAACAGCCTGTTGACGCGGACGCCTCAAGGAATAGTGCGCTGCAACACGACACAGCCGTCTCCTACATCCGCACCTTAACCAGCAGTGCTGAAATCATATCCTGTTCGGTCTCTTTTTATTGTTTTCTAAATAACACCTTGTTTTAACGATATTCAGTGGTATTTGAAGGGGGGCGTCGTCGTGGATCAATGTAGTAAGCGTAAGACTACGGATCCCAAGGTCCCGGGTTCAAATCCCGACACGGCCGATTGCTTGAAAAATGGCAGGTGAGCATTTTTCACAAATATTACGCCCTCGTTCGGATAAGAGGTTAAATGGAGGTCCCGTGTGTGAGTGTTGTCACGCACGTTAAAGATCCCTACCTTGCCTGGAACGGCAAGGGTTCGGCAAAAATTTTAAATTTCCAGGCAACAAAAAACTCGCCTCCTGGCCAATGTAGTACCTTCGGGTGGAGCATTAGAAATGTAAATGAACGGCATTTGAAGGGGACTCAAGGTCCCAGGTTCGAATCTCGACACGGTCCGCTTGAAAAATGTTAGGCGAGCATTTTTCACAAAAATATACCCTCGTTCGAATGAGAGGTAAAATGGAGGTCCCGTATGTGAGTATTGTCACGTACGTTAAAGATCCCTACTTTGTTTGAAACAGAAAGGGTTCGGCAAAATTCCAAATCTTCGAGGTAAAAAACTCGCTTCCTGGCCAATGTAGTACCTTCGGGTGGAGCATTGGAAAATCACATGTAACGTATGTGAAGGGGTGGCGGCTCCCTGGCGTAGTAGGTAGGTGTATGACTACTACGCCCAAGATCACGGGTTCAAATCCCCTACACGGTCCGCTTGAAAAACGTTAGGCGAGCATTTTTCACAAAAATACACCCTCGTTCGGATGAGAGGTAAAATGGAGGTCCCGTGTGTGAGTGTTGTCACGCACGTTAAAGATCCCTACCTTGTTTGCAAGGGTGCGGTAAAATTCCAAATTTTCCAGGTAAGAAAAAACTCACTTCCTGGCCAATGTAGTACCTTCGGGTGGAGCATTGGAAAATCACATGTAATGTAAATATTCTTGAAATTAAGTTGGAGGATTTAGATCCTCGGTATGAATTCTTAAGAGAAAAATTTCGTTGTCTTCTGAAGAATATACGCAATGGAAAGTGGAAAACAATTATATTTTTAAGTTTATTCCCTCCAACCCTCCCCTATTGCCTAATGCCATTGAATGAAAAACCTTGGTTCCCAAGTCGCAACTGGAAGAGATTATTTGGTCATATCATGACCCACATACAGCGGGAAAATTTGATTTTTCGAGAACGCTTTATCGAGTCCAAGAGTTTTATTATTAGCTTAAGATGTGTTGAAGTTTTGTCGCCAATGTTTAAAATACAAAGCACAAAAGCCTTGGAATAAAGATCCACTTGGTCTTATTGAGAAAGAAAAGAGTGTCAAATTCCTGTTTCAAATAATAGCTATGGACTTTATGGGTCTATTTCCTATATCTAAATATACATTGCTATGTCCATGCGTAGTGCAAAGGCACATTTGATTGAACGTTTTTTGGAATGCCGCAATTTGTGATTTGTGACAATCGACCGAAATTATCAAAGCGAATCTTCAAGGCTATCTGTGATAAATATTACCTATTTTCTTTTTAGTTTACTCTCGATAGAAATGAGCGTAATTAAATTTGAAGTCCCTGTGCCAAAAGGAAAATCGGCAGTCTTCCGACTAAGCTAGGGGTTTATTCCTTGAGTAGAACCATGAGGAATGGCCGTGCGTGTACATAAATTAAATTTAATCCTTTTTAACTTTAAAAACAGCAATTGGAACTGACACGTAACGACATAAAATAAAAGGGCGCCACCAAATCCTAGGTTTAAGAAAAGCAAGGGGTACTCTAAGGCAGAACTTGGAAACCCTCAGAGAAAAATATCACCTACACTGCAAAAATGCAGGATCTGGAAAAAAACGGTATTGTTAAAACAAATAAAGGACACAAAAGCTGCACTTTTGCTACTTTGTATTGTAAAAAGAAACAGGTTATAATTGATATAATAAATTTGAATGTAAATATTAAAAAAAGATTTAAAGACCAAACTTTTTGGAAACACTATTCAATTAATTTATTATTAAGTCACAGCTAGTGGTCTCACCTTTTTAATAAAATACATTTATGAATTATAGTTTAGTTTCCATATTTTGGGTGCATTTGCCCAAAATAAGACAGTTAATTTAACTTAAGTGATTTTCCTTTAATTAACCATTATGTTGACAAAAATATACAACAATTATATAAAATATTGTCTAATTTTTTAGACATAGGCATCAAATTGAATTTTATATGAAAGTACTCTTATTATAACATAACCTCAGATATGTCCTTTGATATTCAGATCTGTATGTCTTGGTTCACAGCCACTACTGGTATCCATAGTTCAAAGTTAAGAGTATTTATCATACATAAATATTAGAACTACTGGGTGAGTATCACTTTAAAGCATAAAACTTTTTTCATTTCTGTTAGTATGAATTTGTAAATTTACTTGATAAACTTCATAATAATAATCTAAACGACAACTGGCATAGCACGTATAATGCAAACAGTAATGTTACAAACACTATTATTACAAACAGCAATTTTCATTGCAATCATAATGCAAACAAACATTTAGGTTAACGTACTCATTTAAATATAAACATAGCCTTCGTTCACAACTTCGAGGAAAACAGCTGTTCCAGGTCATGTTCTAAAGCTACTCGCTTACCTTTGATTGTTAAGCGTGTGATGAAACGTCACAAGAAAAACACCTTACTGTCGCCATATGTTCCGTCTTACAATAACTGAACAGGCAACTTTTCTTACAGGAATTTTCTGGAACGGCAACTAATGAAGAAGTTAAATGATCTTGCAAATGATTCTCTTTCGTGGAAATAATTCTTTATTAGAATTAACTTTCGTATTTTACGAGCTACCAAACCAAAACGGCCAACACAAAGACGCCATGTTCATCCTTACAAAAGAAACAACAAGATTACGCAACTTCTCAAAAGCTTACGATCGGTTTTCGAAATATATATATAAATCAATTTATTTAGTTTTAAGTAATAAGTAATTTTATCTGATTACCGTTAATAGGGAGAAATAAAACTTTCAAGTAAATTTAGCACTTAAAGATACAAACTCAGTGGCTAATTGAATATTGCTAGATCGGTATATTTTAAAGTCCATCTTGCTGATACCTCAACCAAAACCCGAGAGCGAATGATAACGAATTGACGATCAAACAAAGCAATCATGTATGGCTTGTCATTTTAAGCATAGTTCCAGCAACCATCAGTTAAAGAATGATTCTTTATTATTTATTTTAAATAATACTCCACTCGTAATTGGATAATAAGGTAAATGACAAAAAGGTAATTAATATTAAAAGATTACGGGATTAAATAAGTGTCGCATTAAATATAGTAATCTAAGAATATACGCATTTATGAACGTCAAAAAAATATGAAACAAAATCACATTCTGACGTATTGTCCACAAGTAATTCTTGATAAGCATTTACAAAAAAAATAGTAACCGCAAATTAGAGTAGTAAAGAAAGAACCTCTGTACAAGTTGAAATGCATTTCATCGTAGCGGTAAAAAAACCTATTAGAAAAAAACGTCACACTTAAATCATAGTGTGCTCTAAATTTTATATAGATTGAAAATTGTAGTTTATAATTATAATTGAGTGAAGTAAATTTAATTTCAGCACCGCGATACCTGTATATGTTCGATAAGCAACCTGAAAACTTAGCAAAAAGAGTAGACCCAATTCTTTCTAATGGAGGTCATCAAAGCGACGCAAGAAAAAAAATTGTAATTCTTACAGCTGGGCCAGACGCTCCGTTGCGGACTAACAGCTGACTATAGTCGACATTTGCTGAATCACATGGCACACCATATCAAATTCTTTTCCTGGAGAATTAAGTAAATCAAATTCAGAAGAAATAAAGGTGAACAGAATTACTCTTTATTTTCCTTTATATTAGCTGACCTAAAATGTATTAGACATACATGCTATATAGTGATGGGTTGAATTAGTTAAAAGTAAATTATCATCAATTGTAGTAAATAATTTAGTTGTTAGAAAAATTTTATCCCTCAAAGAAACAACTTTATACAAACTGATTTCAGTGTTCCATGTCATAAATTCATCAGTTGTAACAGTTCAGTTGTTTATCTTGACAACTATAGCGTACTACATCAATCTTATCACGAAATCCACGTTAAATATATTAGTGAAATTTCATAAAAATATCCCGTAATTCGGACCGTAACGAGTCATTAAGAAACCGGCATATTCGAATTGAATCGAACTCGCTAATCACATACGTAGAAAACCCATTTTATACAAAACTTGTGGCAATGCTTTTAAATAATGCAAACATATTATTTAGGAAAGCAAATGTTGCCGATAACCAAATACATCTTCAATGCTACATCAACAATAGAAATAGATCGAGGTTCTTTAAGTTGTATTTAATATACTAACAACATTTTACAGGGTTATGAATAAGAAATCATTTCAATTGAGAGGGAAGTCTGAAACGCGTAACAAATTTACAAATGACCATGAATACAGTAGGGAATGCGAAATTGAATTACATAAGAACGAAAATATTTACCTGCAGGGATGGCACGCAACCATTTGTTTTTTAATATTTGCTTAAGGATGTCTATCATGTAATTGTAAGTAATATGTGTGTGTAATGTCGATTAAAACACAATCGTGTATAATAGTGTAAAGACATGTTTATATTTGTCTTCTTTTCTTCAATTAACGTAAAGGTATAGTTACAGTTTGTTGTAATAAATTATTTCGCAATTACGTAGAGCCTCAGGTCATTCAAAAATTGATTTTAGAAACCTTTCTTTCAGCTAACAGTTTTAATGAGTTTTTGAGTGTGCTTATGGTTAAGGTATATATTCGGTTTAAGCAATAGTGTACTTAACGATTTTTTAAGTAAACTTTAAGCCACCATCACTCTACTGATAAGTTTTGGCATCTTCTTGTCATTCTTTTTAGAACTTTTTCCTAAAAACTCTGCGATATTAAATGGCGTCCAACATACTTCCCCATTAAGACATATTTCATACCCGATAGCATTCTGGAACCTCTTTCAAAAACCTTTATCGCCCGTTTCATTGGGTTGGTCAGTCGAGGATTTTGTTATTTTACCGAAACAAGATTTTTAGCGGAGTACACCAGGCGCCTCCGTGGTTAGTTAGTTCGCGTGTGACTAAAAGATCAGTCTCAGAATCGATTCCTTACACGGACCGCTTGAAAAATGTTAGGCAAACATTTTTCACAAAAATACGCCTTCGCTCGGATGAGAGGTAAAATGTAGGCTCAGTGTGAGTGTTGTCACGCACGTTAAAGATCCCTACCTCGCTTGCAACAGCAAGGGTTCGTCAAAATTCCAAATGTCCAGGAAAAAAAAGATTCAGTTACTTCTTGGCTAATGTAGTAGCTTCGAGTAGAGCATTACAAAATCAAATGTAGTGGGAGTACTTCACCGAATTTTTTGTGGATCACCGGCTAAACCTTCTTAAGCCAAAACTGTACGTAACAAAGTGTTTTAATTCTATAAATGCAGGCGATAACTAGTCAATTATGTAAAAATCTTCAAGATGTTCTATTCCCATCTATTAACTACCTTTGCTTATTGCCTGATCGAATACAAATTAGCAAACTTGTTTTCCTCTGGATTGAAATAAAGGATTTTTGTAAAAGGGCAATGTGTCTAATTTCATACAAAAAGAAACAGATAAATTAATAGCTTTATTAATACATAAAATGCATGAATGGTTGCCAAAACATTATACGAAAATAGTAGTAAAAAAAAAATTAATAGCAAAAATAATATAGCTAACCTGTAATATAATTATTTCTGTGTTACAGAAACAGAAATTTTTTAAACATTTTTTGACGCAACATATAATTTTTTCTCCAGAATGTTTAAGCTGTGGTGAGTTGAGTTATCCATCTCGTTCTAAGTCGTTTTGCCAATCTCTAAAACACAAACTACAATAAATTTCTATGCATAACTATTATCCAAAGCCATCATATAATTTTCAAGCTTTACATTGAGATTGTTAATAATTTAAGGTACAAAATGACGCTACTACATAACTAATACGCAATAAATTACAAAATGAAAAACGTTCAAAGCGCCATCTAGCCTGTTTAAAATGAGTTTATGCTTTTACAATTTTGTTAACGTTTTGTGAAAGAGAAATTCGTCAATCTGTAGAGCTGTAAAAACAGCAAAACTGGCCATTAATTGTGTCACAGACCTTGTCTCGTGACAAGGTACATCTCTATAAGAGGGGCGCGCGGTCACAACACCTGCATATATACGTTAACACGGTTCGCCGCTTGCAATGACCACAACCTCCAACACAAAATCGAGCACGCTGATTGGCTACAGGTCGCCTCACCATCCTCAAGAATAAGTCTAAAACAAGCTGCATTTCGACGAGACCGTCACTGGATTCAATCATCTAGCGCCTCTCCTAGCCTAGTAGAGAAACAGTCGAGACCTTTGCGCTTTTCCTAACCTTAGAAACCACCGGAAGACCCTGGCGCTTCTCCTAGCCCGAGGCCTCATCGAAAAAGAGCTCGGCTCTTCCCTGAGCCCGAGGCAGCACGACGACGCCGACGTTTTGGGGCTTTCCCTCGGCTAAAGTCGCCAATGCCTACGCCACAGCGACGCATAGGCGGCGCCACGACAGAGAAGAACAGACGACGACCCCAACGACACCGAGAGCAGCACCTGCGGCGACAGCAAAAAAAGAACGAATAATGACGACAGCGATTACGAGACCGACACCTACTTCGCCAGTTCCTACAGCGACCGCCTTTCCCACAACGACCAGTGTACCGCTACCGCCATCGCCCGTTGAGTGGCATGCCATCCCTTTAGACAACGACAGAATCTTGTACACGGCGAGAACCAACACTCGTCCACCCGGACGACCCCCAGGAGATTCGTTGTAAGAAAGGCGTACCGAGACGCCGCAGACCGACGCAAAACAAACAAGACCTTGTAGACCTTTGTATATATGTCACCCTTGTACGAGGACCGTCCGGAAAGTAGTACCCATTTGTACCGTGTGGTGCGCTGGTGAGTAGAGTAGCATCCGAACTAGTTATAACACGTTTAATTATATTGCAGCTGTTTATGTGCAAAGTTGCGCCTCGCTGGTACTGACTGTGTTTTTTCTGTGTGTTTATAATGTTCAAAAAAATTGAGACCGCCGTCAGTTGTAAAATTATGGCTGTGATTAGATTTCTCAACACAAGAAATGTAAAACCCTGCGATATTCATCGGCAACTAAAGGAAGTGTATGGAGACAATGTTATGGATGAGTCATCAGTTTGGCGTTGGTGTCGTAATTTCAGTTTGGGCAGATACAATACCCATGATGAAGAGTGTTCCGGACGACCGTCAGTAATTACGGACGAACTGCTTAGTTTAATTAACGAATTCGTGAAGGCCGATCGGCGCGTAACATTTGTTGAGATCAGTGAAAATTTCAGCAATGTTTCACGAACAATTCATGAAATTGTTAAGGAACACCTTTATTATGCGAAGATTTGTGCAAGGTGGGTCCTTCGCATGCTTACTAACGAACACAAAACCACCCGTGTATGGCTGCACCACTGACGTTTTTGGACCGTTATTCTCGTGAAGGAGACTTTTTCTTGACTCGCATAGTCACTGGTGACGAGACATAGGTTTGTTATGCAATATCTATAAGTAAAAGGCAATCAATGGAGTGGCACCATGCTCATTCACCAACCAAGTCGAAAAAATTCAAAACAGTCATGTCTACTCGAATACTCATGGCAACCATTTTCTGGGATCGGCTAGGTGTACTGCTTATCGATTTCATGCCCCGTGGGGACACTATAAATGCCGATGCATATTGTGTGACATTAAAGAAATTACGCCGAGCAATTCAAAATCGACGGCGAGGTCTGTTGTCTAGCGGCGTCCTTCTCCTCCACGACAATGCCAGGCCTCATACTGCTCGAATAACAGAAAACTTGTTCAACAATTCAAATGGGAAACTTTAAACCATACACCCTACAGCCCAGACTTGCCCACCTCAGATTTTCATCTGTTTACAAAACTCTAGGACTTTTTGGTAGGAAACAAATTTGAAAGTGATGATGAACTGAAAGCAGCTATGACTACATATCTCAATACATTGGCGGCAGAGGAATATGAAGCTGGCATACAAAAACTCGTCTCACGTTATGATAAATGCTTAAATTTACGAGGTGACTAGGTGGAGAAGTAGTGTAAGGTATGTTCTTTTCAAATAAAACATTAAAATTTGTTAAGATGTACTGGTTTATTTTTTATTCAAAAACGGATACTACTTTCCGGACAGCCCTCGTATATATGTTATTTCTTAGATTGTAATTGCTGTATATATGTTCTAATGCATTCGAAACTGAAGTATAAAGATCAAGCCTATTTGTTTTACAAAATTTGTTACACAATATTTAGGTCGCAGGAAACTTGGCCGGATATTAAATGTGGTCCTACGTCAGGGGCTTTCAGAAGAAAACGATTATGGGCAGGAGCCTATAACGTACCCAGGACAACATGCCTGAGACACGGAGCCAAACCAATAAGACAAACTAGCCTGCCGAGATTCAACACGACACACAACAACATCCACCTGCTCAGGGGACCAGCACAACACCACCAACAGTTCTGAAACTGAAACAATTCAGTGGCGCCCAACCTCAAATAACGACCATCGTCAAGATGCTAGTGGAGGACCTACATCGCATCACCACAGCAGACACTGAAAAACCAACTTTCTCGGACACACCACTAGAGGACCTGTCCGAGTTTCTCCAGAACATGGAAAGAATCGCGGCCGACTTGCCTACTACGACAGCGTAGCTACAGGTATCTGCAGCTACATGGTGGGCCACTTACAAAGCGTTTAAACCTGATTATCACCAGTTTCGGTAGCTGTTCCTAGAGAAGTACAACAGCCCAGCCATCAAGGCCAAACTAACCGCCGAATATTTCGGCACAAAACAAACAACCACACAGGCAGTCGCGGCGTTCTTGAGCACCAAGGCACTCTAGGCCCGTCGCATAAAAATAGAAATTCACGAGACAAAGAGCTACTCACCGACCTGCTGCTTTCAGCACTGCAAAACCCGATCCAGTGCCACATTCCCACTAGGATGCTAGAAATGGTGACCCGCCTAACCAGAATCGAAGCGAATATCAAAGGGATGACACACACAGCAGTCGCCAACAAACCAACGAGTCCTAGACCGCCGAACAACCGGAGGACCGAGGATCCACTTTCACGATGCCACTTCTGTCCCCAGCGGTAATTGCAGAGATTGACCCGCCAGGAGGTCGGGAAACGGACCAGCGGCCAAACCACTCCACCACACCGGTCGGCCGCAACAGACATAATTAAAGCAATCTACGCCAAAGTCTACCTGCCCAGAATTCAGCTACAGGTAGACAAGAAAGCACCACAAGCATTGCTCGACACTAGGGCCTCCAGCTGCCTGATCAGGAGGAATGAAGTACCCAAAGGGGCCTACATTCAGAAAATCCGAACAGCCGCACAACTACCAGGGAATGGACAATAGATGAACGTGCAGAACGGTGTAACCATTTCATTCCACATTGGGCAAACCACTGACACCGAAAATTCGTTATCGTTTACCTGGACGGTCTGATCATGTACTCACGCAAGAAGAGCATCTAATGCACATACGCCTGATATTTGAGAGACTTCAGCAACACAGGCTACACCTATCCCTCGACAAGAGCACTTTCGGAGTCATCACTCTAGAATATTTGAGCCACTCCATCACCACTGAAGACAATCGTCCTCTACCACGACACATCGAACAAATCAAGTAAGCCGAATGACCAAAAACCCGGCGTCGGCTACGTTCCTTTCTTGGACTGTGCAACTGGTTGAGGGACTACATTCCACGCTATGCTAAGGTCCAAGCTCCTCTCACAGACCTGCTACAGATTACACGACGCTACCAGTGGACCAACAAAGCCGAAACCGCATTCCAGAACATACAAACTATCAGTCAACAACATTTGCAACTTCACCGGCCCGATTTTAGCAAGCAGTTTGTCCTGCAGATGGATGCCAGCAGTCTTGCGCCGTTCTATATCAAGAGGTCGATGGCAACAAGCACATCGGTGGCTACATGAGCGCTAAGCTCAACTAAACTGAGACCAAGTACCATATCAACGAGCAGAAATGCCTAGCCGTCATATGGGCCATTATGAAATACCGCCCCTACCTGAAAAATTAACGCTTTATTCTCCGCACCGACAGTCGAACACTACTATGGTAAGTAGATCGCACCAAGGATGCCAAATCCAAGTTTACCCTATGGGCTCTACTGCTACAGGAATTTAATTTCAACATTGAGCACTGTTCGGAAACACGTAACGGGCTACCTGATCGCCTTTCCCGCCATCCAAACAATAACAAAATTCCCGAGGACTCCACCGACGAGAACCTTATGCTACCGCCCGAACACACCAGTGGAATATAAGTAGCTAACATACAACTCGCCGACCAAGTGAAAGCAGCCCAGAGAGACAACGCTGCCATTGGCCGATTGATCAATACGTGGGAAACACTACACGCCAACGGACCCCAAACACCATGAGAAAAAGTAATTTTACGCGACTACATCGTAGAAGACGAATACCTATACCGAAGAGGGGCCGTCCGAAACCGCCTATTAGCACCGCCCGCAATACAAGATAACGTCCTCTACGCATTCCACGACACCACACTTGCCGGACACCCCGGCGGCGACAAAACTTACAGGACACTGAGCGAAAGATACTTCTGGCCCAATGTAGGCGACGCAGTTAGGGCTTACGTGTGACAATGCTGGGTCTGCTCCGCTACAAAAAGAGGGGCCTTGCAACATCAAGCTCCCCTACGGCCACACAAATCCGCCAATTCATGGGAAGTATTCTCAATCGACGTCATGGGTCTTTATGTACCAACCAGGCAAGGCTGCAGAGTGATCATAGCCGCCACAGATATTTTCAGTCAATGGATGGAAGCTTTCCCAGTAATCAAAGCTACCGCTGTCACGATTATCAAATGCCTAGAGAAGGAAGTTTTCCAACGATTTGGTTACCTAAAGGCCGTACTGTCCAACAACGGAAGTCAGTTCTATTCAACCGATTTAACAGGGTATTACGCCTCTGAAACGCTCATCACAGGACCACACCGATATGGTACCCCGAGCCAATTCCGTCAAGAGACGAAATCAAGCACTAAAGTAGATGTTAAGAGTTTTCGCTACAGGTCACCCACCCGAGTTATGGGACATGGCTATTCTTGAGAGCCTGTTCGCTTTAAGGACACGCAAAAATGCCGCCACGGGGACCACTTCAAGCCAAGTTCTAGTGGGTTACGAGCTGTCAAAACCCGGAGACTGGGGCGCAACTCCAGCAAATAACCAAAGGGAAGCTCGCCAGCAACGCATTCGCAGAATACACGCTAACGAGCTAAGATTTAAAAGGAAATACACCGACAAAGAAGCAAAGCCAATTCAACTAACAATCGGCGATCAAGTAATTGCCAGAGCACACCCGACCACTAGATCCAAGTTCGAAGCAAAATGGACAGGCCCGCACACCATCCTCAGACAAGCCGGCCCCACAAACTATTGGGTGCAGATTGAAGGAGGACTAGAAACCAAAATTCATATAGACGATTTACGACTAGCTCCACAACGACCATCACCAGCTGCCAGAAAGATATATCGCTCCATCCTCCTCGACTATACCCTTCGAAGGGGTGAATGTTACGGCCTTGTCTCGTGACAAATACATCTTTATACGAGGCGTGCGCAGTCAAAACACCCGAAGTCCCGGGTTTCAATCCCGACACGTTCCGCTTGAAAAATGTAGGGCGAGCATTTTTCACAAAATACGCCCTCGTTCGGATGAGAAGTAAAATAGAGCTCCCGAGTGTGAGAGTTGTCACGCACGTTAGAGATCCCTACCTTACTTGAAACAGCAAGGGTTCGGCAAAATTCAAAATTTTTCAGGTAAAAAAACTCGCTTCCTGGTTAATGTAGTATCATCGCGTCGAGAATTGGAATATCACATGTAAGGTCACAACACCCTTTGGCGGCTCCGTGGTGTAGTTGGTATGTGTGTGACTACTATGCCCAAGGTACCGGGTTTAAATCCTAACACGGTCAGCTAGAAACATGTTAGGCGAATATTTTTTACAAAAATGCGCCCTCGTTTGGATGAGAGGTAAAATGGAGGTCTCGTGTGTGTGTGTGTGTGTTTTCACGCACGTTAAAGATACTTACCTTGCTTGGAACAGCAAGGGGTCGGCAAAATTTAAAATTTCCAGGTAAAAACAACTCGTTTCCTGGCCAATGTAGTACCTTCGGGTGGAGCATTGGAAAATCGCATGTAAACTCACAATACCCTACGCCCAAGGTCCCGGGTTCGTATCCCTACATGGTCCGCTTGAAAAATGTTGCGAACATTTTTCACAAAAACACGCCCTCGTTCGGATGAGAGGTAAAATAAAGGTCCCGTGTGTGAGTATTGTAACGCACGTTAAAGATCCGTACCTTGGTTGGAACAGCAAGGGTTCGGCAAAATTCAAAATTTTTCAGGTAAAAAGAAACTCGTTTCCTGGCTAATGTAGTATCATTAGGTGAAGCATTGGAAAATCACATGTAAGGTCACAACACCCTTTGGCGGCTCCGTAGTGTAGTTGGTATGTGTGTGACTACTATGCCCAAGGTCCCGGGTTCAAATCCCAACACGGTCCGCTTGAAACATGTTAGGCGAGTATTTTTTACAAAAATACGCCGTCGTTCGGATAAGAGGTAAAATGGAGGTCTAGTGTGAGTGTTGTCACGCACGTTAAAGATACTTACCTTGCTTCGAACATCAAGGGATTGGCAAAATTCAAAATTTCCAGGTAAAAAAACTCGTTTCCTGGCCAATGTAGTACCTTCGGGTGGAGCATTGGAAAATCAAATGTAAGGTCACAACACCAGCATATATACCTTAACCCGGCTCGCCCCAACACAAAAATCGAGCGTGCTGATTGGCCACAGGTCGCCCCACCATCATCAAGAATAAGTATAAAACAAGCTGCATTTTGACCAGACCATCACTGGAATCATCTAGCGCTTCTCCTAGCCTAGTAGAGAAACAGTCGAGACCTTAGCGCTTCTTCTTGCTGAGAAACCACCGGAAGACCCTGGCATTTCTCCTAGTTCAAGGCCTCTTCTCTGAGCCCGAGGCAGCACGACGACGCCGATGCTTTGGCGCTTTCCCTAGCACAAAGGCGTCCGACGCCGATGCCGACGCCACAGCGCTGCATGGGCGGCGCCACGACAGAGAAGAACAGACGACGACGCCGAAAGCAGCACTTGCGGCGACAGCAAGGAGGGAATGAACAACGGCGACAGTGATTTCGAGACTGACACGTACTCGGCCAATTCCTACAGCGACTGCCTTTCCCACCACGACCCATTGTCACCGCTACCGCTATCACTCGTGGAGTGACAAGCCGTCCATTTGAACATCGACAGGATCCCGTACACGGCGTAGAACCAACATTCATCTACCCGGACGACCCCCAGGAGGTTAGCTGTGAGGAAGGCGTACCGACGCAGAACGAACAACACCTCGTAGACCTTTGTATATATTTCACCCTTGTATATATGTTATTTCTTAGATTGTAATTCCTGTATATATGTTCTAATGCATTCGATACTGACGAATAAAAATCAAACCTAATTGTTTTACAAAAAGTTGTTGCACAATATTTTAGTCGCGGGAAACCCAGCCGGATATCAATTGCAGTCTCTTTACAAATTGCCAAAAAAAAACAACTGATTATAATAAATTACAATGCATGGTAGGTTTCAATTAAACTGAATAAATTTTTTTTCGTAATTTATTAGAAACCGTACTGCACTCACATCATGTCAAATAAAAAGTAAATAAAATGGCCAAGGAATTAATGTGAAATCGTAAATATACATTTCTGTCAAAGGCTTTGTATTTATATAAGTACTCAGTCATACCAACTGCTACCGTAACCTATTATTCAACAAATGCTCAAAATAATGTTTCATTGTATACGTGTTGACTTAACCAGACAAAAACCAGAAACCCATTCAATTTTTTACACTTGCTACATCTCAAAGATATATCAAAATTCCACTTACTTCTCTGTGTTGGTTCCCAACCAATATGGGCATTGCTTCGTTTATTTTCAGCCTCAAGCCATTTTTGTAACGGCCGGAAGTACTCTAATAAGCTGTTAGCATTCATTTCACGTTGACCTGTAAGGGCTTCCATTGCATCTGGCCATGGACGTGATGATCCCATTTGTAGCATTCTCCTAATTAAAAAGTATGATAAAAAAAGTTATAAATCTCAAGCATTATTGCACATTAGAGCACATATTTAATAACAAAAATTAAGATCGTACTGTACGTGTTAATTTATGCACTTTCCTTTTCTGTTATTGGTAAAGATCTAGTAAAGATCTAGAAGTGCTAAAATACTGCACTATTTTTATTATTTAGCGCCGATTGGTCCGCTTCCGACAATAATAATTACATTAGAACGTAAACGAAGCATCTGTATACAAAACATGCTTAGTGGGCACCCTGTGGCGTGATAACTTCAAATAGTTGAATGACAGGTACGAGAGTTTTGCATTTAATAGTTATTTAGGTTACAATACGAAATCTTGAGAGTATTATTTGCAAATTCTGGTATGTTTTAGAATAATTTAGGACAACTAGATAAGGTATAAATTGCCGTTAAGGGGTTCTGCAGTTCAATACTGATTGAAGCTTTGATTACAATATGTTTTAGTTTAAAGCTTTAAAACATGTGATATAAATTACTGCCGTTATAAATTATTTTGTATGATATGAATTACTGTAATTATAAAAATTAATAAATAGTGCTTGGTCAGTTAATTGTAGTGCTTTGATATTAAATTAATTTTGAAGATAGGAAGATATCGTAGTTTGATAAAATAATACTTGTACCGCTAGAAATTAGCTGGAAAGAAATTGTTGTGAGAACTATCAACAAATTCTGTAGTATCTACGAGTTGTTGAAAAGACTTGTATAATCAGTTTAAAAATAAATGTTATTACAAATAAAATTTTCGTTACACTGGCAGTCAAGAAGTGGAATTAAAAATTTTTTGAACGATTTCAATTTGCATGCCTGTCACTCGTAGCCAAAAAAAAAGCAAATAGACATCGAAATTCTTTCAGTCTTGTAGGAGTGCAAGTCAAGCGTTCAGAAGAGCTTGGCTGGAAATTAATCTAATTTATAAAAAAATGCTACAAACCTAGCAGTGAAATCAGAAGAAAGTAATACGAGTTTTACAGAAAAATTACAGCAAACGGCCGCAAATCGCACAGGATATTAAATCAAAACGCAAAAACAGTTGAACAATTGAAAGAGGAGTTTATATACGAAACTATAAAAACCGCAACAACAGTTGAACAATTAAAAGAAGAGTTTTTAAAGAAAACTATAAAATTGGGGGAAAACCTGGAAGCCAAATTTTTCGAAGATTTACAAAAATTCGAAGCGAATTTTTCAGAGAAATTGTTACAAAAATCGCCTAAAATAAAAGAAAAGGTCCTAAGGATGGAAGAACGGATTAATTCCCTAACAGTACAAGCACCAGAGCCCTCAGTGTCGGTGATACAACAGCATGCGACAAAAATTAAGAATGTCGAGGAACGAGAATTGAAGGCAAGGTTCAGGTTGAAATCACCCACATTTGATGTAGTCACTTTGACTGACATATTTCAAGTAATTCGAGGCTACCGCAAGAGCGGTTGGAACGATGGTGAAAGGTCAACCGCGTTGATTGTCGCGTTACGAGGTGAGACCTTAAACATTTTGAAGAACTTACCAGACTATGACCAAGGAAACTACGGGCCCCTATCAACAAGGCTGGAAATGAGGTACGGCGGCTTTTATCCGCAACAAGTGTATCCGCTCAAGTGAAAAACCGTTACAAATAGGTTAACGAGAATTTGAAAGAGTTTGAAGCAGGTATTGCTTGCTTAGTGAGAGTAGCCTACCCAACAGCCTCAGATAGCTTCCTGGAACAGCTGTCAGTACAGACCTTCGTTAACGGAATACGCGGCGAAAAAATCCAGCATGCACTACGGCTGACTCGACCAAAGACTCTAGACGATGTGCTAGCCCATGCTCTAGAATTTGAAGTGACAAAATAGGCTTTGCATTCTAGTTGTGGGAAAGTAGGGGAGCAAAGCCAAGAAAACAGAGGAGGTGATTTGACCGGTACTTCGTAAATATCAGCCAAAGAGAACCGGAACTAGACGGTGGAATTGTAGCGAATTTAAGCATATACCGTCCAAATGTAGACAGTCCAAGAAGAAAGTAGAGAAACCGGAAAAGTAAAGGTAATCAACAGGAAAGGGCAAAAGCCGACCTGCATAGATTTTACACCGTAGACCATCATGCATCTCACGATCTATCATGAAGACAGTTTTTACATATATGGACAGTTCAACGACAGACTGCGAAGTTTTTGGTTGATACCGAAACCACAAGCACAATTGCTAATCCAAGTGTATTGCGCGACAGTGTTAAAGTGTCACCCTCGATGGTGCGCTTTTTCGAACCGCGGCTGGTGAGGAAATTCAAACACACGAAATGCTAGATGTAAAAATCAGAGTTGGCAGCAAGATATTTGAACATCGGGTAGTAATAGCAAACATCGCCGCATGAGTTATCTTGGGAATGAATACCTTAAAGAGGTACATATTCTATATACACATGAAAAAGGATGTCCTGATAATGAGGAACTAGGAAGTGCCGTTTTTCAAAGCAGACAGCGTGTCTGTGCGAGTTTGTTTAACGGACAAAGTAATCCTACCTGGAGGGGCAAAAATGTGGTGTTGGGACATTTAGCTGCTGCTCTCCGGAAAGGCTTTGTGCGGGCTATTGAACCGATTAGTGACGAATCCCTCGAAAAGAGCGGGTTTGTTTGTTTGTCTGACGGAATACGTTATTCTACGTGAAAGGATAGAAAGTGTGAAAATGGGACGCTCAGATGGTGCTCTGCGGGAAGGCTCTATGTGTGCTATCAACCCAATTAGTGATGAATCCCTCGGAAAGGGCGAGCTTGTAAGGAAGCCTTTGATCAAAGTGAGGGATGGTGCAACTGTTAAGATCTTAAACACCAATCACTACGATATCGAGCTGACCAAGAATACAACGGTTGGGTGGTGTTCTTCGGTTGTCTACGTGGCGTGGTTTGATGGCGTCGATAAAGATTACCCACGAACAAGTGTTCTGCGAAGTTATTGGACTAGTTGACCAAACCGTGCCAGCATCTTAAACAACAACTAGCAAAACAAAAACTTGATCCAACGGTACTCGGTCGATTAGGAAAACCTCAGTAATCAAGCATAGCATCGATATAAGAGATGCCCGGTCAATAAGACAGCGGCAGCGGAGACTACAGTTGGTCAATCACAAGAAGGCCGAGAAAGTGATTGGAGATATGGAGGGGCAATAAGTGATTGAACACTCTGATAGAACTTAGGCATCTCCTTTTCTGCTTTTTAAGAAAGAGGACAGGTCGACAAGATTTTGTATGGACTACAGACGACTGAATAACGTGACTAAAAAGGATAACAACCCGCTTCTAAAGAAGTGTCACCTGCTAGGCAAAGAGGTGAAATATCTAGAGCGCGTAGTTTTACACAACGGAGTCAGGCCAGTCCCACAAAAGGTTAGAGCGGTACAAAAGTGGTCAACGTCAAAAGGCAAACATTAGCTACGCAGCTTCCAGGCGTTGTGCACTTACTATAGAAGATTTGTTTAAGGGGTTTGCAAATATTGCCAAGCGCTTGACCAAGTGGTTTCGTGATTGCCAGGACGCGTGCTAACATCTAAAGAATTTATTGACAACAGCTTAGATGTTACGTTATTCTCGGTTGGAAGGCAAATTCATATTGGATTCAGACGCAAGCAATGTCGCCGTCGAAAATATATTATCCTAGATGCAAGACGGGAATAAGAGAGTCATTGGTTACTTTTGCAAAGTGTTCTCAAGATCGGAACTGAATTATTGTGTTACAAGATGGGAACTGTTGGCTGTGGTGGAGTCTGCAGAACACTCTTACAAGTACGTCTACAGGAGGAATTTTTACTACAGACCCGACCACGCCGACCATACCGCCCTGAGTGGCTATTACCGTTTAGGAACCACAAAGAGCAAGTTGTCAGATGGATAGAGAGGTTGCAAGAGTGTGACTTAAACACGTAACACCGTACTAATACAAGGAATCGTAATGCGGATGCGCTTTCGAGATAACCTTGCCCCGAACATTGTATCCATGTTTCACGGTTAGCAATCAAGTGTAATCTACTTGCTCGGACCACCATGATCAATGACGACTATCAGCCTCTACAGTTGCAAACGAAATAGAAGAATGATAAAGACCTATGTGTTATTCTGGGTTGAAAAGCCAGAGGAGAACGCCCATCATGGTAGGACACTAGCCCATTGAGTAGCACCCTGAAGTCGTACTGGGAACAATGGGATTCTCTGGAAGTAGAGAATGAGTTTATGGTGCAATCTTTGGAGAACAGAGATGCCTCCGTGAATATGCGTGTCTGCATAATAGGCCCTACGGAGAATACTTTGGCATTAAGAAGACTCTGGAGAAAGTCCGAACCAAATTTTACAGAGTAAGTTGCAAGGAGATGTAGAAGAGTCGTGCGGCTGACACTGATATGTCTCGAGGACTTGCTCAGATGTTTAAAAATAAACTTGGTGGTTTGGATAAACTTCGCCGATAACAACCAGAGGTTGGAAAGACCATACTACTTGATGACTAAGCAACAGCCTTTTGGTGAGTCGAACTACAGGAATTTCTGACAGGCGTCAGTGAACCTAAATTACCAGATGATACAATTTGGAGGCAATAAGTTGACCATACCCAGGATCGGTTGTGTGCTCTACGGGTTGGACTAAAGGGTGTTACGAAATATGCTAGAGGTACATTTCTCGGTAGCGTAGCGACAAACAAACTTTAATGGGTTATTGGAAAAGAACAGCATTTGGAATTAATGTAAACGCGGTTTGTTGGTTAAAATATTGATTTCAATCTTGAAGGTAGTATAGGAGAGAACCAAGAAAAGATCAAGATAGAATAAACATGTATTGAGTACAAGAGAGATGCATATAATTAATTCGGAGACAGTATAGTAGGGAGACTTGAATAAAATCAATAATTTCAAGAATATTTTGAAGCAAGCAGGCGTCTGTTAAAAAGTGGCAGAATGGAGTCAAGCAAGGTAATTGGTGTAAATTGTACAAGAAGGGCAGAGATCCAGCTGGTGGACGCACATGTGTGAGATAAAGCTATAGATATATTATTCAACCCCCCCTTTTTTACTTTTTACTTTACTTTACTTTGGTTTTTAACTATAGTCTTCCTTTTTATTTTTATAAACTTTAAAATGTGCACACCTAATGCACTCCCCGTACTTGCACCGTTTGGTTGGTTCTTTTATTAAATATTTATTGCAATGCCTCGACTCTATAAAACTCTTAATCTCAGGGTATTCAAACTACTTATAGTGGATTCCGTTATAAGTAGATGTGCTACGTCCAACCAAAGTGCACTCTTTTGTTTTACTACTAAAATTGCTACTCTACTTTTGTATATGCCAAAATTTCTAATTAGATCAAAGTTACTATGTGCCAAATTAAATTACAACCAAAATTTGTATGACTAATTTTGACGTATTAAAGAATATGATTTTAAACACTCACCTGGTCTATACTCCGTCGATGCCTCGCTGACTGCTGGCACAAAATCCTAATTACCGTATACGTCTTCACAATGATGCTCTTGAATTTCCGTGCAGCTTCCAGGTGTCCTCGAATTTTTAACTGTTCCCCAATATCTGAAATGATTAACCCAAATTTAGAATTTAGAAAATACCGTGCTACAAACTTCCCCTGTGCTAATCTCCAACTCGTATCCTTGTTTCCGCTCAATGCTCCTGCTGTCTTTAACCCGCTCCAATCTCCAACTTTTAATCTATATAACCACTCTCGATGACCTTCTAACTTTGAACCACACTCCAATATCCAACTTCTAATCTGTATAACCACTCTCGATGACCTTCTAACTTTGAACTACACTCCAATATCCAACTTCTAATCTGTATAACCACTCTCGATGACCTTCTAACTTTGAACCACACTCCAATATCCAACTTCTAATCTGTATAACCACTCTCGATGACCTTCTACCTTTAAGACCACTCTCCAAATCCAATTTCTAATCGTCGCACAATCACTACTATTCCCTTTATACTTCCGATGCTTGTATCTTTACCACTTTTCAATTAAACTCATTTTAAACAATTACTTTTATTTTCTTTTCAAAATATCTGAATACAAATTAGCACAGCTCTGAAAACACGTCTTTTACAAAATTGGTTCGAAAATAATCTGCTTTGTTTACTCTCTAAGGCGACCATGTTAATTCTCTACTAGCCTACTACATCTTAAAGTTCATCACAAATAGTTAAGTCCGTGTCGCACATACCAAAGTTCATGTCTTTTATACAGTTTCATAATCACATTAAATTCTAATATATGTCCTAAATCTTTACATTCAACCAATCACATTTTACGATGTTTTAACTAATAATTTTGGGTTTACAAATATTGTCTAAAAGTTGATTCTATAGAAAATGAAACCAAAATAATTTACACTTGACCCTGGATGCATGTTGATAGTGAACATTTACAGACGCATCCGGCTTTTGGACGGCAAATGTACTTTCAAAGACTTTTTTAAAATTCAACTCGGTATAAACCCTTGAGCATTTCACATCTTACTACGCCACTTAGTCATTTTAAACTTGCCTTTTGGCACTGAATTTCAACTACTATATTTGAATGGTATTTTAGTGTACATAAAATACGGCAAACATACATTTTTAAGTATATGTGATCGATTATGTGGATTATTTTTGTTTGGCATATACTATCTTGTACTAAACAACCCTTATAACTCTTAGTAGCTCCCTTAGACATTATATTGGCCCCACTGATTTTGAATGAAATGGGAAATTGCGTCGGCTTTACTCTTTCCTAAATATCTCGAAAACGGTAAAATATTGAGAGATTACTTATTAAAGGAATTTAACTTAAAATTTTGTGTAGAATCTAAAAATGCAAAAATATACAGGGTGTTCCATTTAGAAAAATTGACTTTTCAGATTTTTTATGTAAGAAACTTTAAGTAAAAATGTCGGACACCTGGTATGGTGTTGAATGGAAACAAATACATTTAAATGTGTATCAAACATTTGAATAGTATATCTGCTAATAATTGGTTTCTAAACTGTAAGTTTAAATGTACATTATTGTCAAGAAAGTATATCAGTTTTTTACAAAAAAAACATAAAAAGCTAAATATCTCGAAAACGGTAAAATATTAAGATATTACTTATTAAAGGAATTTAACTTAAAATTTTGTGCAGAATCTAAAAATGCAAGAATATATAGGGTGTTCCATTTAAAATAACAAAGTTAATATCAACTTCCGGTACAACCGGAAGTGCTATCAAAACGAAAATATTTTAGATCAACTCGGCATGTCGAACAATCACTACATATAAAATTTTATACTTCTATCTCTTGTACTTTCTGAGAAATGTCTAATGCACGGTCGTCGTGAAAAGCCCTGTATATATATATATATATATATATATATATATATATATTACTCATATTTAGACCAGGGTAGAAAATTAAATAATCACATCAAATAATTTTAATCACCGTGTAGAAGCTTTGGGAAAAGGTACGCGTTATTAAAAAACCGTGGAGAATAAAAATTCATTCGTTTCATTAAAAATAAGAGATTTAAATCATTTACAAGACGCTTGCTATAAAAAAGGAAGCAGTATTAAAATGCTCTACGTGTAATTTAATTATTCCAAGTAAAGAAACAAATGGAAATTACGTGCAAAATTTATATTAATTAACTCAATTTTAAGTAACCGGTATTAAACAAAATGTACAGATAATAATTAATATTTGATTAGGAGTCACTAAAAATTAAAGGGTATTATTTTTAATTGGAGTTAATTGAACCATTAGTAACATATAATATGTATAAAAAAAGCTTGTAAAAACCCAATAATATTCAAATCGTAGAAGTGTTATTTAGAAGTATTGTGTTTGAACACCTGCGTATTTTTAAAAGGCTCATTCTGCGTAAATTTGGCAGATAACAAATGGTTACAGAGAATGCTGGAGAAACCGTAGCTTAATAGTTACGAGAAATGCTAATAAAGTGGGTATTTCACAGTCCACATGGACTGAAATAATCGATAATAAAGAATATCAATTTGCACCAATAAGAACAGGGTAGATAGAGACAGATAATATGCGCAAGACCGAGACACATATAGTAAAAGGCGTGAGTGGAGCAACGTCACTGGGTTGCGATTGGTTGAAAATAAGAGGCAAACTTGAGAGGTAAAAATAACATTTCTGTATAAAAATTAATTAGTTATTTCCAGACGTTGCGAGCCGTGTCGAAATTTCTGAGATTTAACTGGTGCGAGTGCAAATTTAATAAGAACCGACGCACAGGCGGGCGAGATGGGAACATAGTACACGAAATTCTAGAAACTGGCCATTTTGGGGACAAGACCGACAGACAGGCTAACCACTATTTAAACCCGTGTTGATAGGAGTGGGGCTCTCTTAGATTTTCGACTTGATTCAATGCGTTAAACAGTGCTTTTTAGTTTCCGATTTTGATTGAATAATTTAAACAGTTTGCTCGTATATTTTGGTGATTTAAAACAGTTTGTTCTTTACGTGCTACAATGAATGTAATTTAGTGCACTTAGAAAAGAAGATACACGGTAATAAAGTCTAGTATCACTGTACCAATTAGTCAAATTTGCAACGACCAATGAATACACAAAAGTAGGCAGTTTTGGCGTATATTTGTGAATGAAGTATGAATTTCTTTGCTATTTTTCGGGGGTTTTAATAATTAAATGATTCGTAAACGTGTCTGGATCCACAAAACAAGCTTCTGATATACACAGATGAGTTCCGGAAAAGCACTGAAACAACTTTAGATGAATGGTGGTGTAGAGAAAATGTTTAAAAGCGACCAGTAATCCGAGGACGTAAACATAACCCAGTTGGAATGGTGAAATTAGCAAGGACGATGTACATTGAAGCCACTAGTGCAGTAACCTTCAGGTAACTTATGCTTTGTTGTTCGATTTTTGATGTGTTGGTGTGTGTTGAATAACTTTATAATTGATTTACTTAAAATGGACAGTAGTGAAATTGTACTAACAGCAAATTTTTAATTTTAAGGTGAGATTTTCTTGTTTAAGTAGAAAGGGGTATTTAGTATTTATGTTCTGGATTATGATGAAACTTTGGGTATGTCTTTGAGCTCAATTAGACGAACCTGGTTAATTAACGTAAAGGGGTGGTAGATCCTCCCTTTGTACTCAGACTTAGGTCTGCATATATTGTTATATTAATTAGTAGGCATCCTACAAGGACTTTAATTCTGGATGCACATTAAAATGATAACAAAATTTAATCTTGAAATTTTCTGATACTGAAATTTATGCTGAATTTTAATTTTGAAATTTTAATGTATTGTGAATATTGATGTAAATAGAGTTAACGTTGATGTTTGTGGTAGGAATGTGTTTGTTTTTTTTTATGAATGAGGATGAAGGTTTAACTAGGTGAGCAGCCGAGGCGGAAAAGAGTAAAGAGGCGATTAACAGACGAAAGTCAACGGACCAGTTAAGTTAATAGCTTTTTGTACATTTCACAGCAATATATATATATATATATATATATATATATATATATATATATGATAAGAAGGTAATTTAAGGGTATACTAGGTCATAGAGGTCGTAAGATACATGTAAATATCATTAACGTTTAAAAAATCAAACAATTCCATCATTAAATGGGAGTAAATCGACAATTTTACATAAAGTCAATAGCGAGCACACTGTATATAAATCATAACTAATTTTAATTCTTAAAGGAAGTTCACTCTTTAATAACCAGATCCAATTTAGTAAGAATAATAACGTGTACATGGTATGTTACGTTTCAAATACATTATTCAAGTCTAAGATTGAAAAGAGAGACCCAAAAATAAAGTTTTAAACGCAACGAGATTTATTAAAACAAACACGCAATCGGTGAAGGTAAACAACAAAGCATACTAGTTAAATTATAATCTCATTTAAAATATTAACGCATAAACGCATTCAAATATGTCATAATAGAAAAGAGGCCACGTGATCTGCAACTTTGTAAACCCACATATTTGGATTTTTAAATAACAAACAACAGACGTTCGGCAACATGATAAAAATTTGAATAACAGCAAATACATTTAAGTGGACGTGACTTAAATGGAATATAAACTTGGATTTTCTGAGAAATATGCTATACAAAATAAACGCCTACGTATGAAATAAAACGATTTAACAAGAATCTTGACAAGAAATTTGTAGAAAATCCAAGACCTGCAATGATAGCGCAAAGTGCAACGCCTTAATCAACAAACACGCAAGTAAAACCAATAAGACAAATAGGAGGTGGAGTCTTTATAAATAACGCAGACTTTGTAAGCAAGACGTATCTCTGTGACCAAGGCACTAACTACGTCAGTTAAAAGTAGAATATTACGCAAAATAAACTTAGTCAAAATAAATAATTTAGTGATATAAAAATTAAAATTCAGGTGCCAATAAATACAACAGAAGTGGCTATTTACTTTCATACATGTAAGGTAAATTATTAATTAAATCTAATCCTAATATTTAAGTATTTAAGGCTCCAAGTAACTCTAAGGAACTTCAAGTAACTCCAAGTCATTCCTAGTAACTACAAGTAATTCTAATAATTAAAATAAAACTAAACAAAATCTAAAATAAATCCTAAGGAAAAAATTGAAGCATGTTCCGTAACCGTTCATTATTTACAATTCCTTGTATATATCATAAAATACTCCTGCATACATAATCGATTTCTATACATTATCCCTACCTACATAAAACTAACCAAAACCAAGGAACAGATAAGAAACGAGTGTGTTCGAGCAACCTTCAAGCAATCAACACGCGTCCTCCGATATGCCGTGCATATGGTCGCGTTAAAAGGCATAATCAGTGAATAAATGTTACATTGAAATGCGTGATAAGTGAACATTGAATCAACAGACAATCCATCATCAAGTGTAAGCCGTTTCACCACTTCAAACAACAAGAATATAGTCAAAACTACACCACATGTCAAATCAAGGTTAGTTATCTTAGCATTATATCCTACAAAACAATCTGTTATATTTATTATCTGATTATCCACTATTTTGCTGGTCATTTAGACTGTTAACCTTTCATTCAATAATCATACACAAGTTTACACCAAGCCTAGCTTGTTTTCAAATACGCATGCTACAACTTGGTATTTCATTATCTATACTTTAACCCCTAAACAACAACGCGTGTTTTCAAATACGCACGCGCCAAAGCAAATTTAATTAATCATTCTGGTCAACGAGTTGAGGCAACTGTATCAGAAAATCAAATTGGAAACAATCCAGGGGTGCTGACAATCCACAAACAGAGGCAGTTCTAAGAAACAAGCAGGAAAAAAGCAGGTCAGAGATATATTATTCTTTATTAACATAAGACTGTATTTCAATTTTTAACATTTGCTATTATTTACATCGAAGTATTTGTAAGAGTCATCAATAATCTTTTGAGAATTTATGCAAATAAAAAGAAGATAATTTGAATGTTCAAAAGTGCTTCAAGTAAATTACAGTGGTATTTTTGCTGGCTTTAAGGGAGTATGATTTTGGTGTAATCAGATAAATATCAATATTCCATTCAGGGGTTAGTTTTTGAATACAAAACCAAAGTAAAAAGTTATTAAATTCTCGATTATTATACAAATTTTGATTGCTTTCACTTTCATTATTCTAACAGATAGGAGCTAGATATAAAGGGGCTTAAACATTCTTTATTGTCGTGCCGTCAGGCACTGTGCGTTGATTAGACTGAGCTAGCCGAGGTAGATATAAAAAGAGGTATAGGATTTAGAGACGGAGTAAAAGTAGATTGTAGGTATACTAGTTATAAAGTTTTTCAAGTTTCTTTAGAGTAAAATCAATAATTTTAGGGTCATAAGCAAGGAAGTTGAAATAGTAATTTTGCATTATTTTTAGCGTGTTTAAATACTCCAAGTGCATAATTTATCATAGTTTAGTGTAAGCTTTAACATTTGTATAACGCTTAATGCGTATTATTTATAAAAGATATAAAGGTGTTAGATGATAGAACGTGTGTCAGTTGAAGCTAGGTTTTGGCGAATTCAATACCGTTGTCCAACTATAATATATTTTCGTAGTAAATCGTTGATTTGTTTTGAAAAATTCTGAGATTTCGAAGACGGTTGGTGCTCGGTTAAGAAATTTAGAAGGAATTATGAAAGGTTTGTTTGTGTGGGGTGAGATGTGAGTGGCGGTTGCAGATTTAGTTTCGGGAAGTGTTGTGACCGTTTGTTAAATTTACCAAGAAGGTTTATTTGTTTGTAGTGGTGTGTTTTTAAGAATTACAGCTAGAAAGGGGGCAGAATATCTCTATATAACCACTGAAAGGCAGGGAGAGGCTCTCTTTTACTTGTCGTCCAAGCATCGAATAATATTAGTAAAGCAATTACGTGACAAGTGATTTTTAATATTTTTAATTAAAGTTAATTAAACATGGACAAGTTGGTGTATTAATGTATAAGCAGGTCAACAAATTTTATATAGTATATTTTGAGTATACTGAACTTGCTTAAGAACTGTAATAGAGATTGCTTGCTATTTTTGGTTGTAGGTGCAAGATAAGCACTTATATGGAGTAGTAGGTGTTAAATGAATCGATGTTGTGGTGTACTTAAGCTAGATGGATCCGTAGATGAACTGTAATGGTTTAAAAATACCGTAAACTGGTGGACGAGAAAATTGGTAGCAGATTGCCGTCAAGGAGGGTATGGTTCAACTTGGAGGTTGGTTTCTGAATGTGAAGTCATTGTCGAGGGCAACGTCATCGATGGTTTAGTTGCAGATCCAAGTGAGGTGGTGCCTACCAGGTAACAGTTTTAGTGAAACTTATTCTGTTGTGTGTATTTAGTGCGTTATGACATTTTGGTGCCATATAGACATAATTTTAGGAACATTAAGGACACAAGAATTTACTTTTGAACTTTTATATAGTACTTTTGACCTTATTTTTATAGACGAATTTATATTTCATCATCATTGAATCTTCAGTCCTGAAACTGGTTAGACGCGTACCATCATTGTTTCCTATTCTGAACTAACCTACAGATTTCCCCGAAATTTGCACAGTCCGCATCTCTCACTATCTGATCTAGGTCTACATCCACCTCTTTTTTCCTATCTCTGCTTGTCATATATCCCATACTATTCCCCAAAAATGCCTTAGAACGTATTCTGCCCTTCTATTTCTCATATTTTTTTCCCAAAGATATCCTTGTTTCCTTACTGTTCCTTTAACCTATTTGTTATTACCTTTGTCTGTCCATCCTCAAACATCTGAAGCACGGCATTTCAAAGGCCGCTACTGTTCTTCTGTCTGCTTTTCAGACTGCTCGTATTTCGTAGGCATACTGTCTGTGATGTGCTTCACACATACACTTTCAACAACTTTTTGTTCTTTGTTTGTTGTCTTTCATCATAGGCGCCGTTCTTTCTTGTTAGATGCAGTTCGGTCACCTTCTATTGTTTTACAATTATATACCCTATTTTTCCGACATTCAGTGGTTGCGAAGGGGGTAAGCAGCCTGTGGCTGCCAAGTTCCCCCAGCACTTGAACATTTACTAATTTAATATTTTGTCCAATATATCTTTTCGCACAGTCAACATTAGTTGCAGATATTTCACAACAAACAACTACTTGTTTATAATAATCATCAGATTTATCTGCGCTTATTTTTAGGTCATTGGGTTTCACTTATTTCTTTTCTAAACTAACCTACATAGTTCCCTGAAATTCTCACACAGCAATACAGCTCGGTTCCTCTTATATTGTTTTCTAATATTATGCCCTATTTCACTGAGATTTATTGAAGGGGGTTAAGCAAACTGTGGCTGCCAAGATCCCCCCAACACTTAGACATTTGCCGAAATAATAGTTTTCCAGTAAATGCTTTCACGCAACTACCATTATTCGAGAATATTGCCCCTGCAATGCTTGTAGTTGGTTATAATAAATATCATGTTTAAGTGCGGTTACTTTCTTCGTCATTAATTTATCCATCTTGGGACTGGTTGGATGCGTACCTCCATTGATTTCTCTTCTGAGCTAGCTTACACATTTCCCTGAAACTCCTACAGCCTACATCTTTCACCATCTGTGTGCAGTATGTAACATTATTTTGTAATGTTAACAATAAACACATTAATTAATTAAAAATTCAGTAACTTGCATAAAGTATAGACAAAAATTCCCACAATAAATTACCTCATTTTATTTAGGACCCTTGTAATAAAAGACCACATTTCCACCGATAGCTTCGGGCTAGTAAATTCCAGCGGCAGGTCATCATTTAAAGCTCTAGACCCCATCGTAAGTCAAATACAATAAACCCTTTAAAATGTATAGTACCTTTTTAGCGTAAATAAAGAAAACCAATTTCAGTTTGAAAAGCTTAACCTTCGTTGCTTGACAGCGGGTTAGACAAAACAAAATATTATAATAGC
Organism: Platerodrilus igneus; assembly: GCA_036346225.1. NCBI lineage: Eukaryota > Metazoa > Arthropoda > Insecta > Coleoptera > Lycidae > Platerodrilus > Platerodrilus igneus. The sequence goes on along the minus strand of JARFIW010000691.1, from coordinate 76,309 downwards.
GGAAACTATTTCCAATTGATTTGTTCAAATATTACAAGTAATTTTAAGTAGTCTGGAGACATTCATTGTATTTAAAATCCATTTCGGCTCAAGTAGGTTTGCCGGTCTTTGTTAATGCCAGACTACGGCCGCCATAGGTAGATCCCACATTGCAATAATTAGGTAATTCGTAGAAGGAATAGATAATTTAAATTCTTGGAAAAAATAGTTGCTTCCGTGATTCTCATCTAGAAAAGGGTTGGATTTGGTTTCTGAAATCTTGTTTTGTGGGAGGTTCTGTTCAGTCATTGGATAATAGAAAATGACGCTCATAATTATTAGGATAGGAATAGTCTATATATTTGAAGGCTTTGGCCAAAGACGAGGAGTTTTTCCAATGGGGCCGACCGTGGTTAAGAAGTAGAGAGAAACGTAGTTTTGCGGGTAGCGTTTCTCTGGCATGACAGAATATTCCACTTCGTATCACGTTAGTAAAAAAATTGGAAAGAAGTGTTACTCATCCAGTTTCGCGAGGGTTATGCCCATAGTTCGCGGATTTAAAGTGATACAAGATAAATATTTAAAAAAAACTTGTAGGCGTGTGACGCACAAGTAAGTGATATTGTCAAAATTCTGCCGAGTTCGTGTGCCAGTCAATTTTCTTAAACATTACAAACAGAAGCAACAAGCGAGATTTTCTTCCCAAATTTAATAACTGCTCTACGTTGGAAAACAAATCCTCAAACAATGGACAATTATTAGTAAGTAAGTCTTTATAGTTAAGTAGCATGACCAATTTTTAGTTAGTTTATTTGTTAGGACGTTTTGGCCATAAACCGTAGGATTAAATTAGTGTACGATTTATAATATAAGTTTCTTTCATACACAAGTGTTTGATAACTACTTATGTACTCAAAATTTTCATAAATTCCATAGTCACCTATTCACTTAAATTTCTAAATCAATGAATGTAAGAGGTTCACGTTTATTGCTCTGTGAATTAAATAGTTTTGTTTGCCGTTGATTAAGTCAATAGTTTTTTTATTTTTTTATATAAGTAGTAAAAAAGTGAGGAATTGATTAAAAGAAACAGTTGTCCTCCTTGGGATGACAAGTCTCTCAAGGTTTTGTACGAACATTTGGACATTCTCGACTTGTCTGGCGCCCTTGGCAATTGTCATTAAGCCACAATATTTTATGAAAGGTAAGTGCCACATTTTTGTAGTATATTATAAATTAATTTAACCCTTTTTTTTCAAAATTTTAACCCTCTATATGATCCACGACCTTCCGCTAGCTAGTGCCGGTGACCCCCCTTTAAATTTTGTTTTACAGGCCGCCCCCATTTTATAATTTGACTGGAAAAGATACACTTAGTAGCTTTTCCGCCTGTAACAAAATTCTTGGCGCCCAACTTCTTTGGGATAACGTATGTAAGAAAATTCTTGACGCCCAACGTCTTCGGGATTGCTTATGTAAAATTCTTGGCGCCCAACTTCTTTGGGATAACGTATGTAAGAAAATTCTTGACGCCCAACGTCTTTGGGATTGCTTATGTAAAATTCTTGACGCCCAACCTCTTTGGGATGACTTATGTAATAAAAGTCTTGACACCCGACGTTTTTGGGTCTTGTTTTTTGAAGAATTAAAAATTTTTTTATTTGCTTATTTCATTATCAATTTTATATAAACTGTAACCTTTCAAAAATATATGTGGCATTTGAAAAAGAAAAAAGATCGAGTATGAAATAATTCTAAGGAAATTTTTTGAGATATATTATTTTTTACTTTTTAAAGAGAATTTTATGATAACATTGTATACATTCTTTAATTCAAAAATGGAATTTACATACAGGGTTGACAGGTTACTAAAAGATGAACTAATTTATGAAATAACTGTACGAGGAATAAACACGGAAAATACGACAGTAACTGATTTAAGAAAAACCTTACGAAAAGCGATTAGACTAGAAACTGAACCAGATGAAGATTTTGACTACCCATTTGACTTTACAGAAGATGTGACAGTTGTTAAAAACGTTTTAACGCTTTTACATCAACAAATTTCAGATTTAAATGGTTTAAATTATGATAGTAATAAAGCAAGAATAGAAACAAAATTTGCATATTGTTATTCTAGACTTTCCAGGAGTTTAGCAGTTGACGATAATGACGAAACAATTAGGAATAATTTACAATTAGAGTTAGGACATTTAATTAAATCTTTTCGTAAAGTAGGAAATGACATTTTAAAGACAAAAACAAAAATTGCTTCCAAAGAGAATAAACCAATTTTAGACGAACTAGAACGAAATGAAACATCAGAAATATTGGACATAAATAACGTAGACTTTATGGAATTTGACAAAAAACTAGACTTAGCATCATCTACAACAGAACAAGAAAAAATTAGGGCCAAAGACGAGCACAACCAAAATATACATAAATCTTTTCAAAATAATAATCAAAATTTATCTCATAATAGTTCTGTAGTTTATAAGGTTACTCCAGTTGCAAAATGGGGAATAACATTTAATGGCGATACTTCGGTAAACGAATTTTTAGAACGGGTCAAAGAATTAAAAATTGCTAGGAATATGTCAGAATTTCAACTTTTTGCAGAAGCATGTGATCTTTTTGTACATAAAGCACTAATATGGTATCGTGCAAATAAATGTTTGATAAATAATTGGACCGAATTAAAAGAAGCATTAAAAGACGAATTTTTACCACCCGATTATGATGAAAAATTAATGACCGAAATTAAAGCGAGAACGCAAGGAGAAAATGAAAGTATAGGACTTTACGCAGCAGTAATGACAAATATGTTTGCTAGATTATCAGAACCACTCACTTTGACAAAACAACTGAAAATATTACGAAAGAATATGTTACCTTTTTACCAGTCACAATTGAGTTTAGTAGAAATAACTTCCATACGAGAACTAATAAAGTTAGGAAAAAAACTAGAGGAACATAAAATATCAATAGAAAACTTTATCCCACCAACTCAAAAAACGAATACTTTAGAAACTGACTTAGCGTACACAGACGTTAACGTTTCACAGAGTAGTTCTTCCAATAGAAACCAGATTTCAGTAATACAAAATGTTAATTCAAACAATTATGTAAAAAAACGTGCACCGACGTGTTGGAATTGTCACCAGTTAGGACATTTTCAGATCGATTGTAGACAGATAAGACGAACGAATTATTGTTATAAATGTGGCACTGACAATGTTACGTTGAACCGTTGTCCGCGTTGTCAAAAATATAGAAATAATTTAAACTAAAGGAAGGAGCATTAGATAGTCGTATAGTGTCCCGCACATTTTATAATTCGACAAAACATGTTCAAAATATGATTTACGATAAAGAAGAAAAATTTCAAAAAAATAAGGTTATGTTAGATTATGTAATAGAACAGTCTAAAAATGACGAACGTCCTTATGTAAGTGTAGATATTTTAAGAACAAAGATTTTAGCATTATTAGATTCAGGAGCAACAAATACAATTTTAGGAGAAAACACTTGGGAATTTTTTTCAAAATTAGGTTTAAAATTAAAAAGGAAAGAAGAAGAATGTCAATTGGCAAATGGTAAAATTTTAAAAGTTTCGGGAACAGTTACGTTGCCCATTAGATTAAAACAACGTTTAGTGGTTTTAGACGTTTTAGTAGTACCAGATGTTCAGCATACTTTAGTTTTAGGAATAGATTTTTGGAAAAATATAGGAATAATACCAGACATTTTTAAAGGCGAATACACCTTTGCAAAATTAGATAGTATCGAAAAGAAAGAACCGATTTTACATTCGACATTAGATTTAACAGTAGCACAAAGAAAACTGTTAGATACCAGTATTGAAAAATATTTTTTTGATTTACCTGAATTAGGCCGTACCGATTTAGTATATCATAAAATTAAAGTTAATAGCGAACCGACTAAGCAAAGATACTATCTAGTTTCACCTACAATGCAAAAACATATAGATAGCGAGTTAGATAAATTATTACAATTAGGAGTAGTTCAAAAAAGCAACAGTTCATGGTCAAATCCAATTCTTTTAGTGAAGAAAAAAGACAATTCATATCGTTTTGTAGTAGATTTCAGAAAATTAAACAAAGTAACAGAAAAGGACGCGTATCCAATTCCGTACGTCTCCTCCATATTAGATAAATTGCGCGACGCGAAATTTATTACAACTTTAGACATTAAATCCGCTTATTTTCAAATTCCACTAGATAAAGATTCTTATAAATATACAGCTTTCACTATACCTAATCGAGGGTTATTTGAATTTACACGTTTACCTATGGGTCTTTCAAATGCACCCAGTACATGGTCTAGATTAATAGATAAAGTTTTAGGTCCAGAATTAGAACCTTTCGTATTTTGCTACCTAGATGACGTTATAATTTTGACAAATTCTTTTGACAAACACCTGGAAATATTACAGGAAGTTTTTAACAGACTTTCACGTGCAGGACTGACTTTAAGTAAGGAAAAATGTCACTTTTGTAAGAGTGAATTAAAATATTTAGGTTACGTAATAAATGAAAACGGTCTCTTAGTAGATCCAGATAAAGTAAAAGCTATTTTAGAAATACCAACACCAAAAACTGTAAAAGAAGTAAGACGAATAATCGGAATGGCTTCTTGGTATCGTCGATTTATCGAGGGATATAGTACCATTATAGCTCCATTGACCGCATTGTTGAGGAAAAATAGAAAATTTGTCTGGGAAGAGTGTTGCGAGACAGCCTTTTCCACTATAAAAATGCCTAATTTCAGCACCAATTTTAACTTGTCCAAATTACGAATACGAATATACAATTCAGTGTGACGCATCAGATTATGGAATTTCCGGTGTGTTGACGCAGTGTATAGATGGAAACGAACAAGTAATATGTTATATTTCAAGATCTCTAACTCAAAATGAGAGGAAATTTACCGTAACAGAGAAGGAGTGTTTAGCAGTTCTATTCAGTATAGAAAAGTTACGTCCATATATAGAAGGAACACATTTTACCGTCATAACAGATCATCATTCTTTAATTTGGTTAAACAATTTACAAAATCCAAATGGTCGACTGTGTAGATGGGCCATCAAATTACAACAATACGACTTTGAAATAATTCATAGAAAAGGCAAAGATAATGTAGTCCCAGATGCATTATCGAGGGCTGTACCAATAATTGAAACTTTACAAATTAAAAATGACAACAACAACTCTGAAAATTCTACGCTATTAATACCAGACACAAAAATTGTAAACCAAAATACTAAAAACAATAAAGAAGAAATTCAAGAATCAAATATTCAGTATGATAATTGGTGTAAAAAGATGATTAGTAATGTTGAAAAATATCCAATAAAATATAATCGTTGGAAAGTAATAGACCACAAATTATTTAAACATGTTAAACCAAAATTTCAAAATTTATCCGAAAAGACAGACAACTGGAAAGAAGTAATTCCAAAATCACAAAGGAAAGAAATCTTAAAACGTTTTCATGATGAACCGACGGCTGGTCATTTAGGAATTTTTAAAACTTATGTAAGGATATCTCAGAAATATTTTTGGCCAAAATTACGTGCAGAAGTAGCGAGATATATAAACCAATGTAAAATTTGTATTTCACACAAACCAGAACAAAAACTTCCAGCAGGAAAAATGTCAAGACATCCAATAATTTCCAAACCTTGGCAAATGATATCCATAGATTTAGTAGGTCCACTACCTAGAACTACTAAAGGACACACATGTAGTTTATCCGTAGTTGATACATTTACAAAATTTCCCCTATTTTTTCCGTTAAGACAAGCCACTGCATCGTCCGTAGTTCAAAAGATAGAAGAGTTTATAATTTTACTTTTTGGAGCATCACAATATGTTCTAGTAGATAACGGTGTACAATTTCGAAGTCATTTATTTAAAAATTTAATGGACAAATACAAATCAAAAACTATTTTTAATGCATATTATCACCCACAAGCAAATCCTGTTGAACGAGTCAACCGCGTTTTAAAGACAATGTTGGCATCTTATGTGTCAGATAATCAGAGAGTATGGGACAAGATATTACCCATGGTTTCGTGCGCTGTTCGTACCGCAGTTCATGAAGTAATAGGCATGTCACCATATTTCGCAAATTTCGGTAGAGAAATGGTAATAGATGGTTCTTCTTTTGGTGAAATAACGGATTCAGAAAACTTAAGCGATATTCAATTTTCAGAAAGAAATCAACTAATAGAGCGTATTCCAGAATTAAATAAAGTATACCAAGAAATAACAAAGAAATTAGAAATAGCGTATAATAAATCAAAACATAACTATGATTTATGTAAGACGAGAAGTAGTATTTTCAGTGGGAGATACCGTCTGGAAGAAAAATTTTGTACTCTCAGACGCATCCAAGTATTTCAATGCCAAATTAGCACCGAAATATGTAGGTCCTTTTACCATAACAGAAAAAGTTTCAACAAATACTTATGAGTTAGCCGATGAAACAGGTCAATCCAGAGGAGTTTGGCATGTTAAAGATTTAAAAGCAAATCCAATTGGATATGACGAATAAAAATAGTTATAAAAACCTAATATTAATAAAAATAACCTAATATTAATAATTAAGAAACTTGAAAACGACGCTTATAATGAAAAAATAATAATTTTTTTTTTATACAAAAACCTAGTTTTAAAAATACTAGTTAGGATAAGGATAAGGATAGAAAAGGATAAGTTAGTAAATAGGAATGAAAGACCGAATCTCTTAACACAAGATTTTTGGAAAAAATCTCCTTTTGTAAGGGGAGTGTAACATTATTTTGTAATGTTAACAATAAACACATTAATTAATTAAAAATTCAGTAACTTGCATAAAGTATAGACAAAAATTCCCACAATAAATTACCTCATTTTATTTAGGACCCTTGTAATAAAAGACCACATTTATACCGATAGCTTCGGGCTAGTAAATTCCAGCGGCAGGTCATCATTTAAAGCTCTAGACCCCATCGTAAGTCAAATACAATAAACCCTTTAAAATGTATAGTACCTTTTTAGCGTAAATAAAGAAAACCAATTTCAGTTTGAAAAGCTTAACCTTCGTTGCTTGACAGCGGGTTAGACAAAACAAAATATTATAATAGCGGAAACTATTTCCAATTGATTTGTTCAAATATTACAAGTAATTTTAAGTAGTCTAGAGACATTCATTGTATTTAAAATTCATTTCGGCTCAAGTAGGTTTGCTGGTCTTTGTTAATGCCAGACTACGGCCGCCATAGGTAGATCCCATATTGCAATAATTAGGTAATTCGTAGAAGGAATAGATAATTTAAATTCTTGGGAAAAATAGTTGCTTCCGTGATTCTCATCTAGAAAGGGGTTGGATTTGGTTTCTGAAATCTTGTTTTGTGGGAGGTTCTGTTCAGTCATTGGATAATAGAAAATGACGCTCATAATTATTAGGATAGGAATAGTCTATATATTTGAAGGCTTTGGCCAAAGACGAGGAGTTTTTCCAATGGGGCCGACCGTGGTTAAGAAGTAGAGAGAAACGTAGTTTTGCGGGTAGCGTTTCTCTGGCATGACAGAATATTCCACTTCGTATCACGTTAGTAAAAAAATTGGAAAGAAGTGTTACTCATCCAGTTTCGCGAGGGTTATGCCCATAGTTCGCGGATTTAAAGTGATACAAGATAAATATTTAAAAAAAACTTGTAGGCGTGTGACGCACAAGTAAGTGATATTGTCAAAATTCTGCCGAGTTCGTGTACCAGTCAATTTTCTTAAACATTACAAACAGAAGCAACAAGCGAGATTCTCTTCCAAAATTTAATAACTGCTCTACGTTGGAAGACAAACCCTCAAACAATGGACAATTATTAGTAAGTAAGTCTTTATAGTTAAGTAGCATGACCAATTTTTAGTTAGTTTATTTGTTAGGACGTTTTGGCCATAAACCGTAGGATTAAATTAGTGTACGATTTATAATATAAGTTTCTTTCATACACAAGTGTTTGATAACTACTTATGTACTCAAAATTTTCATAAATTCCATAGTCACCTATTCACTTAAATTTCTAAATCAATGAATGTAAGAGGTTCACGTTTATTGCTCTGTGAATTAAATAGTTTTGTTTGCCGTTGATTAAGTCAATAGTTTTTTTTATTTTTTTATATAAGTAGTAAAAAAGTGAGGAATTGATTAAAAGAAACAGTTGTCCTCCTTGGGATGACAAGTCTCTCAAGGTTTTGTACGAACATTTGGACATTCTCGACTTGTCTGGCGCCCTTGGCAATTGTCTTTAAGCCACAATATTTTATGAAAGGTAAGTGCCACATTTTTGTAGTATATTATAAATTAATTTAACCCTTTTTTTTCAAAATTTTAACCCTCTATATGATCCACGACCTTCCGCTAGCTAGTGCCGGTGACCCCCCTTTAAATTTTGTTTTACAGGCCGCCCCCTTTTTTTAATTTGACTGGAAAAGATACACTTAGTAGCTTTTCCGCCTGTAACAAGTAGTCTAACCTAGGTCTACCTCTTCTTCTCTTTTTTCCTATCTCTGCTTTTAGTATATTCCGCACTATTCCCTCATGCCGTAGTATGTGGCCTATCATCCTCTCTCCTATTTTTTACCGTTTTCCACATATTTCTTTCTTCCCCTGCCATTTTTAGTACCTCTTCGTTCTTAACTTTGTCTGTCCATGATATCTTCATCATACGTCTGTAGCACCACATTTCAAAGGCTTCTACCTTTTTCTTGTCCGCTACTCCCACTGTCCAGGCTTCACAGCCATACAGTGCTGTGCTCCACACATACGTTTTGAGCAATATTTTACTTGTTTCTATGTTTGTGGTCTTTGAGCACAGTAGTTGCTTTTTCTTGTTAAATGTAGCACGACCCTGTGCTAATCTTTGTTTTATATCTTTTGTACTTTTCCCATCTTGCGTTATTTGGCTTCCTAGGTAGCAGAAATCCTTATCCTCTTGTAAGTTCATGTTACATATTTGTATTCTTGTTTTTGATTTATTTCCCCCCCCCCTTGCATACTAGTACTTTAGTTTTACTTTTGTTAATTTTCATACCGTATCTCTCTGTTAGAACCGTTTCCATTTTATTGAGAGCAGCTTTTAACTCTTCCTTGCTAGATGCTAATACCGCTATATCATCTGCAAATCTAAGCATATCAATTTTTTGTCCCTGCATAGTAATTCCAAATGTCTTCCTGCATTTGACAGTATTTATTGCATCTTCAATGTACAAGTTAAAAATTAGTGGGGATAGGGAACATCCCTGTCTCACCCTTTCCTGATGTATACTTCTCTACGTTCCTGCTCTAATTCTATTACTCCTGTTTGCTCTTTGTATAAGCTATGTACTATCCGTCTATCCCTATAACTCATTCCAATCTTTTTGAATATTTCGAACATTTTTTTCCATTTTACGTCGTCAAATGCTTTTTCCAGATCTACAAACCCTATATACACGCTTTCCCCTTTTTCTATTGTTTTCTCCAATATCACCCTCAGAGCTAAGATAGCCTCCCGTGTTCCCCTGTTTCGCCTAAACCCAAATTGGTCTTCTCCTAGTATTTCTTCAGCCCGTTTTTCCATTCGTCTTTGTACAATTCTAGTTAATATTTTTGATACGTGTGCTAACAAGCCTATTGTTCGAAAATTTTCACATCTATCTGTGCCTTTCATTTTTGGTATAGTTACTATGATGTTTTGTTTGAAATCTTTGGGTATCTCGCCTGTCTCATACATATAGCTTACAAGTTGGAAGAGACGTTCTGTTACTGCTTGACCAGCGGCTTTTAGAGTCTCCGCTTGCACCTTATCTGTACCCGGCGCCTTACCATTTTTCAGACCCTTTAATGCTATTTCAAATTCATCTCTAAGTATAGGATATCCCAAGTCGTCATTTTCAATGTCTTATTCCTTTTCTAATGCAGTTAGTTCTTCTCCTGCATATAAATTTCCTATATATTCTTGCCATCTACCCACTTTCTCTACATTTTCTATAATGACATTTCCTCCCGCGTCCCTTATATTTTTGCTATACGTTTCTATATCCCTAAAATTGATTCTAATTAGTTTGTATGCTTCATCCGTCTTTCCTACTTCCATCTTAGTTTGTACCACTTTTCATCAATCCATTGTTCTTTAGCTTTCCTGCATTTTCGAATAATTTCCCATTTTATGGCTTTGTAACTCTGTTTTCCTGTTTCGTCTGATTTATTTTTGTATTTTCGTCTTTCTTCTATTAAATTCAGGATAACTTTTGTTATCCATGGTTTCTTATTTACTTTTTGTGTATACCCCAGAATATCTCTGGCCGCCATGTAAAGGCTGGACTTAATGTTATTCCATTCTGTTTCTACTTAGTATCAAATATTTTCCCGATATCTTTGAGCAATTCATTTGACCTTTTTTCGAATCTTTCTTGAATATCTTTCTCTTTTAGTTTCTGTAGGTCCAAGTGCCTTTTTCCGTTTTTTTTTCAAATTTTTAAATTTAAGTGCGGCCTTCATAATTACGATATTGTGGTCAGTGTCTATATCTGCTTCTGGGTAGCTTCTACAGTTTTTTACTTGATTCCTAAACCGTTGTCTAACAAGAATGTAATCTATTTGATATCTTCCTATATCTCCTGGCATCTTCCACGTATATCGTCTTCTAGCATGATGTTGAAATAATGTGTTTGTAATGATTAAATTGTTCTTGTCGCAAAATTCTACCAGCCTATTTCCTCTGTCGTTTCTAGTGCCTAAACCAAATAAACCTACTATCGTTCCTTCCCTACCCTCACCTACCACTGCATTAAAATCCCCTCTAATTATTAAATTTTCATGTCCTTTTACGTGTCTTAATATGTCTTCGATATCTTTGTAGATCGCTTCTACCTCTTCGACACTGTAGCTAGAGGTGGGCATGTATACTTGTATTATTACTGTGTTTACCGGTTTAGATTCTAATCTAACCATGAGTACTCTTTGATTCTTTTGTAAGTAATTTTCTACACAGTATCCTATCTTTTTCCGCATAACTATCCCCACAACCAAATTTCCTTCCTCGGCTCCTGTATGAATTACCCTGAAGTCTCCACGCCAAAAATCCCCCGCCTCTGGCCACCGAACTTCGCTGATCCCTACTATGTCTAGTGATAACCTATTCATTTCGATTTTTAGGTTCTCTAGCTTACCTACTTGCTTCATACTTCTAACATTCCACGCTCCGACTCGCAAAATGTTCCAAACTCTTATTCTTAACTTTCCGATCGCATCCGCCGAAGTAGTCCCCTCCCGGAGATCCGAATGGGGGACTATTTTAACTCCGGAATCTTTTACCCCAGAGAATGCCATCATTTTATTATAATTTAGGTACGCTGTGTACTTGGGAGATAATGTGGTGGTTTCCTGTTGCCTTCCACATCGCGGTAGTGTGTCTTAGACTGCCATACCGACCCCTATGGTCTCTGCCAATCTAAGTACCGAAAGAGCCGCTGCCCTCTTTCGGGGACCTGTCTTAGTCTGGTTCCTCACTAACGACCGTACTACTTTGATTGGACCTGTAGTTTGCCTCTTTAGCTCATTAGAACACGCAAGCCATTTCACCTGTTCTAGTATTCTAGAACTTCGGCAAGGTGCAGGTCCATTCGAAATGGGAATTTATATTTATAAAATAATTTTTCAGTATCTGTTTATGTACAAAGTAAAAGGGTCTGTTGGTGATTTTCAGTGTTAAAATTAAGCACATGCGTTCAAAAAGGGTTTTTATTATGGGCTCATATTAGACCCGGGGTTAAAGTAAGGGTATGGTTAAGCCCAGTTGCTTTAGTAAATTTATTGATGAGTAAAGTTGTACCACGATTATTGCAAAACAAGGATGAATGTAATTTAATAATAATAAAATAAAGTCTTTTTTGTATAAAATTTTCTGTTGGAATAAATTGTGGTGAATGTTTGATAGTCGAGTTTTCTTTCTTAGAATGATAGTATTTCAGATTTCAGCTGAACAGCCGTGGCGAACTTTCCTGACAAAGCAGCAATTTTAAGTATAGAAAAAACGCTGGGAGGCTTTTGGCGTCCAAAAGGAAGATCTTCATCAAGAAGTGAGCAGCAAGTTTTATGTCGTCCCAATTTGTGGGGCTCGAATTAATTTTAGGCTTCAATTTAGGTAAACCTCAGAATAATATATATATATATATATATATATATATATATATATATATATATATATATATTACTCATATTTAGACCAGGGTAGAAAATTAAATAATCACGTCAAATAATTTTAATCACCGTGTAGAAGCTTTGGGAAAAGGTACACTTTATTAAAACCGTGAAGCATAAAAAGTCATTCGGTTCATTAAAAATAAGAGATTTAAATCATTTACAAGACGCTTGCTATAAAAAAGGAAGCAGTATTAAAATGCTCTACGTGTAATTTAAATCACTCCGAGTAAAGAAACAAATGGAAATTACGTGCAAAATTTATATTAATTAACTCAATTTTAAGTAACCGGTATTAAACAAAATGTACAGATAATAATTAATATTTGATTAGGAGTCACTAAAAATTAAAGGGTATTATTTTAATTGAAGTTAATTGAACCATTAGTAACATATAATATTTATAAAAGCTTGTAAAAACCCAATAATATTCAAATCGTAGAAGTATTATGTTTGAACACCTGCGTATTTTCAAAAGACACGTTCTGCGTAAAATTTGCAGATAACAAATGGTTACAGAGAATGTTGGAGAAACCGTAGCTTAATAGTTACGGGAAATGCTAATAAGGTCGGTTATTTCACAAGTCCACATGGACTGAAATAATCGATAATAAAGAATATCAATTTGTACCACTCGGAACAGGGTAGATAGAGACAGGTAATATGCGCAAGACAGAGACACATATAGTAAAAGGCGTGAGTGGAGCAACGTCACTGGGTTGCGATTGGTTGAAAATAAAAGGCAAACTTGAGAAGGAAAAATAACATTTCTGTATAAAATTTAATTAGTTATTTCCAGACGTTGCGAGCCGTGTCGAAATTTCTGAGATGTAACTGGTGCGAGTGCAAATTTAATAAGAACCGACGCACAGGCGGGCGAGATGGGAACATAGTATACGAAATTCTAGAAACTGGCCGTTTTGGGGACAAGACCGACAGACGGGCTAACCTCTATATATACCCGGGTTAATATGAGTTTCTCTCTCTTAGATTTTCGAATTGATTCAATGCGTTAAACAGTGCTTTTTAGTTTTCCGATTTTGATGGAATAATTTAAACAGTTTGCTCGTATATTCTGGTGATTTAAAACAGTTTGTTCTTTACGTGCTACAATGAATGTAATTTTGTGCACTTAGAAAAGAAGATACAAGGTAATAAAGTTTAGTATCACTGTACCAATTAGTCAAATTTGCAACGACAAATGAATACACAAAAGTAGGCAGTTTTGGCGTATATTTGTGAAAGAAGTATGAATTTCTTTGCTATTTTTCGGGGGTGTTAATAATTAAATGGTTCGTAAACATGACTGGATCCACAAAACAAGGTTCAGATATACACAGATGAGTTCCGGAAAAGCCCTGAAACAACTTTAGATGAAGGGTGGTGGAGAAAATTTTAAAAGCGTTGAGAATCGGAAGCCGTTAATATAACCCAGTTGGAATGGTGTGATTAACAAAGGGACGATGTACATTGAAGCTACGAGTGCAGTAACCTTCAGGTAAATTATACTATTTTGTTCGAACTTTGATGGTTTGGTGTGTATTGAATAACTTTATAATTGATTTACTTAAAATGGACAGTAGTGAAATTGTACTAACAGCAAATTTTTAATTTTAAGGTGAAATTTTCTTGTTTAAGTAGAAAGGGGTATTTAGTATTTATGTTCTGGATTATGATGAAAATTTGGGTATGTCTTTGAGCTCAATTAGACGAACCTGGTTAATTAACGTAAAGGGGTGGTAGATGCTCCCTTTGTACTCAGACTCAGGTCTGCATATATTGTTATATTAATTAGTAGGCATCCTACAAGGACTTTAATTCTGGATGCACATTAAAATGATAACAAAATTTAATCTTGAAATTTTCTGATACTGAAATTTATGCTGAATTTTAATTTTGAAATTTTAATGTATTGTGAATATTGATGTAAATAGAGTTAACGTTGATGTTTGTGGTAGGAATGTGTTTGTTTTTTTTATGAATGAGGATGAAGGTTTAACTAGGTGAGCAGCCGAGGCGGAAAAGATTAAAGAGGCGATTAAAAGAAGAAAGTCAACGGACCAGTTAAGTTAATAGCTTTTTTTTTACGTTTTACAGCATTCTTGACGCACAATCTGTGGGGCTCGATTTGAAAACCGTAGTTCCCGGATTTTGGTGGATTCACAGCATTCTTTGGCGACCCAAAAGTTGAGGCTCGAGTTCCAAATAAAATTTTTGTGATTTTATTCCAGGAAACTGGCGATCTGAGAGAGAGAGTCTCTATGTGTGTATAAATTTAAGAGTATTTTAGAGTGTGTGAGAGGGATTAGAACGTATGCAGAGAAAAGAGTGGTTAAGGAGTCAAGGAGTGGAAATTGGAAGTGACGATAGTGCATTGTGTGAGAAAAATTCTAAAATGGAAGAAGCTGGAGGCAGTAGAGATCAGTCGAGGACGGAATCAGGGGATCAAGGAAACGAGATGATAATGAGAATGCTAGAGAGGATGAACGAAGAATCCAATAGAAAATTAGAACTGCTAAGCGATGAATCTAATAGAGCTAGAGAAGAATCGAATAGAGCGAGGAGGAGTCCAACCAAAATTAGAGCAGATAAGCGGAAAATTGAACAAAATACTAAAGAATTTACAGAATTTAAAGATAGTCTTACCGTGAAACTGGGGAAGTAGAAAATAGGTTGAAAAAATGAGCGTGATATTACAGGTCTTCGACAGGAAATGGGACATTTAAGGTCCGAAGTACGCATTTTCTGTAAAGAAGAAATAAATGTAAAAATGACTGAAGTAACGGACTCATGTAGGGATCAGTTAGGCAGGGTAGAACGCGAAGTTAGTAGTATTAAATACAACATGTCAAATTTAACGGGGGATGGTCCCAGATTTTATACAGGTGGAGTATCATTGGACCAACACATGAAGTTTTATGGCGATAACAGGGTAAATCCACACATTTTTATTAATAGTGTAAGAAATCTAGTGGGAAATTTATTTGACGAACAGACTAAACTGAATACGATAAAGGCTTTATTGAAAGACAACGCGGAAGCATGGTACAATTTAGTAGGAAAGGACATAGACACCTACACGGAGTTTGAAGACAGATTTTAAAGCACTACTGGAGTGACCACAGACAAGACCAGGTACGAGACGACTTAATCACAGGAAATTTAAGGGAGAATTTTCAGGAAGTAGGAGCAATATGCTATACGCAAGTATAGCATAGCAAAGCAACTGAACCCACCACTGACGGACCGACAAATTATCAAGTATTTATCACGACACTTCGAGGTAGAAGTAAGACAACACGTAGCACTACAGAACATAGTGGACAGAGAAATGTTTTAGAATACCTGCAGAGGTACGACGACGTAAGTAGTGGACGACCTCGGGATAATAGGGAAAGACAGATCAACACAGTTAGGTTTGACAATAGACGGGACAACTATGCTAGAAGGGGGAATAGTTACGGATACCAGCGACAGAATTGGGAACAGCGACGACCATACTTTAGAAGTAATAGTTTAGGAAGGGGACCTGCACCGAGACCGGAACCTACCAGAAGGAATAGTTCACCGGACATGAGGGGGACTGCTAATACAGACACGGAACGAGTGGAAACGCCTAGGACATACGCTGAGGTGACAGCTAGACCAGGACCAAGTAGGGAAAACAGACCTGGACAGGATTTTTAGAACGCGACAGACCACTAGATTTCAGTGTAAATGTATATGAACATCCACGTGAATTTTTCAAAATTGAGGAGGAAGTAGAGCCAGAAACTGAGGAAAAATTATGTTTGCCAATTATTAATATAGGAATTTTTGAGAATAATGTAGAAGTATTACTAGATACAGGGCAGAGGCGAGTTTAATATCGGAGGAATTCGTCAGCAAAATTAGGGATAAGGTTTGTGATAGAATTATGCCTATAAAGCGTAGCCATTTAGTAGCTCCAAATAAAAAGAAGTTTGCTGTAGTAAATAGTGTTGTGGTGCTTAGGATAGATATAGGAGGTTTAAGCTGTGAACAGGAGTTTGTAATTGTACCTGGACTGAAGTTTCAGAGCATTTTAGGTGTTGACTGTATGATGCAGTTAGGGTTTTGATAGATATGGAAAGGAAGGTAGTAAGGATTAAAGATAGGGTAGTGCCATGGAAGGGCAGTTATGAAGTCACAGAGGATGACACGGGGTTTAGTATTAATGTAGTAGAGGTAGAGGATGATGAAGGTAAACAGATCAACACAATAAGATGTCCAGAGGATAGGATAGTAGAGGTTCAAGCTTTAGTACAAAAACATGCAGAATTAGTGGGGGTAGAAGCAACAGCAGCATATCGGGAGCAAGTGAAGGCAGAATTAAGTAAAAATGCACGTAAAATTAACCAATGGACCAAACCGCAATTCCATTGTCCATCATCCATGGACACACTTTTGACGAGGTTAAGTGGCAAGTTTGTTTTTAATAAAGTAGATTTAAGGAATTCATTTTGGCTGATTCCATTACACAAGAATTCTAGAAGGTACATAGGATTTTCCGTAGAGAGAAAAATCGAGAATTTTAAAGTAGTATCGTTTGGTTTGTCAGCAGAAAAGAAAATAATAATAAATGAGAAACAGACATGTGTAGAGACTGAAGAAGAAGCAATATTTAAGAGTCAGGATAATAGGGATGATAAGTTTATTGTATGTGAGATAATAGGGATGTTAAGTATAGATATAGAAGGAGGAGAGATAGGAATGAAGAGTATTAGGTTGGTGAGAAGAAAGACTTGGAGGGTCAAGAAGAGAGTTAGATTTAAATAACTTGATGAACAAAGGATAGAGATAGGTGAATTTTAGTATGGATATAGAATAGAGAGTAGAAGTAAGTGTTTATAGAGAATAAAGCTAGGTATAGGATAAATATGGGAGATAATTAGAAATAGGTTTAGGATGAGAATAAAGAGTAAATGTAGGAAGAAAATAAGATAGGTTAAGTATAGATATTTCATATAAGATTAATGGAGAGTTAGGAATAGAGTAAGAGTAGGATAGGTATATTGGATTAGGTAGGGGGAAGTGAGTATAGTTAAAAGTTAGAAATAGGATAGGGATATAGGACAGTTGTAAATAATTTTTTTTGGATTGGATATAAGTTAGGTAAGTTAGATAGATAAAGGTAGAGAGAGAGAGGCAATTTTTTTGTAAATTTTTTTTGGCAGTCTAAATGCTTTATATTTGCATTCAAATAAGTGGGATTATTTGTATTCAAATAGGGGGAAAATACTCATATTTAGACCAGGGTAGAAAATTAAACAATCACATCAAATAATTTTAATCACCGTGTAGAAGCTTTGGGAAAAGGTACGCTTTATTAAAACCGTGAAGCATAAAAAGTCAGTCGTTTCATTAAAAATAAGAGATTTAAATCATTTACAAGACGCTTGCTATAAAAAAGGAAGCAGTATTAAAATGCTCTACGTGTAATTTAAATCACTCCGAGTAAAGAAACAAATGGAAATTACGTGCAAAATTTATATTAATTAACTCAATTTTAAGTAACCGGTATTAAACAAAATGTACAGATAATAATTAATATTTGATTAGGAGTCACTAAAATTAAAGGGTATTATTTTAATTGAAGTTAATTGAACCATTAGTAACATATAATATTTATAAAAGCTTGTAAAACCCAATAATATTCAAATCGTAGAAGTATTATGTTTGAACACCTGCGTATTTTTAAAGACACGTTCTGCGTAAAATTTGCAGATAACAAATGGTTACAGAGAATGTTGGAGAAACCGTAGCTTAATAGTTACGGGAAATGCTAATAAGGTCGGTTATTTCATAAGTTCACATGGACTGAAATAATCGATAATAAAGAATATCAATTTGTACCACTCGGAACAGGGTAGATAGAGACAGATAATATGCGCAAGACAGAGACACATATAGTAAAAGGCGTGAGTGGAGCAACGTCACTGGGTTGCGATTGGTTGAAAATAAAAGGCAAACTTGAGAAGGAAAAATAACATTTCTGTATAAAATTTAATTAGTTATTTCCAGACGTTGCGAGCCGTGTCGAAATTTCTGAGATGTAACTGGTGCGAGTGCAAATTTAATAAGAACCGACGCACAGGCGGGCGAGATGGGAACATAGTATACGAAATTCTAGAAACTGGCCGTTTTGGGGACAAGACCGACAGACGGGCTAACCTCTATATATACCCGGGTTAATATGAGTTTCTCTCTCTTAGATTTTCGAATTGATTCAATGCGTTAAACAGTGCTTTTTAGTTTTCCGATTTTGATAGAATAATTTAAACAGTTTGCTCGTATATTCTGGTGATTTAAAACAGTTTGTTCTTTACGTGCTACAATGAATGTAATTTTGTGCACTTAGAAAAGAAGATACAAGGTAATAAAGTTTAGTATCACTGTACCAATTAGTCAAATTTGCAACGACAAATGAATACACAAAAGTAGGCAGTTTTGGCGTATATTTGTGAAAGAAGTATGAATTTCTTTGCTATTTTTTGGGGGTGTTAATAATTAAATGGTTCGTAAACATGACTGGATCCACAAAACAAGGTTCAGATATACACAGATGAGTTCCGGAAAAGCCCTGAAACAACTTTAGATGAAGGGTGGTGGAGAAAATTTTAAAAGCGTTGAGAATTAGAAGCCGTTAATATAACCCAGTTGGAATGGTGTGATTAACAAAGGGACGATGTACATTGAAGCTACGAGTGCAGTAACCTTCAGGTAAATTATACTATTTTGTTCGAACTTTGATGGTTTGGTGTGTATTGAATAACTTTATAATTGATTTACTTAAAATGGACAGTAGTGAAATTGTACTAACAGCAAATTTTAATTTTAAGGTGAAATTTTCTTGTTTAAGTAGAAAGTATTTAGTATTTATGTTCTGGATTATGATGAAAATTTGCGTATGTCTTTGAGCTCAATTAGACGAACCTGGTTAATTAACGTAAGGGTGGCAGATGCCCCTTGTACTCAGACTCAGGTCTGCATATATTGTTATATTAATTAGTAGGCATCCTACAAGGACTTTAATTCTGGATGCACGTTAAAATGATAACAAAATTTAATCTTGAAATTTTCTGATACTGAAATTTATGCTGAATTTTAATTTTGAAATTTTAATGTATTGTGAATATTGATGTAAATAGAGTTAACGTTGATGTTTGTGGTAGGAATGTGTTTGTTTTTATGAATGAGGATGAAGGTTTAACTAGGTGAGCAGCCGAGGCGGAAAAGAGTAAAGAGGCGATTAAAGAAGAAAGTCAACGGACCAGTTAAGTTAATAGCTTTTTTACGTTTCACAGCATTCTTGACGCACAATCTGTGGGGCTCGATTCGAAAATCAGTTCCCGGATTTTGGTGGATTCACAGCAATATATATATATATATATATATATATATATATATATTGCTGTGATACCACCAAAATCCGGGTACACCGCTTTCGAATCGAGCCCCTACGAATTGGATGTCAAGAATGCTGTGAATCCTACAAAAGCTATTCATTACCTTAACTGTGTTGGTCCATTGACTTTCTTCTGTTAATCGCCTCGGCTGCTCCTCTAGATAGCTTTCATCCTCATACATAAAAACAAACACATTCCTACCACAAACATCAACGTTAACTCTATTTACATCAATATTCACAATACATTAAAATTTCAAAATTAAAACTCGGCATAAATTTCAGTTTTAAAAGAATTTCAAGATTAATTTTATTATCATTTTATGTGCATCCAGAATTAAAGTCCTTGTAGGATGCCTACTAATTAATATAACAATATATGCAGAGTACAAAGGAGCATCTACCACCCTTTACGTTAATTAACCAGGTTCGTCTAATTGAGCTCAAAGACATACCCAAATTTTCATCATAATTCCAAACATCAATACTAAATACCCTTTCTACTTAAACAAGCAAATTTCACCTTAAAATTAAAATATTATTGTTAGTACCATTTCACTACTGTCCATTTTGAGTAAATCAATTATAAAGTTATTCAACACACAAAAATCTCAAAGTTCAAACAAAATAGTATAATTTACCTGAAGGTTACTTGCACTCGTAGCTTCAATATACATCGTCCCTTTTGTTAATCACACCATTCCAACTGGGTTATATTTACGGCTTCTGATTCTCAACGCTTTAAAAATTTTCTCCATCACCATTTATTTAAAGTTGTTTCAGGGTTTTTCCGGAACTAATCTGTGTATATCTGACCCTAGTCTTGTGGATCCAGACACGTTTATGCACCATTTAATTATTAATACCCCCGAAAAATAACAAAGAACTTCATACTTCTTTCACTAATATACGCCAAAACTGCCTACTTTTGTGTATATATTTGTCGTTGTAAATTTTTACCAATTGGTACAGTGATCCTAAATTTTATTACCTTGTATCTCAGTGCACTAAAGTACATTCATGTTAGCACGTAAATAACAAACTGTTTTAAATCACATAATATTCGAGCAAACTGTTTAAATTATTTAATATTAAAGCCGGAAAACTAAAAAGCACTGTTTAACGCGTTCAATCAAGTCGAAGATCTAAGAGAGCTTTTAACGCATCGAATAGTCAAAAGTCTAAGAAAGCGAAATTCATATTACCACCGGTATATATAGCGGATAGCCGGCACGTCGCTTTTGTCCTCAAAACAGACAATTCTTAAGAATTTCTCATGCTATGTTCCCATTCCGTCGCTCGCGCGTCGGTTTTTACGAATTTTGCACTCGTCCCAGTTAAATCTCAGAAATTCTCACACGGCACGCAAACATGTCCGAGAAAAACTAATTAATTTTGTACAGAAATTGTTGTTTCTACCTCTGATATTTGCATCCTATTTTCAACCAATTGTGACCCTCGTGACGTTGCTTAAATCACGCCTTTTACTATATGTGTCTTTGCTTGACGCATTTTCTCTTCCTTTTCTAACCTGTTCGTATTGGTGCAAATTGATATTCCTTATTATCGATTATTTCAGTCCATGTGGACTATCTGGGTTAAATAACCCCGTATCGCACCTTCCCGTGAATATTAAGCCCCGGTTTCTCCAAGATTCTCTGAAACCATTTGTTATCTACACAATTTTCGCCGTACGTGATATTTAAACTACGCAGGTGTTCAAAATAATATTAATTCTCAGAGCTTTATTTTCTGGTATTATAATCTTGGATTTTCACAGACTTTTATGCTTATTATTAATAATGGTTTAATTAACTCCAATTAAAATTGACTTCTATCCTTTCATTTTTAGCGAATACAAATTAAATGTTAATTATTATGTGTACACTTTGTTTAATACCGGTTACTTAAAATAGGGTTAATTAATATAAATTTTGCACGTAATTTCCATTTGTTTCTTTCCTCGGAATAATTAAATTACACGCAGAGCTTTTTAATACTGTTTCTTTTGATATAAAGCGTCTTATAAATAATTTAAATTTCTTAATTTTAATAAAACGAATGAATTTTTATGCTTCACGCTGTTATTTAATAACGCGTACCTTTTCCAAAAGCTTCTACACAGTGATTAAAATTATTTGATGTGATTATATAATTTTCTACCCTGGTCTAAATATGAGTAATATATATATCCTCAAAAGCTACATTTACAAAAAGCATCACCCTACACACTCGCTCAACTACAACTATTAGCACACAACCAGCAAACGCTCACTGGTGGCAACCCAAGAAAGCACATCGAGAACCTAACCACTTATTTGTTTAAACGTTAAAAATAAATCAATCAGTTTTGATATTGATCTTTCCTTTGTTTAATGATTTCTAAAATATGTACAAATAAGATGGGCCATAGGCCTAGATCTAGTTCTAAATAAATAGAATTTATAAGTATGTACAAATGTAAGTAACTTACCCTATAGCATTTCCGGCTTCCTTGGATTGATAAATATCACACTTGTGTAACGGTTTTGTAAGATCGTTCGGAATATATTGTTTGGAAATTTCACAAGCAGCTCGATGAAATTGGAACTGTACAACAAAACTTATAAAATATCTACAAGGAGAAACAAAATATTCACGTAAATACTTTGATCAGATTTTTACCTAATGTAAGGAACATCTGCAAGGATGTGGTACTTTGCAGCGGGATCAAAATCTGCTTCTGAACGATCTACTGGTGGCTCAATACCTTGAATTTCTGTTATAAATTCCCACCATTTAGTATTATACTCATCAGGTGATATACTTCCATCAAAAACGGCCCATCTCCATTGATCCATTAAGAATGCAAATGGTAAGAATACGATTTTTTCCAAACCGATCTAAAGAACGCCCATGCATATAAAAATTTAGTTAAAGGTTTCTTACTTTGTACAAATTATTTAAATCTGCTTCGTCACTATCGGTGGTGTCCGACTTTATAAGACCAATTGCTTTCAAATGTTTTGTTGTTGATACAGATAAGGACATTATATCTCCAACTGCTTCATGGAACCCTTTAAAAGGTTATTAGTAACATTTTCTATCGGCATTGTATATTTACCGTCATTTGCTCCTTCTCTATAGACAACAGGTTGATTCTTATACTGAAGATAGTATTCTATATGTCCCATTTCGTGATGCGCAGTAGTAAAATCTTCAAAAGTAACACTTGTGCATTGCTTGATCCTGTTATAAAGCAATATATTTAAAAAATAATCTTAATTAAATAAGAAGCCCAGCAATAAAATAATTTTCAAATGTTTATGTAGCCTCCCGTCACATACTGTTTGGTCATTAAGTTTCACTACAGTTCGACTTGTAGCACGTATCAAAACATTATCAATACATGTCCATTAACTTAAAATATATAATAAACAAAAGCTAATCTAACCTCCTTTAGCCTGGTATTATTAACAGAACTAAAGAAACTTAGGCTGATAGTAACACTACCCTTGCATTGTACTAAATTCCTAAATTGCGTTACAACATTATGTAAATAATAGTTACTTGGAAATGACGAACAACTGGCTTAGAAATACGTAGCACAATACCATCTACCGTTTCCATCACACCTAGGTCCATTAAAAACATAAAATTTACACACAAAGAATTTACTAACAATATATTTTGCAATTAAAGCTTGGGTCTCACTTAATGCGCACGTTTTGCATTTTAAAATCTCCAATCCTTTTTACTAATTTTATCCTTAACTGTAAATAACTACTTACGCCATTCTATGAACCAATTGTTATTATATTTACAAGTTCATCTTTAAATAATTTTAAAGCGTCAAACAAAATAAAATAAAAACTCAGAAGAGTACTCACAATGTGTGTTTCAAGGATATTCAGATTAACTCCATTGATGTACTTATTATTTCTTTGGTCCATTAGAGCACCTTATTCCTGTGATTTATCCAATATACGTTAATGAGTAAAACTTTACTTTTCACCCTTTTCATTCACTATCAAGTCGCGATTTTAAATTCACACAACATGCGTACATGAAAACTTCCTGGTCAATTCCTTCAGCGAAGCTCAAAACAATCGAGTCCAGCCTGATGATCTTGATCTCTAAATTTACCCGTTCGCTACCCTTAAATCATAATTTTGTTTTGTCACTGTCAGAGGGTCACGGGCCTTTCTTATACACGTTCGTTGTTATTCGCGCACCATTTTGTACTTGTTCGCTTCATTTTAACTTTTTAATCTCCCATTCTCTGTTAAAATTTTGCAGTCGGTTTCCATATAATATACATATAAACCTTTCTTACGAAAGGTCAGTGTCTTCGGTTCCTGTGAGAACGATCATTAATTTTATTGCATTTTATAAGTTTGCGATTATTGAGTTTTCGACTTTTATGTGAATCGAAACAATATTATTGTGGACAACCCTGTCACTGATTTTTATTGGTAGGTTGAGAAAAAGTGTGCTACGTATTTTTCTTTAATAAAATAATATAATAAGTTACCTAAATGTCAATAAAATTGTTCGTGTAGCTTTTCTATCAGCTGTCATATGAGAATGCTTTACACATGGTTATTAAAATACCTAAGGTCAATCTAAAAATATTAATAAATTGTATGTATTTTTATTTGACATATGCTCGATAGCAAACAATCGATTCCAGCATATACATGCTAAAATAGCCTTACGTACTTTTAACTCAAATAAATATTTAACAGAACAAACAATTTAGCTATCGAAAAACAATTTTTTCAAGAGAACGGCTGGTTCTCCATCATCTGATATTTTTTTCAAAGGAAATTGTCCGAGGATTAACAAACTAATTTATTAAACAACTAATAAGCGACCCTGTATAAAATTCTAAGATACTAAATACTCAATTATGTATCTTAACTAAACAAGATATTAAACCTGCACCAATATATTTGTAACAATTCAGATTATAAACAAGAAGTTAGCAATCATAAAAAGCGCGCTTACTTTATTAATCGGAATAAACGATGAACTTTGAAACTACTATACCAAACAGTAACAATAGAAGATTAATTCAAATTCTGTGTTGGATGATGTCCACAGATTTTCGTTTAATAATCAAACATGTACTTAATATTTCGTATGTAATTAGAACGTCATTGCAACCAACAGTTGTTCCAACATTACTTTAAACTTAATTTTTTTTCATAAGTTGGTGTTGATATTAAAAAAGTTACAAATAATTAAACGCAATCCTTTTACAAACTATCGACGAAGAAATCACTTAGAGACTAACCAGGATCAATTTTACTCAATTTAAAAAGCAATTCTCAAATTGCACGCCCACCGAAGCCGTTTAGATATTTTGTCGGCCTCTTATAGGTACGCGCAGTCCTCCTTTACATTCTTTGCGGAAAACATTTATTACACGCGCAGACGTAGAAGGACAACAATAAGACTGCTTGGAATGGCGCACGATTTTTATAATAAGAGCGTTTTAGCGCCTAAATATACTAGAACCCATTATACGTTCAAGCGTAGCTTGAAAGCTTTTTAATTTATCAAATACTAATAATAAGATTTTATAATATACATAGCAATCGATAGTGTGAATTTAGACCAAAAATACTCCAAACTAAAAACTGTAGCATTTATACGGACTTGAATGGGCAGTTTACTAATATTGCCTTAAATAACTGGGAATTTTCTGCTCAGAAAATAGATTGTTGAACTCCACAATGCAGGAATGTGCTGTGGAGATCACAAATCTGTGTGATGAGTAGAAAATACCCAAGGGGTTTTGTTAATTATCTGTTGCGGAGGAAATCCTACTAGGGTTCCTAGTCAACCACTTTCTACAAATGAATACCACTTAGCATCAAAAAATTAATTAGTTTTTACTTAATTCTGTAATTAAATTGTATTTATCGTTCATGTAATTCTGAAGTGTTATGGCAAGCATCCTTCTATAACTTTTTTAAATTTAACTCCTACCTAAAATCTTCTCCATCATAGAAATCCCACGCTGAAGCATGACACATCAGATTTCGTCCATCGGAGGGCTTCTCTATAATAGACCGCTTCCAGAACGTTGGCGTCATTGGACTTAAACCCAACGATACGAAAAACTCTTCAGCCATTTTAAACATTTTTTGTGGGGTGTATCCCTATAATAAAAATAAAAAATTACTTTTATTTGAAAAATCATAGAATAATTTCCGGCGGACTAACAAACGAACACACATACGCAAACACGTATGCACACATACGCAGAAGCACATGTACACACACACACACACACATACGCAAACACGTATGCACACATACGCAGAAGCACATGTACACACACACATACACACGCACGCACGCACGCACCCACGCACGTACGCACGCACGCACATATACATATACATATACATATACATATACATATACATATACATATACATACGGCCGCGCACACACAAACACAAATATTTAAAGAATATTTTATAATATCAGGTAAAACTTACCTGCTTAACCATTTCAGCAGAGATATCAGCATTCTTAAATTCTTGATAAGGTAGTGTTATATCAGCTACATTGCTCCAATCCTGAGACCACATGTTACCTATAAAAAGTCATTTACAGTTTTGTTTTCAAGCAAGTTTACATATTCAATACCCACTTTGGGGTTATAAACTGCTCTTTACGACGTATAACCATGTAAAAAAAATCATTTCGTATCATATAAGAATACTTTTGATGTGTATGACTATCTAACCTAATAGCTATATTAATAATGTATCTTAAAACAGACACCTTTATATTGAAACATCTCTAAAATACAGACGTCTTGGTTGTAGTCCCTTTTTCATTTATTAGCATTTAATTTAAATCAATCCTTGACCTGCATTTAACAATACGTATAGCATGTGCGTCGAAGTGTTTGTAGTGTATTTTTTGCGTTCTAAAGATAATACTTGGCAATTTGTTATATTTTCTTTAAATTTAACGTAATCGATTGTGTCCCGACGCTTTCCTATGTTGTCGATCAGTCGCAGACTTGCCTGGTTAGGAAGAGCTTCAAAATGTTAAAAACAAAATGTGATTTACGTATCTGCTTGCAAACTTATTTGGGACAGCATGTCTTACTATCTTTTCTACCTTAAAGAAAATTCACATGACCTATTTTCTAACTATACTACACAAACATGTGCAATACCTCTAAATTAATTATACAAAAACCCATCCAATTATTATTTACTAAAATCTTTTGTAAAGAGCCTTTTGGAGTTCAACACAGTAATAGAAATTTATCAATCTGGACAGGTATATCAAAAATATGTCCTGTATGCTAGTTCTTTTAATATATCTTTTAATGTATAAAACTTTACCTAATAGGTGTGCTGGAATCGGGCCTTTCTCTGACACTGTATCACCATAACGTTGTCGCAATTTTGTACGGACATAAGCGTGGATCTGCAAATAAAGCGGCTTTATTTGTTCCCATAGTTTTTTAATTATATTTTTGAAATTTGGATCCTCGTAGTCGTGAAGCCAGAAATCCGCATTATTCGAAAAATTGTTTAAACGAGCAGCTTCGTTGGAGAGGATTACATACTCATTAAATAGTTCCTTGGCCGCTGAGGTTTTCTTTCTCCATTCAACCCATACATGTTTCAATTCTTCGGGGTCCTTTGAGTTAATAAGGATATTTGTTATTTCTAAAAATTAAATTATGTTAAATGGAGTTGTATATAATTTAAAAATTCATTTAAATTATAGAACAAAGTAGCTTAATAGAGTCACAGATACTTCTTTTAAACAGCTCTTTAGCATAGGATAAAACCTTTTCACTTAGCAAAATATTTTATTTTTCACTCATTGATTATTTTGGAAAAAAATATATGAATCTATATTGTAAATACAATTATAAAAGAACACAAATACCGTTAGTTATATTCATTTAGGTATTAAAAACAAGCACACAACCATTATTTTAACACACAGGCGATAATAGAACACAGTTCTACTTATTTTATTTAAGATAAAAAAGCACACCTACATTTTAACGTGTTGCTTTTTGCTATGGGAAAAAAAATTTAGTAAATTTGGTTGGACAAAATAAATATGGACGCACGTTCTAAAAGACAATTTACAAATAATTAATCTTAATTAAACATGATATTTTAAATTTTGTTTCTATAAAGTTCATTCAGCGTATAAAGTATAAGGGTATTTCTTTTAAATGTATTGTTGGCGTAGTGATTCAGGACAATGACTTAAATTGCAAATAAAAACTAACCTTAATATTACAAAACGCGGCGTATAAATTTCCCATGAAAAAGATAGTTTACAATAGACAAACGTCATCCGTCCCAACCACCAAGGATATTCAAATAATACCATATTACAACACAATACAAATTACCTACAGGTAACGTGATAATAACGTTGGGTATAAGCCTAGATTAAAATTTGAACATTGTATTAACGGATGCTGACCGCAATTAATAAAATTTTATAGTGGGAAAAATAACAGGTAGTTAGGCACTGGACGGAAAACAATTAATTAATTATTTGCAAACAGGCAATTAGAAAGGTTAAAATGTAGTAATACGAGTGAGTACTAAATGCGGAAGTTAAAAGTGGAATAGACACAGCTTCATATTGAAGATGTGACTGGATTTCTCGCAGAGAAGAAACACAGAGTGCAACTTATTACCTTAAAGTTAACGCTTACACGGGTAGGGTGCTTTCAATTCACGAATTCGTGAAATTATCGTCGTTAAGAACGGTTATAAATAGGAATTTTGTAGCATGTTGTGTTAAGGGAAAACTGGAACATTGACGTTTTCTGGACATCCTTAGCCGTTTAAAAAATGAATTAAAACATAGTAATTAAGAGCTTTTATATTTATTCTGTATAATTATATACATGTCAATGTTAAAGTGTACACGGGTTAGTATTTCTGTAGTAGGAAATTAACAGATGTTAGATGTAAGCTTAATTGGTGAAATTTGATATTAGCTAAAGCATTTTGAGTGAATAATGAAATGATAAAAAGAAAAGTTTGTATTTAACTGTTTTCCATATTATAAACGGCATTTTCAGAAATTGAGATCTATTATGTCTTGTAAGTAAATATGAGACATAGGAAAATTCGAGTGATAGTATTATCGATGGAATAAATTTAATGTTATTTTAGGAATATCTGGCAAGTTTGAAATTAATAAATTAGGTTTTCAAGTATATTTGTAATTATATTGCGATTATTTGATGTCAAATAAGGTTAAATATCGGTTGAACTTTATTTGCAACTATATACGTACGAGCTAAAAATTAAGTCATTGTAAAAAAATATCCAGCCAACCCAGTGAAAAAGTCGTTTATAAGAAGGGCCTTGATCTCAAGAATTCCTTTAATTATAACAAACCTTAATAAGTATTCTAAGATATTTTAAATAAAGTTATTGTATAATGTGATAAATTTAGAAAATCAAAAGCAAAGAAGTCATATGCAGAATAACCGTCTTTCGTGTATAGATAGCATTAGAGGGATTTCTGAGACTGGTCAGTTTGGCGCCCATAATTATGACAAGAGTCCCTTGTTTGGTTGACACATCCTCTCCGGCGATTATTTCGAACAACTGTCCAAGATAAATGACGTGTATGATCTTGATCCAGAACATTCTTCTCCCAATCCCGAACGTTTCGAAATATCTGCTCCAATATTTCAAAGAACTTTTCCACTGCTTGCCCAAAAATCTATAATACTAAGAATCTCCACTGTCGTACTCTCTTCCAATTAGGAGATTCTGTTTGGCGCCGTAATTTCACTTTGTTTGACACTTTACGCCATCTTAATGCCAAACTCGCTCTTAAATTCCTTGATCCCTTCTCTATCCATAAAGTTGTTTCTCCCGGTACCCATGAACTTACCGATCCTTGCGCGACATCCTCTGATATCTAGCACGTTGAGGACCTTAAACCTGTCCATCCTAACAATCCTGATATTCCTGATATTTCGATATTTTTTTTCTGGCGACATAAACGTCGTAAACCCCGTTCCTAACTCTCACGTTTCATATTCATATGATGGTCACGTCTAAGCTTAATATTGTTCTTTGGATTTTGTGTTTGTTTCTAAATAATCTTCGTGTTCTTATTCGATTTCTCTATCTCATTTCAATCCTTTTGCCTATCCCTGAGTGGGTCCTGACTAGAATAGCTTTCGGTAGGATTGTTGTGCTTTTTTGTAAAGCTTTATCTTTTATTGTATTAGTTAGGTTCAGGGGATTTTTAAACTTCGCACGGAAAAGTTCCCAGTATTGTTTTGTTTTAGTGCACGCGTTACGTGGAAACCACACAAAGATTTGGTTCTCACAAAAGTTCAGTCATTGACTTATCTTTGTGGTCTGGGAAAATGCAAGATTCCCACTTTTCAAGTCTTATCTCACTTGGAAGGGAGAGATGTTTCAAGGGTGCGAATGTGTCGTTACAAAAGACTGAACTACTGACCTTCCTCGAGTGAAGTTTGTAATACTCCGACATATCGGCAAAGTGGTTCCCTTCCTTTCGTTTCCGTTCCTTATCGTTACTTAACATTTCGGCGCTTTGTCGAAAAGAGTGAGAAACAATCAAACACACGGGCAACAGGACGCTACCCGCGACATACCTGAGAATTTCAAAATGGCGCATCGGAATCAAGATACCACATGTAAATGGTAGGTTATAATCTGTAAAGCATTTGACGCCCCTGGAATTTAACCCCGTGTGAATTTGAATTTATATATAGCTTCATATGTAAAAATATGTAAAAATTAACGTTTCAGAGCGTTTAAATACGTTTGAATTCGTTTCACGGGCTGTCTGTCATAAGAGGCAACTAAAGCAGAGTGCACACACACATGCACGCGCGTAAATACAAACACATACATGCGCGCATGTTTGACAATAACTACACCGGTTTCGTTTTTTGTCTTCTTCTCTCGGATCTTGTGCTGTTTCTTAGTGTTTATTTAAGTTTTGGCTTTTGCTTCTTCATTCCATTCGTTCCACGTTTATCTCCTTTTCCTTTGGCTTGGTTACCTTACTGTCACTTCTCACACTGACTTCAAGTTTCAATTCTCTTTCTGTGGTATATGCTTTTTAGACTTTTCTCCTACTCTTCGAAAGCTACGATTTAGTTGACTTTTAGGTCCATTTAGCTAATCTTTTCTTCGATTGTCCGTTTGATACGATTGCTTGTTACCACAGCTTGAAGTAAAAAAAATTTTATCCAGCGTTCTTCACATTCTATAGCATACTTTAAAGCTTGACAGTCGTTGTCGCGTTTTGGCTTTTGCTGTTTGTTTCCTTCCTTGTTTCGTTTCCCACTTTTTTAATTTTTTCGCGAGAAACCAATTCTTTTCCTAAGGTTTGAAAACCTTACTGCTTCTTTTTAGAGATATCCATACTTTGACACCTTTTGCAGTGTTGATGCTATTTTATCTTTGTCCTTTCCTTTTCCTAAAGTTTTCTACATTTTTGGCTTTGTTCAATATTTTAACACTTCGATCGAAATAAATTTTTTCTTTTGTTCCTATTTTGGTCCTGTTGTGTTGTCTAATAGGAATTTACTTTCTATTCGTACTGTCCTTATGATGCTTGATCCGTTGTTTTGTTTCCGACCAAGATCTTTGGATTTTGTTTGTCCTTAAACCAGTAATTTAATATTGTTTTGCCGTTTAAATTCCTAAAAAATATTTATTTGAGGTTATATTTTATATGCTTTGTGTTTAATTATCATTTCAGCTACCGATGTTTTAAAAAAATGCAAACTGGTTCCTGTATATTGTCCTCCTCCCCCTCAACTTTCAACCAAGTTTAGCGCGGCATTCGTTTTTTTCTTTTTCTCCTCCTTCCTATGTTATAGGTAATTCGAGCGAGCCTTTCGTTACTGATTTTGTTCAGTTTTATTGGTCCATTCGTCTTACGGGTAACAACTAGCCTATTTTTACTATTTTTTCATTTATATTAAAACAGATACCTGTTCGTGTTCCTGAACGTAACTAGATGACAGTATATTCTTCTAACTAAAACTGCTTCTCTGGTAGACCATCTGACTTCACCAAACCTTGAGATAGCTTAGTCATTTATAACTTCACATTGACTGGTTCTGCCCTTTAAAAACTTTGAACGTTTTACGCTCCGATTTGTAGAATATTCCTCTTCTTTGGTGGTCCTTTTCTGTCATCCCTAACAAATATTTGTTGCTCGTCAGAATCCGCATAGAACCAAACTATCGGATTGTAATGGATTTGTGATATATATATATATATATATATATATTACTTATATATTACTTTATTATCATAGCTATGTGTATATATATATATATATATATATATATATATATATTGCTATGATAATAAAGTAATTTAGGGGTATATTGAGACATAAGGGTCGTACGCTACATGTAAACATCACTAAAGTTTAGAAAACTAAACAATTTCATCATAAAATGCAAGTAACTCGACAATTATGCAAAAAGCTAATATCGAGCACACTGTATATAAATCACAACTAACTTTAATTAATGAAAGAAGACTCATTCTTCAAAAATCAAATTATAATTAGCAAGATAAATAACTTGCATGTCATATAATTTTAAATTAAATATACAGGCATAAAATTAAAAATAAATACACAGGAGTAACATTTTAAACGCAAGGAGTCTTATTGAAATAAATACGCAATTAGTGAAAGGAAATAACCTGGCATACTATCTATAAAAGAATTCCATTCAAAACATTAATGCATAAAATAAATAAACGCAATTAAAAACATCATCATAGAAATTTAACTACGTAATCTGTACATCGTAAATTCATATAAAATCCAACAGATTTTAAAATACTAAACAACAAAGCAAACGTTTGGTTACGTGATAAATTAAACGGGAAAATTTAAATAAATGCAGATATAAACAAGCGGACGTGACTTGAAGAAAGTTTAAAGTTGGATATTCAGAGGAATGCACTATACAAATTAGATGCCTACGTGAGAAAACGCAACGCTTTGGCACGAGTTTTGATGGTAACTTTGTAGAAAATACGAAGGCTGCCTGATAAGGCAAAGTACAACGCTTCAATTAACAAAGTACGCTCGGAAAACCAATGGTACAGTCGAAGGGAGGAGCCTTTATATAGAACACGGACTTGGCAAACAATGAGTCTTTCTTCGACCAAGGCACAATCTATAGCAGTTCAAAGTATAATATCACGCGGAGTGAAAATAGCAAAATTAAAAAATTATATAGTGAAAGTCGTAATAGAAAAACTTTAAAAGAATAATTCTAGTGCCAATATACAATAAAAGTTGCCGCTAACTTTGAAAAACGGCGCTGGCGAACTAATCTAATCAGCTATGCTGGCGAACTAATTTAAGTAACTACTCTGGCGAACTAATCTAATGAAAAACTCTTAGTAAATCTAAGTAACTACTCTAAAAGACGAATTTAAATAACTACTTTAAGAAACGGTATAAACAACCATCTAAATATTGGTCTACTTAAGCATCTGAGCATTGAAGAGAGAAATTAATTAACTAAAGATTACACTGGGCGAGCTGTACTACGCAACAGACAAAAGAGCTTAATTGGAAACAATCCAGGGGTGCTGGTCAATCACACGCAGAGGCAGTTCTGACAATTGGAAACAAGCAAAGAAAACGCAGGTCAGAAATAAAAATATTCTTTATTAGCATAAGGCTTTATTTCATTTTTTACATTTACATTTTTGCATATATTGAAGTATTTAATTTGTAAAGGGTCATCAAAAATCTATTAAGAATTTACGTAGAGAGAAAGAAGGTCGTTTGAACGTTCAAAGGGTGCTTCCAGTAGTATACAGTGTTATTTTTGCTGGCTTTAAGGGAGTTATAATTTGAGCATAATCAGATTGATATTATTACTTTGATTCAGGGGTTAATTTATGAATAGCAAATCAAATTATCAAAGTTATTAAACTGTAAAGTGTATATATTCTTAGTCATTATACAAATTTTGGTTTGTTTCGTTTATATCATTCAAGTAGAAAGAAACTAGAGTAAAAGGGGGTTAAATTTTATTTGTTATCGTATCGTCGTGCACTCTGTGTGGATTAAACTGAGCTATTCGAGGCATATAAAAAGACGTATATTTAAAATTTAAAGTTGAGGTTATTTAGAGACACAGTGTGGTAGCGTTTAGCGAGAAACTGAATGTCAATCACAGCAGCGTGCGGCGGTATCATAGCAATATATATTATAGGTTAGTTTAATGTTTATTTTTATTTGATCTTTTTGCTTTGGGTTTGCTAGGGAAAT
The DNA here is from genome assembly GCA_036346225.1 of Platerodrilus igneus. Classification (NCBI taxonomy): domain Eukaryota; kingdom Metazoa; phylum Arthropoda; class Insecta; order Coleoptera; family Lycidae; genus Platerodrilus; species Platerodrilus igneus. The sequence goes on along the minus strand of JARFIW010000691.1, from coordinate 42,342 downwards.
TTCCCGTTGCCTTCTGCCAAAAGGGATAAAGCAATCTTTCAATGGATATTAAGGGTGAGAAATAGAGAGTTGCTTTTTTTTGACAGGCATAAGAAGTCGTAGAGGTATTTTGTTACGGTCCCAGATGGGTAGAAAAGCGTGTACGAGTATATCTGGAAAAATTTAAAAATTTCCACACGATAACATTCACTTATTCTAACCTAATAAATTAAAACCAGTAAAAAGATTATATAAAAGGTTTCATTTTGTAACAAACGTTAAAGATATCAATAAAAAGAGTTTTCTTAAAAATTTACCTAACCCATAACATCCTTAAGTTTGCATACCTGGTTCCAACGATAATTCGCAGTTACTAGCATTTTTGAAATCACATATCTTTGCTGTTGCATAAATTTTCTGCATCTCACTCTTTGTTTTCTGTAATTTCACATACTTCTCCTCTGGTAATGCAGCTGTACCTAGTATGGAATATTTTTTAAATTGCCTTTTGAGATCGGCATCATTAAATGATTGCCAGTCGAACTTAATTGTTTGTAACCAATCTTCTTTTACTTCCTTTGCTACATGTGCACTTGCTTCAATCTAAAAAAAAATGTTAAAACCAATATTGTCTTCTTTCTTAATATAATTACAAATTTCTTTTCGTTTTCGTCTGTAATATTCGATTCGAAATCCCAGCTTACTATAGTTATATAGTTTGATAGTTTGGTATTCTTGTCATTTAATAGTTTCATGTATGCTGTTGCACGAATGTTTTCCTCTTCTATATTTGGGTCGGTAAAAGATGCTTGGTGCCATAACAAAAGCAGCTGGCATATGAACAAAAACTTCTTCATTCTGAAAAAGTATAGGAAATGATTTTAAGAAAAATGATTATGGGTATGATGTTTTTGACAAAACTAGACTTCATAATAGCAAACGGCCCAAAAGTCAGTTTATCAATATAGTGAGTGGTTATTATTATGTAAGATGACACGACTATATTCTATCTTCGAAGCTTTTACATGACGTCGAAATGTCGGTTGAGACTCTAATTACGCTCTAGAAGATAATTACATTTTATCGTTATATATAATATTCTATTTCTGTATAACCATTGTTTTAAAAGAAATAAATGGGTCACTCCGTTCTGAATGGACCTGTATCTGGAGGAAGTTCTAGAATACTAGAATAGGTGGAATGGCTTACGTGTTTCAATGAGACAAAGAGCCGAACTATAGGCTTTACCAAAGCAGTGGAGTCTCTAGTGAGGAACCAGACTAAGACAGGTCCCCGAAAGAGGGCAGCAGCTTTTTCGGTACTTGGAGTGGCACAGACCATATGGATTGGTATGGCATTCTAAGACTCACTACTGCGATGTTGTCACACACGTTAAAGATCCCTACCTTGCTTGCAACAGCAAGGGTTCGGCAAAATTCAAAATTTCTAGGTAACAGAAAATTTGCTTCCTGGCCAATGTAGTACCTTGGGGTGGAGTTTAAAAAAATCAAATGTAGGGGTGTGGAAGGCAACGGGAAACCACCACACAGCGTACCAAAAAGTTTACAAAAATAATGGCATCATCTGCGGTAAAAGATTCCGCAGTTAAACTAGTGCTTCATTCAAATATCCGGGAGGTTAAGATTGTCAAAATCAATAAGAAGAAAAAAAACAGGAATATTTTGCCAGTTGGGCCTAGAACGTTAGAAGCATAAAACAAGTAGGTAAGTTAGAAAATTTGAAAATAGAAATGGATAGGTTGGTGTTAGACATAGTAGAGATTAAGGGAGTTCGATGGTCGGAGACGGGCGGTATTTGAAGCGGAGATCTTAAGGTAATTAACATAGGATTGGAGAAAGGAAATTCGTGGTGATAGTTATGCCGAAAAATATAGGACATTGTGTAGAAACCTAATTACAAAAAAACGAAAGAGTACTCATGGTTAGATTAGAATCTAAACTGGTAAACACGTTAATGATACAGTTTACCTGGCCACGCCTAGCTACAGTAAGGAAGAGGTAGAAGCGACCTACAAAGATATCGCAGGCATATTAGAATGCGTAGAAGACATACTAGGATTTGTAAAAGGACAAAATTTAATAACTACAGGAGATTTTAATGCAGTGATGGGTGAGAATAGGCAAGGAACGGCAGTAGATTTATTTTGTATAAACACGAGAAACGACATGGGGAATAGGCTGGTAGAACTTGGCGACAAAAACAATTTAACCATCACAAACACATTATTTCAACAGACGATACACGTGAAAGATGCCAGGAGATATAGGAAGGTATCAAATGTGTTACATTCTTGTTAGACAACGGTTTAGGAATCTAGTGTAAGTGTAGAAGCTACCCAGAGGCAAATATAGACACTGACCACAATATTGTAACTATGAAAGCTGCTCTTAAATTTAAGAATTTGAAGAAAGGAACCGAAAAAGACACTTTCGCTCTGAAAAAATAAAAATTAAATATGCACATAAAAGATTTGAGAAAAAGTTACACGAAGTGTTGAAAAATGTCCGAAAATTGTATGATACTATGGAAGTAGAAACAGAATGGAGTAGCATTAAATGCAGTTTAGACATTGAGATCATAAACAAAATAAGAAACCATGGGCGATAAAAGGCATTCTAAATCCGGAAATTTAAAAACAGATAGACGAAGCAACGAAACATTTTACAGTTGGTTAATAGTAATTAAGAATATTATTATTTTTTTTGTTTTTAGGAAATATAATTAAAGCAGTTAGTATAATCAAAGCAATAAAATGTATTTTCTTAAAATAATTTGAGATACTTAATACAATATCAAAATCATTCATTAGTCATTGAGGACTGAAGATTATGATTAAAGTAAAACGCATTACATAAGTTCGATATTAATTGCGACAACAATACAAAGTACGTGACCTTTATTTAATTAACGTGACAATAACCTTTTCATTCAGTATAAATTTAATATGTTACGTTGTAAGAATGAAATTTGTTAAAAGAGAAAAATGATATATAACAACTAAGCACCATAAGTTAAAGATTCAGAAAGTTATTTAGAAAGGTCGAAATGTAGTAACACGAGCATGTAGGAAGCGGGAGGGCCGCACTGATTTAACTGGAACCCTTGTAACGATAAAGTGCAGAGGGATTTTTCCACTTTTCGTAAATTTTGACAAGCGCGTGGATCGAAATGGAACCAGGTTAGAAGTTGGTGTACGGATTAAGCTTGTAGATGTAACGTAGACTTGTCCTAAGGAGAAAATTGAACAGTAAGCGAACTTTTGTATAACTTCGCTTGTATATTTTGACAAGAATGTTAGCCGTGTGAGAGATTAATAAACTCGTGTGTGTTGTAATAAATGGTTATCTGCGGGTATAACTCAAATAAGTGGATTTTAGTTGTATTAAAGGAGCTGCTGCTAGCTGTCAAAAACAGCATATTAAAAAGCTAATACTTCTGTATTTCCTTAAGGTTTAAAATATGTTGGAAATTAAACAGTGAGTAAAATATGAGCTTTTATGTTTATAATTTATAATTATGTACAGGTAAATTTTTAATGCAAACAGGTTTTGTATTCATGTAGTAGGAGCGTAACAGAACGTGAAAGTAATTATTTTGTTGGACTATAAATTAGCGACAGAACTAGTTTTGGTTAAAAATAAGTGTTATATTAACGTGAAAGGAAGTTGGGAACCTTCGAAAATATTAAGAAATACGTGGGTAGTAATTTTAGATGTAAGCTGTACTGATGGATTTCAATGTTAGTTAAAAAATAAAAATTTAGTATTTTCAATGGATAATAGCATGATAAACAGAAAAGTTGGTTTTTAGTTGTTTCCTATATATTGTTATTAAAAGCATTTCCAGAAATGGTATTTATAATGTCATGTAGATCAATATTGAAGGAAGAACAAGAATGTGAAAGTACTATTGATTGATTAATGTTTTTCTTTTTTAGGATTTCTTTTAGTAATACCTGGTCAGTTTGATGTTAAGAAATTATATTATCTTTTGAAACAAGTTATGTAACCTTAAGATTAAAGAATATTTGGAAGAAATAATCAACATAAAACTACCCACAGAGGAATGGACAATTTTCTCTCTACCTGTTTGTTTTGAAGGTATTGGGATTAGGAAAATAACAAATATATGTATTCCTTGTTTCCTTGCTTTAGAAAATTGTCAAATCTCGTGTTCAATCCATGTTAACCACAAACCCGGACTTACTTGACATTGCCTGTTACGAAGATGCTTTAAATTTATAGACAAAAGATTACGAAGAACACGAAATTCCTCCAGACAACTTTTGCCATATACAACGAGTTTGGGACAATCACGTATGCAATAGGATAAGAAAATCTCTGAATTGTTCACAATATGTCAGTGCATTACACCGAGCAGCTTTACGAAAAGAATCAAGTGCCTGGCTCAACGTTTTACCGTCAAGAAGCATTGGTACTCTATAAGATAATAACAGCTTCTGCATTTCCATCTCACTGCGCCTAGCTCCCAATTTATGTGTACCACATAAATGTATCTGTGGTGAAGAAGTTACTAAAAAAGAACTCATGGTTTGTTATGTAGGAAAAGTACTGGACATCAATCTAGACTGAACAAAACCATTCGAAGAGCCTTGATATCAGTTCGAATTCTTCGGTTTTGGAACCAAACGACTTGAGCTGAGATGACAACAAAACACCAGCTGGAATGAAAAATCCTTAGAAAAATGGTCAACCTATAATTTGGGATGCTACATGTACTGACACCCTAGCTTTATCAAATTTGTCTTCAACGTCTAAAGAAGCAGGATCAGCAGCCGAAAACGCAGCAAAGAAAAAAATATTAAAATACACAAAAATCATAGAAAACAATTATCTTTTCATTCTTTTAGCAGTAGAAACTCTGAGTCCTTAGTGCGAAGACGCAATCAAGTTAGTCCTTGGTTTAGGACGTTTGATAACATCTGTAACGGGCGAGAAGAGATCTACTCCTTATCTGATGCAGAGGATCAGTATTACTATTCAAAAAGAAAACGCGGCATGTGTTATGAGAAAAATTCATTCATCACTTTCTATGAATAAAATTTTTTATTTGTTATAATTATTAAATTGAGTCTCATATTTACTTATTTGAATCGTGAAATATTCGCCAATAAATTTATTACTTTCTTTATTCCTATTGTAATTATATAATTATATAATTATAATATATAATTATATACTCTATGTAAATTTTTTAAATTTATTTATGAACTTTGTAAAATAAGATAATTGTGAAAGGATACCCAGCCGCTCCACTGACAAAGTATTTCGGAAAGACGCTAGTTACATATTCCTCAAATTAGGATATATATGTAAATAAATTGAATTTTTAAAACTTAAGTTAAATGTTACATTGTATAAATTGAAGGACAATAAAAAGTTTAATGAAATTTTAACAAACCAGAAAGTGAGAACGGAAACAGACATTGTATTCCAGAGGTAATGTGATACTGCAGGTGCAGATCGCAGTAGGTTATAAGACAGCAATTATTAGAATTAAGATTGTTACATTGTATTAAATACAGAAATAAGCGGACATGAGCTCTGCAGTTCCCACAAGCAATGTGAGGGGCAGGGACAGCATAAATACCTTCGAGAGCACAGGATAGTCAGTCAGTCTAGAGCTTCACAACTTTAACATGGTTGGTAGTTCAGCAACTCGCCGTAATTTTAGTTAATTTAATCAAAGTGAATTTCAACTTAGAATTATTTTGATCTCCACTTGTAAATTAAAAATTAATTGTAACTTAGTATAAAATAAATTTGATAGAAGAAGTTTTTTGGAAAAACCTTTTTAAAAAGCCGCTCCAAGAGGCCCAAAGCCTATCTGGCACAGTCGGTAGGGTACCAGAAGGGCATTAGCAGAATCCAAAATCGAGGACGCTGGTGGTCTTGAATTTTTTATTCTTAATCTGGAAAAAAGAACCCACTGGCCAGAATTCAAAAATAGACAAAGTCCATAAGCAGTATAAGAATGGAACTGGCAAACAAACTCTTGTAAGTACCAAAGTCCATTTTCTTATACCATTATCAACTGAATATTTATACTAGCTAGTAAGGAACAATTTTTATGTACAATTTTTATCGCAATTTTATAATTATCGTTTATGAAAAGAATTTACTCAGGAAACTTATTTTTAACAAAGGAATTATACACAATTTACTACAATTTATTACGATAAAATGAAACGATTTATTCAGCAAGTCTGAAGCTTTAATATATAAATAGAATGCAATTATTTTTTACTATTTTTACTACAGCAATTATTAGTGAAACGATTCGATTCTCAATCACATCTTTTATAATTAAACACTTTCAAGGCAACAAATTAACGAAAGTGTATAATTATAAAGATGCATTTCAAGAACTCATTAACGCAACATTTAACGAAACAATTATAGCAACATTATTGTTGTAATACTTAATTACTCATCACAAACCTGAACAAAAGCGTATAATTATAACACAGTTATTGCAGGAAATTATTACTCAGAAAAACTTGAAACTCAATCCGCATCAATTCTAGTATCTGCAAAGTTATAAATACATATTCAACTGGGCAGTAATTGATGAGACAATTACCAAGCAGAAATTTTAAATGTAATTATAGCACTTTATAATTACACACAAAATATACGTAAAGCGATAATTTAAATAACTACATACAAACTAAACTGAAACGTAACTCTCAATTTATACAAAATCAATACAAACTAAACTAAAAGCAACCACTAATTATTATAGCAACCTTAAACTCAGACATGAAACTTTACCCTGAGAGCATTTCCCAATATGATGAGAATTAAGCACTATTGGTTATCTTCATCACCGCGTGCGAGATATTTTTAAAATCTTTTACAAACCAGGAGATATCGAACGCAACGTTTTACTTTTTCACCTAATAATAAACAAGCTGACCGGCAAAGCATTGACCTTGATTGCCAGTCGAGAAGATCTGATCGCGTGGGAGGAATTCAAACGTATCCAATTGTATAGTTTGGCGACCAACATAACCTCAAATGTCTAGCCCGCGATTTAATAAACCTACGGATAGAAAATAACCAATCACCCTATCAATTCGGTATGAAATGTCAAGACGTATGAAATTTAATTTTGAAAAAGCTAAAAATTGAAAAACTCACTAAAACATAAGATTATTAAAGGCGAAAATGTACGACGAGATGGCCTTCGACACATACATCAATGTCTTACCTGAACGGTTATCCTACAAAATAAAATTTCGACACTCCCAAGATTTAGAAGAAGCAATGAACATGATTGTAGAAAAAGAGAACGTTATGTACTACCGAAATAGATTGTATAACCCAAACGCAAACAAAAATTACTGACCGATGAAAACCATACAAGCCGCGAGACAAATATCGAACCAAAATTTACACCATTTAACGCACAAACGAATCAACAACGAATTAACAACCCAAACTTTAATAACACAAATTTCCACAACCAATTTAGACAATTTCCAAAGCAAACGTTTAATGCAAATTTTACAAAACTCGCGTTTACACCAAGATTTAATCAAAACGTAAATCAACTAAAGCAAACATTCGGTGCAAACCCCATCAGACACGCACCGATGACGGATAACAGCCCTAACGGTTATTACAAACCAACCCCTATTGACACTTCATCTGGTATCACTACACAAAACACCAAAATATCACAAATCCGGCCAAACTATAATTAAAAACGAAACTTCACTTCCAAGGAACTATTCCATCAAGAAGTGGAAGATTTAATAATCATGACACGAATAATTATGCAAACTCCAATAGAGACGATCACAAGCAACTTAGACAACAAAGATGCAGAACGATATGAAAACGCCATACAACACTTAAGTGAAAACCAAAATGACATAGAAACCATTGTTAAAAATCAAATATCTTTAACTCAGCCAACCATAATAAAATTTAATGATACACTAAGAAAACTAGTAAAGAATCAAGACAGTATCACCAATTGAATACTAACCCTTGAAAGTAACATGCAAACCACAATGCTAGGAATGCGAGATATAATCAGATTTAACACGATATTTAACCAAGTGATATCCACCCTTACTGTAATCCAACAAATTTTAGCCACATTAGAAAACGCTGTAACATTTGCTAAATTAAACACATTACACGCTAGTATAATAGAACCAATTGATTTATTAAATGAATTATTTAGAATCAGATCACTTATAACTAATAGTAAACTACCCTTTGAAGTAACAGAATCTAATACACTTATATTTGAAAATATAGCCATAGTAAAAGGTTATGTAAAAAACCATGAAAATACATCTTTAATAAAAATCCCCATAGTAGAAAGTAACACCTATAATTATTATCATTTATTTGCTTTTCGCATGAAAATTACTAGCAAGTATCAAATTATTATTCCTAAAACCAAGCTCCTTTCCCTGAATGTGCTACCTGTAGCGACGTAGTCAACAAGAAAAAGACAATATACAAGAAAGAAAGAGAAATTGACCGGGTTCAGTCGGTGAGTGGGCGGGGTATAATACCTACAAAAATCAAATAAGGCCTGAAATAAAAATAAATTATTAACCGCTCCGTACAACCTGTAGGAGAAATCCCCGCCTGCAGTTATACCTAAATAATAAAAAAACAAAGGAAATACATTAACAAAAGAATTCTAATTGGCATAAAAAGAAAAAGAAACATTACAATGGGCATTAACCCGGTTTAAGTGAGAATAAACCATATATATTAATATTTGCTAGCTAGAGTACTTGTATGCCAGATCTCACAATTTTGTTTAGTAATCATAATATTATGAAACCTCACATAGGTTCTGATAATGCTAACATATAACCTACAATTACAAATACAATGGCAATAACGTCTTCCAATGTGCCAGCAAGTTTTTATCCCATTCCCGCATTAATAGATAGTAGTTAAAGTTAAACGTAATATAGTAAACCCATGGCAATAGATCTCAGTAGCATAAATCATTTTCGTACATACAATTAATTCGAGACCTGTATGAGCCCCAAACAGTAAAATCTAAGTGGACAAGGTCTCGACACAAGCAGGAAGAAAACACTCACCCACGTCCCTACGGCGTTCGATCTCTCGTTCGCTCCTCGGACCGGAGCGGGCCAGATGGACCTAAGATTACGTAACGGGTGCAGCTTTCTATACCCCAAGGAGCGGCACTTCAAGGGACTATCGTGTTCCCCGCAGGAGTTAGAATGATTACGAAAAATATTAATTTATATACTCTGAAAAGTACGGGTTTATAAAACCATCAATACACACCACGTTGTAATGCGTGCGCAAAATTTTCATACAGAAAAACGGAAGGAAGAATCTAGCAATTACGACGAGTGCTTTTTAACATTTTGCAAAGAAAGTGAACATAAATTCGTTTAATTAAACAACCAGAGCTCCAAGTCATATTGTGGTTATCTAAACGTGATTAGGAAACTTGGAGACACGCCTTTATCGAATAGTTCGGCGAGTCTTTAGATTTAAACCATAAAGAAAGCAATTATACGTTATCGGAGTGTTTAACAAATTAAAGGACACCTAAAACAAGGTATCGACTTATTTAAATTTTATTATAGACTTGTCGTTTCCAAGCTAATAGATTTGAGTTAAACAATTATTGTAAAGCGGGCTTATGATACACAGGTAAAATATACAGGATGTTAATAAAGGTTTTAAGAATAGCAACGGAATTGATTTAACTGAAAAACAAATAAAAGGGAAAAAGGGGTAATTAATTTATCCCGAAAATAAACGTAACAATTGAACTTAGGTGTGGCATCGCGAATGAAAAATGCAAAGAAGTAGCACCAAGTCAATACTTATGCCAATCGTTAACGACAACAGCAATTCAAGCAGATAGCCCCTATGAAGTACAATTGTTAAGATTCTCTAATCACTATGAGAATTGTGATCCAAAACCAGTACAAATTACAAATATGCAAATTCAAAAAGTTACGGACAACAAATGGATTGCTATATTTCCACAAGAAGTAATAGCAACCGCCCATTGCTACCAAGACGAAAATAATTTAGCATTAACTAGAAGTAAAGTTATCACAATAAAAGAAGATTGCTATTTAAAATTGAAAAATGAAATTATTAAAGTATACCAAAACCCAACAGTTAACGAACAAATTCGCAAATTTACAGGAACTACAGTTTAAGATTACGCAATCCGAAGACGACGAAATCAGCAAGAAACCAATGCAACTAGAACACCTAGACCTAGACGATCTCAACCAAGCCCTAAAGCTAATGAAAAACTACAAAGAATATTTAAGTGAATTAAAAGTGTCAAAAGTACATTATGACAATATCAGTGTTTGAACAATTTTATTAATCATTGTAATTATTTTATTAACTACGTATGTATTGTACAAAATGTATCTGAGATATAGGAACAAAGAAACGAATTTCAGTAATAAGAAATAAGAAACAAAGGCAATTAAAGAAATAATAAATGCACCCTTAGGGACAACGACTTTTCAAAAATTAAGTAAAACCCTTTAATTATCATCTACGTCGGGAGGAGTTACATATTCCCCAAATAAGGATGTATATGTAAACAAATTGAATTATTAAAACTTAAATTAAATGTTACATTGTATAAATTGAAAAACATAATAAAAGGTTAATGAAAGTTCAATAAGTCAGACAGTAAGAATGGAAACAGACATTGCATTCTAGGCGTAACGTAATACTGCAGGTGCAGGTCACAGTGGTTATAAGACAGCAATTATTAGAATTAAGGTTGTTACATTGTATTAAATACAGAAATAAGCAGACATGAGCTCTGCACTTCCCAGAAGCAATGTGAGGGGCAGGGACAGCATAAATACCCTGGAGAGCACATGATAATCAGTCAGTATAGAGCTTCACAACTTTGTTAGTAGTTCAGCTACTCACCGTAATTTTAGTTAATTTAATCAAAGTAAATTTCAACTTAGAATTATTTCGATCTCCACTTGTAAATTAAAAATTAATTGTAATTCAGTATAAAATAAATTTGATAGAAGAAGTTTTTTGGAAAAGCCTTTTTAAAAAGCTGCTTCAAGAGGCCCAAAACCTATCTCGCTGTATATTAAAAATGTATTTGATATGACAAAATTTAAAAAGTTTTTTAAAGTGTTGTAGAAAAAGGTAATATATAATGTGATAAATTTAGGAAACCAAAGGCATAGGAGACCTATTTACAATAACCGTCTTCCGCGTAGGAAAAATATCAAAGAGATTGCTGAGACAAGACACTCTACGGCCCCTTAATGACAATCAATAAACTTTTAAGGTATGTGACTATTGTAACGTAGTTTTGTATTTCAACCATTTCAAATGTTTATATTTATTTATTTTTAGTTTATTACTTTTTCCATAGGAACTCATTCACGTACCACTGTAGTTAGCCGGTGCGCCTTAAAATTGTTATGGGGTTTCCGTCTCTTCAAGGTAAATTTAAACCTAAGGCAATGCTCATTCTACTCGTAGCGTATTCAGTGATTCTGATAGTCATTTTAGATATTATTCATGGGTGCACCTGCACCAGCTGTTAGAAAAATAGTATCCATTCTACATATTTTCTTTATATTTCCAATAATACCATTACTCATTGTTGGTATTAGTAAATTGAAACAAAACATTTTTCAATTGTTATAGTTGCATTATTTCAACAATAAAAGTGGATGAAAATTTAATGATCGATATCGTAGCGATTAGTGTATAGACCTACATAATAAAACTATACTAGTGCAAAGTAATTAACAATTTACAATCGTTTCAGAATGTAAACAGTAGGAAAGAATTCTGAAAAAAAGTGTACTAACTGAATATCAAACTTTTCTAAGTTGATGCAAACCAACTGGATAACCAAAGACGTTTTGCAAATTCTACGCGTTACACAACCTAGAAAATATTTTCTTGTCAGCATACAAAAGTAAATAAAGTATTTAAGTGGCGCAGGAAAGATTTTATGAACTGGAGTAAGAAATGTGGATCGACAATTCTTTTTAAATTTATAAACATTAATCAACACAGTCAGAAAGGATTATGTGCTAATGAAGCGTAAAAATGTAATCATTAATATTAATTTTTACCATTCTCATATAGTTTACATTGCGGAAGCTTGTAGCCATTAAAATTTAAACTTTGACGCCATTGAGACTCTTTATTCAAAAAAGGTTAGACTAACTATTATGTAAGTGTTTAAGAATGTACTTTATTCTGATACACCGGAAGAAGCCAACGAGTATTTCTGTATTCTGATTTCAAGTGAAAAAATTGCAAAGGAAAATTTGGTAAAAGAACATTTCATGTCATTTCATACCTACAGATCAAATATAGTTACAAGAGAAATAATAGAAACAATTTACTGAAGCTTCTATTCGTACTGTAGGAAAAATTTATTATCAATCTGACTATACAGGTCTCTTCAACAACTCTCCCAACAATTGAAGCTGAAGCTTCTATTCGTACTGTAGGAAAAATTTATTATCAATCTGACTATACAGGTCTCTTCAACAACTCTCCCAACAATTTATTTTCAACTAATCGCTAACAGTGCAAGTGTCTTCTTAGCACTATAATGCTAGCTTCTAAATTATTATCTCAGCATTATAATTAACTATGCAAGTACTAATTATTAATTTATATAAACACTACAGTAATTTATATGATCACTAATTTATATCATATCTTTCAAACGTCTAAACTAAAGCTTCAATTGGAACTGAACTTCAATATCCACGACGGCAATTTATATACATATTCAAAACCTCTATACAATTACAAAACTTACCAGAAATTATGCAAATAGCATCTCAAATGTACCGATTGTAATCTAAATAATTCTTAAATGTAAAACTCGTGTACCTTTCAATCAAAACTATCTGAAAGATGAGGTACCGCCGGTACCTATCCATCATTGTTTGTGTACAAACACCTCGCTTATATGCCAATGTAATTATTCTGGTCAAAGCCAGATCGATCGGCGCTACGACCAGTGCTGCTTAGTAAACGTTAAACGGGTTTTTCCATTATCGGTTGTAGTTCCGTTGATAAAAATGAAACCATAAGTTGGTTGTACGGGATATATCTCGGATGATTCCTTTTAAGAAACGGTTAGTTTCGTTCGTGTAAAATTAAAAATATGCTATTTCCTTTAATAAGGAAAATATACAATTTGAGAATTGCTTATTAGTGAAACAGCGATCATAAAAGTTATGGGACTATATTCATCTTCTTGCCGCACCTCCACAGATGGCAAATCTAGTACCTAGTAGCGAACACAACCCACTTCGACTGAAGATAAATAAATTCGTGTGATGATATTTTGATATTCAGTCAAGCGGTATTAAAATGATTTTTGCTCAATTTAGAGTTACTACTAATGTAAAATGAACCAAATTGGATAATCCTATATAACCGAATTAACAATACGAGGTGCCAGGTGATCTAGCAGATATTGACTACAAAAAGTTCTTATGCCTCAACCGTAAATTACCAGAACCTTTAAAACCAAGCTTTAATAAGCATAAAACAGGAACGTTATGCCAAGCTGCAAGGCTTGCTATTTATCCTCTGCATCGTCTTCATAATTTCCCGCATGGAAAATTGGGTCTGTATTTTCTTTTTAAATTTTTAAGGTTACTCATCGCACAATTCGAGATGTTTTGGTGTGGAAATTGAACTAACGTTGCTCAAATCGTTGGAATATTCTAATGGCGACAGCTGTTATTGGTTGAGTATGAATTATAAAATAAGGTTAAAACTGATTGTCCATAAATTTTTCTATATAAAAATCTAGAGTTACACTATTGTTTAAGTGTGAGGTTATTACCAAATATTTTTTTATAGCTGCTACGAAATGCATTTCGGCCAGTAGATGGTTTTCCCCTTTTATTGCTATGTGTCTACTACTACATTTTTTTTATATTTACTTATCAGGACTTACATTTAAGAAGTGTTTGTGGCCATTAGGTAAATATATTGGTGTTATAAAGAAGTCATATAGAGGGCAATAAAGCACCATATTCTATAAATAAATCACTTCAAACCCTAGAAAAATTAAAATTACAAATATTTAATTTAATACTCTAATAAGCTTATTATTATTATAGTATTTACTAGTACATAAGTAACATCTGTATCTTTAAAACAAATTCTAAATAACTACGCAATCGGCAAAAATACAAACTCATCTCTTGATTAAAGAACCCGAGATGTTTAATTATAAAAATTTGTTAAAAACAAGTTTTTAATGCATTGTATGCAAATCGAAAAAGCTTAAAACAAATTCTGAAATAGGTCCTAAAGAAGTATCAAATGCCCTTTTAAACGTGTTACGTATATTCCCGAAACCAATATTTTAAAACCCGCTCTAAAGAGTGCTTTCATTAAAAGTATTTTGATGCAAAACATGTACTTAAACAAACCGTTCGAATCATTTCTGTATTTTTGGTATATTCTTTCAAAAAAGCTACTCTAATTAATTAGCAGTTTCTAAATGTTTGTAGGACAATCTGGTAGCTAAACCTCCAATTGCAAATGCACTTATAAATCATAAGCAAATGACGACTAATTATCTTTTACAAAAAAGCAAGCAATTTGAATGAAGATACCAATTTGTGTATTTGTAGAACACGATAAGATAGGTAAAGACTATAAATCAGATACGATAAGACGTTGTAATGGCTACAAAGTATAATCTAGAGCCATAACCAGCTATCACAAAACATAGTTTCCATTCTTAATAAGAGATAGTAAGACTTTCGCGATCGTAATAAATTAAACTGACATCTAATTAAGATAAGAAACACGTAAAGTAAATAAAATTACAGTTAATTATTGCATCATGCAAATGAGTCGTATCACCTAGAGAAGTGCAAAAATTCGAGAACTCATGAAGTAAAAACATTTTTGTTATATAAAAACGGTTAAATAATTAGGTAGATTTATTCATTCACAAATAGTTGGTAAAGTATTACAAATTGTATGTTTATAAAAGCATTTCATTCACAGTTACCGATAAAGTTACTAATTATCTACTGCATTAAAAGTTGTAATTTAAATTTTGGCACAAGTCACTTCGATATTTTAATATTTATTAAAAATAAAGTTCTTTCTGAAACTCACAAAGTAAATTTCGAATACAAAAATTTATTTAAAATAAATGAAAATATAAAATGGAACAATGGATTTTCCGATACAGTCCTGGATAAAATTATTCTAAATGGAAGTAATCTAGGAATGGAGATTTTAATTAAAACCTATTTTAACGAAGACATGAATACCTCCCGGATTTGATGTTCGAAACGCAAGTATAGCTTTATTTAAAATCTTTTAAAAGACATTTCGTGATATAATTAGTAGCTTGCATAACATTAGAATTTTTCTGTTGGAGTATCGTTGTTTTATTACATTTCACCTGGCATTTGCAGAAATATATATATATATATATATATATATATATATATATATATATATATATATAATATTGTCTTTAATACTATTTTTTATATAAAGGAATGTCAAATATTTAAAAATTGTGGTAAATAAGTGGTTTTGTTTATTAGGATTGAGGGAAATAGTTAGTGTGAGTTAAGTCAGGAATGTATTCATTATTTTGCGTTGATTTTTGTATTGTGTAAATCTTCCGAGATGTGTTTTGGATAAATATTGTTGTTTACGCGGATTGGTTTTCTTTCTTTGTAACTTTATTTTATTAGACGTTTTGTAAATAAAATTCCTTTTTTGAGGTTTTCTATTTCTTTCTTTGTGACCCACCCCATTCTGCTACTTTTTAGCTAGCATGGCCTTCTTTGGATTCCCTTTTTTATTGCGGGCTATTTTCTTTGATTACTTTGCTTTTCTTTCTTGTCAGCACGAAATACCGTAACATAATTTCGATTGGAGCTGTTGTTAATAGATGTCTTAGTTATTGGAGTGCATTCTGGCATTTTTCAAGCGGACCGTATCGGGATTCGAACCCGGGACCTTGGGCGTAGTAGTCATACACATACCACTACGCCACGGAGCCGCCTCCTCCCTCTTCACAACCACTGAATGTCGGAGAAATAGGGTATATAATTGTAAAACAATACAAGGGGATCAAACTGCATCTAACAAGAAAGAACAGCGCCTATGATAAAAAACAACAAACATAGAACAAGAAGAAAATTGTTGAAAGCATATGTGTGGATCACAGCACAGTATGCATATGAAAAACGGGCTGTTCCATAAGCCGACAGAAAAACGGTAGCAGCCTTTTGAAATTCTGTGCTTCAGATGTATGAGGATGATAGCATGGACAGACAAAGTTAATAACAAATAGGATATAGAAATAGTAGGGGAACAAGGATATCTGTAGAAAAGAAAAGTAGAAATAGAAGGGCAGAATACGTTCTAAGGCATTTTTAGGGAATAGTATGAGATATATTACAAGCAGAGATAGGAAAAAAGAGGTAGATGTAGACCTAGATCACATAGTGATAGATGCAGACTGTGCAAATTTCAGTGAAATCTGTAGGTTAGTTCAGAATAGGAAACAATAATGGTACGCGTCTAACCAGTTCCAGGACTGAAGACCTAATGATGATGATTATGCATAATTAATTACAAGCGACAGTAAATACCTTATCAGTGCCACTTGTCAAAGAAATATATAAAAACTGCAAATTATTTGTTTTCGCGGTTGAGAAGGGTTTATTTGAATAAAATTTATTATACATTTCTTAGGATGTTTGAAGCTGACACCATAAACTGGATCATTTAACAAGTTGTGTTCGTGATGGTGATATTTTTGCTAGCTTTGTCTACCTTGGACGCAATTGCTTGATAATGTTTTCAAAAAACTCTCTTGTCTATTACATAATTTATATGTAATTCCCTTGAGTACAATGTATGTATTTACCACAACAATGGTATATTACAATTAATATAAACAACCTTCACCTGCATAATACGTTCTTAACCATGAATTTTGAAAAGTTCCCAAAACTCTACAATTTTTATTATATTTAAATTAACATTTCTTCTATAGAGTGGGTTTAATTATTATATTTGAATTGGTTTGATACAGCACGTGTTTATATAGGAAATTAACAAAGGTACAATTAATTTTATATTCCAAATGCGTGCTAATAATTATAAAAAAGATTAAATATTTATAAGTACCATTTATTAATGGCATGGAATTGATAATTTATCGCTTACGAATATTTTTACAAAACCGATTGTATTTAGTTTTAGTTCTTGATTACATTGTAGTTAACCCCATTACTGATAGTAGATATTTACCGATTTATTATAAACAAATGGAGGGCCTATTTTTGTAAATTATATTCTTCTATGACAAAGTAAAACATTTGATAACTACACGCAAAGAAATTCAAATTTTTGAAACGTTATTATTCTATGGTTATAATTTGTTTTGTGTGTTAATAATTAAAGCCTCTGTAAAAGTTTTAGTATTTTAGTGCCAATACTTATTTATTTTCGTCGTTTGATTACGTCAAGGTAAAAGAATTAATTACAGAACGAACAAAATACGTGTTTAGAAACTCACCTGTTTGTGTAACGTTCTACTTCGAAGACCACAATCGACAGACTGAGACTGAATGGCGCTTAATGTTGAGAATGGTACAACAAACACAATAGTTACTGTATCAAATGTATGGTAGCTACCGTGGTATAGAAGTCCTCCAATGGTGGCCATATCAGGTACCACTGGTTTTAGTGGACAATGACCGGAACAGTTCTATAAATAAATTATTGAATATACTTTATAAAAATCGGCTGTCGTTAAACAAGTCTTTGAAATTTATCGATATTTTAAACTTGAAAATCGGTTATTTAAATATTACTGAAATTTATTAAAAGCTGTTCTGACGCGAAAAATGATTGGAAAAATTTCGATTAAATAAAAATCAATCACTGCAATTAACTGGAAGCGGTATGTAAACAACTTTCACCTTAAAGTGAGTGAAATTAAACGCGGAATTAAGTGGACGTTGCTCGCAATTATTAAATCAAGCATTATTTGCATATTTAATAAACTACTTAAATTTTGTAGTGTCGGCAATGAGATACTCGCTTATTGCACTCAGCACCAATGGTTTGATTCAAATCCCAAAAATTAACCTTTTGTTCACTTTGGTTACTACGGTGGGTTGCTGGTATAGAACGCAATTCTACCAAAAAAAACGTATTCAAAGTCAATAACTTTAATCTGTCTATTTCAACGATTTTCTTAACATCATCATCATTAGGTCTTCAGTCCTGGAACTGGTTAGACGCGTACCCTCATTGTTTCCTATTCTGAACTAACCTACAGATTTCCCTGAAATTTGCACAGTCTGCATCCATCACTATCTAATCCAGGTCTACATCTACCTCCTTTTTCCTACCTCTGCTTATAATATATCCTATACTAATCCCCACAAATGCTTTAGAACGTATTCTACCCTTCTATTTCTCCTATTTTTTTCCATCGATATCTTTGTTCCCCTACTATTTCTATAACCTATTTGTTATTAACTTTGTCTGTCCATGCTATCATCCTCATACATTTGAAGCACAGCATTCCAAAAGACTGCTACCGTTTATCTGTCCGCTTTTCCTACTACCCGTATTTCATAGGCATACTGTGCTGTTCTCCACACGTATGCTTTCAACAATTTTCTTCTTGTTTCTATGTTTGTTGTCTCTCATCATAGGCGCTGTTCTTTCTTAGTAGATGCAGTTCGGTCCCTTTCTATTGTTTTACAATTATATACCTTATTTCTCCGAAATTCAGTGGTTGTGAAGGGGAAGACGGCTCCGTGGCATAGTGGTATGTGTGTGACTACTACGCCCAAGGTCCCGGGTCCGAATCCCGACACGGTCTCCTTGAAAAATGTTAGGCGAGCATTTTTCACAAAAATACACCCTTGTTCGGATGAGAGGTAAAATGGAGGTCCCGTGTGTAAGTGTTGTCACGCACGTTAAAGATCCCTACCTTGCTTGGAACAGCAAGGGTTCGGCAAAATTCCAAATTTTCCAGGTAAAAAAAACTCGTTTCCTGGCCAATGTAGTAGCTTAGGGTGAAGCATTGGAAAATCACATGTAAGGTTGTGAATGGGGGGGGGAAGCAGTTTGTGGCTGCCAAGTTCTCCCAACACTTGAACATTTGCCAATTTAATATTTTTTCCAATATATCTTTTCGCACAGTCAACATTAGTTGCAGATATTTCACAACCAACACCTGTAGTTGTTTATAATAATCATCAGATTTATCTGCGTTTATTTTTCGTCAGTAAGTTTTCTGTCTCAAAACTGGTTGCACACGTACTTGTGTTAACTCCAGCATCACATGCAGAGCACTGAACGAAATTCCAATGTAAATTTGACTATATCAGAGTACACGTGCTGGAAATAGAACAACCCAAAGATTCCAACTAAATTTTGTTCTAATAAAATTTGAATAATCTTTGTTCACAATCAAAAATCGACAACGCAATTCATTGGTTAAAGCACTGATAAACGTTTTTCAACACAGGATAGCAACCAGAACTGTATAAGTATAATTTCGAATTCTACAGAAGACATCCTGGTGCTCACCATAGCCTGGGATGCCTCTCCTCTACAGCGCTCTCCATAGCCTGTAGGACCTTTCCAAGCAGCGCTCGCCATAGCCTGCTAAATCCTAACGCAGTGCTCATCATAACATGTGTCCTGTCCGAACGTTTTACTGTCCGCCGCCGTACCTGGAGGCCGTCATAATAATTGGTTAATATCAATACAACAAACTACGTATGGGTAGTAAGCTTCGTACTGCAAATCAAACGGCCCGCAAACACAAACAAAACACTCTTCGACGTGCAATCCTTTCCATGCGATCGCATCCAAGGCTTCTATCTCCGCTACCGCCGTCGCCGAATGCAGCTATTCAATATACGCCAAACATACCCCGAGAGGTAGATTATTGTAATGACAACGATTGCATCTGCCAGGTTTACCTCCAGGAATCACCCCAGTAGAGTTGGACGGAGCCGGGCCCTACTAAGCCTGGGTCGTCACGTCCACGACGTCTGCCGAAGTATACCGAAAATCACCGAAGACGTCTGGACCTACCAAACCTGCAATTAATCACTATTCACCACCGCTCCAGTTATTATTGGACTTCACGGCTCAAGTCCGAAGCCTCCCGAGAAGTTCCGAGGACAACCAAAGACTTCTGAACCCTCCATACTTGTAAATATTGCACATTAGTGATTTTTAATTTCAAATATTTGCTATTTACTTTATTATTGAGCTTTACTACTCAATTCTGAAGCCTTACGAGGGGTTCCGAAGACTCCCAAATTATTCATACTTGTAAATATAGTAAAGTAATAGTATTAAATTTTAAAACACAACTCTTTGGGACAACACGAGGGATTCCGAAGAGTTCCGAAGACCACCGAAACCGTTTTCACCGCCTTCAAACCCTATAGACATCCAGTATACAAGTGTTTGAGTTTATTTTGGTGTTCACAAGCAAGCTTCAGGCTTCTGAAAAGCTCTGAAGATAACTGAAGCCTTCCGAACTACTCCAAGAATCAAACTCAGTCCATTTCACTTTAATTTCATGTATTTTCTTGGAACTTATAATTATTTTGCTTCTGTTATTAAACGACTAACTAAGCCAAGCCTACTTACTTTAAGACGCCGCCCCCTTTGAACGATACCACTTGCACTTATTTATATTCTGAGCTAGCCTACACAGTACCCTAAAATTCTCACACAACCTATATACAGCTCGGTTCCCCTTCTATTGGTTTCTAATTTTATGCCCTATTTCACCGAGATTAGGTGAAGGGGGTTAAGCAGCCTGTGGTTGCCAAGATCCTCCAACACTTAGACATTTGTCGAATTAATAGTTTTCCATAAATCCTTTCACACAATTAACATGATTCGAGAATAATGCCCAACCAATACTTGTAGTTGCTTATAATAATCATCATGTTTTAACCCATTTGAACCTATAGTCCTTTATAAAGGACGGTTGTAGAAGTAAACTAATTTGGTTTTTTTTTTAGTTTGTGCTACTGAATTGTAGAGGGCGAACTACTAACTTTTAGTAAACATATTAACTGTTATTTGTGATTCAACCATAACCTAAAATTTTAAACATTTGTCAATCTTAACAGTTCATAAAATGGCAGTTTTTATTTGTTGAAAAAAATGAGTGACTATAATTATTGGATGTAAGTTTTATGTGTTAACATTATGTATTCTAGTCAACTTTCAGCGTTTTTCAATCAATATAAATAACAAAGATAATAACTCGGTCAAAATTTAAATAAAGTTATTATAACATTACAAGTTATGTGTTCTCAAACTGTGTCGTCCTTTTAAAAGGACTGTAGGTTTATGTACTGTTAACATCAAGTAAATCTCTTATTTATAGGTATTGAAAGAGGCCTCTTACTCTAAGTCAGATTCTCGAATAATCGGAACACGTACATGACATGACATGACAAAATTGTAATATTTTCCCTGGAAAATACAAATGATTGTAATACCGACGAAGAGTCTGATGACGAATATAACGTTATATCAAGCCAGTGGCGTAACTACACCCCTGCCAGCCCCCGCTATGCGGGGGGGCCCCAAGTGCAAGAAGGCCCAAACGATAATAAACTCAACTTATTCATCTTCAACGTATTTGGCAGGTAAGAAACGGTCAAGAAAATATTGCAGATAATTCAGAAACCGCAGGTTAACGAACGTTTTCTTGATGTTACTACTAGGAACTGCTGAAATACAAGAAATAATAATTAAGATAAATACTGAACACCACCTGCAGCCTGCATCCTTTCTTCTTTCTATCCGTTCTGTCCTATTTTGTAAGGGTTAATAAACAGATGAAAGAGACTGTAAACTTTAATAACAAAGATGTCTATATTATTCTTAAGTGATAAGTTGTATAAAGTGGTAAAGCATTATTAAACGACGTATAGTAGGGTTAGTTTGGTTTGTGGGATTTTAAATAGGAATAAAAGGGCTATTGTCTGTACAGTACAGATTCACAGGATGGCAGGTAGCTTAGTAACCTTCGCTTTCTAGAAATATAATACTAGAAAGAAATTCATTTTGTGGTTTCTAGTCAGCTGGTTGCAACGTATTTGCATTAGCTGCATTATATATAACGGAAGGAAGTAAAAAGCATTCCAGTACGTTTTACTCAATAGTGTTGTGTTCGTATTACAGGAGGTCTTTCATATTTAAACGTAAGTATTTATATCTATTTTTATTAAACTACTATTGATTTGATCATAGTTGAAGTCGCGCTGAGAAATACATATAAATAAATCTTTAAGCATTCAATAAAAATCATTTATATTTTGTTAATTAAAGCATTTAAAGCAAAGTATGTATGTGTTATTTGTAATTTCAAAAGGCTTTTAAATAATTATTACTTATCTAATTACATTATAATTAATTTCATTCAAAATTGCAGGAAATAATATACAATGAGCACTACAAGCGGCGCTGCAAAAACGAAAAAGGAAACTATTGGAAGAATCAAAGAGCAAGATTCCAAAAATAAGTTCCTTTTTACTTCTAAAGAGTCCGAAAACAAGAACAATCTATGAAAGAAATTGGGCTTTCGACAGTAGCATCTACTAGTTCCGCTACAGACGAACAGCAGTCGTCAACAATTTTAAAAACTCTCACCCAGGGCGCAAGTACATCACATAATGACGGCCGCGATAGAAATTTGGAACTAGATACCACTACAATTACAGAGGTAAATGTGAGTAGTACTTTTTCACTTAATGAACTATCTATGGATCTGACGAAAGAATATCCAACCGATTTTGCACATTTTTTAAAAATCAATGTTTTACAACATGACAATTTAAGAAAAGAAATAATTAATTACGGATTGTGTAGACCAGATGGTGCGTTTCCTAAAGATAATAAAATAGAAGTTTTTCAGTTCACTATTATTACTTAATAACTGCAAGCGAAAATAAAAGCAATACGTTAAACTTACCACACAATTCAAATGGGTGGTTGTGTTATTCTAAATTAAAAATTGTGTTTATTGTCAACCATGTTGGCTGTTTGCTTCAGTAAGGTCAAGTTGGACGACCGGAATTAATGATTGGCAGGGTTTATCAAAAAATTAAAGAGCATTTGCTTGCTCAATCTCATTTAACTTGTTGTTTTATTTACGATATGTGGAAAAAATTATACCATAGATAAGAAAGATACTCTACTATTAAAACAAGAAACTGAATTTTGGAAAATGTTTTACACAGACTTTTCAATGTTACTTTAACACTATCCCAGCGCATGCTGTCATTTCGAGGACATAGAGAAAGTTTTTCTGATTCAAAAGACAGTTACAACGGTAATTTCTTAAGTTTAGTTCATTTAATTAGTAACTATGATCCTATATTACAAAAAGTGCTTGAACGACCCAAAGGTTCAATTAAATATCTTTCCCAAAAATTCAAAACGATATTATTAATACTTTAAGCGCACACTTAAAAAATATTTTATTAAATAAAATTAGATCCGTCCTTTTTCTCAATCATAATAGACACTACACAGGATATAACTAAGATTGATCAATTAAGTAAAATTGTAAGATATATTGATTTTAAAAAGACAGCTTGGGAGAGGTAACCAAAATAGATATTTGTGAAACTTTTGTGGGTTTTACAAAAGTAGAGTCCCAATCTGCTGAAGGACTATGTAATACTATATTAAGCAATTTAACCAACATGCAATTAGATATAAATAAATGTAGAGGGCAGGGCTACGATGGAGCTAACGTTATGAGCGGTACGTATTCTGGCGTGCAAAGAGAATTTTAAACATAGAGCCTGCAGCCTTATATATGCACTGTAGTGCCCATAACTTAAATCTAGTCATAAATGATGCCGTTAAAGGTATAAAAGAAATAGAATCGTTTTTCTACTTTTAGAAAACATATATACATT
Source organism: Platerodrilus igneus (assembly GCA_036346225.1). Lineage (NCBI taxonomy): Eukaryota > Metazoa > Arthropoda > Insecta > Coleoptera > Lycidae > Platerodrilus > Platerodrilus igneus. The sequence goes on along the minus strand of JARFIW010000691.1, from coordinate 18,329 downwards.
TTTGCTAATAGTATAGTAAGATGGAATTGGCTTTCTGTTTTAAAGAAAATTTCACACAATTGAAACGCTTAAATCCGACACGTTGGGCGGATCGAGTAAAATCTTTAGCTGCCATAAGAATTCGGTATAAAGATATAGTAATGTCTCTTAATAAAATTATTATGATATCAAAAAACAGATGAACGAAATGACGCAAAGCAAATATTAACTAGCATGGATAATTTTAATTTTATTTTTTAAGTGTTTTTAAGTCAAATTCTAGAAGAGCTTAACAAGCTCTCACAAACTGCTCAGAGTGAAAAGGCGAATATTAATCAGATAACTCTCTTATTTCAAAAACTTTAAAATTTTTCAAGGAAACAAGAAATAACTATTCCAACATCAATGAGGAAGCAGCGAAAGTTGCAGGGCAATGGAATATTAAACCGGAATTTATAAAAAAAAGGCAACCAAAAATAAAAAGCATTACGATGAATTATACAATGATTATCAATTTAATGATGAAGAATTTAAATTTAAAATAAATGTATTTTATCGCGTAATGGATATTATAATTTCACAGCTGTCGAATCGTTTTAAATCGCTTTTTCATGTAAACGAAAAGTTTAATTCTTAGAACCTAATGTATTTTTGAATTTAACTGCAGACGATATTTTATCTAAGGCAAAACAATTGCAAAAATTTTTCTACAAAGATTTAAATGATGCTATAGGTATAGAACTTACTACACTCAAAAATAATAGACTTATTTGTGATGAATTAAAAATGTTAACGGTATCTTACAATTTTAGAATATCTAGTACTTTCCAAATCTACAGGTTCTAGCAGTTTTCCAAACACCATAACAGCCTTAATGTTATACCTAACTTTACCCGTTAGCGTTGCAAGTGCGGAGAGATCTTTCTCAAAATTAAAAATTATTAAAAATTATCTTAGGAACCGCACTTCACAAGATAGATTAGACGATTTATCCCTCTAGCAGTAGAACATGACACTGCCAAAAATATGAATATAGAGGATACAATAAACGCGTTTGCAGCAAAACATGCAAGAAAAACAAAATTTTGAATTTGATTTGGAATGTCTGCTAGCTCATAGGTTTTTACTGTATCAAATTTTTAGGTGTAAATAATTTTGTGCGGCGTATAAATATGTAGATTTAATATTAATTAACTTATAAGTTTGAATTTATGTAATTTGGTTTTATAATTAATAAAGCACTTGATTAATATAGTATATGTATTTAATTCTATACTGCTTCCTTCTCTACATGTACTATAATTTAAAAATATGGCTAAATATAAGCCAGTAAAAGTAATACATTTTAAAGAGAGCCCACTTTAAAATTTTTGCGGGGGGGCCCAAAAATCGTAGTTACGCCACTGTATCAAGCAATTTACCAGGTTCACAATTACGAGCAGACGCTGAAGTTTTTGTGAAGGATTTGGAATGTAGCGAAACTTCTGAGGAAAGTTTACAATGGGATAGTGAAGATGAGTTGCCCTTGTCTTCATTTCAAACAAAAATATTGAAAAAAACGAAAGATTTTCATATTACGCTCGACAGACTTGCAACCAGATTTTCCGGACTGGAATCATGAGGCTGTGGAAAATAAAACCTTATTACCGGCTGAGACTTTTAAGTTATTTTTTAATTCGAATAGATGACGTGGTTCATTACAGTAACGCATATGCCCTCCAGAAAAATCGTATTAGTAATATAACATCTAAGGACATGTTTTGTTTTATTGGAGTTTTGATTTTTAGTGGATACTGTTGCGTTTCAAGAAAAAAATGTATTGGCAGAATTCAGATGACACCAATAACAAACTTGTTTCCTAGTCAATTTAACGGGATCGCTTTCAGTACATCATGAGTAATTTTCACTGCTTAAACAATGATTTGAAAAAAATGATCGGTTTACTACAGTAAGGCCCCTATTTCAAGCTTTTATCAAAAAGTTTTTAGTGTATGCTCCAACCTAAGAACATTATTTTGTTGACGAAGCTATGGTGCCATATTTTGAGCGCCATGGTTGTAAACAATTCATTAGAGGTAAACCCATACAATGGTGTGTAACGTGCATTTTTTGTACCGTAACATTTTTGCGCTGTTTCCCAATTTATAAGTACATTTCTACAAATTACTATTTTTATATTTGATACTTATTAACTCCTTAGGCGAGTGCATCGTATTATAATGAGTAGATAACAAACTTAGCACAGAATATGTGTATCAAATATTTGATATTTTGTAAGGTAAAAGTTAATTATAGAGTGCATTGTTCTCGTCTTGCCTTAAAGATAAATTCTGTTCCTTATGTGGTTATTAGCAAGTCTAGATAAGAGACGATAAGAAGTGTAATGGAACGAGTTGAATAAACAGGCGAGGAGTCGTGTTTTGTTCTTTATACCGATATACTAAGTACGTTAAAAATTCTGTTTTCCTTTTTGCTTTGACTAGTGAGAATTTTTGTATTGTTCATGTACGAGCACGGCACGCTTTTTTTTGTTGTTATCTTGTGAAATAAAAATTGTATATTAACCGGACAAAAGTGTTCTACGGAACATTTTGACGGACGTACTTAAGTGATACACGTGCTATACCCATTATGATTCTTTTTTTTAGTTGTTTTGTCTTTTGATATTAAAACTGTGTGTGCGCGATCTAGTTTCGCGGTCCTTTTTCTTTCTTTTCAGAGTGGCGCATACTTTGAATTATTTAACTACAGTGCTACTGTAATTTCTGAATTTTTTTTAACAACAAAGAACCTAAAATAGATCATTGCTTGAGCAAATTTCGTGATTTGCGAAACATAACAGACTACCGGCTGACAAAGGTATTGGTTGAAGTTTCTCACTGCTTTTGGGGATGTTTACGAAACTAATATACCTTTGGTCCCAGTTGAAATTAAACTAGTGCTTCAGAATATTTCGAAATTATTGTCTTAGGAAATAGAATTACCAAGAAATTTGTCAGGGCTGCATAGTCCCGGCGTGTGATGACGTCTGCTGTTAACACCAGTGAAATACGTAGGTGGGATTAGTGTAACGTGTGAGAAGTTCCATCAACACCCTCACAGTCGAGGGTGAAGTGCTTCGTTAGTGCAGGACATCGTTGAATCTCACACTTCCGTTGCAAGGAGGCGTTGCTGAAGGACTTTTGTAAGTGAACCATTTCCTACTGATTATTACGTTACATATCTATCCGTTGCTTTACCATACCTTTGTGTTTCTGATACCTTTTACAATAGACTTGCAGGCTATTTTAAAACATAGAGAAAAAAAGAGAGAAAAAAAAACGATTAATACTACTAAATTACTCATACCAATTGTGTCTTACCTATTTATTTACTGAATTACTCATATCAGTTGTGTCTCACCTATTTATTTTTTTTTAACATTTTGTCTGATTTATGTTGAATTGGTGTGTGAGGAAACGTTTCTGCTACTCCCCAATATTACCTCACTTTGTGATAAAAAATTTTGTATTGCTTTTACCGTTGTTATATTATATAGATTATCTAAACAGTTTCTTTTTTTTTACATTCTACAAAGTACTGAATAATTTAAACTTTTCATTGCTGCTACGCTTTTTCTTTATTTCAGGTCTGCAGAACTAATCTTTTTATTGCAGGTTTACTATTCTAATTTCTTTTATTGCAGGTACTGTTACTAATTTCTTACAGCCGCGTACAGCATATGTTGGTCTGCTTTCTACGACCCCCCCTACTCCCCGACTGAGCCCGGTCACTTCTTTGATTTTCTTTTTGTTACGCACGGCTACGAGCCAACGTAGCATAAATCTGACGAACCAACGCGGCTGCCCCGATAATAACGTAACAGGTGTTACAAATTTTGGGTAGGAGCAACTAGACTAGGTTACGTAGTCTATTTTGAACCCTACCAAGGGGCTTCTACTAACTTGCCAAACAAATATAAAGACCTAGGGCTGGGATCATCTGTTGTTTTACAATATACGGATATCTTGATATCAGCTGGATTCAAAAATTTCCACATTTATTCTGATAACATCTTTACATCAATATCATTGATAAAGGAATTGACATTACGAAGAATTAAAGCTACAGGCACAGTACGAAAGAATAGGGTATCAAAGTGCCCTTTGCTGAATACAAAGGACTTAAAAAAAAGGCCAGGGGAACATTCTAATATGCGTCAGTTGATAATGAAATGGTATTGTGTAGGTTGAATGACAATAGTGTACTTGCGATACTCTCAAATGCTTGTCCGGTACTCCTGGTTAACAAAGTTAAAAGATTTTCACAAAGTGAAAAAAAGCATATTCTAATAGACTAACCAAAATTAGTGAAGGCGTATAATGAGAACATGGGCGGTGTTGATCGAAGTGACCAAAACATTGCCAAATATCGCATTTCACAACGAGGGGAAAAAGCGGTACATTTCTTTGGCAAGCCATTGCATTGATATGGTTGTTCAAAACGCGTGGTACTTGTATAGATTGCATGGCGAGATATTGAACCAGTTGGCACTCCGACAAGCTATTGCTTCAGAGTTACTAGAGACCCACAAAGTACTAGGCAAAAAAGGAGTTTCAAAAAAGTCTGTTACTTATAAGGAACATTCAAGATACGACAAACTTGATTATCTTGTAATATACCAGGAAAATCAGACAAAGTGTGCTGCATGTCATAAGAAAACCAATTTTCGTTGTCAAAATGTGACATTGGATTGCATACAAAGCACTGCTTTTATTTGTATCACACTTTGTGAATAACTATTAACATGATATTACAGCTGTTTCATTTTAAAGTAATGCATAATACCAGTGTCCTTTTAAAAGGCCGCCAGTTATGTATCCCCCAATTACCTATATATATATTGATATATTGAATCTAATAGGAATTATTAGAAATTGTTAAATAAAGTATAAGTTCAATGCAACATTGTAACACAAGGATAACCCAGAGAGGTTATCGACAGTTCATGAGAACGGAATGCAACTTTGCATCCGTGAGGGCAGTGATACTGCAGGTGGCAGGTCACAGGCGGTCAACATACCGCAGTTACTTAGAATTAAGATTGATACATTGTAACAAAGTGTAAAGCAGACATGAGATCTGCAAGTTCCCACAAGCCGTGTGAGGGGCAGGTTGTTATAAAAAGCCCGGGAGCTCAAGGACCGGCAGTCAGTCTTCAAACTCCATACTTCGTTGTTTGAGCTACTCAACCGAGTCAGTCTGAGTTTACAGCTTTTGCATTGTTGTCTACCTAGACTACTCGCCCAGTACAATTAATTAATTTTTTATAAAGTTATTATGTACAAATTATATTAAATAAATTTTGTTAAAGTATCAACGTTTTTAAAAACACAGCTCCAAAGGCCCGAACTTTAACTCGCCCTATATCTTAAAAAGTAAAATTTGGTTTTTAATTTTTGCAATTTTTTTTAGCTTGCTAACTACTAACCAGTCAGCTAAACCTATTTTCAGACATCTGCAACAAAAAATAATTTCAGGGTTATATGGGTTAAGTACAGTTACTTTTTTTGTCATTAGTTTATCCATCTTGGGACTGGTACCTCCATTGATTTCTATTCTGAGCTAGCCTACACATTTTCCTTAAATTCCTACAGCCTACATCTTTCACTGTGCGCAGTAGTCTAACCTAGGTCTACCTCTACTTCTCTTTTTCCTATCTCTGCTTCTAATATATCTCCCACTATTCCCTCACGCCGTAGTATGTGGCCTATCAACCTATCTCTCCTATTTTTTACAATTTTCCATATATTTCTTTCTTCCCCTGCCATTTTTAGTACATCTTCGTTCTTAACTTTGTCTGTCTATGATATCTTCATCATACGTTTCAAAGGCTTCTACCTTTTTCTTGTCCGTTTTTCCTACTGTCTAGGCTTCACAGCCGTATAGTGCTGTGCTCCACACATATAGTTTAAGCAATCTTTCCCTTGTTTCCATGTTTGTTGTTTTTGAACACAGTAGTTCCTTTTTCTTGTTAAATGTAGCACGACATTGTACTAATCTTTGTTTTATATCTTTTGCGCTTTTCCCATCTTGCGTGATTTGACTTCCTAGGTAGCAGAAATCCTTAACCTTTTGTAAGTTCTTGTTACCTATTTGTATTCTTGTTTTTGATTTATTTTCACCTCCTTTGCATACTAGTACTATAGTTTTATTTTTGTTAATTTTGCGTATCTCTTTGTTAGAACCGTTTCCATTTCATTAAGAGCAGCTTCTAACTCTTCCTTGCTAGATGCTAATACCGCTATCAATTTTTTGTCCTTGTATAGTAATTCCAAATGTCTTCCTGCCTTTCACAGTATTCAGTGCCTCTTCAATGTACAAGTTAAAAATTAATGGGGATAAGGCACATCCCTGTTTCAGCTCTTTCCTAATGTTTACTTCTCTACGTTCCTGATCTAATTCTATTACTGCTGTTTGCTCTTTGTATAAGCTATGTACTATTCGTCTATCCCTATAACTCATTCTAATCTTTTTGAATATTTCAAACATTTTTTTCCATTTTACATTATCGAATAATTTTCCAGATCTACAAACCCTATATACACGCTTTCCCCTTTTCTATTGTTTTCTCCATTATCACTCTCGGAGCTAAAATAGCCTCCCGTGTTCCCCTGTTTCAGCTAAACCCAAATTGATTTTTTCCTAGTATTTCTTCAGCTCGTTTTTCCATTCGTCTTTGTACAATTGTAGTTTATATTTTTAACACGTGTTAAACTTCTTGTTCGAAAATTTTCATATCTATTCGCGCCTTTCTTTTTTGGTATAGTTGATATGATGTTACGTTTGAGATCTTTGGGTATCTCGCCTGTCTCGTACATATAGTTTACAAGTTGGAAGAGACGTTCTGTTACTGCTTGTCCAGCGGCTTTTAGACTTTCCGATTGCACCTTATCTGTACCCGGCGTCTTACCATTTTTTAGACCTTTTAATACTAATTCAAACTCATCTCTACGTATAGGATATCGCAGGTCATCATTTTCAATGTCTGTTCCTGTTCTAGTGCTGCCCTGCATACAATTCTCTATATCTTCTTACCTTTTAATCACTTTCTCTACATTTTCTTTAATGATGTCTCCTTCCTCGCCCCTTATATTTTTGCTATATGGTATTATATCCCTACAATTCATTCTAATTAGTTTGTATGCTTCGTCTGTCTTTTGCATTTCCATCTCAGTTTGTACCTTTTTGCACTTTTCATCAATCCATTGTTCTTTAGCTTTCCTGCTTTTGTGAATAATTTCCCATTGTATCTTTGTTTTTCTGTTTCGTCTAATCTATTGTTGCATTTTTGTCTTGCTTCGATTAAATTCAAGATATCCTTTATTATCCATGGTTTCTTTTTTTGTGTATACCCCAGAATGCCTCTGACCGCCATGTATAAGCTGGATTTAATGTTATTCCATTCTGTTTCTACTTCAGCAATTCATTTGACTTTTTCGAATATTTCTTGAATATCTTTATCGTTTAGTTTCTCAAAGTCAAAGTGCTCTTTTGCGTTTTTTTTCACATTTTTAAATTTAAGTGCGGCCTTCATAATTACGATGTTGGAGTCAGTGTCTATATCTGCTTCTGGGTAGCTTCTACAATTTTTTACTTGATTCCTAAACCGTTGTCTAACAAGAATGTAATCTATTTGATATCTTTCTATATCTCCTAGCATCTTCCACGTATATCGTCTTTTACCATGATGTTGAAATAATGTGTTTGTGATGATTAAATTGTTCTTATCGCAAAATTCTACCAGCCTATTTCCCCTGTAGTTTCTTGTGCCTAAACCAAATAAACTTACTACCGCTCCTTCCCTACCCTCACCTACCACTGCATTAAAATCCCCTGTAATTATTAAATTTTCATGTCCTTTTAAGTGTCTTAATATGTCTTCGATACCTTTGTAGATCGCTTCTACCTCTTCATCACAGTAGCTAGAAGTGAGCTTGTATTATTACTATGTTTACCGGTTTAGATTCTAATCTAACTGTGAATACTCTTTTGTTCTTTTGTAAGTAATTTTCTACACAGTATCCTATCTTTTTTCGCTTAACAACCAACATCCAAATTTCCTTCCTCTGCTCCCGTATGAATTACCCTAAATTCCCACTCCAAAAATCCCCCGCCTCTGGCCACCGAACTTCGCTTATCCCTACTATGTCTAGTGCTAACCTATTTATTTTCATTTTTAGATTCTCTAGCTTACTTACTTGCTTCATACTTCTAACATTCCACGCTTCGACTCGCAAAATGTTCCCTACTCTTATTCTAGACTTTCCGATCGCATCCTCCAAAGTAGTCCCCTCCCGAAGATCCAAATGGAGGACTATTTTAACTCCGAAATCTTTTACCCCAGAGAATGCCATCATGTGTATTTCAATTTAAGTACGCTGTGTACTTGAGATGTAATGTGGTGGTTTCCCGTTGCCTTCCACATCGCGGTAGTGTTCCTTAGACTACCATACCGACTCCTATAATCTCTGCCAATCTAAGCACCGAAAGAGCCGTGGCCTTCTGTCTGGTTCCTCACTAAAGACCCTACTTTGGTTGGACCTGTAGTTTGGCTCTTTAGTTCATTAGAACACACAAGTCATTTCACCTGTTCTAGTAATGTAGAACTTCGGCAAGGTACAGGTCAATTCAAAATGGGATTTTCTTATTTCTGTCATTTATTTCTAATACTGCCTATTCTAAGTTAAATGTTTATAACTTTGAATCCCAACATCCTCCCACCTAAAAAATGAACGACAAATCTGCTCCGATTAGATCCAGTATTAGTAAAACCGGTTTGACGGCTTGCATGCCCAACCACCTTGACTAAAAGAAACCGACGTCACTTTACTCCCATCGTCATATATGTTTGGTTCTGGTGTAAGCGGCAAGTCTTCAGTTCTAGACGCTCCGACGTCGTCGGTTACATCCTCTTTTTGCTCCTCGCTTCTTGTTTGCGTCAAGTCATTAGACTGCAGCGCATGCTTCATTTTTAAATCTGCTTCTAACGGATATAAACGCCGTAATAACTAACCTCTACAAGTATTTAATCTCACCAGCCGAACCGTCTGATCTTTACCGGACGACCAAGAGGCCAGTTTATTCGTTTCCGGTTGTCATCCTATTAGGATTCTTCTTATACCCCAATTTCAAGTTACCGAGATACTCTGATCGAAACCGTTGCCGCAAATGTTCACGCACCTTATACACAGGGCGTGCTCTGCGGCACAACCCCCGACCTTTCGGTGTTGTCTCAATCGGGAACTCCAATTTTGGCGTGATCTTGGGTAAACATGTTAGGTGTGAGAGTCATTTAATACATACGTCAATGGTCCTGCGTTGATCACAGCCTAGCAGTCACAAAGTATAGTTAATAGTTCTTCATAGAATAGACAAGCATGTCCCAGCACCTTTCGAAATAGACCTTTGAGTATACGTATTAGGCGTTCCAAGCAAAGTAGGGATCTTTAACGCGTGACAACATTCACACACCAGGACCTCCATTTTACCTCTCATCCGAACGAGGGTGTATTTTTGTGAAAAATGCTCGCCTAACATTTTTCAAGCGGACCGTGTCGGGATTCGAACCCGGGACCTTGGACGTAGTAGTCACACGCATACCAACTACGCCATGGAGCCGCCGAGCTTGGTAGTCGCATGCTGCTTAACCCCCTTCACATACTACTGAATATTGAGAAAATAGGGTTTATATTGATAAACAATAGAAGGGGAACCGAACTGCATCCGACAAGAAAAAACAGTGGCTATGTTCGAAGACAACAAACATAGAAACAAGGAAAAAATTGTTCAAAGCATATGTGTGGAACACAGCACAGTACGTCTATGAAACCACACGATACCAACTACGTCACAGAGCCGCCCGTCAATTACTACCTCGGGTTAATGTCCGTATTTCTGCGACTCCATTCCCAACAAAAGTGCTCCATTGTTCTGTTCGCTGCACCCATGCCACAACCGTAAACGAATCGCTCCAGAAATACAATTCAAGTATATCATTCAAATTCTTTTTTAGATCATCGTATAATCTAGCACCAATTGTGGCCGCTAATAACTCCAACCGAGGACTAGTCACACGTTACCAACTTCCCCCACAGTTGCTGTAACAACAATTTAGGTATCAACGTTACCGGGCAAGTAATTCCAATAGGATCGAACACACGTTGTGCAGTCGATGGTATGAATCTTTTGGTGATAGCCAACTTGTCCAAACCAAGATCCAATCTGACACCTTGTTAATTAACTGACATCGTATCTGTTACCGTATTCCAATTTAGCTTAAATACATTCACTACATTAGCTTCTGTGTGACGAACATTTAGCGCATATTCCCATCCTCGTAAATCAAACTTTCCTTTATCCATCACAGTTTTCGTTTCGCGTATTTAAGAGTATAAAGCACTTTCACTTTCCAAACTAGTGACACAGTTTGTTAAGATTTATATACATTGTTTAATATTGCTCTTGTTATTGTATTTGTATTTTCAAAGAATGTTACAGCACCTATTAAAAGTAGTTTAACGATAAGTAAATATTTCAGGGAATATATATAAACTGAAGTATTTCAACGAATTTATACCACGAAGTTTCTAGCCTTCTAACAAGCCTATTAAAAGCAGTTGAACGATAAGCAAAATATTATAAATTCCACGTATTTACCGCTGTATACTGAAAACTTAAGGAAATATTTAAAGGACGTTTTAAATAAGTATTCATTTGAATTGAACTTGTTAAATGACAGTTTGTATGATTTGAAATAGCATAAAAAGAGCAAAGTCGTTTAGATTAGAATCGTTAGGATGCGCTAATTAAAAAGAAGTAAAACAAAGAAGTAGGATATTAATATTTATATGAAGAATGCAAAAATTGATCGAATGCAGGGATTTAATGCAACAACCGTTTGTGATGAGGTCACTAAACAGGTAATTGAATAAACGGTATTAAAAGTTGGAAATGTGTGTAAACAACTGTCCAAACACAAATAGTAAGGCAAATATAAAAATGCCTGTTAGAACGTGAATAAACCTATGGGTAGATTTCATTCCACATTGCGTTAGAAAAATTAATTGGCCGTAACAATGTCCGGCACTAGAAATCGGACAGAGCGTTTGTAAAGGATGTGTAAACGAACTAAATTACTAAATCTTGTTTTCCATTTTATAAACATCACATGCTAATATTTAATAATTCTGATTGATGTTAATAAGAAGAATATACAAAACGTATTAGTGATAATGACGGTTACGTTGATGCACCCTTATTTAAAGCGGATAGTAGAAACATAATTTTTTATACATAAAAGCACAATTTAGAGACGAAATAGTAATTACAAATCAAATTGGTTGGTTGTCTATTATTAGTTATACGCATATTTGGTCAAAATAAAGATAGATCTTGATACTCTTTTTTTGTTTTCTGTTGTTATGATAATCATGTTTGCTAATATAGGTTATCTGTACCAGATGTTCGATTTTTGTTGTATTATTTGTGTTTAAACTAATAGAAAAAAGGTAATAGGGGCGTAAATAACGTTCTATTAACCTGCCACTGCAGGAAGAACCATTAAATCATCTCTTAAAACACACATCTTTCATGTAGTCATTATTTAAGACTATGCAGGTGACGTGGCGCACAAAGGCTTTATTACACAGAAAGCGTGCATCCCTAAAAATTTGCATTTACTTTTATAGAGCACGCCTCTCACCACTAAAAGCTAGCTGGTGCCTTATTTACTGTTACATCACTTTGCTTTTGTAGATAAATTAGTTCAGGTAAGTAGCGTCAATTCAGCACGTGAAATTCGTTCACCTGAAAAAATATTTTGTTTTACTAATTGGAGAAACCGTAGGTATTATAAAATTCTTTTTTTATGAATAATTTTGGCATTCCTCGATCTAAATTCATGATTTTGTGTATCAAAGTCTAACTGAATAATGAGTAATTAGTACCAATAACGGTTTTGACCAAATTTGTTTTATCTCAAAGTCATTCGGGGAAAATTCAGTATACGCTAACTGAAATACAATTTGGTCAATTTCGATTGATCTTGGTACTATGATCATATAGTAAAATAAATCCTGTTATTTACGCGATAAAGTCGGTCTAAAAATATTTTTTTCTTGCTAGTTACATTGTGATAACAAGACTGAGGTACAAGTCAAAAATGACCAATTTGACACTTTACAGTTTGTAGTCCGAATATGAAGACTGAAATATAAATTTTCATGCACATGCAGAAGCTTTAAAATTTATATCGACAAGTAGTTGGGAATATGAATTGTAGGGTGCGTGCGATGTTAATCCTGTGAGAATCAAGAGGGACCCAAGGATCTCCGACAAAAATGTTGAGGAGAAAGTTGCCAGGACCCGACTGCAGAAGCAGAATCCCAGTCTGCAAACGGGTGGTTGGCGTATGCTTTTCCGGAAAGCTGATAAGGAAGGAACTATTATGGCCTTTTCAGTCGATCCGGGATTTTATGAGGTACTTAAACAAGCCAAGGTTAAGGTCTATTACGGGCTGAGAACGGTCTTGTTCAAGCCTATTAAGGGCAATTCATCTGATGATAAGGGTGGTCCAAGTGAACCAGCAGCACAGTTAGGCAGCATCAGCAGCCCTATGTAAGCTGATGGGGGACTGCGACATAACCCTTATCCAGGAACCTTGGGTTTGCAAGGGAAAGGTGCTAGGACTGGGTTCAATCGGTAGGGCACTTGTATATAGTAGATCCTCTGATAGACACAGGACTTGTATACTAATCAACAACAACTTCAAGTGGTTGCAGCTTACAGAATTCTGTCAACAAGACCTTATGGCGTTCAAGGTGGGATTAGGCGGAGGTGGGCCGAAGGGGATAACACTCGGATCGGTCTATCTTCCGTTCGACTCCCCCGGCCTCCCGCTCTTAAGGGAACTACAGGCGCTGGTGGCTAGGTGCAGAGCAGAAATATCTCACCTCGTCATTGGTAACGACGCAAATGCTCACACACAGTATGGAGCAGTACTGGGACCAATCCTAGAGGTTGATATAACTATATGTTTGCCATACATAAGCAACTTAGTTAAGAACTGGCATGAATCTGATGAGGAGAGCTATTCAGACCACCGATACATCAGATTTTCCTTTACTGGGCTCAACCAGGTGAAGGAATTTTATCGCAACCCAAGAAAAACTAACTGGGGTAACTATAAGTTGGACTTGGATCGGCACCTTGCAAGGGAAGTTTTAACAGTGCAAAGCTGTCTGGGAATTGAAGTGGCCGCGGGGAATATTACCAACGCGGTTACCTCAGCATATAACGAAAACTGCCCTCAGTTGGAGAGGAGAACTAGGAAGGTTTCGTGGTGGAACTCTAAACTAAGACAACTGATGGGAGAGGTAAGAACTTTATTTAATAAAGCAAAAAAATCAGACAATTGGAAGGTGTACAAGCGGGCTTTCACTGGGTATAACAACGCTCTGAGGAAGGCCAAGAGAGAATCGTGGAGAAGGTACTGTGAAGATATCGAAGGATATCCTAAATGCGCCAGACTTCAAAGAATTCTCTCGAAGGACACCCAGAGATCTATTGGCTCACTGTCCATGGGAGAAAGTAGTTTTAGCAGGAATGAGAAGGAGACGATGGCTGTTTTGCTCCAAACTTACTTCCCTGGTTCGACCGCACTGGAACAATCACCTTTCGAGTTTCAAGTCCAGCGACCTGAGGTTCCCGTAAGGAAGACATCTCAGGAAGACTGGACAGTAGCGATGAAGGTGATTACCTTCCAAAAAATTTAATGGGCGATAAATACTTTCAAACCATATAAATCTCCCGGCATGCTACAAAACGGATCAAACCTTCTGCTGAACTGGATCTGCAGAGTTTTGAGAGCTAGCTTGGTATTCCAATATATTCCGCACAGTTGGGGGTTAACTGGGGTAGCCTTTATTGCTAAACCTAGTTGTACGGACTACTCACAAACAATATCCTACAGACCCATCAGTCTTATGTCGTGTCTTCTTAAGACGATGGAAAACTGCTTAACAAGCATATCAAGGGGAGTATTTTGTCAATTAACCCATTACACCCGAACCAATTTGCTTTTAAAGCAGGACTTTTAACATAGTCAGCTATTTATCACCTGATTTCCAGGGCTGAAAAGACTATAGCTAACAAATAGATCCTTCTATATGCCTTCTTAGACATCGAAGGAGCCTTTGGTAATACATCCTTCAGCTCCATCTCGACAATCACCAGATCAGTTGCGATGGAGGAAACTTGCTGCAGGTGGATAGACTGCATGTTAAGTGCAACGGTGGCAGTCACAGAACTGCTTGGGGAGAGCATGGCAGTCCGGGTAGCTAGGGGATGCCCGCAGGGGGGAGTCTTGTGTCTGCTGTTGTGAAACCTAGTTATGGACGGACTGTTGTGGGAGCTGAGCAAAGAAGGGCTTACCCTGCTGGGATATGCTGATGATTTAGCAGTGTTAGTGATAGGCAAATACAACAATATTATCAGGGACCGAATGCAAGAAGCCCTGAAAATAATAGAGAGGTGGGCAATGAGGGAAGGCCTTCGAGTCAACCCCCAAAAGTCCATCTTGGTACCTTTCACCCAGAGAAGGAAAATTTAGGGCATTACACCCCTCTTCCTTAACAGTAACGAAATTGGCCTGTAAGACTAAGTTGTGTACTAGGGAGTCACTCTAGACTCCAAACTCACATGGAACCTGCAGATCGATAAGACCGTACGCAAACCTCCTAAGCAATAGTTAAACGCACTTGCGGCAAATCCTGGGGGCTTGATATGGTGGCCCAAGGCTGAGCAATCAAACACCAAAATAAAGTTGGGCAGGATCCAGAGACTGACTTGTCTATGTATTACAGGGGCGATATGTTCCACTCCCACTGCTGCTATGGAGACTCTCCTTGGTCTTCCCCCACTACACTTGGTAGTGATGGGGGAAGCAAGGCTTGGACTATACAGACTTAAGAATCTTCCGTCTAGGATTATTAAAGGTACGGAGCATACGAGAATGATTGGGAGGAATTGGGGGCATCTGTTTGAGATGCGTTCAGACCAAATGACTCCCCAGCATCTGCCAAATACACTTTTCAAGATTGTTACCAAGGATGTGGAGTGGGAAAAATGAAGGATAGATTATCTCCGGGCAGCACAGTCTGGTACACGGATGGCTCTAAGAGCGAGAGCGGGTCCGGATCTGGACTCTTCAGAAAGAGACCGGAGGTACGTTTAAGCGTTCCCTTAGGGGCAAACGCTACCGTTTTTCAAACGGCACTCAAGACTTTAACAAGTCAGAAAGTGTCATCTAGACTGGTGTGGAAATATATTGAGGCACTTAAGGGCACAACAGAACTCTGTTACATTGCAGTGGGTGCCAGGCCATCAAGAACTCAAGGGAAATGAAATTGCAGATAAAGTTGCAAGACGGGGGGGCGCAAGCGTTATTTATCGGTCCCGAACCTGCCTTGGGAGTCACCAAGGCTGCCATCCGAAGCTATATTAGCGAATGAATGTGCAGCGAATACCAAAGAGACTGATAGAATAGACCAGAACTAACACATAGCCAGGCGCTGATCAAAGGACCAAGCAAAAACAAAATCCAGGAACTGCTTCATTTAAGCAGGGAACAACTCAGAATCACTGTGGGGTTCCTGACAGGACATACTTCTGTCAAGGATGCATAAATATAACGGAGACGTCGAATGCAAACTATGCTCAGAGGAACCGGAGACTGCAATGAATGTATTATGCAGATGCGAGGCGTTGGACAGAACGAGACAGCGCCTATTCGGGCGACCAAGGCTAGACTCGAAGGAAGTCGATACCCTTTCAATAAGGCACCTGTATTCTATGATTAGGGGTGCAGGCTTTGCAGATTGTGTATAATACATAACCAGTGTCAGCACAATAAGCCTTTTAGGCTGCAGTGCGACAGAGCCTCTTTGCATACGCACCCACCAGGGGGAGTGGTTTTAGTGGGTATGCCGCTTGGAAAGTCCCACACTTTGGCTATAAAAGCTTTCCACTTTTCCGAGTTCGGATAATCAAAAAAAAAACTGAAATAGAATTTGGCCAATTTCGATTAATCTTGGTACTATGGTCATATAGTAAAATAAATGTTGCTGTTTATGCAGATATTGGTCTACAGCAACGCGATAAAATCGATCTAGAAATGTTTGTTTCTTACTACTTACATTGGGATAACAGGTCTTTGAGGTAGAAGTCAAAAATGACTAATTTGACACTTTTCAGTTTGTTTCCGCAAGGGTAGTCCGAATATAAAGACCAAAATATAAATTTGCACACACATGCAAAAACTTTAAAATTTATATCAAATAGTAGTTTGGAATTGAATTGTAGAGTACGTACGATGTTAACCCTGTGAGAATGAAGAGGGAGTCAATTTTTCGCCTGTCAACCCCCTTTCGCTTACTGTCTGAATTTCTCTGAATACAAACATCATTTAGCAAAAGGCAAAAAAATGTCTAATTTTATATGATAAAGGACAAAAGCTGCATGGGGCAGACGGTAAAAGATGATGTGATGTAGTCGAGGAGGCTTTGAAAGAACGACAGGTGAAAAGTCTGAAGAATAAAACAACATGCAAAAAGCAATGTATGAATGTTGCAGAAGCAAAAGAGGTATGTAGGGACCGAGGGACGGGGAGAAAGATTGTGAATGGTGATGAGAGTAAAAGTAGTGCAGTAGTCTAGAGCTATATTTTGTATATCCCCCCAGAAAGAGGTGCTAGGTTTGGTTGCCCCGAAATGGAATACTGTGATTGGTGTGTTGTTGTTGTAAGGACAAATAAGTTAATAGTTTTGTTTATTGCACAACATTCAGCTCAAAACATTTTGCACAAGTAATGGTATCAAAAAAGAAAATAACAAAAGTAGCATAGCTCATCTATAATATAATTATAACAGTAATGCAGAAAAATCAGTTTAATTTTTGTTGACAAAATACACAGCTTTCGTGTACGGTTTTTTAAACCATAGTGGGTCGAGTAATTCCATTCTAAACCATTTTACCAATACCTGAAACAGAAATGTGACGTCAGCAAAAAATATCAGAGTGACAGTTTTGTCAAAGATGGCCACCTTAATGTCAGTAGTGAGTGACGCAATAGAATCTAAAACTTTTACTACAGACAGTGATTAGTTATGTAGGAGGAAAGGTGACGTCATAAATAAGGTACGACGTTCCTGTGTGACGTGATAAGTTAGTGCCGTCGGCGGTGGGCGTGGTGTGTGACGTCATTAGTGATTAATTCACCCTACTAATATGTACATCAAAAAAATAGTTTTTATGTAAGTACCTAAGTCATGCTTACTTTTACTTTTATCATCAAATCTAAGCCTTAAAACCAAAGTGATGGGCTACTATGTATTAATGTAGCAACTGCTCAAAATAATGTTTATAGCATACGGCAATCAATATGATGATACAAGCAAACAAGTTTTTTACACTTGCAGCGTGACAGAAGTGTATCAAAATTTTATTTACTTCTTTGAGTTGATTCCCAACCAATATGGGCATTGCTTCGTTTATTTTCAGATTCAAGCCATTTTTGTAGGGGTCGGAAGTATTCTAACAAACTGCTGGCATTCATTTCGCGTTGACCAGTAAGGGCTTCCATTGCGTCTGGCCATGGACGTGATGATCCCAACTGTAGCATCCTCCTAAATGAAAAAGTATAATAAAATTAAACTATAAATATGAAATATTGTTGCACATTAAAATACACATCCAATAACAAAAATTAAAATAGTACTCCATGCGAAAACTTAGACCTTTTCTGAAATTTGTAAAGGACTAGATTAGATCTAGAAAGCATTAATACTAAATATAAGGAATATTTCCAACCCTGATTATTGTGTATTAAGGGCACGATAGCATCCTCTATTTTCATAACACGAACTAATTTAAAAATAGCCGCCTTTGTGGTATAACTTTCGCATGATAGAGGGAACTACTTTATTTTAACTTTAGTAGTTTAGTGGTTCGTTTCCAAGTTAGGCAAATAACGGTTGCTAGGATACGATACGATGCTGGTTTTTCTCCATTTCTGTAACTATTCATCGTAAATGACCTTCAGCAATTTCGAAGTTGTTGAACAGCAAGCAAAGCGTTAGATATAGTTGAAATCAAATAAAGTCAAGCATGATCATCGTTGCGCATATGAATAAAACACAGCCACAATATTGTTATGCTACTCTATTACCTGGCTCTTCCCCATCTAAAAGGGATAGCTAGAAAAATATTCGTCGGCTGTATAATTCAATGCAACCACTCTGAACGTATGTCCA